>OU898281.1:28459292-29096792 GCA_918026665.1 Diabrotica balteata | reverse complement strand
AAAACATCGTACTTGTTTTAATAATTAGTATAGCGTTTTTTATGACATTAAAAAAGCTAAACAGTTCAGAGCATAATAGCTTTTTTACATCTGTATTATTGAATTTTGTTGTTGACAAGTTAATGATAACTGGAAAAGAACACTTATTACCTTCTTAGTTTGCTGAATTTATTTAATTATTCACAAAAAAGTTGTAAAAAACATTAAGAGAATAATGACAAAGTTTATTACAAATAATATATAAAAGATAAACAAAATTTGAAGGATTATTGATAAAGTTCTTAGCATAAAAAATTATACTTTAACAGCCAGTCTTAAGAGGATTACTTATCTAAACTAATAATCAAATAATCTGTAATTGAACAAATAAAGTGATTTTATAAACTATGTGGTAATATACTAAGTGACAAAGAAATCCGAACACCCAGTTTAAGTGATTTTTTTTCAATAAAATTTGCTGTAATTTATTTATCTTACTGAAAAAAAAAACAAGTGATAAAGTTTTTAGCCTTATCAGTTGGAGATTCCGGTTTTTATAGTTTCTGTTTTTAAATTCACTAACAATCTAAAAATGAATATTTCAGCCGCAGTGAAGATCCAAATTTGTCAGATTGCGGTTCTTTACATTCTTTACGATTGGTTATGATGCCTAGGGTACGGAGACCTGT
The DNA here is from genome assembly GCA_918026665.1 of Diabrotica balteata. Taxonomy (NCBI): domain Eukaryota; kingdom Metazoa; phylum Arthropoda; class Insecta; order Coleoptera; family Chrysomelidae; genus Diabrotica; species Diabrotica balteata. The sequence continues at coordinate 29,096,124 of OU898281.1, read as the reverse complement.
ACGATTTCGTCAACTTAGTGACTTTGATAGGGGCCGTATAATGGGACTTCGGGAAGCTGGACTTTCTTTTCGGGAAGTTGCAGTTAGAGTGCAAAGAAGTGTAGACACCGTGATTAGGTGTTGTCAGGCATAACTTCAAAAAGGCCGTACGCAAAGAGCAAGGGGCACCGGACGTCGCCGTAGAACAACAGACCGTGAAGACCGCCGCTTAAGATTATTGCCCTTAAGAGACCATTTCTCCACTACCAGTTCCATTGCAAATCAATGGTTTGCAGAACACGGAAGACCTATTGGCATGCGAAGTGTTTACCGACGAATGAGAAGTTTTGGCCTGTTTTCATGCCGACCACAATAGGTCCTCCCTTTAACTCCAGAACTGCGCCGTAATCGCTTTAGTGGTGCCGAGAACGGTCACTGGAATCAGGAATGCAAGAGTATTGTCTTTAGTGACGAGTCTCGATTTTGTTTAGGCATGCACGATGGTCGAGCGAGGGTTAAAAGGCAACGTGGTGCAAGGAGGACTCCAGGTCCAGTTTTTTGTTGAAAGACATGTGCTATAGCTTATGGTTCCAGGTCATCTTTAATCTTCATCATAGGTAATATGAACGGGCAGCGTTATATCTAAGAACTTCTAGAACCCCAACTTTTACCCTATCTTGACACCCTGGCAAATTCAACTTTTCAACAAGATAATGCCTCAACATATATTGCAAGAGTCACAATAGATTTCTTTCAACATAATGATGTCACATTGTTAGCATGGCCACCAAGATCTCCCGACTTCTCCCCAATTGAGCACCTGTGGGATATGATGGGTAGGAGATTGTTCAATTTGCAATGTTCTCCTCAGACTCTACAAGCACTTCGAGAGGAGTTGGTGGTTGCCTGGAATAAGATACCACAAGAGAACATTGACCACCTGATCACAAGCATGCCTAGGTGCGTTGGAGAATGCGTAACACATCGGGGTGCATCCACATATTATTAAACGTAAAAGGGATTTAAAGCAATGCAATAATTTTAAAATTATAATCATTTACTTGTTATGCTTTATTAAGTACTTTGCAAAATTTTATTAAAATAAAACCATTTAAACTGGGTGTTCGGATTTCTATGTCACTTAGTATAGTTGTTGTTTATCGTGTGGAATAATAGTGATTTGCAAGTGATAACCTCTTCTTTTTAAATTTTAACTTCACGTTATTAATATATATATATATATATATATTATATATATATTATATATATATATATATATATTTAATATGTATACAATATTTTACTGGATCAGCTTCTGTCTGTCAGCTTTCTGTCAGCTTGTGATCAACTTACTCCACGAGAACTCACAAACATTCACTTCTACTGCTTACTATCTCTGGGGAACCACCAGAGAACAACGACTGTTCGCCTTGCACCCTTGAAAAAAAAAACTGATTATTTTTCTCCCTCAAAAATTTAACTAAACTCTTATTCCTACATACCTATCCCACTTTTTTCAATCTCCTCCAATCAAAGTTCGTCACGCTTATCCCATCTACCATTTGAATAACAAACAACAATTTTACCTACAATTATAAATTTCCTAAAAACTATTAACATGCTAATCGGTTTCTACAAATTCTTAAGAACTAACGGAGAATTATATTTTCTAAATATTTCTATTCTATTGTCTTATTCACCGTATATCGAGGTACAAATCTATTCGGAAAACCTGCTCGCATTGTTCACTAAGCTCACTTACGTCACGCGAATATATTTTACAAAGAAAATAATTTATGAATATCTTTAAATTTTGTTTACTGCAGGTAATCCAGGATAATGCACTTTCATTTCTTCGAAATATTTTTTTTTTGTACTTTGAAATATATTAAAAGCAAACCAATATTATTTTCAATTTTACATATCATAACAACTCCCCGCCATTTGATTTGCGAAAACTCTTTGTTAATTTTTTAAATGACACAAATTTTGCAGGATCATATTATTTCACTATGTTATTAAAATCTACTTATGATACTGATAGATGTCGTAAATGTTAAAAATACCCCTATATTGCCTGTCTTTATATGCGCTAATTCATAAATATTTACCCCATTTTCCGTATTGACCCTATACGTTAGCACAAATACCATTTTGTAAATTCGACACCCTTAGTGCCCTCACTAAGACTTTATCCCCTTTCTGGAATATGATCGGCCTTCTTCTTCGGGTCCTCTCTTGCGTTTAAGATATTTCTCTCCACTTCGTCTCAATCTTCTTTAAACCACTTCGATCGCTTCTTCGTATTGTCTGGTGGCGGTGTCTTCCCACGGTCTTGTAGGCATTGTTTCTTTCATTATATATAAAAGCGTGTCTTTGGTAACCGTATTTGGTGCACGGTTCACACATCTCGATCTTAAACCCTTTTTTGTTCCAATGTCGATGATGTTCTTCAGCAGCAATTCGTAGAAATTTTGTGACTGCTCGCATAAAACGCTTCGATGGGTTGCTCTGTGGATGGCTTATGCTTATAAATTTTGTATTGATGCCTCTCTCTCTTAACTCTCCTTTAAAGCGTTCGTTCCTAAAGTATGTCACATTGTCCAATAAAATATTGTCTGGTCTTCCCACCGTTTCTATAAAATCGTCTATCTTCCAAAGTATTTCAATTCCTTTCGTGGTTCGACAGGCGTACAATTTTACATTTTTTAAAAAAATTCACCATACCTAGTATGTGTTTGTTCCTCTGTGTTATTGTTATCAACTCGCTTAACATATCAATGGCGACAATATCCAGTTTCTTCCGAGCTATTATGTTTTTTGTGACGTTTTCATTTTTGAAATTCCTACTTTTACACTTCTGGCATGTCACACAACTTCTAGTCACCTCTTTGGCTATTGTATAGTCCTGTTAACAAATGTAGTTCTCCCTGAACATAAGCCATACCTTCCTGCTCCAATATGTCCGTTGTCACAGTATAACTTAAAAAAAAAACTTATTTTGCCATCTGCTCCGTGATTACATATAGTTCTTTACCATCGACCCTTTTCTTCATCGAATTCTTCCTGATTTTCCCTGATCTGAGCCAAAGAAAATAAGCCTGCTTCTAATCTCAATATGTTCACGCGCCGACGTAGAGAGTTTTTTGATCCTCTTTGCGGAATTGTTCATCTCTCGTCAACGCATCGGCCAAGATATTGTCAGTTCCTTTAATATATTTAAATTCAAAATCATACTCTTGAAGTAAAAGAATGCCCCTATGAATTCTTTTATTTACCAGCCTATGTTTCATTATGTGTACCAACGCTGCATTGTCTGTTTTAAAGGTGAATTTTGTCCCAAGTAGGTAAAAACGTAATTTATTTACACAAAATAACACACTGGCAAACTTTAATTTAGTAACGCTGTATTTTCTCTCATACGTTTTGGTTACATGAAAGACAAAACAGATTGGCACCTGTATATCGTTCTTGGATCTGTGATAACACCTCTGCGAATTTTTTTTATGGAAGCATCGGTCCTGAGAATGAAAAGTTGATCATATTTTAGGTGGTGTACTCTTACAGCTGTGGAGAACGCTCCTTTTAATTTTTTGAAAGCCATTTCTTGTTCAGTTCTTCATTTCCACCTTTTTGAAATAGTTAACGATTTCTAAAAATCCCCGCAAAGTTTTTAAATAATTCGTTGGCCTAGGGTAGTCATTTATGACTTCGATTCTATTTTCTGCAAGACTAATCCATTTTGTGTCTAATTTAAATCCTAAAAACAGTATTTCTTTTTGGAGAAACTGACACTTTCGAATATTTAATTTTAATCCCGCTTGATCAAGTTCTTCGAGAACAGTATGAATATGTCGTAGATGGCTTGTTATATCCAGTAAAAAATTATTAAATCATCTATGTAATGTACAACAAATTTTCCATGCCTATTTAAGGTTGTGTGTAATTGTGCGAACCAAAGCAGCGCATGCACTCTGTAGTCCAAATGGTACCACCATAAATCTGTACACCACTCCGTCGATAGAAAAAGCGGTATAATTTCGACACTTTTCTGCCAAAGGTATTAACCAAAAGCTGTGTTTCAAGTCGATTTTGTAGAAAATGTGTGATCCTGTGATTCCTTTTGTTTTCTTCTATTGTTTGTTTTGTTTCATCCATTTTTTGTGACTGGAGTTGCATTAATTGCAATATTTTATTTATTTCTGATGATTCTTTTCTCTCCTCAACTATTGTAACATTTCCTTCATTATCCGATCCTTCTTCCAAAATTGTTTCATCTTCTCTGTTATCCTCCTTCCTTTCCTGCATTTTGCTTTGACTCCTTGTTGTCGACATGTTTTACTGTTTTTGTCCCCGCCAAATGTGAAATTTTACAACACTCTATATGTTGCAGACCACAACAAAATATTTCTCCCCAAATTTAATAAATTATCACGACTAATATCAAATATCAAATCAGTAAAATTTAAATTGTTCAAAATAAATATCAAATGTACGATTGGTAAAGAAAATAAAAATCAAATAATTCAATAGCTGTAAATATCAGCTAACTAAGATCAATCAATAAACCAAATTTTTATCCACTGGAAAAATTGTCAAAATATTTTCAAATTCAAATTCCCTTAATGTTATTTTTTTAGTCTCTGGATCACCTGTACTTATTCGGATCTCTTTCCCTACCATCAAATATAAAGCTGCGATCTTTTCAAGTCCCACGTTTGGGAAGCCAGTTAATGTGATATTAAAAGTCTGAGGTGCGCCAAGCAATTAATTAGCTAATTAGTTAATTAATTAAACTTATTTAAATGATGAAATTATGATTCTATTACACTATTTCATTTTCTTATCTCAGGGTTATACTCGTATATGAAAAACATATATGATATAACATTATATATTGAAATAAAATTCACATTCAAATATCTTCAATAAAAACTATCTCATATAATGATTATCAAAATTTTGTTCTACTCACATGAACCTTCAAAAATAATGGTATATACAATATAAATTAAAATCTCAAATCAAAATTGTTGTTCTAAAACTCCTGATCAAAATATTTCTATCTTTTCTAAATCAATTGTTAAAAAAAATATGTTGTTAATAAAGAAAAACTGACGAATAGTAAAACTATCCCTCTGATGATGAATTGTCCAAATCCTTCTTCCTTGTAGCCTACACTATCTATTCTTAGCAGTCCCCTAGGTAATCAGCAATCTTACAACAAATTGTTGCGAGCCTATCGTCTTCAATGATCTCCTTCAAATGCACGTATCGTTCAAATAATGCTGGCCTCTTCTCCTCTCGATAAACTAAATACCTCGTTCTGGCCTGAACAGTGACTCTTGGAATATAAGTAGAAAAATATAACTTACAATATTTTACTAGATCAGCTTCTGTCAGATACACTTACTCCACGAAACTCACAAACATTTACTTCTATTGCTTACTACCTCTGGAGAACCACCAGAGAACAACGACTGTTCACCTTGCACCCTTGGAAAAACCACTGATTATCTTTTCTCCCTTAAAAATCTAGCTAAACTCCCATTCTAAACACACCTATACCACTTCTTTCAATCTACTCCAATCAAAGTTCGTCACACGTATCCCCATCTACCATTCAGATAACAAACAACAATTTTACCTACAATTATAAATTTCCTAAAAACGGTTAACATGTTAATCGGTTTCTACAAATTTTTAAGAACTAACGGAGAATTATATTTTTTAAATATTTCTATTCTATTGTCTTATTCACTCACGTCACTCGAATATATTCTACAAAAAAAATATTTTTATTCATATCTTTAAATTTTGTTTACTACAAGTAATCCAGGATAATGGACTTTCATTTCGTCGAAATATCTTTTGTTTTGTACTTTAAAATATATTAAAAACAAACCAATATTATTTTCAATTTTACATATTATAACAATATAATATATATATATATATATATATATATATATATATATATATATATATATATATATATATATATATATATTGTTATGATATGTAAAATCGAGAAAAATATTGGTTTGCTTAAAATATTTCAAATTTCAAAAACATTAAAATAATTCAGATAAGTCAAACAATAAACTACAAACATTTCGAAGAATGAAAGTCTTTTAATTTTGGATTACCTGTATTTAACAAAACGTAAGATATGCATAAATTATTTTCTTTGTTAAAATATATTTGTATGACGTGAATAAGCTGAAGTGAAATTCTAGACAATTGAAGCGGTTTTTCCAAATGAATGTTGTGCAGTAATTAGGACAATAGAATAGATTTTAGAAAGATATGTTTTTGTTAGTTTTTAAGAATTGGTAGGAAAATATTATTTTGTAAACAAGTTTTAGGAAATTTTATAATTGCAGGTAAAAAATTTGTGTGTTATCGAAATAAAGAAATGGGAGATGTATGACGAGTTTTGATTGGATGAGATTGGAAAAGGTGGGAGATTTGGTTTGAGAATGAGACGTTAGTTAGTTTTGTAAGAAAAATTTATAGTCAGTTGGTTTCCAAGGGTAGAAGGCGAACGGCCGTTGTTCGCGGGTAGTTTTCCAGAGGTAGGAAGCAGTAGCAGTGAAAGTTTGTGAGTTTTTCGTGTAGTTAGTGTATCTGACAGAAGCTGATCCAGTAAAAGATTGTAAGTTATATTTTCTACTTATATTCCAAGAGTCACTGTTTAGGCCAACGAGAGATTCAGTTTATCGTAAAGAAAAGATATTCCAAGAGTCATTTTTTACTCAGGCCAACGAGAGATTCAGTTTATTGAGAGAAGAAGAAGCATAATTTGAACGATTCGTGCATTTGAAGGAGATCATTAAGGACGATAAACTTGCAATAATTTGTTGTAAGATTGCTGATTACCTAGGGAGCGGCTGAGAGTAGATAATATAGTCTACAAGGAACAAGGATTTGGACCACTCATCATCAGAGAGAGATAGTTTTTGTTTTCTGCAGTTTTTCTTTTATTGATAACACAATTTTTACACTTAATTTAGAAAGGATATAAATATTTTGATTAGGAGATTTAGAATAATATTTGGGATTTTGAGATTTCAACTAATATTGTTTGTACCATTAATTTTGAAGGTTCACGTAGGTAGAACAAAATTTTGAGAATCATTATATGAGATTTTGTTTATTGAAAATTTTTGAGTGTGAATTTTATTTCATTATTTTATTTCAATATATAATGTTAGATCCGATATGTTTTTTATTATTCCGGTATTCTTTGGATCTTACCTTTCACATGTAATAGCATAGATATTGAAGCACGAATAGAACCCTGAAATAAGAGAATTATAAAGTGTGATAGAATCATAGTCACATCATTTAAATAATTTTAACTAATTAATTAGCTAATTAATTGCTTGGCGCACTAAGATTTTAAATATCACAATAATATATATATATATAATATATATATATATATATATATATATATATATATATATTATATATATATATATATTCAGAGTATTAATCATATTAACTGTTATCAAAATATTAAGGATATTTTGTGTCTCGGTAAAAATAAAACAAAAACAAACAATAAGGTATTTATTTGTAAGATCAATCACAATTTAAGAAAAAAACTAAAATTAAAGTAGATTTCCGTAAATTTACGCAATACGTCTTTTGCAAATTCCTGTAAGTCTATGTATTACAAGGAACTGTAGATATTAAACTAATGTGTAATATAAAGGGTGTTTTTTTAGAGGTATATAAATTTGAACTGGAATAAAAGAAAGATGATTTTTATTAATTAGGATAAAATTGACTTTATTCAAAAGATAATCTTTGGGAATTATAATTTAAATATTATTACTGATATACGATCGCCATAGCTGGCTCTGACGTAGTCCAATTGTTGATCACTTTTTTCCAATATTTGTCGCCGTATATAGGCAATAACGCGGCGTATATTTACTCTCCAAGTGGTCAATCGTTTAATACTTAATCGGAGTATCAGAAGGCTTCTCGATCTTCTGCAATATGGAATAATTGTCCTGCATTTGGTATCTAAGCCCATTAACGATTTTTTTTTAACCAAGAAACTTGTTTTCTTCCTACCCCTCTACGGCCCTCTATTTTGCCTTTATGGATCAGTTGTAATATTTTATATCGACTTCCCCTTACTATATGTCCCAAAAAAGACATTTTTCGATGTTTAACAGTCTTTAGCAGTTCTCTATCTTTGTTGACGCACCTTATTACTTATTCATTAGTTTTCCTTGCTGTCCAAGGTATCTTCAGCATTCGTCTCATTATCATCATCATCATTCCTCAACCTCTTGCATCCACTGTTGGATATAGGTCTCCTCCATGTTTTTCCACTGTTCTCTATCTTGCGCCTTCTGTATCCAATTTCCGACTGTTTTTCTCAAGTCGTCCATCCATCTTTTTGGTGGTCTGCCTCGGTTTCTTTTGTCTTCTCTAGGTCTCCATTCTATGAGTCTTTTGGTCCACCTATTATCATTTAAACGTGCTATATGTCCAGCCCATCTCCATTTGGCTTGTGCAATTTTTTTTAAGACATCTGTCACTTTAGCCCTCTCTCTCACTATCCTATTTGGTACCATATCTCTTCTAGTTATTCCCAACATTGCTTTTCCATTTTTCTTTGGGTTACTCTCAATTTATTTGCAGAATGTTTGGTTAAAGTTATTGTTTCGGAACCATGTTATTACTGGCAGTATGCATTGGTTGTAAACCTTTTTCTTCAAGCAAATCGTCTATGAACCCACATTTCCAATGCTTAAATTTTGTTCAAGATCGATACTTTTAGCGTCCACACTTCTGCACTATACAAAAGTACGGACCAAACAAAGCAGTTAACAATTCTTTAACTTAGTTCGAAACTGAGATAGTTATTACAAAAAAATTACTTAATTTTCATAAAAGTAGTTTTAGTCATTGGTATTCTACGTTTTATTTCTATGTCTGGATCAGTTGGACTCCATTTAATTGAAGCTTTGCATCGGGATGTGGGTCACGACTTAACACTAAAAATTTAGTTTTGTTTGAGTTTATTTTAATGCTATTTCCTTTCCTACCTCGTGCATACGATCAAGCCAAATTTGAACACCTTCAATATTATCTGATAGAATTACTGTATCGTCTACATATCTAATCACATTCAGTAGTTCCCCGTTGATTTTCATTTCATATGGTTGTCTCTCAAGTGCCTTTTTTAATAACTGGTCCAAGTAAACATTGAACAATGTTGGCGACAAAATGCAATCTTGTCTGACTCCTGGTTGTATATAGATTTCATCGGTGTAGTTATCTCCAATTTTTACGATAGCAGTTTGATTCCAGTACAAATATTTAATGACACGAATATTCTTGTCATCTATTCCGATATTTTTCAGTATTTGCATTAATTAAACATGCTGTACTTTATCGAATGCCTTTTCGAAGTCCAGGAAACATGCAAATACATCTTTTCTTTGGTCACGGCATTTTTGTAATAGGATGTTTAGCGCAAAAAGTGCCTCCCTGGTTCCCATAGCATTTCTAGAACCAAATTGAGTATCTTCAAGATCTTCTTCGCATTTGCGTCTAATTCCGTTGTGAAGTATTCTGAGGAAAATTTTAAGAGTGTGGCTCATTAGGTATTCTGAGGAAAATTTTAAGAGTGTGGCTCATTAGGATAATTAATCGATATTTTAAGCATTTCCTCGCATTGTATTTTTTAGGTATTGCGACTAAGATGGATGTGAGCCAATCCGCGGAAATCCCTCCGGTGTTATATATTAAATTAAAAAGTCTAACTACTACTTTTATGTTATCATTCTCTATTAGTTTCAGCAACTCAGTTGGTGTATCATCTTGACCACAAGCATTTCTAATTTTAGCATTAATAATAGTGTGTTTTACCTAGCATTTCATAATTTCTGGGCCGTCAGTACAGTTTTGGTAGAATTCGGCAATATTATTCCTGTCATCTTCAAACAACTCTGATATATACAGCTGTCATTCTTTTTTTATTTCATGATCATGTACAATAATTTTGTTATTATTGTTAATGAGTACAAAGGGACTCGTTTTTTAAATATGTTACTCATTTCTTTTAGTTTTTTGTGCACATTAAATAAGTCATGTTACATCACATGATGATTCACATCACATCCTCTATTTCGTCGCAACTTTTTTTTCATCCATTCTTTGTGGAAATTTCGTTAACTTGGATTTTAAATTCACTCCATAGTTCTTCTGGATCTTCTAGTTGTTCTCCGATGTTTTTTAATCGATTGTTAAATTCTTTTTAAAAGTTATGTTTTATGTTTACATCGTCAAAGTTAAGTTCATTGGTTTTTGGTTTTTGTCGCTGAATTTGTTTTAATCTTAGTTTAATATCTGTTACAAGTATTTGATGACTTTTGACGGCATTTCGGTGACGTTCATTTACAAGTATATAGTCTATTTGATTACTTGAAGACTCAGGGTTATTGATATCATCAAATTGGGCTTTCCAAGTGTATAGTCGTCGCTTGGTTAGTTTATACCAGGTGTTTGCAATGATCATATCGTTTTCCTTACAAAATTCATACAATGTCTGTCCTCGATAGTTAGGTTATCCTAGACCATGAGTGCTGACCTCGTCGACTGTAGACTAGCACTTTCACATATCCCTACATAAAATAGTCTTGCATTGTTAAATCGCACAATCTTCGAGGTCAATTCACGGTCCGAAACGTGAAACTATGCGGTTACCAAACGTGTTTTTTAATAAATCAATTATGGCACGAGCTGTGTGACATTTTGCGCTGTCTTATTGAAACGACAGCTCCGGCACATTATGGTTGTTTAGTTGGAGAATGAAAAAGGTAGTAGTCATGGTTCTACACCGGCCACCATTGACTGTAACGGTCTGGCCAGCATCGTTTTTGAAGAAGTAAGGAAGAGGCTGGAACAGTGGTCAGTCAGGTACAGTGGCCACTTTTAAATATTTTGTTGTTGTTTGATAGATACAGATGCGCCATCTAGTAAAAACACTAAGAATTTTAGTCACAGTAGTCGCTTACTACTCTTGAGTCCTGCACCATCGTTTCCAGAACCATTTTGTATACGAACCTGTTGAGAGGTGTGTTGTGTAGAAGTAGCAGGTAAGTTTTAACATCTTTTCAACCAATAATAATATACATAATAACTGTTCTGTCTATTTTGTGGTATACAATATAGTATTTAAAACTTGCAGGTGATGCAAATTATGATCTATCTTATTTTAAGTAGTAGATTTTAGGTTATGCCTTCTCCTCTAGAACGATATCGGCAAATCGTCATGGAAGCTACCCACGCCTAAAACTTGGGCACGGTACTCAAAGAAGAAAAAGCCTCCTAAACAATGAGCTTTTGGTTGGTACAGTGATCACACACTTACGCAGAAACAGTGGCTACTGCTTTTGACAAAAAAAGGGGTGGACACTGTTCCTACATACGTTCGCAAAAAGCAGTGGTCATTGTTCTTTCTGCAAAAAATATCAAAAATAATTTTGTTTTGGATATTAATATGCCACGTTAAATCACCAAAAAATTTCAGTATTGGAAAAACTACAGATGAAAATAAAAGAAAAGCAATTTATGATGTTTGGGAAGGTGGATTATCAAAAAAGGATGCCGCTTTAAAATACGACATTTCACGCACTACGTTTAGGAGATATTTTAAGAAATGCAACGAAAATAAAAATAATATAGATTGAAATTCGAAAGTTCTTAAGGGAGCTCCAAGATTGACTTCAATGTATGGTAACAATCAAATTTTTTCGTCAACCGAAAAAAAGAACAAAGAACTAAGTAATTATTTACAGACGATGACCAAGCTTCATCATGGTCTTAATCCGAAAGATGGCAGACAACTAGCTTATGATTTGGCAATTACTAACAGGAAAAAAATATCAACTTCATAGGAAGAAAACAAGATAACAGGCAAGTTTTGGTTTGCAAGTTTTATAAAACATTCAGAATTATCATTATGATCAGCAGACGCAGCTTCACTAGGTAGGGCAATGGGGTTTAATCGACCAATCGTTGCAAATTTTTTTTTAAGTAATATTAAGAAAATTTATAAAACATATGCATTAACACCTAGTCAGGTATACAATGTTGATGAAACAGCACTAACAACTGTGCAAGATACAGAAAAAGTAATACCTAAAAGCTGACAGAAACGAGTAAGCCATATAGTTCCAAATAAAAAAGGCACTTTGGTAACCTTCTGCAATGCAATAAACACTATGTGTAATTTGATTTCGTCGCCCTTAGTGTTTATTAGGAAATTTTTTTAAGATTATATGGTTAGAAACACATCTCTAGGCTCCCAGGGGTGTGCTACACCATCTAGATAGATAACCTTAGAATTATTTAAACTATGGATGATACATTTTGTCAAACATACTAATGCTACAAAGGAATCTTCTATTTTACTAATCATGGACAACCATGAGAGCCATGTTTCTTTAGCATCTATTAAATTTGCAAAAGAAAATAATATAATCTGGTTGACTTTGCCGCCAACTACTAATCATTGCCTTTAGCCACAAGATAAAGCTGTATTTGGTCCTCTGAAGAAATATTACTTACATGGTTGTCAAAATTGGTTATTGAATAATCCTGGAAAGAGAATAACAATTTACGACATAGCAGAGATTTTGAGCGACGTTTATCCACTTGCTTTCTGTCTCAAAAATGTGGTATCAGCTTTAAAAGCTGCTGGGGTATTTTTATTCAATGATAACATTTTTAATGACGATGATTTTATGGCTTCAACCGTAACAGACATGCCAAACGTACATCAAGAATAACATCAACCAAATAATTCAAATGTTAGCGATTTACCACAAAGAAACATTTATTTCCCAACATTAACGTCCAGATAAAATACCAGAAACATCCGTCGGAAATAACATCTGCAAAGAAAATTGTTTTTTATGAAGCGATGGCGACTTCCAAGGACACACCTGAAAATCGATTTATTTCCCCTATACTACTGCAACCATACTCGTAAGCTACCTTATTGTCATTAAAAAACAAAGTAAAAAGAAGACTACTGATACGCCAATTTATAAAAGAATAGAAGCGAAAACAGCAGAAAGAATATCAAGGCAAAGTAGAGTGAAGAAAGCTAAGACAACAGTAAAAAGCATATAAAGCATATATAGTGATAACAGTAACAGTGAATATATTTGTGATAAAATTCTCCACAACATCTGATGTTGTGTATTTCCACCATGTTAGTCTATTTTCAGAAGTAGATGAAATTTCTGACGAAGACATATCCTCACGAATGGTAGAAGTGAACTCATTTGTTCTTGTGAGGTTTTAAACAAAGAAAACTTTAAAATTTTATGCAGTGGTTTCTCCTTGGCTTCTGCATCCTTATGCCGTTGACCATTTTCTTGATTCATTCGCCTTTGGTGCCAATTTCTTAACACCAGGACAAAAGAGTGCCATTTCACTTACTAACTCATCCGACCGAAGCCGTTAGTCAGTAAGTGTGGGATTGCTTATACGAGCAATCGATCGGTGGAATTTTCGCCATATCTGGCTACCCTCACTTAGTTTAGCCTGCAGACCAAAGCAGTTGGCCGGGGTGTGGCACGTGGAGCCATAAGTGAGAGTTAGTTGCCTTATGAGGACCAGTTATCAAGAACCATCTCCCGTCTATGACTCTCAATGTGGTCGTTTCGATAAAAGGAGCTGCCTCTATAACACAACTCTATACACATAGGGTTTCAATCCACATAAATAGTGGGTTTTTGTTTCTTTAAATTAGGTCTGGGTAAATAAAAAAATACAATTTTGATATATTAGGGGAGGGGAATACATTTCATGTAGTTTTAAATAGGATATAAGGAGTACTGACCAAACTCACTTTTTGATATAACAGAATTTTGAATTATTAGGGGAGGGAAATACATTTCATGTGGTTTTAAAATAGGATATAAGGAGTACGAAACAACTCACTTTTGATATAATATGATATAATTTTGATAGATTAATCATTTTGATATATTTCTAATTTCGATATCTTTATAATACTGTAACTGTTCATTCACATAATTTTAACTTATTTATAGAATTAGTTTTTGCTAGGTGAGATACTTTTTTTTTGTTTTTTGGTAGGTAACTGTAGATGTTCTTCGCTTGTATCCCATCCTAGTAGAACTAAGTTAAATTAAATTACTAACTTTTAGTTTTAAGACTTTTGCTATCCTACGGACTATTCTTAGTTTTTACTAATATTTATTACTTTATTTGGCCCAGTGGTAGTGGCTATTTGCTTGTTGAGGGGTTATTAGGTCCTATTGTATCTTTACACCACCCACTACCACTGTTATTTAGTTTTTGCATTATATGTTAATTGTTAATATATATATATATATATATATATATTATATATATATATATATATATATATATATATATATAAATATATATATATAAATATATATATATATATATATATATAAATATATATATATATATATATATATATAAATATATATATATATATATATATATAAATATATATATATATATATATATATATATATAAATATATATATATATATATATATATATATATATTTATATATATATATATATATATATATATATATATATATATATATATATGTATAATATATATTTATATATACATATTGTTATCAATATATTTTTTATCATTACTATTTTGAGTTTTATTTCAGTTTCTACTAACCATAGCAAGACAAGGTTAGTATTTAATATTTTGTATTTCAGGTGATTATCTCCAGTATAATTTATTTCCAGTCATTCGTTACTTCAAAATCTCAACTATTGTTGAGTTGGCGCCCTTCTTCTTCTCTACTTATCGTCCTCTTTATATAGATTTATTCCCAGTGACCTTCGTTAGTTGTATCACGTGTGCTATTAATAGGTCTCATTTCGTTTCTTGTCCCATCAGTTCATTATCCTTGCTATGTGCTTTATATCTTTAAAGCCACAAATAAGTATATTGAAGCTAGCCTGAATACTCACTTGGGATTTAGTGTCTCTTTGGCCTTTAAATTTGTTCCTCTGAGCTTAGTCATATTTTTAGCATTTTCACCTCTCTTCCACTGCTTCTGAAATTTGAAAGTTCTACGCTTCATAAAATCCAATACTCCCGAAGTATTGCGCTTTCACCCTCATAATGATCGACAGTTAAAAAAGGGTTACCACCTTAAATTTCTATAACTTTAAAAAAACACCCTTTAGTTGCCATTGCTAGTTGCTACTTAGATCTAGTAAGAATAATCTAGGCGATAAAAAACGCAAGTTGGTATTTTAGTCACTTGCACGACATACAAAATCCTTAAATTATCGTTTACAGTTGTCTTCATAAAAGTATTTATATTTTTTTATTAACATAGTTTTTATTAACCAAGAATATGACATAATAAATATCACACACTTTCCCATATTATTTGTAAAATGGCTAAAATACCAACGATCGCATTAGTGTACGGCCAGGCTTGAGAGCGATTTATCGCGCGAGATAAATCGTTCACGACTATGTAGCAAGTGACAAGCGAGAAGCTATCCACAAAAAAGCGTTTGAAATATCAGTTTTCGTCATGCCTCTCACACAAAAACATCGAACTGCTTTTCTTTTAGAAGATGATCCATTCATAGAGTGTTTGTTAAACAGAAAAAGGAAGTATGGTGTACATCCTATTAATCGATATAGAAAAACATACGGGGAATTTCATCACTTATACAAACAGTTTCAAAAATACCCTGAGAGATTTTTTCAGTACCTCAGAATGAGCATAAACATTTGACCTACTCCTAAATAAAACTAAAACAAGTATTGGAAAGAAAACTACCAATTTTGGAAAACCAATTTCTACTGAAGAAAGGTTAGTGGTTACAATAAGGCAATTAAAAAACTATTTTATTAACATAGTATATAAAAACCTATTCTAATGACATAGTAAGTCAAACACTATTTTAAATTAATTACTATTTAACTGGGAATAAGCCACAATTAAAGATAAAAATACGTTTATTGACGTTTCAATTTCCACTTCGGAAATCGTTCTAAAAATACAAACAGTAAATTAAACAAATTTTGTTTTTTGTTACATGGTGAAAAATTCTTCTAATAATTTAATTTTATCTGACTCATTTATATTGACAATTCAGACATACATTATGCATTTTAAAGTAGACGACTTTAAAATGATATTGCCAAAATTGTTGAGTTGTGCTCCTGGGACGACTTTACTTATAAGATAGTTCATTCGATTACATGTAATCAACTTTAACTTAAAAATATCCGTCAGAAAAAATCATAGCATTCGTCTTTAAAAGACAAACACATGACATGATGACAGTAAAATTTTCCTGTTAGTGATTCCATAGTAAATTATGAGCGAAAAACCAGAAAAAAAAACCTCATAATACTATCCCGACATGGTAAGTATTTGTTCGAGCATTTAGTTTACCTTCAATAAACACCAAAATTCTGATTTCATATGTTTCTATTTTATATATTTTATAAAAAATAATTATCCTTTATCTTTTATAAATAAGGAATTTTCAACAATCAATCGAATAGAACAGAACATTTTAGAACGAGATCCTACAGCATACACAAGGAATAATAAGAGGAAAATAACAATACCGTACATAAAAGGATTATCAGAAAAACTTAAAAGGATAGGCAATAAATTCAACATTTCAACAACATTCAAAACAACAAACACGTTGAGATCTATTTTGTCCAAAACCAAACCTAACAATGAACAAGAAAGGACAAAGAATTGCATTTATAAAATACCTTGTAAATGCGATCAGTTTTATTTAGGTGAAACATCAAGGCCATTAAATGTTAGAATAAGTGAACATCAGTTTTATATTAAGCATAGAGAATTTGATAGATCTCAAATATGTAAACACGCATGGGATAATGAACATAGGGTTCAATGAAATAATTCAAATGTATTCCTAAAAGAGACGGACGGTAAAAAAAGAAAAATCAAAGAAGCGGCTTTAATTATACTAAATGAGGCCAATTGTGTCGCAAATTCCTCGGCAAAATGTAGTAGGATCTGGTTACCAATATTGAAAGAGGAAGTTATTAATAAGAAAATACCAGTAGTAGTAAGTCAGTAACATATAGAGGATACATCATTTATGTTTTTTAAATAACGAAACATATAAAATCAGAATTTTGGTGTTTATTGAAGGTATACTAAATGTACGAACAAATACTTACCATGTCGGGATAGTATTATGAGGTTTTTTCCTAGTTTTTCCCTCATAATTTACTATGGAATCACTAACAGGAAATTTTACTGTCATCATGTCATGTATTTGTCTTTTTAAAGACGAATTATATGCTATGATTTTTTCTGACGGATATTCTCAAGTTAAAGTTAATTTCATGTAATCGAATGAACTATCTTATAAGTAAAGTCGTCCCAGGAGCGTAACTCAACAATATTGGCAATATCATTTTTAAGTCGTCTACTTTAAAATGCATAATGTATGTCTAAATTGTCAATATAAATGAGTCAGATAAAATTAAATTATTAAAGAATTTTTCACTATGTAACAAAAAACAAAATTTATTTAATTTACTGTTTGTATTTTGAGAACGATTTCCGAAGTGGAAATTGAAACGTCAATAAACGTATTTTTATCTTTAATTGTGGCTTATTCCCAGTTAAATAGTAACTAATTTAAAATGCCACAAGAAAATAGCTTCAGTAAAACACTATTCTAAAGACCTACGGTCAGAGCCCGGTTGAACTCTTCTTCGGTATGCATGGTGCAGATGTTGTATGGTAGTGACTGTTGGGTGGCTGACAGGGCAAAAGTTTATGATATGTGAATGTTTCATCATATTCAGATAAAAAAGCTCATCAGACTGCTGTTTCTGTTGCACCAGTGGCTGCTAATGAATTAAAAACTGCTGTTTCTGTTGCTCGGGCTGCTTTTGGTTCACGGTTTCTTTAAATGTGTCAAATACTAACTGTTGTATTTTCCCGAGTTCTAATTTATCAAAAATAGACATACTTTCCATATATGGCAGGAAACTTTTGAAAAAATGCAAATCTGCACTATCTTGTTCTTCACCCCGGTTAATTTCTTTTTCCAACAAGGCAACTTTCTTTTTTTGTAACTCCAAGTATTGTTGGTTGCTATTTTGGGTTTTTCGTTTTTCAAAGATGTGACGTGGTTCAAATTCGGATCTTACAAAGGCATTTCTGGATGGGCGTGATATTAAAATTTGAAATTGTGAACGTGATAATGATGCTTGGGACTGCCTCCTTCGTAATGGCAACGGTGTCACTAATGAGTGCGTATGCAATGTGACATCATCTGCATCACTCTCGTGATTACTTCCACTAAGATTTTCTATTTCATCATCTGTAATTTCATTATCATGTCGTTGTGTTTCATCGATTTGCGAATAGTCTGGCATCATTTAAATTACCCTGAGTCTGGGCAGGTCTTGTATAATCTCTTAAAAATTGCATACTTTCAAAGTGCTGCCATTTGCATTTAGTTGGTATTGCTTGTGATCCGAATTTTAAAACAGGAATTTTTTTAACTTTACGTCTGAACTGATCTTTAAGATTCTTTCACTTTGATTTTGCGATATTACCTAAACCAAGAAACCATTTTCGTTATACCGATACTACCAATACCATTGAACTCTGAATTTTGGACACAGTTTCTTAACATTGGATACATTAAAAATATTAAAGGGACAGTTTAACAATCTATATATGTAAATATGTATATAAACATATTTTATTCTAAAAACTAATTGGATTGCTTTTGTTTTAGGTATTTAGCTACTGGATGTTCATTTAGAAGTCTTGCATTTTCATTCCGAATGGGCAAATCTAGAATAAGCATGATAGTTTTTAAAACACTCAAAATAATTTGGAGTAAATTGGTACAAAAATATATGCCCGTAAATTCTGTAGAACATTTCATCATCATCAATCAGCCAATCACGTCCACTGCTGGACATAGACCCCCCTCAGTTCTTTCCAGTGTTCTCTACAGTGGGCCGCTGTACTACACGTTTTATATCATCGGTTTATGTAGTCGGTGGTCGTCCTCGGCTTCTTTTATACTTTCTGGGCCTCCATTCCATAATACGTCTTGTCCACCGTCCTTCTTGTGTTCTGGCTAAGTGCCCTGCCCAGTTACACTTAAGCGTGGTGGTTCTTTCGATGACGTCTTGATTTCCTGATATTTGCTTGATTTGTTGGTTTGTTATGTGGTCTCGAAGGCTCACGTTCAGCATTGCATTTACAAATTTACGAACATTTACAAAAAGTAATATCGGATTATTATAATCGATGGAAATTTCCCAACTGTTTTGGCGCAATTGACGGCAAACACTGCCAAATAAAATGACCACCAAACTCAGGATCAAGTTATTGTAACTATTTAAAATACTTTTCGATAGTATTACAGGGTGTGGCTGATGCTGATAAAAATTTTCTGACTATAGAAGTAGGAGGCAGGGGAAAGCAAAGCGATCGTGGGACCTTTATCGCGTCAACCTTATTTAACTTATTGGAAGCCAAACAATTTTCCTTCTTTCTGTCAAACATCAAATTAACTAAGGTTTTGATTTGTGATGAAGCTTACCCTTTGAAACAATACCTAATGCGACCGTATCCACGCAGTGTGCTAACACCAAGAAGACAATATTTCAATACGAGTTTATCTACAGCCCGAAAATGCATTGAGTGTGCGTTTGGCATTTTATATTCAAAATGACGCTTTTTATCAAAATATATAGATACATATCCCGATAAAGCGTGCGTTTTAATAAAATGTGCATGCATACTTCATAATTTTATATAAATTCACGACGGTGAAACTGATCTTGATTATTGTACGGTTATGGAGAACATAAATATGCAAAGGAATGAAAATGCTGTGAAAGAAATAATAATCGATCATCCAGAAAAGCAAAACAAATTTAAATTTAAAATTTCTTTGACATAAGACATCGTGCTGTTAAGTTTGAAGATAAACTGGACTGTAAAGTCGCTTAGAAATCAAACCGAATTGGAACAGAGCGATACGCTTATAGTCCATTTCCATCATATTGATAGCACATTATGTATGCAAATCTCTAAACTGTTGATACGGATGACTCAATGAAAAATAGATATTTGTCAACAAGTTTACAGAAGTATATAGGAAAACAATTTTAAATTGAGTATGACCACCAGGTATAAAGGTTGAAGCAGAATAGAATACAATATTTTTGAGGGTTACTAATCCCTAAATAAAGTTGCCAGTGTCGGAGTGAATGGAGATTAACAGGTACTAATGAATTTGCAAGAAATGCAAGATGTTTATTTTATTGATTATATATAAAATAATTTGTGGCCGTAACAGGGGCCTATTTGTAAAAAAATGAATATTATTTTAATCAAATTCCATTTCAGATTCACTGCTTTCTTCAAAATCTAAGGAATCTTCAATTCCAATGTTAATTATTACCGGTTCCAGCATTGCATCAGTCATATTATCCAAATTCCACATTTTATTTTTTTCCTTGTGAGCATGACTAACAGTATTTTTCCAATTTTGATTTAAAAGCTTTTTTAAGAAAGAAAAAAGAATTTTTTCCTTCTAATTTAAAAGTTTTGTTGTTGCGTCCGACTTTACCCTTTACTTGAGACCATATATTTTGTATCGGATTCAGATCACAGTGGTATGGGGGTAAACGTAAACTAATTACATCGCGATTTAATGCCATTTCATCAATTATGTATTTTTTACAAGCTGCTTTATGTTGCCTTACAATAGGTAATAATTCCTTTTTTGTCGAATTCTCCTTGTACTCAATTGCGTGTGTATCCAACCATTCGATTATCTCTCCTTTTTTCCATGTGTTGTTGGCAATTTTTCTGCTAGTCTTGAATGGTAACTAGCATTATCCATGACTATGACAGAATTTTTTGGAATTAAATCCAACATTTGCTCAAAATATTCTTCAAAAACGTCAGCAGTCATTTCCTCGTGGTAATCTTTGGTTGATTTTGAGGCAAAACTTAATAATCCACCATTGTCAAAACCGTATTCGTTTCCAATATGGGTTATTATGAGTCTGCGTCCTTTTCCAAGGGAATATTGTTTATTCCAGTAGATACACCTTCGATGAATGCCTGACGGGAACTTTTCACATTTGTATCAACCCATAGACATGGTACAGTATGACTCATTTAGCCAAGTCTCGTCCAAATGAAAATATTGTTTTCCCTTCTTCTCGGTACTTTTTATTAGTTCTTAGATAATCTCGTCTCCAACATACAATATAATCTTTTTCAATTAAAACGGATTTTCTTCTATTCTATTGCCAACGAAATCCCATCTCTCTCAGTAGTCCCCATAAATTCTTGTTGCTTATGATTGATAACTCTTCGTTTTCTCTAATTAATGTTTGGATTTTGTCCAATGTTGGAAATTCTTTGTTAAAAAAAAATGAGTGGACGCTGACGTCTTATCATGTTTTTATGTATTTCTTCAATTTCCAAGGGTTTACTCCCTCCACTCTTCTTGAGAGATGAAACAGTTCCTTCTTTTTTTTTCTTTTAGGAATCTATAAATTGTTGCTTCTCTAACCCTGTCATATTTGAACACATGTTAACGATTTCACGAACATTACTTAAAGGGCGTTGATGTACAAGTGCATCGTGTACATTTAATATTATATTTTTCTCTCATAGACTGAAGGCACCTTTAAAACTACACTTAACCGGAATAGAACCTGTTGTTGACGTCATTTTTAAATGCAAATAACAAAATATCGACTTCAAAAACGTAGGTAGGTAGGACATGAACAATGTACATCTACAAACTAAATGGAAGATGCAAACAATTTCTAATTTATATTATTGGCATAAGCTGTAATGTGGCATAAAAACTACTTAAACTATCATTAGTGAAGCCTTATCAGTAATTCCAGGTAATCTTTCAAAGAAGGTATTCTTTTTGTGTCAGGCGATAACTTGTATAGAAAACAATAATCACCTTTAAATTATTGTTTACATTAATTTATTTCGTGAAACATTGAATTCTCTCGTTAATCACCCGTGTATAATTAACAATAATCGTGTGGCATAATCACCGACGTTTTTACGCACAAAAAAGGTATAGTGAGATTAGTGGACACTTATTTTACAGAAGATTTTTTACACGATAATGAATTGTTGACGGCATCTTAAAATATTAATTTTTTTTATTTATTTCAAAACAAGTATAGGGTGACGCCTATGGTTTTTTGACCTGTTGAGGATTTGCATACATAATGTGCTATCAATATGATGGAAAAAGACTATAGCCGCTGAGCGATTTTCCTCTAAGCGATTTTTAGTTATGGCCACTCCAATAATATTCACTGGGTTTAAAATATTTTTTTGTTGTTCAGTTGTCCACGATTTATCTCTCGAGAAAAATCGCTTGCAAGCCTGGCCGTACCCTTATGGTTTGAAAGCCACGAATAACTTAAATTACAATTTTTCTCAGTATCTCCATATATATCTAAGAAATACAAATATTTCTAGCTAATTTGTAGACAAATGAGCTTTAAATTAAAATATTGTGTATTTTGAGATTTTCATCTTTATTATAAAACTCTCCAAATCGTCGAACTAAATGTTCCATTTCTTTGTTGCTAAATCCCATAAAAATCGCTAAGGTTGCACACAGTTGTTTACTTATAAATATTAAGGAAATATAAGTTATTTAAATTTAACAGCAAAAGTTAGTAATGTGTGGACCAATTTGATACCCTAAAAAATAGTGTTTATTAAGCAAATTATTCATGTATATTAACTGTGTGTCAGCCAAATGGAATAAATTAGCTAATAAATAAATGAGGAAGTATTTAACACCCACATATACACCACAGCTCAAGAGGTATTTAGCACCACAGCTCAAGAGCTCATGGAAGATGATTTTGACAGAACGTATTTTTGTGAACAAATGATGACAATGTTAGATAGCAATGTAATCCAATAAGAACATGTTTTGTTTTCTGATGAGTGCACCCCACTACCAAATCCATGTCCGGCAGTACCTTAACCAAATATTTTAAAATCGGTGGATAGGGAGGCGAGAATCGATGCAGTGGCCACCACGATCCCCGATTGGACGCCATTAGACTTTTTCTTATAGGGATATGTGAAAAGTACTGTTTACAAAACTAATCCCAATAACTAAGCTGACTTACGAAGGCAAATAACGCTTGCGAGTAGATCGATCACACCTAAGATGTTAAGTAACGTTAGAAGGAATTTCTATTTACGGTTATGGTGTTGCCAAGACGTTCGTGGAAAGCATTTTGACTATCTCCTACACTGACATTATTGTTTAGATTTGTATTATTTAGAAGTTAATGAATATGTTGTAGCGACTTTCTGCAAATAGATAGTTTTCTTTTCTAAATGTGATTTTTTGCATTTTAGTTAATATTTCCGATACAGTCACAGATAAGTATAGGACATTGTATTTAAAAAATGTCTAAAATGATCTGAGAAATCTAAAAATTAATTAATATATAGGGTGTTCTATTTAAAATAAGCAAGTTGGTATTGGCCACCGTTATCTGATACACCCCGTATAAAAAGTTTTTATGGAAAAAAATGCGCAAAAATAAATACTAATCGCCGTGTTTGACCGTTTTTTCAAAAACTCCCTCATTTATTTATTAGCTAATTTATTCTATTTTGCTGACACACAGTGTATAAATACAAAGGTACATAATATGGACAGTAAGAGTAGTATTTTTGTGTTAGTAAGAGTGTTTTTTGTTGATTTGTACCAAAAATTTAAATACAAGTTTGTACTAAGACTGAAATTAAAGTGTTTTCTAATTACAAAAGAAAAAACTGTAAGTGCAATTTTTATTTGATCCACATAAAACCATTTAAAGGATTTTATTGAAAACTAAACAACAGAAGATTTATTTTTATTTTAAATAAAAACGACAATAAGCCAGCTTAATTACCTTAAGTCAGTAGCGGCTCTAGTATTAATACTATTAAATGAACAAAATTAAAATTAAAAAGATGGATAACAATTTAAAAACTGACACCAAACAAATCACCAAACCATTATTAACATCGTCAGCACCAAGCTCTTCTTTAACACTAACCTACTCTAACGCCGCAAGCAACTTTAACTTTTCATCCAAAGAACAAGCAATTGTTTTGCCATCAGTACCGAATCTAAAAATACACGCATACATAACAGCAATGGGAACTTTAGTACAACCAAAAAATATCATCTTCGCTTCCAGAATCTCTAATAACAGAGTATGTATTTATCTCAGTAACACTACAATCTTAAAAAATTACTACATAATCACAAATCCGTTTTAATACAAGGAAACGACATAGAAATTAGAAGATTAGTTACTCCTGCAAGCCGACTAATGATATCAAATGTCTGCCCCAGTATTCCAAACACTATTATCGAAGAAGAGCTCAAAAAATTGGAGCTTATTGCAGTGTCTAAAATAATATTTTTAAAAGTTAGCATAACTGAATCTGAATACAATCATATATTAAGCTTTAAGAGTCAAGTATTTGTTGCTCCAACAACTAATAATCATATCCCAAATTCACTTCTAATATCTCATGACAATACCCCCTACAGAATTGATTCTTTCATTAGATGACCTAAATTGCTCTAAATGTAATACCCCAGGACACAAAGATGAAAAACTGCACTATTGAATCAATGAATATAAAAAATATTGATCACCTATCTCAGTCTATAAATGTTAATATGTCTGAAACACATAATCTTCTTCTTCTTCTTCGTCTAGCCATTTACGTCCACATCTGAACATAAGCCTCTTCAAGTCTTCCTTTCCATGAGTTTTTTATTGTACGCTACTTGTAGCCAATTTTTCCGGCAGTCCTTTTCAGATCATCTGTCCATCTCATAGGAGGCCTGCCTCTGGGTCTTTTGTGTTGGTATGGTCTCCAGGTTAAAATTGATCTGTGCCATTTGTTTAGATCGCTTCTTTTTTCATTTCCCATTTCAACTTTAATGATTTTTGTACCACATCGATGACTTTGGTTTTCTGTCTTATCCATGTGTTTGTTTTCTTGTCCTTAAGTGATATAGTATATATATATATATATATATATATATATTATATATATATATATATAGTATCTAAGTATATTCATATTCTTTTTTGTGATTATCCGTGTTTGTGCCGCATAAGTTAATATCGGAATAATGAATGCATCAAAATCTTTAGATCTAAGATGTAATTGAATTTGTTGATTTCTGAGTATATAGTTCAATTTACCGAATGCTGCCCAAGCTAACTTTCTTTTTCTTTTTATATCTTAGTTTGAATTTCCCTATTTAGTATTATTTTTTTCCCAAGTATATATATTCTTCAACTTTTTCTATAACTTTATCGTTTATTATTGTCACGGTGTCTTCGGAGTGCATGACTTTTGTTTTGTTTAAATTTATTTTCAGTTCTATTTTAGAAGATTCGGTATGTAGTTCTAAAAGCATGGTTTGCATTTCTTGTAGGTCAGTAGCGATCAGGATTATGTCATTTGCAAATCGTAGATTACTGAGGTAGCGGCCATTAATGTTTATTCCCTTATATTTCCAATTTAGGTTTTTAAAAACTTCCTCCAAAACTAAGGTGAACAGTTTGGGTGATAAGGTATCTCCCTGTTTGACTCCCCTGTTGAATGGTACAGGGTTCGTGTGTTCATTTTCATTTAGGTAGTATGTAGCTGTAGCTTGGTTCATAGTTTCTTATATTAAGTTAATATATCTGCTGTCTATTCTACAATTTTGCATTGCGTTTATTACGGCCGTGTCTTCTATGGTATCGAAAGCTTTTTCGTAGTCTACAAATGCTAGGAAAACTGGAAACTTGTATTCGTTACATTGTTCTATTAATATTTTTGTGGTTAACAGGTGATCGGAAGTTGAATAGCCTTTTCTAAAACCTGCCTGTTCATATGGTTGGTATTCGTCTAATTTCCTTGTTAGTCGAGTAGTTATGACTTTGGTGAGTATTTTAAACAGGTGTGACAGTGGGCTGATGGATCTGTAGTTTTCCAATTTTCGACTATCACCTTTTTTGTGTAATAAGATTACTTTAGAGTTGTTCCAGCTCTTAGGGACTTTGCCCTGATGTAAACAACTGTCCACAAACTTAGTTACAATTGCAATTAGTTCCTTACCTCCTTCTAATATCATATCTGTGGTAATACTATCTTCTCCTGCAGCTTTATTTCTCTTCATGTTTTCCAATGCTGTAGTTACCTCTGAAATTGTTACTTTTGGCATTATTTCTGATCCAACATTTTTTATTAATTTCCGTGCTGGTTTCATCTCATCTTGTTGATATGTTCTGTAAAGTTCTGTGTAAAATTCTTCTATTCGTATCAGTATGTTTTCTCTAGTTGTGATTTCATTTTCGTCTTTTCCCATTAATGATATCTTCTGACGTCGTCCTAGTGTCGGTCTGAGGCATTTCATACTCTTATTTTTTCAATAGTTGTTGTTATTAATTTTTCGTTTTCTTTTCTTTTTTGTTGTCTGATTCCTTTTCTAATCTGCCTATTAAGTTCTCTATATTCGTCGGTTCCCCTTTTGTTAGATTTATTTAAGATCTTACTTCTTTTTATTTGTTGTAATATTTCTTTGTCTAATTCATTGTATGTTGTTTTTGGTTTTTTCAGTTACAGAAGGCTTTTATTCACTGTTTTGGTAATAAGGTTATTTAAATCATCAATATCATTGGAGTTTATCTGCTGCATACTAACTTGATTTAATGCATGCGCTATCTTTTTATTAAATTCACTATTTTTGATTTTTTCAGATGTTCATTTGTATCTTTTTTCATATATTCTTTTTCTTTTTAGTTTTTTGTTATTTATTAGCTTTGTTCTTATTAGTCTATGATCGCTTCCTAGGTCAAACTGATTTAATACTGATACGTCTTCTACTAGGTTTCTATTCTTCGTTAAGATATAATTTATTTCATTCTTTGTCTTTTTATGGGGGGTCATCCATGTCCATTTTCTGCTTGGTTTTTTATTGAAAGAGGAGTTCATTTAGTACCTGTTATGTTCATTCATGAAATTGAGAAGCATTTCTCCTCTATCGTTTCTTTTCCCGTAGCCATAGTTACCAATTAAATGTTCATAATCTTCCTCTTGTTTGCCCAATTTAGCATTAAAATCTTCTAATAGTATTTTGTAATTTGCTTTATTTGTTTCTATAGCTGTTCTTATTCCATCATAAAATATTTCTGCTTCTTCATCGTCGTGGCTTTTGGTCGGAGCGTACACTTGGATCACTTTCAGAGTGGTTTTTTTATTAATCCTGATGATGAGATATGCTACTCTGTCTGATATGGGCTTGAATTCTTCGATACACTGTGTGAGGCTTTTTTTACCAAGAATCCCACTCCCGTGTATTCACCACCTTTATGCATAAAATGTGTGCCATTTTTTAGTATTATATACTCATCACTTTTTCTTCTGGTCTCGCATATACTAAGGATATCCCATTTTATATCCTTTAGTTCACTTTCTATTTCTGGGAATCTATTGTCGCCCGTCAGTGTTCGAATATTGTAGGAGCATAGCCAAATTATCATCTTGTGGCAGCCGGGTCTTACCCAGGGATTCTTAGCACCCCCCTATGTTAGTTGTTTGATCGCTGCCGTGATCAAGACTCTGGGAAGTGCTGGGAGGGCCTTTTTTTTTGTCCTGTATATTGACTTGAAGGTTTGGACCGTTATCTCCTCACGCTGGTCCAGTGCGGATTGAGGAGGGAAGGGAAGGATTTGGGTAGGTCTGGGTTGGTGGGTATAAACAGATAATGATCCAATAAATAAAACACCTCTTACATTAGAAACCCCAACTACTCAACAATCAAGTACTTCTGTTACTTCTTCAACCATACCACTACCAAATACCTCCTCCAACTCACATACCCGAATCAATATCTAATCACACTAACATAATATCGCTGACTTCCATAAAAAGACAAATGTCATTATCTCCTGAAATAATAGAGTCAAAAAATAAAAAAATAATAATTCTTGTTCCAAAAAAATCTGCACCTAAAAGGATTAAAAAAGCTTTAAACATCGAAACCTTAATGAAACCTATAGAAGCCATTTTATCGTCAACTACTACTCCTAATACACTAAAATACACAGAACTATGCGACTATATTACAAATGCTGCAGGTTCAAAGTTTTCTGAAAATGTAGCAAAGGATTATACAAATGACCTAGAAAGACTTAGCACTGAATTACAAATGGTGCACACAAATTCAAACGACCGACATCTTAAAACATTTCAAGGATCTTAAAAAAGATACATGGAACAGACAACTCTTCTATCACTGAGGAAGAAAGCGACAGCAACTCTAGCCAATAACCAAATGCATAGTTCAATGGAATTTGAGTGGCTTTTACAGCCACATCGAAAACTTAAAAATATTAATCAATGAATTCTCACCTTTAGTAATAGTTTTAAAAGATACACGGCTTTCTAATAATAATGTAAAAGTAAAAAGCTATACACCATACATAAAAATAAACCGGTGCAACAAATAGCTAGCGGTGGTGTTAGTATCTTTGTTAAATCTATGGTCGAGTCCAAAGAAATGCAGTTAGATACAAATCTGGAAGCTGTTGCGGTTTCAATGGTTAATCATTTCAAAATTACAATTTGTAGTGTATATTTACCACACCTATAAGAATCCATACTCCTACAACTACTTAAAGTGATAGAACAAATTTCATTTCCTAAATAATTCTTGCTGACACAAATTGTCATAACGAATTTTGGGATCTGCGAAAACTGACAAAAATAGCAAAACTCTATTAGAAACAATTAACAACCTCAAACTGGTGCTATTAAACATAGGAATTCCTACCCGTTTTAACTCATACAATGGCACGTTTTCAACCATCGATTTATCCCTCAGTAATTCAACATCGCCCACATCACGGCAAACCTTTTACCTAAATCCCAAAATCCACTACCCAATCCAAACAATTCGTCAATCTTTCACCTTGTCATAGCCGGCGTGGCAAAAACCTTTTCTCAAAAATTAATCGAGGATAACTTATCCGAAAATAATTTTCCATTCACCAAAGTAGTTCGAATAATCATCCGCTCCACCAACCAACCCACCTCCTACATCAGAGTATTCACCAACTCTGAAACAAAGTTCGCTGAAGCGCTCTCGAGTGGTATTTTGATCGAGGGTGAACGGTTGCCCTGTGAAATTCCACGATCAGGCAACTCCGTTCCCGTTCGGTCAAAGTATTGCTCGAGATGTTGCAAAGCGGCCACAATGCCCCAAAAAATTAATAATTTGCCCGTTCTGCGGACTCAGCTATCGGTACACTGCCTGCCCCACGATATCAGCTCCCAAATGTCCTAACTGTAGCGGTCCTCACCCTGCATTCTCACCACGATGCCCTCACCGAAGCGCTCATCCCGCTAATTATAACCAAACCTAAATAGTATACACAGAAAAGCAAATTCCTTCCTATGACCTATCCTCCGATATGAAATCTCTAATACATTTCACATCCATGTTCCTAATCAACG
Organism: Diabrotica balteata; assembly: GCA_918026665.1. Lineage (NCBI taxonomy): Eukaryota > Metazoa > Arthropoda > Insecta > Coleoptera > Chrysomelidae > Diabrotica > Diabrotica balteata. Next base: position 29,066,482 of record OU898281.1, on the reverse strand, counting down.
TCTTCCCTGAAAAGAGAAGCGCAATAACCCTACTCCTCAACCAAATCTCAAATGCAATGTATGGATGTGCTATAGCCACTTCACGCACAAACAACCTCATCAATCAAACCTTTACCCACCTACACATCTAAAAAACACACCACACACATCAACACACATTCACACACACAAACAACATCCATCTACATCACTTTACTCCACTCCGCTCACAGTCCAAATTAATAAACACCTAATCCTATACCACAATTAATAAACACATAATCCTAATCAGTAAACACAAAAAAACACCACAAACATTCAACACATCACCTACACTGTGAGCACCGTCTACACTCTTTAAGAGTCGCTTAATAATCACAAGGACAGGGGGAGATTGGTTTTCTGTGGTTTCCCAATCTCATTGCACAATGATACCTGATCCTAGGTGAGGATATAGCCACAGCTATCCTCCACGCGTTTTTCCAACAAACAAAACGGAACTTGTACTTCGTGACAGGCTTGGTATACTTGGCTAACTCTTCCGGAAGGTACGATTTCCGCCTCTTGCCTTCTCTTGTTCTCGGTATCCTTCCTGTCCTTCTCATCCTTTACCTTTTTTAGCTGCGGCGCCCTTAGTCTTCGGAGTCCAACTGAAGTCATACGAACGAAAACTGGCATTCAAACCAAACAAGCATTAGCACCCAAATAATTAAACCCACCCTTGAAGAAGCATAGAGCTTAAAGCAAGGTAAAAACGCAATTGATTGATTGAGTAATTCAACTTTAACACCACTACTTGAGTGAAATACACTTTTACACTTATTTGACAGCGACTTTCAGAATTATTTGATTACTCATATTAAAGACACAAACATTAATACAACCATATGAAACATGGATATTAAAATCAGCGGACAGGAAAAAGGAAACTAGTTTAATAACTGAACGAATGAATGACTTTAAAATTATAGAAGATATAACAAATTTTAATGATATCCTAATAGATTCAGCAAGAGAAGCGATTGGAAAAACTAAAACTACCACAAAAACACCCCTACCCTGGTGAAATATCTAAATAGAGCCTTTTTTGAAACAAACACAACACTCCCTAAATATATGGAAAAAACACAATTCGAAACTAACTTAGCTGGATTTAGAGCGTTAAAAGCCAGATCCAGATTTCTAATAAAAAAATATAAAAAAGAAGGCTGGACCAATTATATCTTATCAATAAATTCATCTACATTAATAAGTGATATTTGGCAGAAAATAAGAAAAATAAAAGGCTCAACCAAAATTAATCATATCGATACCATTGCTACAGATAATTTAATTACTTCAGATAAACTAGAAATTGTAGAAATCTTAGTTAATCACTATCAACAATATTCGAGCAATGATCAATACTACTCTACATTCTTAAAACACAAAAAAAAAACGAATTGTCACAAATCAAAATAGAAGATATTTTATGCCCTCTCAATATACCGATTACATTAGACGAGTTTAACGAAAGTCTAGGCAATGTTAAAAAACTTTTCAGACTGAGTATTTCAACAATATTTATGAGAAACTACCCGAAACAGTAAAGAAAATTTTAGTTGACATCTTCAACGATATTTACAAAAATAAAACGTTTCCTTCAATATAGCGTCAAGCAATTATAATTCCCTTTTTAAAAATGAATATGCCAAAAAACTTACCATCCTCCTATCGTCCAATTTCTCTCACCAGTAATATTTGCAAAGCAATTTAAAGAATATTTTAAATACTCCAATACAAAGCGAATACCGTTCAGACAGATCGACAGCTAATAACATTGTTGCAATAGAATCCGAAATTCATAAAGCATTTACAAAGCAATAAAAGGTAATAGGAGTAGTTTTTGACATCAAAAAAGCTTTCGACACAACATGTACCCATTATATCCCCAAAATGATGAAAACTGGAAAATAGGTCCATACAAGTAAAAATGAAGTAAACTATTATTCTTAATCGCAACAAATAATATAACAAACCACAAAGCTTTCCGTAAAAGCTAATCTTTTTGCCGATGATCTAGTAATATATATGTTAAAAGTAAAAATATGAAATTAGCTACGCAAATTTTACAGAGGACATTAAACAGCTTGGAAATGTGGTCTTTAGAGACTGGTTTAACTTTTTTAACTCAGAAGACCAAAGCAATAATGTTTGGCAAAGGAAGAGCAGAATACAACTTAAGCTTGTATCTATTAGGTCATTCTCTGAAACAAGTCCGCGAAATTAAATTTTTGGGTGTAATAATTATTTCACAACTCACTTGGACTTCACATATCAACAATTTGATCAAATCCTGTCAATAAAAAATAAACTTACTAAGAGTTTTATCCAATCATAGATAGGGTTTAGATACTAAAATTCTTCTAAATTTATGTTAGACATTAATAAGAAGCAAACTCGACTTCGAATGTATCTGTTATGAAACAGCAAATAAAGATCAACTAAAAAACTGGATGTTATTTAAACCACATCTCTACGACTAATCTTTGGAGCCTTTAGAACTACTCCAATAAAAAGCCTTCAAGTTTTATCAGGAGAAATGCCACTATACCTCAGAAGACGATATATATCACTATGCTACGTTTCAAAAATTCTAAGCGCAAAGGATTACACCTTTCTCGTAAGTTTAGTATCGGAAGAATCACTAGAACAACACACAAACTACACTACCAAGACAGTACCATTTCAGAAACGAGTTAAAAGACTACCGTATTCTATCAATCAAATCACCTTGGCCCCTATAAAAATATACCAGACACCTCCGTGGACAGTTTCTTTACCAATAGCAGACCTTTCCTTACTTAATTATGATAAGCGTTTACACATTTCGGTGGAGCTAACGCCGTCGTTGCCTGGTCCCAAGTCCAGGATGAGAAAGGAGGAGGGTTAAGCAAGGGACTAACTATTCCTTCTTGTAAAAAAACATAGTTATGAAAACGAAGCACATGCCTCGGATAAGGACGGATCTTTTAAGACGACAAAAGCGACGACAAAGGACAATGAATATAGGAACCTGGAACGTACTAAGCCTATATCGGCCTGGAGCCCTAACTCAGGTGGTCAAAGAACTTGAATCCAGAAACATCGACATAACTGCTTTACAAGAGATTAGATGGACTGGAGAAGGTACACTAAAAACTAATAAATCAGTAGTATTTTTCAGCGGAAGCGAACGACAACATCAATTCGGAACTGGTTTTATAGTCAAAGAAAGTCTTGTGGGGTCAGTTTTAACTTTCAAACCCGTTAATGAAAGACTTTGTTATATCAGAATTAAAGGACAACTACATAACTATTCCCTAGTTGCTGCCCATGCACCGACAGAGGAAAAGGAAGAGCATGTAAAAGATAACTTCTACGAGAAACTAGAGGAACTGATAAATAATTTACCTAAACAGAACATGCATACTATCTTAGGAGATTTCAATGCAAAGATTGGGAAGGAAGCAGCGTACAAACCAACAATAGGTAACCATAGTCTTCACGATGTTAGCAACGATAATGGAACAAGGCTAATAGACTTTGCAGCATCCCACAATCTACTAATAAAATCGACAATGTTTGAACACAAGAATATACACAAACAAACATGGGTCTCCAACGACGGCGTCACAAGAAATCAGATTGATCATGTTCTAGTAGATGCCAGGAGGGGTAGTAACTGTATAGACGTAAGAAGCCTAAGAGGAGCTGATGGAGACACGGATCATTTTCTTGTAAAAGCGAAGATAAGGACAAGAATAGCGTCCAAAAAAACACACAAGAATACACCAACACAATTATGAAATACCGAAGTTCTACGTAATAAGGAGACAAAACAGAAATTTAGACAAAATAAAAATCGCTCTAGCACAGACAGAAGACTATAACAACATAGACTCAGCTTGGAAAAATATCAAAGTAGCTCTGACAAGCGTATCAGATGAAATACTAGGACACAAAAAGAAAACAACAAAAAAAATGGTTCGATGATGATTGCCTGAACTCCATATTAGCAAGAAATATGGCTAAAAGGAACTTGCTACAAAACCCCTCGCACAACAACAATGAAATGTATAGACAAAGAAGAAGAAAGACAAGAAAACTAATGAAAAGGAAGAAGAGAGAGTATCAGGAACAAATAATCAGAGATATAGAAGAAAAAAGAAAGAACAAACAAGCGAGGCAGTTCTTTAAAGGAGTTTCAGATATCAAGACCGGGTACCAAGCAAGAACAGGAAACTTTCTTAAAAACGACAGTGGACAGCTTATCACCGATGACAAGAAAATCTTAAAAACCTGGAAGGAATACTTCTATCAACTATTGAATGACCAATCTAGCAGAAGTACATCAAACATAGAGGTACATACAGCTGAAATAGAAGACCAATACCCGACATACGAAGAAGTAATACAGGCAATTAAAAAACTCAAAAATAATAAGACACCAGGTAGCGATGGTATACCCGCAGAGTGCTTAAAACATGGAGGAGAAGCGTTGCACAGTTCGATATACAAGCTAATTCAAGACATTTGGCAAGAAGAAACAATGTCAGATGAATGGAAAGAAGGGGTTATTGTACCAATACACAAAAAAGGAAACAAAAAGCAATGTATTAACTACAGGGGAATAACACTCCTAAACACCACCTACAAAATCCTTACAAACATCCAGCTAGAAAGAACCAAAACATACACAGAAGAAATCGTTGGAGATTATCAATGCGGATTTAGACCGGGCCGCTCTTCAATTCACCAGATATTCACAATAAAACAGATAATGGAAAAATGCTGGAAGTTTGATCGTGAGCTTCATCAGATGTTCATAGATTTTAAACAAGCATTTGATAGAGTATGTAGGGACAGACTGTGGACAGCGATGCAGGAACTTGGCTTTCCAAAAAAACTAGTCCGGTTGATACGGATGTGTATGGAACGGTTACGATGTAAGGTGAGAGTTGGACAACAATACTCGGAGACATTTGAAATAAACAATGGACTAAAACAGGGAGATGCACTTTCACCACAACTCTTCAACTTAGCTCTGGAGCACATAATCAGAAGTGCAAGAATCGAAAAACCGAATACAGTATTTCATCGAGAAGGACCAAACTTACTACTGGCATTTGCAGACGATATAGATAGGATGAACGTAGGAAACACGCGATTAAGGATGAAGGAGACTTTCGTTAGGTTTGAGAAGGAAGCAGAGAAGATGGGGCTCCAAATCAACGAAAACAAGACGAAATATATGTATATGAGCCGCAATAACCAAAGCAGAGACAGAATCGGTCAGAACATTACCATCGATGACTTTAACTTTGAGCGCGTTAGAGAATTCAAGTATCTTGGAACAACAATAACTGAAGACAATAACGGATCACAAGAAATAAACAACAGGATTCAGGCCGGCAACAGATGTATTTTTGCCCTCCAAAACCTTATAAAATCAAAACAACTAACACGACGTACGAAGATACAGGTCTATAAAACAATCATACGACCCGTTGTGATGTATGGAAGCGAAACTTGGACGATAACAAAGGCAAATGAAGAGAGACTACGTGTTTGGGAAAGAAAAATCCTAAGGAAGATCTTTGGTCCGGTGCTTGATGAAGCATCAGGACAATATAGGATAAGAACTAATAAAGAGCTTGAAGAACTTTACCCAGACGCCAACATCATAAAAGAAATAAAGTCCAGAAGACTACAATGGGCAGAACACCTCAGAAGACATTCTGACGAACGAACAGTAAGACTGGTGTGGGAGGAAGTCTCAACTGGAAGGAGACCACGCGGACGCCCTCGTCTCCGATTGCAAGATAATATAGCAGACCTAAGCACTATGGGCGTGGAGAATTGGATGGAGGTTGCTCAAGACAGAAAACAGTGGAGGCATGTTGTCGAGACGGCTAAAACCCACGAAGGGTTGTAAGGCCACGGAGTAAGTAAGTAAGTAAGTAAGTAAGTAAGTTTACACATTTCTGATCAGGTCAGGCTTCAGTATCATGCAAATTTACTCAAATATTCCACTTACAAATTGTTTTTCATTGATGCCTCTAAAGATTGCCAGGGAGTAATAGCTGCTACTGCATCAGAAAACGTAATTTCTGCCACTAGATTAACTGACAGCTGTAGGATTTAAAACCGCAGAGCTCCAAGCAATACCTGACGCATTAAATCACTGTAAAACCACAAATGAAAACCAAATACTTATATTATCAGAATCATTAAATTCTTTACAGGCCATTAATCCTACATTCATCAATCTATTCCTTATTAATAACGCGTTGCAACAGCTCAAATTGTGTGGGAAAACCATATCATTTATGTGGGAATAAGTGGTAATGAGCGAGCCGACAAAACAGCGTTTGAAGCAATAAACAATGTAAACATTCCGACTACAACAAGTACACCAATATCAGATACTAAATCTTTATTCAAGACTCATGCAAATAAAACTGGCAAGAAATATGGGATAAAATAAACACAAATCTTAAAAGCATCAAACCAGATGTATCTTAAAAAAATCTTCCTATACCACCAAAACGAAGAGACCAGGTAATTACCAGCAGACTACGGCTTGGGCATATACGACTTACGCACGGTTATATAATCTCCAAAAAACCACTACCAATGTCCCAAAGATTCCAAACACCTTTCATAGTCAACCATATAATAATAGAATGTCCAGAGTACACCTCAGCCAAAGCAATATTCAAGATACCCAACAGCCTGAAAGAAGCACTGGTTATAAAATTTAATAAAGTTCTGTCTTTTTTAATTTATTATAAACTCTATAATAAATTATGATTGAATTTTTGTTACATGTACATACATATACATTGTAGCATGCTGTTGTAAGTCATGACTTTTAAAATGTACCTTATTTTCTCTATTTGTATTATAAACCTACCGCTAATAACCCCAGTGGTTGATGCGGATAAATAAAAAAAAGGTACATAATGCAGACAATTCATTATTTCTTACAGTAAATAGTCAGTTTTAGTAGTGTAATAGTACTGAGAAAATTTCTTAAAGGTTTGTTTATGCAGTTGGCCAAGTAACTAGTTGCATGCTATTTATTATTACTACTTATGCTTACTTGTGTAAGAATTCCCTGATTGAGATTTACTAAATTATAGAACGAAACATTGAATTGTTTAGTACAAAGTAGCATTGTTATCAGCATTCTCCTATTTTTATTGTTCCAGTATATCCAGGGGCATTTATATAATACGTCGTTTAATTTCATTGACTAAAATTAAAACAGAAAAAAATATATTTGATAAAATATAAGCTCTGAATTAATTAAGACATACATAGTTATGATAATTATATATTCTACATGAATACTACAAAGTTTCGTATTGCGGTGGATCTCCGATAGGGTTCGAAGGCCACACCCCCAATTTTTTTAAAGATGAAGTTACTTCATCTACTCTGTAACCAAATATGGCATTCCAAACAATGGCCTGAAGACTGGACAAAATCTACAATAACGACCATACATAAAAAAGGCAGCTTCCATAAATGCGACAATTATAGAACTATCTCTCTTATATCCCATGCCAGCAAGATAATGCTACATATAATCAATGAGAGACTGAAAACATTCCTTCAAAGAGAAATTCCACAAGAGCAAACTGGATTTACCAAAGGTAGAGACACTCGAGAACATCTGCTGAATATAAGACAGATAATCGAGAAATCTAGGGAATTCAACATCCCACTATACATCTGTTTTATAGACTACCGTAAAGCGTTCGACAGGGTCAAGTGGAGACACTTATGGCGAATACTAAAAGAAGTAGGCGTACCACAACATATAATTACGCTTATAACTGAACTATATGAACACACTACTGGATCAGTTAAAGTACTTGACATACTTTCGAACGAGTTTCATCCAGAACGGGGTGTCAGACAAGGATGTATACTATCCCCACAATTATTCAACATATATGGGGAGTATATTATGCGAAGAGCACTAGAAGGATGAGAAAATCAATAAATGGTCATAAACTAAACAACCTACGTTTTGCAGATGACACAGCCCTTCTTGCAAATAGTCAAGCAGAGCTGATGGAACTTATACGACTGATCGAAAATGAAAGTCAAATATTTGGTCTGCAATTAAACATATCAAAGACAAAGATCATGATAGTGGATAGACTATACAACAATCATCCAGACATAACCGCAATTGACCGGTTCGAGGTTGTGAGCTCATACTTATATCCGGGATCATTAATCACAAACACAGGGTCATTACAAGAAGAGATTAAACGTAGATGTGATCTAGCAAAAGTTGCCACAGCAAAAATGACCAAAATATGGAAGGACTGTCAAATTTCAAGAGCGATAAAGATGAGGTTGATCAACTGCTTAATATTCCTAATACTGACCTACGGATGTGAATCTTGGACTCTGAGACAATCGGAGAGAAGAAAGATAGACGCCACTGAAATGTTCTGTTGGAGACGAATGTTACGAAGTCCTTGGACCGATCGTAGAACCAATAATTCAATTTTAAGAGAGCTAAAAGTTAGCCAACGACTCTCTAGTAAAGTCCATCTCCAACAATTAAAATATTTTGGGCATGTTATGAGAGCAACCACAGAAAACATGGAAAGACTCATAATACAAGGAAAGGTAGAAGGCCGAAGATCACGAGGAAGATCCCCAACAAGATGTATAGATCAAATTACAGCAATATGCCAAAGACCTATGCATGAATTAAAAGAAATGACCAGAGACAGAGATCTCTGGAGACGGACAATACACGACATCGCGTCGACCACTACACTCCCCCTGGGGGGCCAGGATTGAAGAGAGAGATTACACAAATAATCTTTGTTTATTAACCGATTAAATAGTAAAAAAAATTCTAGATTAGATAAGATAAGGTTATAAAATGTTATTAAAGCCATTTAGGTCGTCGACACATGGGTCGATCAAAGGCACGCGTCTAAGTTCATGCGTCGTGCTCGTCTTGTACGAACCCTGCTGCACGAGCGATTGTTAACCGCACACTAGTCGATTCAGTTTGCCGTTTGCTCATATCTGCATTTTTTATATTTTATATATTATTTTCCATACACTTCCCCAACGAATTTTATATTAAACACTCTAGGTGTTTAATCTCTATCTAGGTGTTTTATCTCTAATCACTCTAGAAACAGAAATTAAATGTTTTCAGAATTTTATTTTACAAACAATATATTTCTACAAAGCTAGGAGTAGTACAAACAACGAACATAATATTTGTCGATCTTAAAAAAAATATTTTAGTGTAAAAAACAAAAAATGAAAAAAGCAAATACAAAATACTTATCCTTATGACTGGAAACGTGCGTCTCACTCGAACTTTCTCGTGCACTACCGATCGCATGTGAAGAGAGTCGTACAAGACGAGGAGAGTAGTACAAGACAAGGAACTTGGGCGGTGGGGAGAGACCTACGCGATTGAAATCGAGTCGGCCTAAGTCTCACCTCACTTCGACCTATAGAGATTTATTTTGTGCATACCTTAATCTACAATGAAGTTAACTAAAGTCTATCCGTTTTCGAGATGAGCGGCAACAAAACATAAACACGCTTATGCACGTGATAGGAATTTGAAGATCTGTTGTACAGAGTTGTAATAAGCCAAAGCCTTCATATTTTAATTAAAGCCTAAATTATGTTTATTCCTTACATTTTGTAGCACATTTTTTGGAGTTATGTATAATAATAGTACTTTGTTTACCGGGTAGGAAAAGCTTAACATTCCTGGACGACTGTGAAGATTGCTAAGTCGAGGCGCAAGCCGAGACTTAGCAACACAGAGTCCAGGAATGTGGCTTTTCCTACGAGGTAAACATACTATTTTTCCGCAAATCGTTTAAAATTCGACAGATATTGATTGATTTAAAAAAAAACGGGATAATTTTATTCCCAAATAAATGGTGCTTTGAAATTCCTAATAAAATTACTTGGGTTACCATGAAAACGTATTGAGGTTGAATTGTCAAACTTGACGCTTATAAATTTAATTGCTGGTGTTCTCGAAAGTAAAATGATAAGTGATGATGAAATTTCCATTCCTGGGACTCCTCCAGGGCTGGTTGAGGCAGTGAATACTGCTTCATTAGAATTATTGCCAAAGAAATCAAGAGAAAAGTACGAAAATTCATACAGAAGTTTTATGGATTATCGCATGAGTAAAAATACGAGTTCTTTCTCAGAAAATATTGTAATGGCATACTTCCTAGACCTTTGTTTAAAGATGAAATCTTCAACATTATGGGCCAATTATTCAATGCTGAAGTCAACCCTTGCACTTAAACACAATGTAGATATATCTACATACTCAAAACTTCGTTCTTTATTGAAACGGCAAGCTCAAGGTTATAGGGCAAAGAAATCTAAGATTTTAACGAAGGAAGAAATTAAAAAATTTATCCAGGAAGCTCCAGATAAAGAAAATTTAATGATTAAGGTAATTTACAAGGTTTTAATTTCTATTTAGATTATAGCTTTTTTTATTTTTTAGGTGGCTGTAATATTTGGTATTTCTGGGGTCTGTAGAATGGATGAGTTAGTCCGAATGACTGTACACGATATAGAAGACTTAGAATCTAAGCTTTTGCTCGTGACCGATTTTTCTTTAAATATCAAAGCGGAAAGGGTTGTAGACAAGTGGTAGGAATTCATCAATTTAGAAAAATGCCCAAAATAATTGCTACTTATTTGAACTTGGTAAATCCGACAGAATATACTGGTCACTGCTTTCGTCGGTCTTCTAACAATATTGGTTGACTCTGGTGCCGACATAACTAGTTTAAAGAGGCATGGCGGATGGAAGTTATTAAACGTTGCTGAAGGATATATCGAAGAATCGCTTAACAATAAGGTTGAGGTGGCAAATAAAATTTTCGCAGTACAAAATATTCAACAACTGTCAAATTACTGTAAATATAACAAATTGATCTTAAAAATATATTCAGCAATGACTTGATGTTTTCAAAATATAAATTAATTCCTTATAAGCAATGTGTTTTCTATCATTTATGTAGAACACTAACAACTGTACGGAAATATCATTTCCTTACAGTAAGGAAGTCCTGACTTTTTCTTCAAGAAATTTTGACAAGAATGTCAAAATTTCCTGGCGATTTGCGGAAAATAATATTTTAATAATTAATAGTAATTTACAGCAAACAATTTTCGAATTTTAACAGTTGATGGTTAATGGTAAACAACTTTTTATGAATTGTAAATATAATTTTGTATATTTAAAAAAAAATTGAACTTAACTTAAAAACAGTTATTTAATATTTTACAATATAATAGTTAGTATTGTAATAATAATTTCAAAATTAAATCTACATACATTCTTCTGTATGAAATTTGATTAAAAGAAGGAGATGTAGAAAGTATGATAGGACATCAATATTACAATTTTTAGATAACGTTTTCACAAGGGTTTAAGTTCCGACTTTAAGGTTATTTCCCGACAAAGACCGAAGATCATTAATTATACATTAAGTATTGTTTCTCATTTTTATGTGGGTGTGTATTAGTATGATATCGTAAAACAGGAAAATATGTCACAGGACAAATTATGCTTGCTCTTGTAGTAACTACCTTGCGACTGCTGTTTATCATTGCAAGTTAAATGTAATATTGTACTTATATGACTTCACTTTTGTTTAATTAATTTTATAAATTAATACCATTAAGGCTTATCCTCGAAAATTGTAACGATGAAATTCAGAGGGATATCTATTTCAAAAATATATTTCTTTACAAAAACAAAATCCATTCACGAAGAATACTCTAAACGTCATCTTGTACTAGAGGTTAGCTTTATAACTACCTACTTACAACCCCCTATGGTGAGTCTTTGATCTATTCAATAAAGCGAGCGGGCGGCCTTCTATTCAGTGCGGTTTTGGTGTAATTAGAATAATACGAGTACACCAGAGTAATATCATTTATTGAATAATTAATTAACTTAGCAAGGGTACATACAGGTAACAAATAATTGCCCTGTAAATCATAACAATCAAATCGAAGACAAACTTTTATAAAATTTTATTACAAAATAATGTATAACAAGATATTTTAAGGTCACAGTATTTATTTTTCATATATTATATTTTCTTTTGTTACATTTTTTACTGACAAATTGGGTTTTTAACGTAGATTACAGTTTGGTGATAAATATTCTGAAATGGAAAATGTTGAGGTGAAAATTAAAATGAAAGGATTTACGTCTATTAGTACTGCGATTTATAAAATTAGTACTTGAAGCCCAAATCGCGGGAGGAATATGTGCATCAGTTTTCAAATATGTATTTATTATTTACTATATAATTTCTAAATTGAACCACTTTCACTTCTTTAGGTAACAATGTATCTGTTTAGACAACCACATGAAACTGTGGTAAAAAAGCATGCTTTTATTTACACGGTTGTGAAACGAAACGATTAACAGAGACATCGAAGAAAGATATGTCGTAGAACTGGAAGCAATAAAGTATGAGAATAGAAGGTGCAGTCATGGATGGCATACAACGAAAGCAGCTCAAATGATACGGACATGTCCAATGAATGAAAGACAGTAGACTCCCGAAACAAGTACCTGTATGAACACCTACAGGAATCAAGAAGGGAGGACTACCTTGGAAAACATGGATGGAAGGAATAAGAAACTCGATCAGCTCGAAAGAACTTAAAGAACAATGGAATAACCTAATTGAATGAAAAATGGACGTCGAAAGATGTTTTATAGGGATTATATCATACTATAGGTATATTATTATTATATCATATTATATATATATATATATATATATATATATATATATATATATATATAATTATATATATTATATATATATATATATATATATATAATATATATATATATATATATATATATATAACCAAACTCGCTAGTTCAAACAAGTTTAGTGACATCGCCGTAAATTGTTAATTACTTTTAGATTGTTTTTAAACTACGTGTAAGATTTTCAATTGATTGTGGTTAGTTTTATAGTAAATATATCGTTTATAATTAAATAATTAAAAAAAACATTGTAAACTATGTATACCATTTCTGCAACTATGTTCAATATATACATAGACAATACTTTCTTTGTGTTCAACCCAAGTCACTGAGTTACTTGCTAGAATTAGGGTAAGTGTTTTATAAATTTGTATACTTAGGTTCCACTTGTTCATTGTTTGTTCTCTCGTTTGTTTGTAGTGTACTCTGATGATGTCAATAATCATTGACGAAAGCTTAGACCTTTAATTAAAAAGCACATCTAACGAAGCACCCTAGTTTTATTTTGCTTCCTCAGTTATAAAAGGGTACTTCCCAGTATTATCTCCTTTTCACTATATATATATATATATATATATATATATATATATATATATATATATATATATATAATATATTATATCCAGCTAACCATAACGGGGTTTTATACTGTATTTTCTTAAACAATTAACAATAATCCTTGTATTGGCATGTAAGTCAGATTTTTTAAATTTGTTTCATTCAATTATTTACTTAAATAAACGAAATTTAATACCAACAAATTATACACATATAATATTTGCATAATATATATTTTGTACAGCACATGGTATATAATACGGGTGCTATCCTATACTCTACTGTAATTTCAGCAATTAGTTTGCCATGTACTGTTGACCTGCTGACCATGAGGAGGCATAGTTAATTATAGTAGAAATTAAGTAGTAAGCCTTATTCTTATTTTTCTTTACCTAAATTGAAATGAACCCATACAGGCGACATATTCAATATTTTAATTTTTAAATCTATATACGATACAAACCTCATCAGATATAGTTTGTCCATAAATGCTCAGTCCAGATACTATTACAATGATTTCAAAAATGACAAATAATAATCTGTAGTTAGCATCTGGACGAATATCCTAAAAAAAGCAAAATTTTTGTATTGGATCAGTGAGTAAGTGGATAAGTTACTTTCTATGTCAAAAGTAACTTATAAAGTCTATTTTTATAATTCTGTTTAATATGATAAGGCCCCATAAATTTAATTTAATTTAATAAACTTGTCCTAAAACCTCGTAGAAGTATAACCTAATGCCATAAGAGACTTTGTTAAAAATATTAGGCTGAAAGTACTTTAAAAACTGTAACCTAGAGATGAGCCACTATAGTGGAGTGGAAGGTTGGTTAAGCCATAGACGCTGCAATACAATACTCTTCTCCTTGTGCGACAGAGAAAACTGACGCAAGGCAGTCTCTACATCTTTTTTTACTGGGTCGGATTTATCGATTACGTGACCTTTTCATTAGTCATTTAGGTCACGTGATCAAAAAATCTAGCCCATTTGAAAAAAAAACATGCAGGGACTGCTTTAGACGCTTATCGCTTCACTGTTACCAATATTGATGCATCTTCTACAGCATGTGTTTATGATAAACTCGGTCAAAAGCCTTATTGACCTTAAAAAAGGCGTCTCCTGTGTACATTCTTTCATTGAACCCTTTTGTTGTGTGTTTGGTCAACTGCAAAACCTGTAACTCGCATAAGTGGTCCGTTCTAAACCCAAACTGCACTTTCGAAATAGTCTCTATGGCATCTAATTTCTCTTTCAGTCTAGTTAGTATGACTCTTTTGGAAATTTTATTTATTACCAAGATGATCTTCTTCTCCTTCCTTCTAGTATGTAGGCTTTAAAACCTGTTTATTAAAGCTAACAAATTCTTCTGTCTTTCTAATAAGCCTTGGTGGATTGGCTAGGATAAAACCAAAATAATGCATCCTCCATCAATAAAAAATATCTTGTTACTCTGTAAACAATATGGACTCAATATAAACGTTAAGAAGACAAAGCTTATGATAATTAGCAAGAAAAGAATAACAGAAGGTCAATTCTACGTCAACCAATCTCCTGTAAAAAGAATGACACACTACAACTACCTCGGCACCATAATAAATGTAGAATAGACCAACGCAAAAGCTAGATCCACCTTCAATCAGATGGAGGCCTTCTTCAAGAATAGCAACCTCTCTCTTGATACAAAAGTAAGAATGCTGCGATGCTACGTCTTCTATATCCTTTTATATAGTGTTTAATCGTGGACCTTGAACGTAAATATGTGCAAAAAACTGAAAGTATTGGAGATGTTGCTATAGCGGAGAATCCTTAAGATCCCGTGGATTGACCGAATCACAAATTAGGAGGTCCTTAGAAGAATGAATAAAAACCGAGAGGTACCGACCATCATTAAATCTCAAAAGTTACAATTCTTCGGACATATTATGAGAAATGACTCCAGATAAGCTCTCCTTCAAGCCATTTTGAAAGGAAAAATATTTGGAAAGCGAGGTCTAGGAAGAAGAAGAACATCTTGATTAAAGAACCTCAGAATCTGGATCAATACAACATCTGCGCAGCTTTTCCGCACTGCTGCATATAAGATAAAGATTGCCATGATGATCGCCAACATTTGTAACGGACAGACACATCAAGAAGAAGATAGTATTCCATGAAATACATAGCTTCTATACTAGATTTTGTTTACTCTACATAAAACAACAATTATTAGCTCGTGTAGCCGTCGATCTAACGATAATCAACTAAATGGGATTCGTATTTAATGCGCAATTTAATGGTTTACTGTAATGCTAGCTCATTCACATGAAATAGCAATATAATTAGTCGGCTGGCTCGAGGTACAAGACGGCTCAAGGTACGTGACCCTCCACTAAACCATTAATTTCGCCGACAGCTTCTTGAGCGCTCTATTGGCGATGTTATGCGGTCCTGGAGCTTTCTTTACTTTTGTCATTTTTATCATCTGTTTGATTTCTTAGAGGAAAGTATGTTAAACCTATTTTGCTTTTTCTTATTAGTTGTCTGCCCGTCTCTTCATATTTAGTGTTCAAAGCCGGTCGCCTAAGGAACAATTTGATTGTAAGTCTTAATTTTGTTTCTTTAACACTGTTGAAATGGACTTACATGTGCAAGAGACTGATTCTTTTTCTTCTCATGGCGCTGTCTCCTTTCGAAGGTTGGCGATCCAAATAGCACTTGTGGTTTTGGAAACTGCTGCACGAAAGATTTCTGCGGATGAGCGGTCGAACCATCTCCTTAGGTCTTTCATCCATGAGTTCTGGCGTCTTCCTACTGATCTTTTGCCCTGTACTTTTCCTTCCAGTATAACTTGAAGTAATTCATATTTTTTGCCTCTCAACACATGAGCCAAATATTACATTTTCCTCTCTTTGATTATTCTTAGTAATTCTTTTTGTTTACTCATTCGACGAAGTACCTCAACATTAGTAACTCTTTGTACCCATGGAATTCTCAATATCCGCCTGTATATATACATTTCAAAGGCATCTATTCTTTTTTCTATTTCAGAGTCCATTGTCCAACTTTCACAGCCATACAGTAAGACAGAAAAAACGTAACATCTAATTATTCGGATTCCAAGCTGCAGACTAAGGTTTGATCTTGAAAACAAGGTTTTAATGCTCATAAATGTTTTCCTGGCTTGTTCGATTCTTGATAGAATTTTTTTTTTTAATTACACTGACTATTGATATTTGCTCCCAAATATTTTATGGAATTTACCTGTCCTATCATTTGACCCTTGGCATACACATGTACCTTTATTGGTGTCTTTAAAAATACTAAAGTTTTCGTTTTGGAAACGTTTAGATCTAAGCCGGACATTTCGCTGTGGTGAACTACCGCATTTAGTACATTTTGTAGTTCTTGTGCGTTGCTTGCTAATTAAGACAGTATCATCAGCATATCTGATATTGTTAATGCTGATTCCGTTAATCTTAACTCCGGCGTGTATCTGATCTAATGCTTCTCTGAATATAGACTCTGAATATAAATTAAATAGAAGGGGTGATAAGATGCAACTCTGTCTCACTCCTCGTCGGATTTGTATATCTTCGAATGTTGTGTGTTCTATTTTAATTGTTGCCGTTTGGTGCCAGTATAGTTCTGAGATAATTCGCAAGTCTTGTTCGTCAACTCCAGTTGTTCTCAGAATTTCTGTTCTCAGATCATCTTTTGATGATAAACATAGTCAAGAGACTGATTATTTGTTGCTAAAACTTTCTTTTTGCTTAACTCTTCTAGTTGCGGTAATTGGTGCCGTTTTCACTACCAGTATTAGTTTTTTTGTAACGCCTAACTACAGCATGAGTAATTCTAATTTCTGTTTATATTAATGTTATATTATTTAAAAATAAATGTTATCTACAAAATTGGTTTATTAGTTGGGCTTTATGTGTATTTAATCCTTCCCCTTTAAATATTTATGTTAACGCTTTCAATATTTTTAAACATTATACCAGAAGATTTTTTTATTTTTGGATAATTTATTTTATTCGTTTCTTTTGTTGGTATTGGTTACTGGTAGTTTACTTAGTATTTTAAGTACTTGTTCCACCGGGTTATCTTATCTTATAAATCTCACAAAACGTCCCTTCTTTATTTATGCAAAAAAATATTTTAAGTGTCTGTATTTATACGTCCATGTTGTGCTCATATCTCTTTTGATTGTGATTTAGTTTCATCTTTAAACCCAAAGTAAAAAATATCTGCAGAATTGCAAAATAACCATTGCAAAATAACCATGGAAAAATTAAAAAAAATATATCACCAGAAAACTATGTAATAATTTTGATTGTTCTCCCGTGTCTGCATTATAGGGGAGAATTCGTCAACTGCAGAAATCACAGATATTTTTGCAAACCTTTACGAACAAGATTCCAGCACTAACAACTACTCTTCAAATTTTCTTTAAATTAACTTAAAAAATGTAAATAAGCAGATAAAGATTACAGAGAATACGGATGACTACATAAACTCTCTAATTTTTCTAGAAGAAATGTACGATGCATTGTGTGGCATTAAAAACTCATCTCCTAGTCCAGATGATACACCAATAATTTTTCTCCAAAAACTGAGCACAAACGCTAGAACATACCTCCTTATAATCGCTAAACCTCAAAACCAAAAACAGATCCCCAGGCCAATATCCCTAACTTTATCAGCCTGTAAGCTATTTGAAGCCTGGCGTAAAGTTACTTCATCTACTCTGTAACCAAATATGGCATTCCAAACAATGGCCTGAAGACTGGACAAAATCTACAATAACGACCATACATAAAAAGGCAGCTTCCATAAATGCGACAATTATAGAACTATCTCTCTTTTATCCCATGCCAGCAAGATAATGCTACATATAATCAATATGAGACTGAAAACATTCTTCCAAAGAGAAATTACACAAGAGCAAACTGGATTTACCAAAGGTAAAAGCACTCGAGAACACCTGCTGAATATAAGACAGATAATCGAGAAATCTAGTGAATTCAACATCCCACTATACATCTGTTTTATAGATTACCGTAAAGCGTTCGACAGGGTCAAGTGGAGACACTTATGGCGAATACTAAAAGAAGTAGGCGTACCACAACATCTAATTACGCTTATAACTGAACTATATGAACACACTACTGGATCAGTTCAAGTACTTGACACACTTTCGAACGAGTTTCATCCAAAACGGGGTGTCAGACAAGGATGTATACTATCTCCACAATTATTAAACATATATGGGGAGTATATTATGAGAAGAGCACTTGAAGGATGGGAAAAGGGCATCTCAATAAATGGTCATAAACTAAACAACCTACGTTTCGCAGATGACACACCCCTTCTTGCAAATAGTCAAGCAGAGCTGATGAAACTTATACGACTGATCGAAAACGAAAGTCAAATATTTGGTGTGCAATTAAACATATCAACGACAAAGATCATGATAGTAGATAGACTACACAACAATCATCCACACATAACCACAATTGACCGGTTCGAGGTTGTGAGCTCATACTTATATCTGGGATCATTAATCACAAACACACAGCAAAAATGACCAAAATATGGAAGGACTGTCAAATTTCAAGAGCCATAAAGATGATGTTCATCAACTGCTTAATATTCCCAATACTGACCTACGGATATGAATCTTGAACTCTGAGACAATCGGAGAGAAAAAAGATAGACGCCACTGAAATGCTCTGTTGGAGACGAATGTTACGAATTCCTTGGACCGACCGTAGAACAAATAATTCAATTTTAAGAGAGCTAAAAGTTAGCCAACGACTCTCTAGTAAAGTCCATCTCCAATAATTAAAATATTTTGTGCATGTTATGAGAGCAAACACAGAAAACATGGAAAGACTCATACTACAAGGAAAGGTAGAAGGCCGAAGATCACGAGGAAGACCCCCAACAAGATGGATAGATCAAATTACAGGAATATGCCAAAGACCTATGCATGAATTAAAAGAAATGACCAGAGACAGAGATCTCTGGAGACGGACAATACACGACATCACGTCGACCACTACACTCCACCTGGGGGGTCAGGATTGAAGAGAGAAACTATTTGAAAGAAACCGTTGTCTTACATGGTTTCTGGAAGATAAAAAATTACTTATCTCGAAGCAAAACGGCTTTCGTTAAAATAGATCAAAGACGGATAACCTAGTTGATCTTGAATCCGAAGTTCATGAAGCACCCATTAACAAACAACACTGTCTAGCTATTTTCTGTGATATAACAAAAGCCTATGATTGCACATGGGGATATGGTATAACAAAAAAGCTTCTCTCCTGGGATGTTATTGAACAATTAATAAAATTTATTCAAAATTTTCTTTACCGCAAAACATTTAAGGTACGAGCAAATGGAACACTATTATCAACTCGAATCCAAGAAAATGAAGTCCCTGAAGGATCGGTGTTAAGTGTAACTTTATTTCTTGTTGCAATTAACAATATCTTGACATAATTCTAACAACCAGTTAAAAAAAGATTATATGCAGACGATCTGGTTCTCCTACTAAAAGGAACAAATCAAGAATCCACCCAAAGAATCCTTCAAAACGCATGAAATAATCTCCAGAAGTGGTCTGAAAAAACAGGACTCAGCTTCTCCAACGCAAAAACAAGATGCTGGCTCTTCTCAAAAAAGCGAAAAGAGGATAATCCAATTTTAACATTGAATGGTAAGAATCTGATCTTTGTAAAAGAAATAAAGTTACTCGGTCTTACATTTGACCAAATATTGATTTGAAAAAGTCACATTAAAAATCTAAAAGGTACTTGCCAGCAAAGTATTAACATTTTAAAGACACTGTCGAACATCAGCTGGGGCAGCTATACGGCAACTCTTCTACGAATCTTTTCATCCTTAGTTCGATCATAATTGACTACGGCTCAGTGGTATATAACTCAGCTAAGAAATCTGTTCTTAAAGAACTAGATGTAATTTAAGATATGGGATTGCGAATCGCTTTGGGTGCCTTTCAAAATAACCCCATACTAAGTATATACAGTGAGTCAGGGTAAACCCCTCTAGAATTCAAAAGAGATTTTTCAAGTTTGTCGTTTGATTGTATAGTACTATCCTCTCCAGATAACCCAGTCTACTATAACGTTCATACTAATCGTTTTAGCAACTATTTCTCATCTCATTCTCAATGCAGTCCACCTCTATATGAACGAATTAATCGATTACTTTATAAATATAGCATAATATTTCTGACAATATACCACCCTTTCGAAAACCCTCTTCCTCTATGGACTGTAAATAAACCATGAGTAATCACAGATCCAACAAAATTAAATAAACATAGATAAACATGAATTTCCACCAGTCATATCAATAAACGAGTACAAAGGTATTATGGATAGATTTAGCGACTACCGACAGATCTACACAGATGCATCAAAAACAACGGACGGAGTAGGCAGCCAGTTTCTATAATACTCATATTGCTAAATTTAAGTTGCATAAAAACTGGACTATCTCCAACACAGAACTATACGCAATCCTTGAAGCTCTAAAATTCATTAACAAAACGGACCAGAGAAATTACACAATCTTAACTGATTCAAAGATGAATGCCCTTTGTGACATCCAAAACATATAACTTTAGCAACCTTATTCATATAGACATTAACAAAGAACTTTAAAATGCTGCAAAGGGAAACAAACACGTAGTATTAATCTGGGTTCCATCGCATATTGGAGTACACGGTAGCGAGGTTGTGGACTGTCTAGCTCACGAAGCAGCGACAAGTTATGGTCAAGATCAACTAAATAAAATAGTGCCAAGTGATCTTAAATTGTGCCTAAAAAACATAGTTAGTTGTGCGCGGCAAAACAAATGGTCGCAGTGTTCCGAAAAACTAAGTCAAATTAAAGACAATGCTTTACAAAAATAAGCTTTGTGTTACCTAAGAAAAAACAAATCCTTACTCGACTCCGGCTTTGTCAAACCCACCATACACATCCTTACCGAATCACAAGAAACAACCCCCATACTGCAACCAGTGTCAAATCAACATTACGCACAGTAAATCATTTTAACTGATTGTCAAATTTTCCAGGAAACGAAAAGTAAACTTAACCGTCCCAGCGACATAGGCGAGCTTTTTAGAGACAATTATTATCTAAACAACATTATTATTATTAGTATCTTCTTCTTCTAGTTCCATGACCGTTATCGATCGTTGGATATCATGTTGGCTACCATATTCGCTATCGTGACTTTATTGACAGCAGCTCTAAATAACGATGTAGTTGATTTTCCATACCATTGCCTTAGATTTTTCAGCCATGATGTTCTTCTTCTACCAGGACCACGATTACCTTGGATCTTTCCCTGAATGATCAGATGTAAAAGATCATATTTTTCAGGGTGTCTCATAATATGACCGAAGTATTCCAGCTTGCGTTTCTTTATTATATTGACCAGTTGTGTTGTTTGGTTCAGCCGTCTAAGGACCTCCTCATTTCTAACTCTGTCGACCCAGCTTATTTTCAGTAGTCGTCTGTATACCCACATCTCAAAGGCTGTCAAGCGTTTAAGCATAGCCTCAGTTAGGGTCCACGCTTCTACTCCATACAGCAGGACAGGAAAGATGTAACAAGATATCATACGAACTCTAAGGTCAATGCTAAGATCATGACTGCAAAATCATTAGTATGTATTTAATAATATAACCTTGCTTTGTTCTACATAATATTTATTTTCCAATGTTGTCATCTTTAACCTCAGTGGTTCGGATGACAATAATAAATGAATAAAAAAAATAGAGATTGGAAGAATGACGTACATGAACAACAGGACATGAAACACTTTGTATTTTATAACTATCTGGTTTTTATTGTAAAGTTGAAATTGTAACTTTTGAATAATACTTACTGTAATAATAAAGTATAATGTTGCTACACTTGATAAAACACCACAGATTGCTAATAACAATATAGAAAAGTTCTGAATTTTCTTTGTAACATTAAATGACCTAAAAGTAATATATGTTTACACAACATTTAATACACGTTCAAAAAGGAGTTAATTCACGTGCTAACAAAGTGACGATTAGCTAAATGGGTTGCACTCCTGTCAAATATTTTAATTAAGAATTCTTGTGATAGACTATATTTTTCGTTATGTTACCAGGCGCGGAAATAACAATATGAATGGTTTACTACACAACATACGTTAACTTAAATAAGGAAAACAACTATTTATTTATTTTTTTAAACCCTCTTCCCTATTCGGATTGCCGAATTTAGGTCTCTTCTAATTCTCGCCATTCATCTTTGTTGTTTGTAGGACGTTTCCACATTGGCCTGCGGTTCTTTTAATATCGTCGCTCTATCGCATTTGCGGTCTTCCTCGTGGTCTTTTGGCTTCATATGGGCGCCAATTACCGATTTCTTTATTCCATCAGCCATCCGTAAGACGTTCGTTTTGTCCAGCCCATTTCCATTTCAGTTTAGCTGCCTGTTTAACAGTTTTTTACTTTTGTTCTATTACGAATATCTTCATTGGTTTTATGGTCTTTGAGTAAGAGATACCCAGCATCTGTCGTTCCATAGGTCTCTGAGTTTTTTTAATCTTCTCCATGTTTATGTGGATATTCACATATGTTTGAGCTCCATATAAAAGCACAGGTAGGATACAGGAATTAAACACTTTGGTTCGCAGTCTTTGAGGTAGATTTTTATTTTTAAGTACGTATGAGAGTCTTCCGAATGCAGCCCATCCCATTTTTACACGTCTGCTTATTTCGGTAGTCTGATTTTCTTTGCTTACCCCTACATTTTGACCCAGATATGTATATTCATCTAGGTGTTCTATCTCTATCCCTTCGTTGTTTATCATAGGTTTGTCATCTTTGTTTGACATTAGTTTAGTTTTGCTGAAATTCATTTTCAGTCTTTTTTTTTTAATTCTGTGTGTAGCTCCTCAATCATCGTATTCAGTGCATTTCACGTGTCGGCTATTGGTACTACATCATATGCGTATCTAAAATGGTTTAAGTATCTTCCATTAATAGGGATTCCCTTATTTTTCCAGTCTATTGATTTAAACAGATTTTCTAGGGTAGCTATAAATAATTTTGGAGATATTGTATCTCCTTGTCTTACTCCTCGGTTGATTTTTACTGGTCTTGTTTTGATTCCATTACCCAATGTCACTATTATTTCAGCTTGTTCGCAAATATTATGTATTAGTATTCTGTAATTGGAGTCGATCCGGTTGTTGACTAATGCTTCTTCTATTGCCCACAGTTCGACGCTATCAAAAGCATTTTCATAATCTATAAAAGCCAGACATATGGAAGATTGTATTCTTTAGTCTTTTCTATTAGGAGTTTTAAAGTGTATAGATGGTCACATGTGCTGTACCCTTTTCTTAATCCGGCTTGTTCTACTGGCTGGGATCCGTCAAATTTAATTGTTTAATTTAACTATTTATTTGCACCCCATTAATTTTGAATACAAGGATCGAAACACACTTTATTTTTTATAGTAACTTTTATCAACGATTGGCATGCATTGATAGAGGTTTTTAAAGTATATTTCAGCAATTCTGTTTTTAATTATTGTTTCCAGCATTTTACCAACACACGATGATAGAGCTATTGGCCTATAATTAAGTGGGTCAGTTTTATCCTTTCCATGCTTAACAATGGGTAATATGACCGTTTGTTTCCACGAAAGAGGAACCTGTCCCTTCCGGATACATTCATTAAAGAATTGAATTAAGAGTAATGATCCAGAGTGCGGTAAATTTTTTAACATAGAGTATGAAACCTGATCAGGACCCACAGCAGAATCAGTTTTAGAAAAAAGAGCAGTGTAATATTCATCAAATGATATGGGTTTCTCAGAATACTGCAGAGGACTGAAAAGTAATTCAAAGTCGCCAGAAATAGGTGAGAGAAATGTTAAAATTTCCTGAGCTACCTCCTCTGGTGGCAATTGAGATAAAAGAGACAATTTACTACCAGAAACCTTGTTAATTTTATTCCAAACATCTTTAAGGGGAGTATTTCTATTTAGTTTGCTACAATAGGATCTAAAGCTTATTTTTCGCTTTAATTTTAGGAATTTTCTAGCTTTCGCTATGAATTTTTTAGCCTCTATATAGTTTTCAACACTAGGAGAATTTTTAAACGTATTAATAGCTGAAACTCTCTTTTGTATTATATGAGCACATGAATCATCCCACCATGGAATGTGATATTTGTTGTTATAAGAGGAGGTCCAAGGAATTGATGTGTCTGCCACTGATGATATATATTCGATAAAATTTTCATAGTCCTCAATTGGAAACGATGAGAAAATACACTCTAGTTTTTCATGGAAAGAAACCCAATCAGCCTTTTTGAAATTTCTTTTTTTAGAAACCTGATTAAAGTCCTGTGTTGGGATACCGACATAGCATAGAATGGGAAAATGATCACTAGATCCTGTATCTGGAATGGTGGTCCATCCACTAATTTTGGGTGCCACATCTATCGAAGCCAATGATAAGTCAACTACTGATTTGCTGCTACCAGGACGAACCAATCTTGTTGGAGAACCATCATTAAGAAAAATTAACTTAAGATCTTCTGCAGTTTGCAAAATATTTCTGCCATTAACACTATCTCTTGAGCTTCCCCATGCTCTATGATTACAATTTAAATCACCCATGATCAGTAGAGGTTTGTTAATCGAGTTGACCAAAGAAGACCAGCATTTTTTGGAAATGAGATTGTCCAAAGGACAATATATATTTAATATATTTAAATTATACTTGGGTAAAAAGGTGAGTTGAAATTGAACATCTGAATTAAAACCAGGATTGTTAATATGAATATCCCGAAAATCTATATTGTATTTGATAAGGGTAATTAAGCCCCCATATCCATCACCTCGATCCTTTCTGATAATGTGATACCCTCTGCATCTAATTGTATGTTGGTTAGAGAGCCAAGACTCACTAATGAGGACAATATCAGGGTTATAGTCTTTAATAAGGACTTTTAAGTTATCAACATTGGTATTATAAGATCTTATATTCCATTGTATAATAGTTAGTGGGGCGTGATGATTGAAAATATAAATTGTTAAAAACATGTATGTACCAGGTCAAGACGAGAGGGGAATTAGTATTCTGAGTCCTCAGACCCAGATACCTCCATCCCTCCTCGTTCCTGACTAGTACTTATAGCATTATGTGATACACTTTTGTTTTTATGATTACCAATCTCTACATTTAATCCACCATGATCCTTAGGAGAAGTATAATTTTTATTAATCAATTCACCAATAAATGTCATAACCAAATCCTTGTGATCTTGATTGAGCATTAATATAGCCTGATTTAAATCTCTTTGGGTCTGAGAATTATTTATAAAGTGACTAGGAGATTCTTTGGGGGATCTCCCATTAGGATTGTTCAATACTTTAGAATGAGAACTTTGATCAAAGCCTATATTTAATGTTCTTTTCCTTTTTGATGGAGTAGATTTTGTAATCTGACTGTAGGAAGCAGAATTTGAAGACAGGGATGTAGCAACTGATCTCCTCTCTTGAATTGAAATACTATTTGCAGAGGATGGATTAGTTACAAGATTAGGAAAATCCTTAATGTTCAACTTTGGGCTAGATGTTTCCCTTGGAATGTTTTGGTTAGCTTCATAATATGATAAGTTGGCAAATGACATAAGTTCTTTAATACACGTTTGTCTTTTTCTTTCTTTACATTCAGGATGTCTAGAATCATGATCTGCTGTTTTACAGAACATACAAAATCTACTGCACCGTACAAACGAGGGAGAATCATGATTTGTACCACATGTAACACATCTGTTTTTTCCCTTGCATTGAGAAAGAGAATGCCCATATAAAAGACAATTATGACATTGGAGAACTGGACTAACAAAGGGTATCACCTTCATAGGCAGACCATAAATTTCAATTTCTTTAGGGATATTCCTTCCAGAAAAAGTTAAACAAATAGTACCTGTAGGGATGAAAGTGGTTTCTGAATTATTTTGCATAACCCTTCTATTCATTCTTTTAACAGGATAACTTTACAAAAGGGTAGATTAGTAGAAGTTGACATTTTAATTTCCTCTTCTGACAAAGATTTAAAAACTCCCCTAACAATACCTTTACAAGAGATAAGATGAGTGGGAATGAAAACCTCATAACCTAATTCCCAGTCTTCTAAGGATAACGAATTGCAGATGTCTGTCCTTGAATACTACCCCAACTCTATTTTTTCCTTTCTATCAAACTTAGAAATATCTTTCAGTTTTAAATTAAAGATAGTCTTAGCAATACTTAGGACATGATAGTTACCCACATTACTATTTTTACCCTGAACAAAGACCTCAAAGGGGCCCAAATCTGATTCAGAATATAAACTTTTTTCCTTAATGTTTACATTCTCTGTAGCATTCTTTTTAGGCAGATTTTGACTTATATTAGGGTCGGGATCTGGTGGCCGGTCGGGAGGAATTTTTTCCTCCATAATGGCGAACGTTAACAAAGTTTAAATCTACCAAAACGTTTAAATGTGGTTTGACTATATAGAAGATTAAGAAATATGTAAAGGAATAGGATCACAAAGAAAATGTTAGTAGGGCTCTTACTTGTATTTTTCCACCTTCCACCATCAAACTTCAAAAAAAAAACCAACCTGGAATAACAATTATCCAAGCTTTAATTTCTAATCCAAAATAAGCGCAAATTCGTAAAATATACTGTACTTAAATTACAAAAATGCGCAGAAAACTTTGAAATGCGTATTCAAACTTTGACAGTTCAACTCTATAAAATAGTTTAACAAATATAAAAATATCCCAGCTTACAAAAGTCCCATAAATAAATTTTGAAACTAAATTACGGTTCTTAAAATATACTAAATGTCTATGATAGTTATAAATGAATACTTTCCTTTTGAGACTTAAATAATATTCAACAGTTGCTTTTAATTCGGTATATATCATTTCCTGGTATTCAGAATTTTGTACATAGGTGTCGTGATTTGATCTGATATCGAATTTGTGTTCCAGATAATGGGCCAAATATCGAAATTTATGGCAAACATGAAATTTCAAATATCCTATAAATATCAGTGGATAAGCAATTCCAAAGGACTCTAAAAAATATAACTTTCTTATTATTTGTAAAAGTACCATTAAACAAATAGATTTATTAAAAAGTGTTGAAAAATATTCTGCACCACTCTCTTTTGTTTGACTTAGATCCATCTTTGTCAAAGATATTAGGACTTGCAATGAATCCAACTGATGATTTCTTTTAAAAAAATTCAGATTTCTAATTTTCATGTACAAAAAGAAATCTGTTAAGCTAAATAGCTCCCGTATTAGATTCTTATGGTGTAATAAATCTGTAAAAAAATATTAAAATCTTTTATAAAAGGTATACAGGGTGGTCCTTAAGTAATTGTACAAAAAGAAACCGTAGATTCTAGACTTAATAATATTACGATTTAAGCCAAATTGCTTTAAGAAAATGTTGATAATATGAAAGATACAGGGTGTTAAAATGGAAACTTAAACTTTCAATTTTTGCTATAACTTTCATGTTTGTGAATATTTTATGACGTATCAAAATTCATAAGTGGGTACTATTGAACATCAGGAATTATAATTTGATGCATACTTTAATGGAGCTAATAGAGGGCGCCACATATGTGGCATACATCTTCACTTAACTTTTTTGGTCTTTAAGTTACCGGTGTTTGTGATAAAAAAAATTAAAGATTATTTTAGAGATTATTATATTAGACATTATTTTAACACAAAAAAAGGTATACCCGTTAATAATTTCAAAACTCAACAGTTTTTGAGATAATCGCATTTTAAAAATCAACTACAAAATTTAAATTTAACGCAATTAACCCAGGCAATGAAAGAAAATTATACAAAAATTCAATACTTCTGAATTTTGGTATAAAATGCCTTTATAAAGTTAATAATTGAGAAAATATTAAAGAAAATAAATATATCAGCAGGATAATTTGCAATACGATTTGAGAAAATAACAAAGTAATTGGATTTTACATTTTACGTTTTATATTAAATTAAACTCATAACCGAAAAATTTTATTTACAGACCAAATTAAGAAATAGATAAATTAAATAACAGTACATTAATAAGTACTCTTTTGCTATTTTTTATAAATTAAATAATTGTAATAATATCGCACCACATGACCAAGGAATATGACTACCACGAACAATCCAACGTTCAGGAAAGTTGTATTTAAGTATGTTCTCACTGTCCTCTCGCATAAACTTTAATAAACCATATATTTCGCTTTAAGTTTGATTACAATTCTTGTAATAAATCAATAAAATCATTTTATAAAAAATGTAATCTCCCCATTCAAATTACAAGGTAATTCGCATGTCCGTAAAAAATAATTATGAATGGTTCCAAACCATACCTTTATTTAAAATTCATGTTTAAAATGCATATCGTATGGTTTGGTACCATTTGTAATCATTTTTTACGGACATGCGAATTACCTTGTAATTTGAATGGTGCGATTTATTTACATTTTTTAGAAAATGATTTTATTGATTTATTATTGGAAGAATTGTCATCAAACTTAAGGCGAAATAAGTGATTTATGCAAGATGATACACTACCACATTATATAGAGAGGGTAAGGAGAACATAATTAAATACAACTTTCCTGAACGTTGGATTATTCATGGTAGTCATATTTCTTGGTCATGTGATGAGATATTGATATAATTATTTAATTCATAAAAATCCCAAACGAAAACTTTGTTATTATATTATATTTATAATATAATATACTTATAATATTTATTATAAATACTGCAGCAGTTTCGTTAGAACCAATGATGCTATTTAATATGAGACGATCTTTTATGGAATGTTTTGACAAATGAATTAAAAAAAATGGTGGACATATCGAACACTTACTTTGACAAAAAGTGTAATGTTATTTAGTTTAACTATTTCTTAATTTGGATTATAAATAAAATATTGTGATTCTGACTTTAATCAACCATGACGAAGCAAGTAGCTTTGTTCTACCCTGACAAAGCAGAAGTAGAGAAAACCATTAAACAAAGCAAAAATGGGAAATCTCCCTGTATAATTAAATACCTTTAATGAATTATATACCTTTTATAAAGGATTTTAATAAATTTTTTGTGAGACATGGTATACAGGAACTTAGTTTCCTTGTGGATTTTAAATCTTTTCGTTTCTAACAACGTATGTGAAACAGAAGAAGCTCATCATGATGAAGAAAACTGTGACGTTGACGGAAGACATTTGAGTTTTAAATTTTATACATCTAACTTTTGATTCTATACTCATAAGTCATAAAAGTATTGCTGTTTATATTAAATTTATTGTTTTGTAATATCATTTTTTGACCTATCACAAGGGGATTAGTCCTCATAGAGTTTATTCAAAAGAAGTTTGGTCCATACCGGTCGATCAAAACGCGTTTAGTCCATTGAGTAAACCTATTTTTTATAAAATAAGCACATAATATTTCACTTTTATATCTTTAGATAATATTTTATATTAATATTTGTGCTATAGAAGCACAAATATTAATATTTGTGCTCTTTAAACAACCATTCTCTACACTATTGCCACACCTTCCCCTCATAAATTTTCGATCCTATTATTAACTTCAGAACCATCCATATCTATCATACAATAATATTTTACCATTTTCTTTACTCTTCACATTTACATCACATTCCTGTCCATTCTTTTTTTTTTCATTATTTCTTGGTCAACTCATATATCAAACATGTACTAAATAGTTTTAACTCAGTAATCATTCAAACATTATCTAACAATATCAAAATTCATAATTTTCCCCTATTACCAAAAAAAAATGCTTATCTAACATTGCTTACCTTCTCTTGGTCAACAACTTAGTAGCACACTCATACATCAAATTTTAGGTTTTTATAAACTGAATTTATTACTACTAAAATAGATTTTGTCCAGAGTTCTAGATGCTGTAAGCATGAAGGACCTCTATTATCTCTAATTGTTGATTATTTCCTTTTCTCCTTTAACCGTCCCCTTCTTCTTCAGTCATTTCCTCTACTTTTTTCTCATCAAGTCTCTGAGGTGCTCAGCCTCTTCAATTTTAAATTTAATCACATAGGTTATAACTTTATTTTCGTCAGCCTGTAGATTTTCAATTTACTAAACTTATTTTTATTAATTTTTTCACCATACTAGCAGTCCTAAATAAAGTCATTTAAATAGGAGGTCTTATATTAGCTTCAAATATTTGCTATTTAATTTTTACCTTGTCCTAGATGTGATAAACATAAAAGGATAATTTTCATATATATTATAATATATATATATATATATATATATATTGTAATAGTTTTGTTTTTATTATTTTTATGTTTTATTGTTAATAAATATAATTTTAATTGAATTGAAGTGAATTTTAAAAGTATGTAGTTCGTTGTTAATATACTATACCTCGGCTAGCTCAATTATTTGTTCTAAGCAATCTGTCACTGTGTGACGTCAACTCTGTAGTCTCCTGGTAGAGTTCAAAAAGAAATTAAACCAAAATTTACTTTATATTTTTGATAAATTAACCCAAATGAAGCACGTTATTTATTAATATTGAACAAATTTAATATAAACAATAAAATTCGTCTGCAACTTGAGTTGCCTTTAAAAATTTACAAAAATAGGAATCGTGTAAACCTTAATGTGTCGTGAAAATAGAATTTGATTACAAAATGTGGAAACTCTCTACAATTACCTTAAATCTAAATGACTATTGCAACTTTATAAAGTGTTTAAATGAAATATAAAGAAAAGAAAACTGAACACTTTATGCCGCTGACTTATAACTAGCATTAAAATATAATCAAAATTTCAAATGATCCCCAAAATTATTATCCAAACTCACTTTCAAACAGTTCTGATTTTTTTTTTTAAAGAAAACTAACTACTCGCAAAATAATCGGTGATACTGGAATATCTATCCTCTCTTCGGAAGTTAAAGGTACGTACTATTATATTTTTATTTTAATGATCATTAATATTTCAATTTTTAAGGCCTATCGCAATTAGTTAATTCATGAATTTTTACTTTTTCAATCTAAATGACATTTCTGCACTCCAATTATAATTTATAAGTCAAAATTTCTCTTACTCTCTGGAACAAATTCTGGATATCTCTATTTGAAAATGTGGAAAAACTAAATTATAATTAAACGATTTTAAAGCACTCCCGGACTATTCCACCTTTTTAGGGCTCTTCCTCCAAAATTTTCGTCGCCTCCAACAACCTATTCTTCCTTGTTCACCGCCATAGCTAGCACCAACCACCAAAATTATTCGTTGCTAACAGCAACCCCCTTTCTTTTTTCATTCCGTCTTCTATTTTATTCAACCATAAAACTGTCCTGTTTTGACATATTTGTCAAACCACATTAATTTCTCATAAGCACTTTAATCACATCTAATTTGGGAATTTATAAAAAAAAAATTCAGATATAAAACTTAACAATACTAATATAATTTATTCTTTTCATCTCCACATCATTGTAATTTATTTAACAAAACCCCTATTAATTTAGTTCCCACAGACTTTTGACAGTTTATTTTTCTGACGTTTATTTTTGAAATTTCTATGTTTAAATAATTTTTTAAGAATTCTTCTTTTTTATTCCTTTTAAGGTTTAGACGATTCACCTATACACTAGGCAACTATACTATTCAGAAATTATTAACACTATACCAGGTAAGTCAAAATTAATTTATTTAGCAATTTACTAATCTTTTCTCCCTTTTATTTCAGAGTCGACCCCACATTGTGATGGCTTCATGAAATTCATGAACAACAAACTCATATAAAAATCCCTTTAAGTTATATCCTCTTTGACATATTGAAATCATTTCAACATATATATATATATATATATATATATATATATATATATATATATATATATATATATATATATGTATATACAAGCTAATCTAACATAAAAATATACACTTTTAGACCACATTCCATACGACAAAAAGTAACATAGGTTGCCTAATATATACACAGGTCATTCTCTTAAACATGACTTTAACACCATAGGTGATTTCACATCTTTTATACCCCAAATTAATAAATAAAAAGTTTTTAAATCCCAACACCTAGATTGCTGTTATTATTTTTAAAATCATCAAAATAATTTTTTGAATCTTTTGGCTGTAGTAATACAAGGTATAACTAATATAATTCTATGTTACATTAACATTTTGTTTTCACCACCGTTCATAGGTATATTGTCAATCAGTTACCAGCTGTTCTCCGTTTGACGAGGTTTACTCTCCGGCTCTGGAACTCACGTCAGCCATGTATGTTACCTGAAGTCAATTTTAATTTAATACTGAACCTCACAGTTTTTTTACAACATGATGTATAATCTTTTACAACTATATGTAATTTAATTAATTGGGGTGTAGGGTTGTGTTGGGGTGTAGGGTTGTGTTATAGAGGTAGTACCTTTTATCGGAACGACCACATCGAGCGTCATAGACGGGAGATGGTTCTTGATAACTGGTCCTCATAAGACACCTAACTCTCACTTATGGCTCCACGTGCCACACCCCGGGCAACTGCATTGGTCTGCAGGCTAAACTAAGTGAGGGTAGCCAGATATGGCGAAAAACCACCGAGCGATTGCCGGTATAAGCAATCCCCCACCTTCTGGTCACCGGCTTCGGGCGGACGAGCTGGTTGGTGGAAGGGCACTCTTTTGTCCTGAGATTGAGAAATCGGTCTCAAAGGCGGATGAACCAGGAAGATGGTCAACGACATAAGGCTACAGAAGGCCACGGGAAACCACTGTAGTAAAGGCTCACAAGAGCATCCCTAGTGCAATCATCATGGCTAGCAATAACCAAATGAGTAAGCTTACTGATCATGAGCCGCGGAAACCAAGATCCGGCAGGGAAAGTAAATCACTAGTTAGCCACAGGGCTTCCCAGGTCGTAAGCCAGTGAAATCCCTGTGATGTAAATAATAGAACACTTTTAAAAATTGCCACAAGAGGAAATATGAGAATTGCAACATGGAACGTGCAAAGCTTACTACAATCAGGTAAAGTAGATAATACTGCGATAGAAATGGAAAGATTAAATATCGAAATTCTAGGAATAAGCGATGTACAATGGCCAGGGTCTGGAAAACAACGGACTAGAAACGGAGCTATATATTATAGTGGATATACTGATAGAACAAACCGATATGGTGTGGTCATAATGGTAAGCAAGGAAATAGATAAATACGTACTTG
Source organism: Diabrotica balteata (assembly GCA_918026665.1). Classification (NCBI taxonomy): domain Eukaryota; kingdom Metazoa; phylum Arthropoda; class Insecta; order Coleoptera; family Chrysomelidae; genus Diabrotica; species Diabrotica balteata. The sequence goes on along the minus strand of OU898281.1, from coordinate 29,032,732 downwards.
GTTTCACCCCGCTTTCGAATCGCATTATAATGCTACAAATTAACACCAATATAGGGAAAATGAATGTTATTCAAGTATATGCACCAACAGCTGACAAGGAGGAACAAGAAATAGAAGACTTCTACGAGCAATTAGAAACAATAATGAAAACAACAAAAAAACGTGAAGTTCTGATACTAATGGGTGACTTTAATGCCAAAGTGGGCAGAGGAAGTGTGGATAGTTGTGTTGGAATGTATGGATTGGGAGAGCGAAATGAGCGTGGTAAAAGACTAATTCAGATGTGCCAAATAGAAGAACTAGTAGTTATGAATACAATGTTTAAATTACCAAATCGCCGGCTCTACACGTGGAAAGCTCCTGGAGACAGCAAAGATAGAATCATAAGAAATCAGATAGATTACATCTTGATAAGGAACGGGTACAAGAACTCTATTACAGTAGTGAAGACTTACCCTGAAGACTTACCTTGAAGCAGATGTAAACTCGGACCACAACCCAGTAGTAGCAAATATGAATGTAAGATTGAGAAAACCATTAATGAAAAGATCTAGACCACAAATATGCATTGATAAGTTAAGAGAACCAAATACATACCAAGAAACTCAAAACAAAATAAATCAGAGTATCCAAGAAATAAAACAACAAAATAAGAACACTACAGATATTGACACAAAGTGGAAGAATATAAAGAACGCAATCGAGACTGTGGGACGGAAAACTTTAACATTTACAAAAGCTGCCAAACAAGAATGGATGACACAAGAAATTCTCGAAAAGATGGACGAAAGAAGAACACATAAAAACAAAGATAAAATTAAATATCAAGAAATTAATAAACAAATAAAACAGAAAATAATACAAGCTAAGGAAACATGGATGTCCATTAAATGTCAAGAAATCGAGGAATGTGAGGCAAGGTATGACACTTTCAACACCCATAAGAAGGTTAAAGAAATGATTTCAGGAAATCGTAACAAACCAATCCGGATATTAAAAAATGCAGATGGTACCACTATAACTGAAACGCAAGACAAACTACGTAGATGGAAAGAATACATTGAACAACTATTTTATGATCAAAAAGTAGAACAATTATTAGAAGTTAACGGAGAAACCACGGGACCAGAAATAATGAAAGAGGAAGTTATGTATGCTATAAAACACACAAAAGGCAGAAAAGCTCCAGGACCCGATGAAATACCAATCGAACTATTGAAGATAATTAATGAAGATAATATTGATGTCTTGGTAGACCTTTTTAACTCCATATACAAGACGGGACACATACCCAAAGAGTGGCTTCTCTCAACTTTTGTGACGATTCCAAAAATCACAAATGCTAAAGATTGCAATGACTACCGAACAATTGCGTTAATGAGCCACACATTGAAAACCTTCCTTAAAATCATACATAACAGAATCCACATGAAATTAGAACAAGAAATAAGTGATTCACAGATGGGTTTCAGAAAGGGTCTAGGAACTAGAGAAGCATTATTTGGAGTCCATGTTCTGACACAACGATGCCTGGATATGAATCAGGACATATATGCTTGCTTTATAGATTTCAAGAAAGCTTTTGATAGAGTTCAACATGAAAAGCTTTTAAGTATTCTTAAGACTAAAAACATTGATAGTAGAGATCTACAAATTATATCGAATCTGTATTAAAACCAGAAAGCAAGAGTAAGGGTGTATCCTTTCACCACTCTTATTCAACGTCTACAGTGAAGTGATTTTTCAAGAGGCTTTATTGGATATCGTGGAAGGTATTTATGTCAACGGAAATAGCATTAATAATATTAGATATGCCGACGATACTGTCATATTTGCAAGTGACATGGAAGATCTACAGTACATAATACAACATGTATACAATGCATGTGAAAGTTACGGACTGCAAATGAATCTCAAGAAAACGAAATCAATGATATTCTCAAAAAAACCACAAAATGTAAATAACCTGATCATCAATAATACAACGATAGAAAGAGTAAAAACATATAAATATTTAGGAACGTGGCTAACCGAAGATGGAGATCAAGTAAAGGAGATCAGATCTAGAATAGAAATGGCAAGAAACACGTTCATAAAATTGAAGAAATTACTTTGCAACCGTAACCTTAATCTAGAGATTCGCACAAGAATGCTACGTTGTTACGTCTTCTCTACTTTACTATATGGCATGGAAGCGTGGACAATAAAGCAGTCTGAAATCAAAAAATTAAACTCCTTTGAGATGTGATGCTACAGGAGAATGCATAAAATATCGTGGATTGAAAAAGTAACTAATATAGAGGTGTTACAAAGAATGAAGAAAGAATGTGAAGTCATAAAAACTGTTAAAATTAGAAAGATTCAATATCTGGGACATTTAATGAGGGGTGAGAAGTACGTATTACTGAGGTTGATTATGCAAGGGAAGATACAAGGGAAGAGAAACCCAGGACGACGCAAAATGTCCTGGCTAAGAAATTTGAGAGAGTGGTTCGGCTGCAGCTCATTAGAATTATTCAGAAATGCGGCCAACAAAGTTAAAATAGCGATGATGATTTCCAACCTCCGTTAGGAGAAGGAACCCGAAGAAGAAGAAGTAATTTAAAGGGTTCTTACCCAGGTATTTTGGTAGCTCAGGCATTATAACCTTGTAAGTATAACCATTTTTGTTTTTTAACCATAGTCAAAATTTCATAACCACGTTTGTTTTAACTAAATGGTTCATACTTATTTTAGGCAATTTTAAAATTTTAAACCTGATGATGGACTGTTTAGTCCGAAAATGTTTGTTTTTATGACGTAGCCCTTTTAAGGGCTTTTAAATAAATATACCCATTTATGAAGACTAATACCTTTTTTTTTTGTTATATTGGTAAATTCTTTTTTAATGTTATGTTTGATGTTTATATGGCCAAAGTTAAGTACATTGGTTTTTGGTTTTTGTCGCTCAATTCGTTTTAACCTTAGTTTAATATCTGCTACAAGTGGTTGATGATCAGATCCAATATCTACCCCAGGAAATGTAGTGCCTTTTTTGAAGGCATTTTGGAATCGCTCATTTACAAATATATAGCCTATTTGATATCTTGAGTACTCAAGGTTATTGCTATCATCAAATGTCATCATCACCATCACCAAATATTTGAATTCATGTCAAGATTTAATATCTACCAATATTTTTAAATTAAAATATTTATAAATTATAATAAAACACAAGTCAATGTATGGGTACTTAATTGAGATGATGAAAAATGACAAAATTAATAGGAGAATTTTTGAGGACGCATGTTTAAATAAATGTGACTGACTGATCGAGAATGCTCGATAATGTTTTAGTTTTTAGTATACTCAAAACTTTTAGTCTGTCACACATTCCTGATTTCTGATTTTAACTGGTTTAATCTAATATTTTCGTTAAACTGGCAACATTGTAGTAGAAATTAGAATGACACATGTGACAAGATCAACTTACACAACTTAAAACACGATTTTTTGTTGTAAGAATTGTACCAGTTTTTTATGATGCGAACGGTACCAATTGATTCCAAAATAAAAGAGTATAGGTTGAGATGATTTGGCCCTGTTCAACATCGAGGCATTCATCACTCAATACAAAAATTATTATTTTACAAGTTTCTGTGACAAATAGGAGAGAAAGACTAAAAAATTTCTGGGAGAGATGGTCAGGCAAAACTCGTCGGTAATTGGGATTAATATTGGCATGACCCAAGATAAAGATTAAATGAGAAATTTGAAAACAAAGAAAAGAAGAAGATCAACGAGGAGATAGCAAACATTAAGTTTCTTCCGTTATTCACCTTTATGCATATTTCTAAATAAACCACCCCATATAATAAAGAATATAATGATCGTTAACTGTAACAGCTATTCAATGAGTTACCTATGAGTATAGCTATACAAAATATCCATAGCGTCATTTCTCCATAAGGTGGTACATAGTATTCTGTAGTAAGCCAATATAAAATATTTATATCATAATCTTTAAAGACTGTTGGTAAAGCAAATAGCAAATGGATGAAAAAACTTGAAAAAATCAGTTGAAAAGTTATAATTTTTGTCTTTCTGGCCTCTTTGATACAATTTTTCTCAAATAATGTGTCTTCCAGTGGAGGTATCTTAGCATTTCTCGATACTGTAGTGCAATTTCTTGATATAGTATCAAAAAGCTCTCTACGAATGCTAAGAAATTTTGTGACTAAAAATAAACCAGCACAGCCCTAAAAACAATCATAAACATATTAAATTCATACATTAAATAAAACAAGAGACTGTCATACAGTTTTATATGTGTCTTTCCTTTGAAGAAAAATGTTTTTTGATATACAGAGACTTCACAACATTTATAAAAATTCCCTTATTTCTTATCAGGTTGACTGCCATGAGTACCATATGTGGTACTCAGTTAACTTACCATTTATGCTACAGCTCTTCTAGAGCATGTTGACCCATGAGGCCATGACGATTTTTATTTATTATTTTAATTTAGGCTTTTGTAAGAAGCTTTTTGGGGGTTTATTAATATGTGTTTTAGTATTTTACACTATTTTTAACCTGAGTACCTATGTTGGTACTTATGACCCCACCAGTGATATTTTTCTCAGGTGCCATGAGCGCCACCTCTGGTACACACAATAAAATATATTCTATTATTTATCGACCTGCAGATTTCTGTAAACTATTGGAAAATATATGGTTTAGTAGATATGCCCTCTCTGGCTCTGGCAGACGATACAGTAATAATTACGGATAACAACAATGATTTACAGAACGTAATGCAACGCCTTAATGAACGCTGTCATGAGTACGGACTGAAGATAAACTAAAAGAAAACTAAATGCATGATCATGACTAAATCTGCACATGCAAATATCCAATTGACTATTAAAGATACTGCAATTGAGAGTGTTAATAACTATAAATACTTAGAAACATGGATAACATTAGATGTAGACCAAACCAAAGAAATTAAGACACGTATTGAAATAGCACGTACATCATTTAATAAACTTAAAAAGTTTCTTTGTTGTCGGGATATAAGGTTAGAACTACGCCTGAGAATGCTTCGATGTTACGTGTTCTCTACTCTTCTTTATGGTTTGGAAGCTTGGACAATAAAACAAGTTCATCTTAATAAGTTGGCCGCCTTTGAATTTTGATGTTACAGAAGAATCCTACGAATATCATGGATTCAAAGAATGTCAAACATGGAAATAACTAGAAGGATAGGAAATGAGGCGGAAATAATATTAACCATTAAAAGACGAAAACTTGTGTACTTGGGACATGTGATGAGAGGGCAAAAATACGCATTATTACAACTTATTATGCAGGGCAAAATCCGAGGAAAGCGAAATGTGGGAAGACGAAGAATATCCTGGTTTAAGAACTTAAGGGAATGGTTTGAATGCAGTAGTGCAGAACTTTTTGGAGCGGCAGTCAACAGAGTCCGCATAGCCATGATGATTTTCAACCTTTAATAAAAGATGGAACTTAAAGAAGAGGAAGGCTCATTATTGAAAAAACAGTTATATAATAGCAAACTGGCAGACTAGATGGCTAGAAACCTATTCTAACATTTTATGTTTTAGGTTTTAATTACTAAAATATATATTTATTTTCAGCATATTTCATATTTTGGATAACTCAACACAGGTTCCCGGAGATAGGTAGCCTAAGTTTTAGGCAGTACCTGAAAAACAAAAGGCATCGGTATGGGGTTAAAATTTTTAAGTTGTGCTCCGATTTTCTAGTTTGCAGTATAAAGTGTATGCTGGAAAGAAAGCTCAGCATGGTACATCTGTATCCTCTAAAGTGGTTATGGAATTAATGGAGCCATATTTAGATTTTGGTAAAACACCATATGCGGACAACTGGTATAATAGTGTCACTTTGGCAGAAACATTACTGGATAGACAAACCTTTTTCGTAGGGACAGTTTGAGCCAATAGGAAATGCAATCCAACTGATGTAACTAAAATAAAATTAAAAAAAAAGGTGATATTGTTGCAAGGCAAAATTATAATGGTGTAATGTGTAATGGTTTTAAGGTGGAAGGATCAGCGAGATCTGCCTGCTATAAGTTCGAAGCATAAGCCTTTCATGGTAAATGTGATACAAAAAAGAGAAGACAAACTTAAACCACAGGTTATAGTAGAATATATTGCAGGACGTAACTGGAAAAATACCCCAAAGCTGGTTAAAGTCGACCTTCGTGACCATACCAAAAAAAGCAAATGTTAAGACATGCGAAGACTACAGAACAATTAGCGTAATGAGCCACTTACTTAAAACGTTCTTGAAAGTGATACATGGCAGAATATAAAAAAAATGCGAAGAACAAATATTATGGACGCAATTTGGATTCCGCGATTCCTTAGGCACTCGAAAAGCTTAATTCGCTGTCCAAGTGCTTATGCAAAGATGTAGGGATGTTAACTGTGATGTGTATACTTGTTTTATTGACTACAAAAAGGTATTTGATAGAGTAAAGAATGATAAACTTATAAACATCTTAAAAGGAGTGGGGTTAGATGATAGGGACTTGAGAATCATCTATAATTTATATTACAACCAAACAGGCAGTTTGTTATAATATATATATATATATATTTATTTATTTTTTTATATATATTTTTATATTATAGAAATATTTTAACAAGTTACATAGAAATATAACAGGCATTTGACTCGGACCCATACCTCTCAGTTCCATTTAGAACCGTTGATCAACTAGAGGCAGTAGAAATTACTCAATAAAAATTTATGCAGCATGAAAAAATAGTACTGACAATGTCGAAAGAATAAAAGGAAATAACTACCTGAAAGAAATCAGAGAAATAATAACCGAAAAAAAAAAGGAAAACTGAGACGTAAGTGACATCAGTCTAGAGCACCAGTTAATAAAACTAGAGTAAATAATGCCACACAAAAATTAAAAAGACAAATTCAAAATGTCGAATTTTAATATTCTCAGCATCGCTCTGAATGGCTTGATTAAGCTTGGGTTATACAGTTTACTTTAATTGCTATCGATATTTAACTTCATGTTTCCTCACTAGAGGCCTCTAGTAGCATACTCTGGTAATTATTTTTACTATAATTGCCTTAGTAGTCGGTGCGTTTTTATTTGGTTTGAGTCTTCTTACAAACTCCTTCTGATGACGGGTAGACCCAGAAACACGTGTCAGGGAGTGGTAAGAGACTCAAATTAAATCGAAACGCAACCGTCATTTATTTAGAAATTCAAAAATTAAAAACGAATCGGTTAGCATCTACCTAAGTAAACTATTAAATGATTGCGCTACTGATTACTCATTGTGGAAGGCTACTAAACGATTAAAATGGCCAATTCTTACAGAATCTACCAATTAGAAATACTAATGGTAGCTGGGCAAGAAGCAATAGACAAAAGGTCAACAGGTTTGTTGACCACTTAGAAAATACTTTTATTATTAAGGAACATCGTTAATTCATGGTACTTCAAAAACTGTGATCTTTATCGAGATCTCCAGATGGATACGATTATCCAGATAATAAGTAAGTTTACCGAGAGCCATAAAGAAGAGCTCTCCAACCACGTGAATGACGAGGCCATCAAACTCCTAGACAACGCCAATTAGATAAGAAGAATAAGAGAACGAAGCCGTTTTAATTAGTGCTATAAGGGAGTGAAAGTGAAAAAGCAGAGCAAAGTGCGGCTAAAGTGTACACGTTAGCTAGTACTACTATAATATTAGAGCCTAAGGAATATTACTGAATGTAACCTTAGATAAGTTTGTTGTAATATTTTGTAATTAGAATTAACTAGCTTATTGATCATAGTGAATGATCAGATAGCAATAATCATTCCTATGAGATTCCTGTTGTTAAAGTTTTATTAAATACAAAATAAAATTCAAAACAAATTATACAAATATAATAATAATATTCAATGACCAAATGGCTTACAAAACGAAACCAAATGACAAAGTAAAATATATATTTAATCGAACACAAATATTTTGTCCGCAAATTGTAATTACCGGTTGTGCATTAGCAATTGTTGTTAAATAAGGCATTAGAGTTTTCCAAGTACCACTTCTTTTGTACAATACAATTAATCCCACAATCGCATGACACTCTATAAATGCTATCATGAATATAAAACAAATGCCAATTAACCAATCATATTGCTCGTTGGGAACCATTTTTAGAATTTTCTTGACAATTTTCACTTTATCACCTTAAAAGTTAAAAGTTAAATTAAAACAAATTGACAATACAATTATTGTGAAAGGAAAAAGACTAAACGGCTTTAATTAAAATCACTGCAGAAAAGCGTCACCTTCAGCTTTAAACCCTTTCAGACCCGGTGACCATTGCAGTGGACAAACATTTACGTAAGCTCTACAACAAAATTAAACTCCTGTAAATTACTGACCTGTAATAGCTAACCTGTATTGGAATCAATCAGCGGTACTCCGAATAGATGGAGAATATATAGATCAGGTTAAAATCTTAAGGGGAGTGGGACAGGGGTGCATAATTTTCCCACTGATATTTAATCTGTACTCGGAGCACATTTTTGAAGAGGCTCTAAAAGATATTGATGAAGTTATCTTAAAAATGGAGTCAAGCTCAATAACCTGCGGTATACAGATGATACAATAGTGTTTTTCAATACCATAGAAGGGCTGCAAAACTTAATATACAAAATAACGGAAACAAGTAGAAATTATGCACTAGACATAAACACCAGCAAAACCAAGCTAATAATCATCAGCAAGGAAAACACAACTGGAGCAAATCTGTATGTGAACAAAATCAGAATTGAACGAGTCTCACAATACAATTACTTGGGAACTATAATCAATGAGTCGTGGGACAATACCCAAGAGGGTAAATGTCGTATCGGAAAGGCAAAGAGTGCATTCTTGACTATGAGTTCTGTGTTCAAGAGCCATGACCTTACCCTAGAAACAAAAATAAGGCTCCTTGAATGTAATGTGTACTCAGTGCTTCTGTACGGAGTAGAAACGTGGACATTAAAGGCGGAAACTCTATCAAAACTTCAGGCTTTTGAGCTATGGTCATACAAAAGGATTTTGAAGATATCATAGACAGACAAAGTCACCAATGAAGAAGTACTGCGGAGAATGAACACATCTGCGGATTTGATCAACATCGTGAAGGGCCGTAAGGTGCAGTACTTGGACCATGTAATGAGAAATCAAGGCAGATACCAGCTACTTCAATGCATTTTCTTCTTCTTCTTCAAGTGCCGTCTTCGTTCCGAAGTTTGGCTATCATCAAAGCTATGCGTATTTTTGATGCTGCAGATCTAAACAGTTGGTAATTGGTGCAATTGTACCATTCTCTCAAGTTTTTCAACCATGAATGCCTTCTTCTTCCTATAGATCTCTTTCCCATTATCTTTCCCTGTATAATCAATTGCAGCAACTGGTATTTATCTCCCCTCATAACATGTCCCAAATATTGTAGTTTGCGCTTTTTAACAGTAAGTATCAGCTCTTTCTCTTTCCGCACTCTCCGCAAAACCTCCACATTTGTTACTTTCTCTGTCCAGGGTATTCTTAATATTCTACGATACATCCACAACTCAAATGCTTCTATCTTTTTGGTATCGATCTTTTTCAATGTCCATGTTTCCATCCCGTAGAGGAGAACTGACATAACGTAACATCTCAAAAGGCGAATTTTAAGTTTTAGACTTAGATCTCTTCCGCAGAACACCTTTTTCAATTTAGTAAATGTGGCTCTAGCTTTCTCTATTCTGGTTCTGATTTCTTCAGAGCAATCATTATTTTCGTTGATAACAGTTCCCAGGTAATTATATCTTCTTACACGTTCGATTCTTTGATCATGCACGGTTATGTCAGGGAAGTTTTGTGGTGATTTAGATATTAGCATTATTTTTGTTTTGCTTATGTTAAGTGATAATCCGTGTTCTTCACTGCATTCTACTATTTTGTTAATTAGTATTTGAAGATCTTCCCAAGTTTCTGCGATTAGTACCGTGTCATCGGCATATCTCAAGTTGTTTATTCGGATGCCATTTATCTTAATACCTATATTTTGATCCGAAAGTGCTGTGTTTATAATGTCTTCGGAGTATAGATTGAATAAGGTCGGTGAGAGTATACAACCCTGTCTTACGCCTTTCTTGATCTCGATTTCCTCCGTTGTCTCTTGCTCTATTCGGATATTTGCTTTCTGGTTATAGTAAATCTTAGAGATAATTCTAATGTCCCTTTTATCCAAGTTTTTTTCTACTAGCAGTTTCATTAAGTGATCGTGACGAACTTTATCAAACGCTTTGTTGTAATCAATGAAGCACATATATATATATATATATATATATATATATATATATATATATATATATATATATATATATATATCTTGGTTTATATCTAGACATCTTTGGCATATGACGTTAAGTGCAAATAGTGCTTCTCTTGTTCCAAGCCCGTTCCGAAATCCGAATTGAGTATTACTAATATCTGCATCTAGTTTTCTGTTAATTCTTGAGTGGATTACTTTGATGAATACTTTTAATGTATGCCCCATTAAGCTTATAGTGCGGTAGTCAGTGCACTGTTTTGCATTTGCCTTTTTTGGTAAGGTTACAAAAGTTGAAAGTAGCCATTCCTTTGGTATTTCTCCTCTTTTGTAGATGCAGTTAAAAAGGTCGAGTAGAATATTCACTGATTCGCCTTCCACAAGCTTAAGAAGTTCTGATGTGAGCCCGTCTGGACCCGGTGATTTACCATTTTTCATTATTTTTATAGCGTATAATAGTTCTTCTTTAGTTATTTCTGGTCCTTCGTCGCCTTGCAAGTTATCTATATTAGGTTCTTGTCTTTCATCGTCGAACAATTCTTCTACATAGTTCTTCCAGGTCCTAAGCTTTTCTTGTAGATCGGCTATTATTTCACCATTTGCGTTGCATAGGAGATTGGGATGTTTTCGTTTTTGTGTACCTGTCAGTTCCTTTATCTTTTTATGTAAGTTAAAAGTGTCATGTTTGAGATGTAGTTCTTCGATTTCCTCGCATTTTCTTGTATAAAAATTTTCCTTTGCAGTTCTTATTTCTTTTCTGATTTGTTTGTTTACTTCATTATATTTTTGGCTGCATTTTCCCTTTAACTGTCTTCGCTCTTCCATGAGACCTAAAATTTTTTCTGTTATCCATTCTCGTCCTTTTTTCTGTTTCTCTTTGGTAAGCATTTTCTGGGCAGGTTTTATTATGGCGTCTTTTAAATCTTGCCACTTGTCTTCTACATGCGTGTTCTCTGTCTTTGTAGAAAGCATTCGTAAGTTATCATTGATATGTTGTTTTAAATCTTCTTTAATTGTTGGATCTTGTAAGCGGCTGGTATCTATGTGATCTATTTTTGTTTTATTTGAAGGTCTTTTGAGTCTAATGTGTACCCGCGCTATCAGGGGGTTATGATCTGAAGAAACATCTGCGCCTGGATAAGCCTTAACTGATCTTATACAGTTTCTGTATCGCTCATTTATTAAAATATAATCTATCTGATTCCTAATTGTTTTTTCCCTAGTGTGTTGAGGGGACGTCCATGTGTACAGTCTTCGTTTGGGTAGCTTAAAGAATGTATTTGAAATTATCATATCATTCTCTTGACAGAACTCTAAAAGTTTGTCTCCTCTGTCGTTTCTTGCCCCTAAACCATATTCTCCCACATTTTTTCCGCTTTTTCCTTTGCCAATTTTGGAGTTGAAGTCTCCAAGGATAAGTGTAACATCTTTTGGCTTTGTAGACTTTAGAACTTGATTTATTTGTTCATAAAACTGCTCAATCTCTTCATCTGATTTATCTGCAGTAGGGGCATATACCTGTATAATATTAAGTTTTGCAGTTTTTGTATGCAGTTGTAGGAGCAGGATCCTGTCTGACACTGGCGAAAAATTAGTGACAGACTGTGTCATTCTTCTTGAAACGACAATTGCTACACCATATCTGTGATGTGGGTATTCATTTCCTGAGAAATAGATCATACCGTTGCTTGTCGAGACGTTGCCTGCACCCGACCATCTTGTATCGCTGATGCCTAGGATATCGATGTTTAATCTTTGCATCTCTTGTATAACGTTGTGAATTTTCCCAGGCTCGAACATGCTTCTGACGTTCCATGTACCAATATTTATTGTATTTTTAACACAGGGATTTCGCAGAATTACGACCTGAGAGGCCCTGTTGTCATGAAGTATACCTCTCCTGCCGGATCTTGGTATCCGGTATCCATGATCAGTACTAGAAATCATTTCGCTTCGCACAGCCATGATAATTTTACTAGTGATATCCTTAGGATCTTTTAAACAAGGCCCAATGCATTTTACAAGGTAAAATTGAAGGAAAAAGGGTTCCAGGATGAAGAAAAATATCCTGACTTGCTAACCTGAGAGGATGGTATAGAAAGACCTTAACACAGCTATTTCGTATAGCAACCAAGAAAGTCGTCATCGCCAGAATGATCGCCAACATTTCGAACTGACAGGCACCCTAAGAAGAAGAAATTACCGACAACTACATATTTTTTATTCTCCATATCTGTTACTACCAGTAATAAAAATTTTTAGTTTATTTTGACATAGCCGAGTTAAGTGCTTTTAAAGGTAAGGTGACATGGCGACTTCACGATACCCCGGAAAGCGTAAGTAAATATCACGTTTTTTTAAGTCGTAAATTTATTATAATATGTAACCAAATAATATTTTATATAATAGTAGACATATCGAATTTTATACTGGTTATTCGATATAGGCGATTTATTGTTATTTTTTGTCGATAACAAACATTAAGATATGATGTCCATTGCAATGGACTACAGGTCTATTTTGAAATTTTTGTTTTAGCTTTTAATCTGGATAATCCAAAAGACCAAGAGATTCTAAGGTCCTTTTTAGATGATGACAATGAATTTGAACAATTAGCTATCATGTTTTATCTTAAATTAAAAATCAATCAAATATAGAAGATGTCTGTAATGAAGAAATTGATGCGGATATTCCTGTTTTGAACCATTATAAAGACAAGGTCCTTCTAATAGTTCATTATTCAAAATAGGTATGAAGTCTAAAATCTCCATTAAGTTACTATTTAATAAACAAATTTGGCCACCTAACGTTCATATTAAATGGTCTATTAAATCTTCAACTTCCGAACCACAGAATTTAGAGTCATCTTCAGAATTAAACAACAAATCCATGGTAAATACTAGAAGCCCCGTTCAGAAGCCAAGAAAATTCATTAACCATTTTGAATGATAACAAAAATACAGGGAAAAAGATAAATGTAGTTTTAGAATAAACATGCAATTGAAATTTGCAAATCAAATCCGCATACTTACTCTCACATTATTTTTGTAAAAGAAAATATTGCAATGCCTACTGTAAATCTGGATTTTTTGACCCCACCGAAGGTTAGATTAACCGTGAACACGGACCCCTCCGACAATCGATATCTTCTAGCAAGATTAAGAGAACCAAAGATATTAAAAGCCACAAAATGCATCTTGCCTTTCTGTACGACCAACCTGCTTCGGTTTGTTACGGTGGTTTTACGAAAACAAGCATCAAACTATTCTTGGCTTCTGAAGGACTTTCCATGACTACAGAAGATCTGTGAAAAATTTATTTGAAATTTCATGATGCCTATGGAATTGGTCCAGCTGAGGTAGACGAAGATCTAGCTGCGTTTAGGTCCTGAAAGAATTATCCATCTGCAAAGATCAAGGGAATGTTATCAAAATTACTTTTCCACAGCTTCTCCAAGGCGAAATTTTTAAATGTTTCGACGTGTTCTGAGGGTTAAGAATCCTCAAATTCAACTGATAGCAACTTTGGCATGGTTCTTATTAATATTTGATCGATTAGAATTAAGATAGACGAGTTATTTTTGTTGCTGGAAGAATTAGGGTTTTCCCCGTTAGTTGCAGTGATGCAGCACTGGCTTGAAGTTATTGAGCCAATTTTTATTCAAGAATATACCACAATTGCTAGGTATAATCATCCAAGTTCAACTCATGGTGGCACTCTGATTTTTTCAATAACAATGATTTTTCTTCAGTTTCGAAATATGATTATTTGCTGGGTGAAAACTACTTCGAATTTTCTATGATGTATAATAAGAAATTTAACCTATACATTATTTGCATTTATAGATCACCTAGTTCTGATACTGAACTATTTTTTAGAGCCTGCTAAATTTGTTAGATATTCTGCCCATTAAAAGCAGACAAATTTTATGTGGTGATTTTAATATTGACTACACTACTGTTTGTGCTACCCAACTATCTTTGATAACTATTTTTGAATCATATGGTCTCACAATGCACGTTAATTCTGATTTTCCACCCGCTGACCATTCTACAGTTATTAATGGGGTGCTTTCTAATCATGAAGCGGTATATTCCAAGTTTAGCAGTGTAAAAACACCCCACTCAAAAACCCGACGATTAGGTAGGATTTTTTCCACTCAAAACTTTTGTAAATTTTATAATTCATGCTTGACTTCTGACTGAAGTTTTTCTTCTTGGGACATTGACTCTAATGTTAGTGATTTTCTAAATAGACTTGTATCTATTTTTACTAAAGCATTTTCTCTATTAAACATCAGGCCAAAACATTACAAACCTTGGATTACCAAAGGCATCCGCATATCTGCGAAGAATATGCGTTGTCTGCTATATATTAAAAAATTTAATGACGGTATCCATATCTCTGATTATATCAATAAGTACAGAAAATGCTATCTAAGACTACTCAAAGTAGCCAAAAAATCCTACATTCATATTCGCCTAACAAGCTCCAAAAATATTTCAAAAGAAACTTGGTCAATAATAAACGATTTTCGAAATAAAACCAGTGCAGCGAATCAAACCTTTTCTTTTCCTAACCCCGAAAATCTAAATGATTACTTTGTTAATGTAAGTAAAAATATAACTCAACTATTTCGCCACAACAAGATCCAGTTTCCTATCTCTCTAATCCAAAAAACATTGCTGATACCTTCTTTTTAAGACCAGTTGATAAGATTGAACTCATTCGAACAATTCGTAGTATAAAAAGCAAATCGTCCTGTAGTACAGATGGATTATCTATTAAAATTTTCTCAAATCTTCCGCATAATGTTTTGGAAGTCATGGTCTCGCTAGTAAATGATTTCCTTGAAAAAGGTACATTCCCTAACTGCCTAAAGACTGCCATCGTTATTCCTCTTCATAAAGGTAGAGAAAAATTTGATGCCTGCAACTATAGACCTATTGCCTTGTTGCCAACACTATCAAAAATTATTGAAAGGCTTATAAAAGTTCGAAACAGCAGAATTTGCACGGTTACTAGATGCTATTTTGGCTTAATCTCCTTTTTAAATCTACAGTTATATCAAGAAATACAAAAGTAAAACTCTATAAAACAATAATACGCCCAGTTCTAACATATGGTTCAGAAACCTGGACTTTAACAAAAATCAATGAAAACATGTTAGGATGTTTTAAAAAAACAATACTAAGGCGAATCTATGGAGCGGTAAATAAAAATGTGTCTGGAGAAGCGATACAACTTCGAACTGAACTCTATGATATACAGAAACATATCGTAAAACACATTAAGATAGGACGCCTGAGGTGGGTAGGCCATGTAATGCGGATGGAGTAAACTGACTCAGCTATAAAAACGCTCTTTGATAGACCTATTGGTCAAAGAAGAAGAGGAAGACCCAGAACAAGATTCCTAGATGCCATAGACCAAGATATGAGAAATATGGAAAAACGTGCTTGGCGGAGGAAGGCGATGGATAGAGACGACTGGAAGAGAATTCTTGGGGAGGCTAGGACCCACACAGGGTTGTAAAGCCAAAATGATGATAAATGATTATAAACGTTCGACTTATGCCGTTTTTACTTAAACGTAATATTTTATCACAAATCAGTTCAGCTTTTTGTCTAATAAATGTACTAGTTATCCATGTTTTCTGTGTCACATGAGGTATATCTATCACTAAATAGTAACCTCTCCTTCGTCACCGTTTTCTGCGACTATTCCAAAGCCTTTGACTACGTAAATAACGACATTCTATTAAAAAAATTAACTTTCTATGGAATTCGGGGTGTGTCTTTGAATTGGTTCAAAACTTACTTGGTAGGTAGGAAACAATTGCTTAGAGTAAAAGACACCGACTTTAATTGTAAAGATATTGAGTGTGGGGTATCGCAAGGTTCAGTATTGGGTCCCATTCTTTTTTTACTTTTCATTAATGACATCACTTACTTGAAAATTTAAGGAAAAACTTTTCTATTTGCTGATGATACCAGTATTACTTGGAGCAACTCCAATATTTCAACGCTTCATTCAATTATAACCGCTGATTTGCTTATAATCAAGGCTTGGTCAGACTCCAAGTTACTTAGCTTTAACGTGGACAAGACAGTAGCATTATCTTATAAAGGAGTCATTCAACACTTGCTTTTGAATGAGAGCCAAATCAGTATCGTAAATTCCGTAAAATTCAGTCAAGAGACAAAAAAGACTTATGAAGACACAAAGAGAACTTAAGAACAAAAACGATACGAATGCCTGCATACTACAACAACTTAATAAAGATATTAATAAAGCAGTGAGAAAGGACGTACGACAATATAACACAAAAAAGATTACGTTTGTGGAGAAAAATAAAAGTTTAAAGGTGCTGAAGAGATGTCAAGCTCTAGGTAAGAAGAATATTGTTAGGCTCGCAGATCAAAATGGAAAAATAAGTAACAGATAAAGATAAGATAATTAAGTTAGTTGAAGAATTTTACACAGTATTATAGAGGGAAAATGGTGAGCAAGACGGCACCAAGTTGAGAAAAGTCCAGAATGTGGATTCAGAGGATATTCCAGAAATAACAATCGAAGAAGTCTCACTTATTAAATCGAATGAAAAACAATAAAGCAGCTGGTGATGACCAAATCGTTATTGAAGCAGTTAATGCAGGATGAAAGGCAGTATTAAAAGCATTGACACAATTATATAACTTATGCCTTTTAAAAGAGGTTACACCATCTCAGTGGAATAAAGCTATTATAGTAGTCATGCAAAAAAAGGGGATATAACAGAGCTAAAGAACTATGGACCTATAAGCTTAATTCCGTAAAATTTCTAGGTATTCTTAGCGACAGTGATCTTAAATGGTCCTTGCATTCTGACTCCTTAAGGAAGAAACTAGCCTCAGCTTGCTTTGCAAAAAGATCTGTTTCGAAGGAACTAAATTTATCTACTATCAAAAAGGCATATTTCTCATTGTTCGAGTCCCATCTTCGATATGGGCTTCGATTTTGGAGTTCTAGTACAGAGGCCCAATTTGATACTATTTTTAAGTTGCAAAAGAGAGCAATTCATTATCTATTTTGGTCTCAAACAAACAACTCATTGCAAGACCTACTTAAAAAATCACAGAATCTTGACGCTTCACAGCATTTAATTTAAAGAAGAGATCTAGAAAGTAAGTCAGTCATATATTTTTGATGATTTTTTAAAGAATGTTGTTCCTGTTTATGTTTATTGGTTAATTGAATATAATTAGAAGTAACTAACCAAATATATAAACTAGTATAGGCCATGATAAAGTAGTATAATGTAATGTTGCGGAATTAAGAAACTGTCAAGTTTTTTATAGAACAAAATATAGAGAATTATGTATTAACGAAATAGCTTTGTTCTTACCTGTACATTCTCTTTTATTAACATGCTTATTTTTCATGGTAAAAACTTCAGAAATCCCATGCAAAACTCAAAATGTATAAAATGTTTCCTTAGAGTTGCCAACTAAAAATATATAAATCCATTATCATAATGATAGTTTACCGAAAATAGTTAAATTTAATTATTATGTATTGGATTATAATCAAACTAATGAAGTAGAAGTATTTAAATATTTATAAAAATTGATTATATTTTTTACACTCTATAAATATCTTAAAGCATCAATTACAAAAAGTAAGAAAAATGTCACAAACGAACATGTGTCATTGCTCAAAATGAAATGATTCGATTATTGAAGGAAGAAGCACTTGTGCTATATTACAAGGAAACTTTGAACGAGACCTTTCCATTTCCCGCTATATGTCTAAAGTCAGCAAAACCCGGAACGTCAATTTTATCCAGACAAGATGGTCTGGAGAATGATCTGGACTAAGACCTGTGGTTAAGAAAAAGAAGCATGAAGCAAGAAGCAAAGAACACTTGAATAAACAAATATCGAATTTTTACCGTCGAGCTGATACAAATTTTATTTAAGATTGATTTCGCGCGCTTAACTGACGTTCAAGATCGATGGCAGCTTCAAGTGTTGTTAATAATAGAACTGTTCATTCTACACAAAAGGTTATAATAAATATTTTTGTTTAGAATTACCTCAGTTACGTTTTTTATTTGAAACATTTTTTCTATAGCGTACAGATCCGTAAATCGATTCGTTTTTAGGGGTGAAGCCCAGGGGTAAAAGTGGCAAACTTTTTTGCATCTGTACAGTTTACTGGCATTTTCGACCCTGACGACTCGAGGAATTCTATACTTCAAAATTGGACCTGTGCCGTTGGCTGATTTTTATTTTTTGTGGATGAAAACGACCCCTATTAGGAAAAATCATTTGATAAAATTATTTGATAATACAGTGACATTCAATTTGAATTTTTTTTACTGTTTTAATTTTTTGCCACATAATTTCTATTCTTATAAAAACCGAACTTGCGAAGAAATTCGAATAGTCGTAGTATTTATTTTCTTTCATTGAAACTATAAATACAATAATTTTTTTAACCAAATTTTATAAATTTATTTTATTTCAATTTAAAAATGTTTTTGGGTTTTTTGGTACGAAATGACCTCTTTGCAATGAATAGCTTTTTCAAAAAAAGTCCCCAAAGAAAATTAATCGAAAAAATAGAATCCAATCGAAAACGTCCTTCGAAGAGGAAATTCTGAGATGTCTAAAGACAACAAATATAGACGTTATGGATGTTGAAACCTTAAACGATAACTTAATAAAAGCTATTAAGAACGCAGAAAAAAGTGCAATACAAGTCCTAGGAGAGATAAGGAGGAAAAAATCAGTCAAGAGACAAAAAGACTTATGAAGACACAAAGAGAACTTAAGAACAAAAACGATACGAATGCGTACTACAACAACTTAATAAAGATATTAATAAAGCAGTGAGAAAGGACGTACGACAATATAACACAAAAAAGATTATATCCACTGATACACCATCTCAGTGGAATAAAGCTGTTTATGCAAAAAAAATTAGATATAACAGAGCTATAGAACTATAGACCTATTAGCTTGTTATCTCACGTTTATAAGTTGTTTATAAAGATAATAACTAATAGGTTGACATCAAAACTAGACTTCTATTAACCTTGCGAGCAAGCAGGATTTAGAGCTGGATACAAAACAAATGATCATTTGCAAACCATTCAGTCATTGAGTGAAAAAACCATTGAATATAATAGTCCCCTGATACTTGTCTTTGTCGACTTTGAAAACGTATTTGATACGGTAAATCAAAGTGAAATGCTTCAAGCTCTACCACAATGTAGAATAGATCATCGATACATATTCCTCATCAGATACATCTAGAAAAAAACGTTCGGCAAGGAGACAACATGTCTCCTAAATTATTTTCAACTTTGCTGGAATACGCTTGTAAAACAATAGATTGAAAGGAAAAGGGCATCAATGTAGATGGAAAATTTTTAAATAAACTTAAACTTGCAGATGATATCGTTCTTATTGCAGAAAGCTTTGATCAGGCACAGATAATGTTCCAAGAACTCCATACTGTCACAAAAAGAGTTGGTCATAAAATAAATTTTCCAAAAACACAATTTATGACAAATTTAGTCCACAATTTTTAAATAAACTTAAACTTGCAGATGATATCGTTCTTATTGCAGAAAGCTTCGATCAGGCACAGATAATGTTCCAAGAACTCCATACTGTCACAAAAAGAGTTGGTCATAAAATAAATTTTTCAAAAACACAATTTATGACAAATTTAGTCCACAACAAAAACATCTCAGTAGAAGACAAAGATATTGAGCCAGTTGACTCCTCTGAATACTTGGCCCATGAGATCAGAAGAAGCCGAGACAACCAAACAGTCGAGCTGAAAAGAAGAATAAACCTCGCTTGGTCTGCATTTGGAAAGATAAAGGATATTTTTAGGTAATATAATAAAATTTCAATGTGTCTGAAAAGAAAAGTATTTAATCAGTGTATTTTTCCAGTTATAAGCTACGGCACAGAAACCCTATCACTCACAAGAACAACAGTGAGTAAACTACAAGTTGCGGAAAGGGCAATGGAGAGAATAATGCTCTGCTAATTTTTTAGAAATAATAATAATTGGTGATTATCAACATTGATTTTAAAAAAGCTTCTAATGAATTAAACAGTTTCCGTGATCTAATTTCTACTTTTGGATTAACCATAAATATTAATGAATTTACTAGAATCACAACTAGATCAGCAACTTGTTTAGATAACATCTTAACAAACATAAGCAGTGAGATAGTTGGTTGTGGAATTGTGGACCCATGTATTTCTGATCATCATGCACAATTTCTCTACTTAAAAATAAAATCTGAAAAAAAACATAGTGCTAATCCATACAGAAGACATATAACAAGTAATGGCATCCGGATGTTAAAACAGTCGTTAAACAACGTTGACTGGGCTTCAGTTGGTTATCTCAACACAGCAACACAATTAGCTCAATTTATTACCGAAATGTATGTTAAGTTAACTGAAATTAATTTTCCATTAAAAAAATCACGAACTCATAGTAAAGCTCCAATTGTTGGTTTGATGATGAATTATTAGAAATGCGAAAAAATCTTTCCACAGTCAAGATAATTGCTGATGTTACAAAGGAATATAGTGAGTATAAAAAATTTAAGAAGCACTATAAATCAACAATATCATTAAAGAAAAAATTGGCTTATGAAAATTTTTTTTCCAGTTCTGAAAATATATCTCGTGATAGTTGGAAAGTTATAAATTATCACAGAAATAAATTTCAAAATAAAAAAGTCTGTCCAAGCGCGATTACATCAAACGATTTCAATAATTACTTTACTTCAGTGGCTAAACACATTAGAAGTTCTTTTAATTCTACAAATGAAAATGTAGCCATAGATTTTTTGAAAGATGTACACTCTCCTTGCAACTCTTTATTTTTATTACCTGTTAGTGATACTGAAATCAGGAATGTTTTGCATAGATTGAAAAATTCACACTGCACGGATTTTTATTTCTTAAACAAAAAAATAATTGTGGAAACAATCGATATTATTATTGACAAATTAATTATACTTTATAATAATTGTCTTACTGAGGGGATTTTCCCAGATGTTTTAAAAGTAACAAAAGTGCTACCAGTGTTCAAAAAGGGAGCGTTAGATGAAATTGGAAATTACCGTCCCATCTCAATCATTCCCATTTTCGGCAAAATTTTTGAGAGTATTCTAAACGTTCGATTGGTAGAATATCTAGAAAAACACAAAATACTTCACTGTAACCAATATGGCTTTAGAAAAAAGTGTAGCACTACACTAGCTATACAGAAAATTGTGAGAGATATAGTTGATGGCTTGGAGGAAGGTCATTTTGTGTCTTTGACATTGTGTGACTTATCCAAAGCTTTTGACTGTGTTTCGCATGAATTACTGTTGGAAAAAATGCATAAGTACGGTATCAGGGGAAACACTCTTAATCTATTTAGATCATACCTAACAAATAGAAAACAGGCAGTTTTTCTTAATAACAGCTATTCTGAGTTTAACACTGTCGAATATGGTGTACCTCAAGGTTCGATATTAGGACCCACTTTTTTCTTATTTATCTGAACGATTTATTTCACTACACTTTTCCTATAAAATGTGTTTGCTTCGCAGATGATACAACTCTCATAAATACTGATATTAATCAGAATAATTTAAAAATTAAAATAGATAGTGATACCAAGAAAGCAAAAAACTGGTTCTCACATAATGGGCTAATGCTAAATGAAGAGAAAAATCAGAATTTGATTTTTAGTTCTGATTGGAAGTATATCTTAAGAAACAGTGTTAAACTATTAGGAATCTTTATAGACGATAATTTGGATTGGAGTGCTCATATAGATTACTTAAGTTCTAGACTTGCTACAAGTATATTTTTAATGCGCAACTTAGTTTATATGATTCCTAAAAATACCCTTAGAATGTGCTACTTTGCACTATTTCATAGCCATTTACAGTACGGAATAACTGTTTGGGGTAATTCTTCTTACGCAGATCGAATTTTTAAATTACAAAAAAGAGTAGTGAGGATACTTGCAAGAGCAGAGTATAGGGATCACTGTAAACCTTTATTTCTGGATTTAGGTATTATGCCACTACCTTCACTCTATATATATATAACACGCTGATTGAAATTCATGCCAACAAAGGTAAGTTTAAAGTAAACTCCAACGTCCATGATCACGATACAAGATCTAGAGATGCTATTAGAGCACAACGTTTTAGGTTGACAAAGAGCGTAAAAAATTCAACTGACGTTAGTTTGTATAACTGTTTGCCAGATGAAGTAAAAAGTCTTCACTTGTTATCATTTAAGCATAAAATTAAATCACACTTTTTGAAACATTGTTTCTATTCAAAAACGGAGTACTTAAGTACAGCTTTTACACAATAGTACTAGTTTGGTCAGGGCAGTTGCCTATTATAATTATATTTCATGTTTTTTTTATAATTCCACAAAGTGTGTTTGTCGTTTTTTTTTTAACTGTTAATATTAAATACATACATGTTTGTAATGTTTAAATTATCCAAAAAAATTTTATATGTTTTATAAGTATTGTCACTATTCCTTTGACTTGTCAAAAACAAAACTATTTTTGTATATTGATTAAATAAATTCTATTCTATTCTATTCTAATGTTATGGATTTTTCCACGTGATAGAATACCCAATGCTACTATACGCAAAAGATCAGGAGTGGCTGACGTTATTGAAAGGATAACAACACTAACGTGGAACTGGGCAGGTCATGTAGCAAGATCAGTTGATGACCTGTAGACAAAAAGAATTTTGGAATGGAGACCCTGAATGCAATCTTACAGAAATAGAGGTCGACCCCCAACGAGATAAACAGATGACATAAAAAGAGTGACTACACATTGGATTCAGATGGCGCAAAATCGGACTAAGTGGAAAAGCATGCGAGAGGCTTATATTCAACAGTGGACGTTAGAGGCTAGTTGATGATGGGCTACCCTTCTTCTTTAAGTTCCATCTTCTATCGAAGGTTGGAAATCATCATGGCTATGCGGACTCTGTTGACTGCCGCTCTAAAAAGTTCTGCACTACTGCATTCAAACCATTCCCTCAAGTTCTTAAGCCAGGATATTCTTCGTCTTCCCACATTTCGCTTTTCTCGGATTTTGCCCTGCACAATAAGTTGTAATAATGCGTATTTTTGCCCTCTCATCACATGTCCCAAGTACTCAAGTTTTCGTCTTTTAATACTTAATATTATTTCCGCCTCATTTCCTATCCTTCTAGTTACTTCCATGTTTGACATTCTTTGAGTCCATGATATTCGTAGGATTCTTCTGTAACACCAAAATTCAAAGGCGGCCAACTTATTCAGATGAACTTGTTTTAGTGTCCAAGCTTATAGACCATAAAGAAGAGTAGAGAACACGTAACATCGAAGCATTCTCAGGCGTAGTTCTAACCTTATATTCCGACAACAAAGAAACTTTTTAAGTTTAATAAATGATGTACGTGCTATTTCAATACGTGTCTTAATTTCTTTGGTTTGGTCTACATCTGATGTTATCCATGTTCCTAAGTATTTATAGTTATTAACACTCTCAATTGCAGTATCTTCAATAGTCAATTGGATATTTGCATGTGCAGATTTAGTCATGATCATGCATTTAGTTTTCTTTAAATTTATCTTCAGTCCTTACTCATGACAGCGTTCATTAAGGCGTTGCATTACGTTCTGTAAATCATTGTTGTTATCCGTAATTATTACTGTATCGTCTGCAAAACGTAAGTTATTCAAAACTTCTCCATTGATAGATATACCTTCTATTGAGTCTGAGAGCGCTTTTTGAAATACCGCTTCACTGTAGATATTGAAAAGTAGTGGGGACAGTACGCAACCCTGGCGGACTCCTGTCTGTATTTTACTATTTTCGGTGTACTGGCTGTCAACTCTTACCTTGGCAGTTTGATTCCAATATAAATTAGATATAATTTTCAGATCACGACTGTCAATATTTTTGCTTTTTAATATATCTACAAGCTTTTTATGTTGAACTTTATCAAATGCCTTTTCAAAGTCTACAAAACATAAGTACATATCCTGATTCATGTCCATGCATCTCTGAGCCAGCACATTCAAGCCGAACAAAGCATCTTTTGGCTACCCAGAGAGATATAATATACTCCAATTAATAATACAAGGCAAGGTAAACGGAGGAAGATGGTCAGGTCGAAGAATTACGCCATTGCTTAGAAACCTGAGAGATTGGTTTAACAGATCCTCTGCATCTCTTTTCCGAGCTGCCGTCACCAAAATTACTATAGTAAATTTGATAGCCAACGATCGATAATCGAGCATGGCACATGAAGAAGGTGTATGCAGTTGGTCAGGCAACACTAGTCGCATGACATTATAACTACTAGTGCTTAAAATTGTTGACTTATACTTACCTTTGTAAACAGTTGATGACTGACATTAACTAAATTAAAAAACGACAGATCGACTTGCTTCGTACAAAGTAGTATTGTTATTAGCATTCTTCTATTTTTTTTTTGTTCCAGTATATCCAGGGGCATTTATATAGGGCATCGTTTAATTTCACCGACTATAATAAACAAACAAAAAATAGACATATTAAAACACGAGCTTTCAATAAATAAAAGATACACATTTTAATATAAATGACATTACTATTATTATTAATGGTTGATATAATAATATTTTTTTTAATATACTACAAGTTTCAGTATTCCGATGAACCCCATATATTACACTAATAACCTCTCTTTATTAACTGATAAAATTGTAAAAATTAATAATGTATGTTTAAAATATATAATATACAGGGTGAGTCACCACTAACGGGACGGAAGATTACAGCGAAACGGTAAAAGATTTTGAAAAAAATTTAGATGTATAGTATGTAGGTTGATAAGGGCTACATTTTAAAATTACTCTAAAATATACAGGGCGTCACAATAAAGCGCGTCGTTTCAAAGTTATATTTTTTCTTATAGAACACCTATGTACAAAGTGTTCTGAGTTATGTCGAATTTTCTTAAAATGTAAAATCTTAAACGAGGACTCATTCTTAATTTATTTAAGCAATTCTAATAAAATTACTCATACATCTAAATAGCTGGATATTGGTCGAATGTATTTCATGATTAATTATTAAACATTTATTTACAGGGTGTTATATTTATAATAATTGTTACTTTCGATTTTTAAACCTATCATATTGACATACTGTTATAAACAAAACCAGTGTATTTGTAGATACATTTTTTGTAAATAAACTAAAATTTTTATGTCTTTGGATTTGTATTCGTTGGGAATAGGATAATTAGTATTAAAATATGATGAAAAGAAAATAAAAAAAATTGTTGAAAATCTGATGTTTTTTAGATTTTCTACGATTCATCAAGTGAAAAGCAACTGCGCAAACGTTACAGTTTTCAAAATGACGTAGATATTAACGTTATGTTTAATTTTTTGAATTATTTTAAGTATTAAAATAAGTTTAATATTTAAATAAAAATAAAACTGTAAAATACATGTATTTCGTTGAATTCATAATTATAATAATAATAATAATAATAATAAAGCGCATAAACCATCTTACTAAGAACGAAAAAATGCGCATCTGGATGGGTAAACCTTTGCACGGGCGACATCCGAATGAAGTCAGTCAAGACTATGTCGACAATATAGCGTCGAACTATTGGCTGACATCAGGAAAGATGTTCCCTGAAACAGAAGGTTCATTACTCGCCATTCAGGATCAGGTTATACCAACCAAAAATTACCTGAAATATATCGTCAAAGACCCTCAGGTCCAAAACGACAAATGCCGTTATGGATGCCAAGCCCAAGAAACTATACAACATCTTACCGGAGGCTGCCAGGCATTTGCTGCAACTGAATATAAGGAACGGCATGATTCAGTAGGGAAGATCCTTCATCAAGAGATAGCTATTAAACTGGGACTTCTACAAACAAACCATCTCCCATATTATCAATACGTTCCAGAAAGTATGCTTAAGAATGACAACTACAAGCTATACTGGGATCGCACTGTGCTCACAGACCAAACTGTAGCACATAATAGACCAGATCTCATGCTAGTTAATAAACTAACAAGACAAACAACTCTAATCGATGTGGCGATACCTAACAACAATAATCTGCGTGTTAAGTACAACGAAAAGATCGCCAAGTACAGAGATCTGGAAATACAAATAAGAAGACAATGGAGAATGGAAAGTACCCAGACGATACCTATTATTCTTTCTATCACTGGAGTCATTCCGAAGAACCTCCTAGAAAACATAAAAAAGCTGGGTCTAAATGAACATCTATATAAGGTCATGCAGAAAGCTGTGCTACTTTCGACGTCCAGATGCGTGCGAAAATTTTTAGGAGATACACCGACGTACCAAGTCACCTAGGACTCGATAACATGGAAAGAGTCCCACCAGAGCTCAATCCTTTTGATACCGTAGGTATCTGGGATGAGTGAATTTTCCCCTTAGAGGGAGTGTGAGCCGTATGGCTAAATCTGGATAATAATAATAATTAATAATAATAACAATAATAATAATAATAGCTGTACTCCTCGCGACGTCCAGATGTGTAAGAAAATTCTTGGGAGATACTCCAACATACCAAGTCATCTAGGGCTCGATAACACGGAAAGAGTCCCACCAGAGCTCAATCCTTTTGATACCGTAGGTATCTGGGATGAGTGAATTTTCCCCTTAGGAGGGAGTGTGAGCCGTATGGCTAAATCTGGGATAATAATAATAATAATTTATTAAGTAAGAACACTTCTCACAAAGGCGCAAAAACATCATCCACGTAGTGCAGTAGAGAGAACAACATTACCACGGTATCAAGGGGGAAGAGGACTTATGGATATAGGTGAGCAATTAGATAAACAAATTGCTAATTTAAGATCTTATTTTCAGGTACAGGCTGAGACATCTACTTTACATCGAGCAATTTGCGCAGTAGATGATACGACGCCGCTTAAACTGAGGGAACAAGAAATGCGCATAAACTACCTGACTCAGCAAGAAAAAATGCGCACCTGGATGAGTAAACCTCTGCATGGGCGACATCTCAATGAGATCAACCAAGAATATGTCGACAATACAGCGTCGAACTATTGGTTGACATCAGGAAAGATGTTTCCCGAGACTGAAGGTTTCCTACTTGCCATTCAGGATCAGGTTATTCCAACTAAAAATTACCTGAAATATATTGTTAAAGATCCTCAAGTCCAAAATTACAAATGCCGATATAGATGCCAAGCCCAAGAAACCATCCAGCATCTCACCGGTGGCTGCCAGGCATTTGTCGGTACTGATTATAAAGAACGCCATGACTCAGTAGGAAAGATTATCCACCAAGAACTAGCTGACAAACTGGGACTTCTCCAAACCGACCATCTTCCTTATTATCAATATGTCCCTGACAGAATGCTTGAAAATGACAACTACAAGCTATACTGGGACCGCACTGTGCTCACAGACCAACCAGTGGCCCATAATAGACCGGATCTCATACTAGTGAATAAAATTACCAGGCAAACAACACTTATTGATGTGGCGATACCTAACACTAACAATTTGCTTGTTAAATACAACGAAAAGATCGCCAAGTATAGAGATCTGGAAATACAAATCAAGAGACAATGGAGAATGGAAAGTACCCAGACAGTACCTATTGTTCTATCTACTACTGGTGTTATTCCCAAAAACCTCCTAGCGAACATAAAACAACTGGGTCTAAGTGAACATCTTTATAAGGCCATGCAGAAAGCTGTACTCCTCGCGACCTCCATGTGTACGAAAATTTCTGGGAGATACTCCGACATACCAAGTCACCTAGGGCTCGATAACACGGAAAGAGTCCCACCAGAGCTCAATCCTCTTGATACCGTAGGTATCTGGGATGAGTGAATTTTCCCCTTAGAGGGAGTGTGAGCCGTATGGCTAAATCTGGGATAATAATAATAATAATGTACAAATTGGTCACATTCTGTGTCACCCAGCGTATCTACCAACACTGTTCTCTAAACAATATCATAGAGCTTCAACAGAAAGGATGCGCTAAGGGTTCCATGGGCTGCAAAGAACAACTTATAATCGACTCAGTCTTTTCCAACCAGGCGTACACCAAAAAAAAGGAACCTTTTTACCACCTTTATCGACTACAAGAACGCCTTTGATTCAGTATCGCATGAATAGCTGATAGATATATTGAAAATATATAAAGTCGATGTTAATATAGTGACCTTTTTAAAGCATATAATGACGGAGTGGAAGACTAAAATTCAGCTTCAAATACCTGATGAAAAAAACATCGAAACTAAAGATATCCCAATTAACCGGGGCCTTTTCCAGGGAGACTCCTTGAGTCCTCTTTATTTCTGTTTGATGATGAACATACTATCTCAGCTACTGAACTCCACTGACTCAGGTTTTAGTATCAAAAATAACAATACTGTTGTGGCGAAGCTTAATTATTTGTTGTATATGGATGATTTCAAATTAAATGCTTCCACTCGAAACCACCTAGATTAGATGCTAAAAACTGTTGAAAATTTCTCAAATGATATTAGTATGCACTTCGGTCTTGACAAGTGTCGTGTCTTAAATATAATCAAAGGAAAGGTTTAGCCCGGCGGATTCAATATGCAAAACGGCCAGAACATCAAGGCCATGGGTGAAAATGATATGTATAAATACCTTGGAATAAAGCAAGCGCGGAAGATTGACCATAAGCAAATTAAAACTGAGATAACAACTGAGTTTATACGAAGGGTAAAACAGCTGCTTCGTTTACACCTTAACAGTAAAAATTTGTTTAAGGCACTAAACACCTACGCATGTTCCGCGCTTACCTACTCACTTGGTATTGTTAAGTGGACAACAACGGATATATAAAATCTTTAGAGAAAAGTACGAACACACCTCACAAAGGCACAAAAACACCATCCTCGAAGTGCAGTAGAAAGAACGACATTACCACGGTATTTAGGAGGGCGAGGACATTAGGATATAAGCGAGAAATTAGACAAACAGGTTACTAATTTAAGAACTTATTTTCAGGTGCAGGCGGAAACATCTACTCTTCATCGCGCGATTTGTGCAGTAGATGACACAACGATCAAACTGAAGGAACCAGAAATGCGCATAAACCACCTTACTTAGAACGAAAAAATGCATACCTGGATGGGTAAACCTCTACCCGGGCGACATCCCAATAAGGTCAGTCAAGATCGTGTCGACAATATAGCGTCGAACTATTGGCTGACATCAGAAAAGATGTTCCCCGAAATAGAAGGTTTACTACTGGCCATTCAGGATCAGGTTATACCAACCAAAAATTAAGAAACTAAATAGTTAATAAACTATTTTAAAATAAACTAATAGTTAATAAACTAAAGAGACAAACAACATTAATTGATGTGACGATACCCAACAAAAATAATCTTCGTGTTAAACAGAACGAAAAAATCGCTAAGTACAGGGATCTAGAAATTCAAATACGAAGACAGTGGAAAATGAAAAGTACCCAGACAATACCTATTATTCTCTCTACTACTGGAGTCATTCCAAAGAACCTCTTAGAAAACATAAAAAAGCTAGGTCTGAATGAACATCTCTACAAGACCATGCAGAAAGCTGTACTACTCTCAACGTCCAGATGTGTACGAAAATTTGTGGGAGATACTCCAGCATATCAAGTCACCTAGGGCTCGATAACACGGAAAGGGTCACACCAGAGCTCAATCCTTTTGATACCGTAGGTATCTGGGATGAGTGAATTTTACCCTTAGAGGGAGTGTGAGCCGTATGGCTAAATCTGATAATAATAATAATAATAAGATCAATATTGTTTGTACAGGTACAATTAGAAATTTTGGTCCCAGTATTTTCAAAATTTTGTAAAATCCTTTGAATTGACAATTCGCGCACTATTGCCTGAATAAAACATTTTGTTATTGCTACTTTCCCCTTAACTGAATACATTTTTAATCAACTTTATTTTTTTAAACAATAAATCACAAAATAAAAATTTTGGCAATTCAAAAATTGTCAAATATCAGAACATCAATGTGACCAAACGCAACTTGTTATACAGCGTGTAAACTTTAAGGGGTGGTCTGAAAAAGGTATTATATTCTTGCAAAATTTTGGAATACGTTTAATTCGTAGAACAATTTTAACATTTGTTTTCGATACATATTTAAGTCCTCTACAAATAGTTTTTCTAGAATTTTTGTGTAAAATAATTAGGGAAGCAGAAATTTAACAATTTAGAATTTTCCACTGGGTTTCATGGCCCATTTGACGATTCACCACCCTGTATATACGGAGTGGATTAAAAGTCTGAAAACGCCTAATTATCTCTTAAATGGATGGTCCAAATTATACAAAAACTAAGATACGCCTATTCTGTAATATAGAGATTTTAAATGTGATGCTTGCAATGTTGCGAGGTTTAAGGTTTTTCTGATATCATTAGTCACTTTGGTTTTCTATATAAAATACTCTGTAGATTGTACTATAATTGCAATCCCTACTTCAATACGAGTTTAACAATATCTAACAATTGTTATTTTGTCTGGTCGTGAAGGTCTTAAATAAATAAAACTTCTTAGTGTCAAAAAGTTTTAAGGATTAATGGAGTTCATGAGAAGAGGCTGCAGAGTGACAAAAATAGATCGCATCAGAAATGAGAAAATAAAACGAAGAATGGCAGTAGAAAAAGACATACTCCCACAGGAAATTACAGATTAAAAAGAAGATGAAGAGCTGCAGACAGGTAAAACCGCAGACTGGTTAACAAAAGAAGAAGAAGAATTGACAGTTGATAGCTGTCAGTCGCCATCTTGTGACGTCAGCTGTCAAAATTTTCCGATGCTGTCAGAATTTTCCCACGCATAAGTGTCCCACCCAACCCCTGCTAACGCAATGTAAAATATTACTAATATTCTTTACGAATTTTCATATCTTAGGAATAGTATTACCCTCTGTTGTCCCCTCTTGGTATAGATCCTACCTGTTCTTTTTAACCATACTTTTTAAATGTTCTTATAAATTACTTACAGTTTATTACGAAGGCCACATCACAAATCTATTTTTAGGCTAGTTAATTTATACAAAGTGAAGTATACACAATTAGTAACGTTGACAAAATATTAATCAATTTAGACGGTTATTAAATAGATGGTAAAATAGGAATTAACTAAAATTTCTACCTAATTTATATTATATAAATGTGTTATGATATTAAAATAATATTGAAATAATAAAGAAAGTAATTTTTTGATGAGGAACCAGGAGAGGGCGGGGCGGAGGGAGAAATTATTGCGTTTCCATGTTGTCAATCTATCGTATTATAATAATATCATCTCTAGCTGAATCTAATATTACCAACAATTATGGAAAAAAGACATGAAAAACTTGAAAGAGGTAACAACATAAAATTTCAAATATTATTATGTTAAAAATAAACGAAGACACAAGTGCACGAAGGGTCTATGTGACATTTTTTTCAAAATATATTTTTTATGTTAAAAGTACGTAGTTCGAACCTAGAAATCTTTTAAACAAGTCAAACAGATTTTAAAATTAATATTTGTCAAATTACTAGAGTGTGAGGGATCTATGTATACAGTAAATTTTAAAATGTAAATGCATAACCCTTAAATGCCCGTGATATGAAAATAACCATAAATGCCCATGTGGGGTCTCCTAAGGACCCCACTAAAATTTTCAATTTAGTAACGTCATTTAGCACTGACTAAAAGGAAAACACGGTTAAAAATAATTTTAAGCATATTTGAATAATTTTTATTTATTTTTCATACAAAATTAACGGCTTTTCTAGAAACAAATTCTTTTCAATTCGAACAAAATTAAAATTAAATAATAATATAAGCATACAACTTTTAGCTGCAATTTTTACATATAATAGTTTTTTCTTCTTTTCTGTGCACCTGGCATATAAATTTTTTGCAAAAAGAGCCAACGGTATTCACTTTTCTGTCACAGTTTCGCGGACACTGGTAACAACGAGCACGTTTCTTAGCTGAATGGACGGATTGAGTTGCAACTTCGGTAGTTGGGTTTACTATTGGTATGCCACAATCTTTTAGAGCAGATTTTACATAGGCTTTATGTTTTATATATTTCGCTCTTTTTTCCATGTTGTTTCGGGCAAGCTCAGCCCCTAATTGTAACAGGAAAATACGTCTTCGTGAAAAATTATTTTTCTTCCAATCAGGATTTTTTTCAATGTATAAAATATAGGCATTTAGTGCACATATGTCTATAATATTCATAAAGAGCCTGAATGGCCAACGAGCAGTTCTTCTTTTACAGGAATATTCCCTAATCAGTTTGTCGGCATTATCAACACCACCCTTGGTATTATTATAGTCTAAAATCATCAAGGGTTTGTTTTGAGAGCCTTGACAAATTATATCACTATCGTGTTGACTTGAAAGAAGATGTACCATCCTGTGTATTTTAGGTATGTACGAAACCATAGCTAATTCTTTAGTAAAAGCAAATATTGACGACTCCGCAGGTCTTTTTGTCAAACTTAGTTGTGGTGGTGTATCAGGTTTATTTTTGCGGACGGTCCCAAGTAAAGTAAGGTTTTTAGATAAAAGATATTGAGCAAGAGAAACACTGGTAAAAAAGTTGTCAGTTGTAATTCCTCTCCAACTGCCATGATATGGTTCCATCAGATCTTTTCTCAACATGAAATCCCTGATTTTTCTCTATTCTACCACCTGGTAGTTTTCTAAGGTACACCTGAAGTTTTGATAAATAAGATGTTTTAACATCCGCGGCAGCCCAAATTTTTATCCCATAGCGGTAAGGTTTTGATTTTATATATTGTCTAAAAGGACACTTTCCTCTAAAACTCACTAACTGTTCGTCAACGGTTATATGTTCGTATGGTTCAAAGGCTTTGTCACAGTTAGAGACGAACATGTCCCAAATTACTCGTATCGCCGCTAACTTATCCTGTTCCTTCCGCTCCACCCTGGTCACTTTGTCATCAAACCTCAAGAAACTCGATAATTCTTCAAATCGGTTCCTAGCTAATGCGGCTGTAAAAAATGACCGGCATATGGAGGTGTCTGTAGACCATATCTCTCGTGTCGATTCTTTCCCACACCTTAAAGCACCAGCTTTGATAAGTGCTCCTAAAAAGCTATCCAGTTCATTGTTGGTAAGTACCGTCCACTCTTTTTTGTTATTCGGATGTTTTTCGTTCCACTCTTGATAACGCCTAACAGCTTCTTCATTAGTATGAAGGCATATGACATTCTTCATCTCTTCGGTCAAAAATAAATTGAAATAGTCTAAAAACGTGTTGGAATTTTTACTATAGTTTGTTAAGCCTGGATGTACATTTATAATATTTTTTTGTTGCCTCTTGGATCTCACGAAAGGTAGGCTATTCCACTGCATTCCAGATTGGATGTATATGTTGGACCACTAACCTCACTAATATTATTGTCCACTTCGGTAGGTTCTGCATCTGATTCCTCGTCACTGTTGACTTCTAAATTGTCCTCAGTTTCCGAAACATTTTTCTCAAAAACATCTTGCTCTTCGCTATCTGATTCGTCGGTAATCTCATAGTCGAAATCGGAGTCTGATATCCCTTCTTCTATATTTCGGATAATTTTTTCATGTTCTTGGTCGCTTATTGTCATTTTCATTCTCTTACGGTCCATTTTTCAATGTAAACTGACGAAAAATGTTAAAAATAATAAAAATATTCTCGTGCCTCTAAATGCCCAATCGGGTCACAGCGAGACCCCACTTATCTAAATCTCTCTTACAGACCACTGCACCTCACGAATGTTCGTGGTATACTAACAGAAAACGTAGGAGACACGTCGACACAAATACCTGATTGCGCGGTGCCAAATGTTTCAAATAAAGATATTATAGCCAAAAATGTATGTCTGGGGTCCCATAGTGACCCCGATTGGGCATTTAAGGGATAAAGGATATATGTATACAATATGTTACTTATATCTCTAATCCTCTGAGATTACTATAGATTTGTTGTACATAGATCCTTTATGCCTAAATACATTAAATAAATTTTCTTCTATCACATAACAGGCAATTATTTTCAAAACTTGCTCTTTGCTCGAAAGTAATTTGTTGGGAAATCGAAAAAAAAACGATTAACGGCTGAGTAGTGTTTAGCTCACAACGTAAATTTTTTTATTAATGTTGCTTAGAGTTTTTAGCAATAGAAATTAGAAGTTTCTAGCCTAAATTGTTTACAGAGGTAAACAAAAAAAATAATAAATATTGCAAAAAACCAGTTTTGCATATAAATATATAAACTAATAACAAACCGTATTTACTTCAATAAAAAACATAAGGGATTTACATACAAAGAAAATGTTTAAAAAAATCTAGGTAATAAAATCAAAAAACAGTCATTTTCTGCATGTTGGCAATTTTCCAAGCCATCAACGGTTTCTTTGGTGAAGTAGAATCTGTTTTTAAGTGTTTATTTGTAAAAATCGAGTTCAGGAAGGCTTCTCCAATTTTCTCCATAGTGTTTTGAAAGGAGACTATTAATAGTTCCTTTATCCCCCTTTAACTCTTTTCCCAATGGTAACTTTTTAGGAGCCATTGACGAAAGAGGGAAATTTTTCTTACAGATGCTTTTAGGTTTTCCAACGTTATTTCGGTAATTGGGTTCACCTTGGACTAGAACATTGTTGCACCTTTTGTAAAAAATAAACCGCTTTGTATTACTAAATTCAAAGTACCATGAACTAGGCAGCTTAATAACTCGTTTTGTTTGTGTCCTCCAATCAAACACATCCCAATCGATACCGATTTTCCGTACAGTGGAATGCTTTCTGATTAAGTCGTCGTAGTCACAAATTTCCACGATAACAGAACTTTTTTAATGTCTTTTTCTATAAGGTCGAAAATACGATCAGGCAGAATAAAGGAATGACCGACGATCGGACAAAAATAATTCAATATTGTTCTGAAGCTATTTTCTTGTGGCATTGTAAATTAATTACTGTTAAACTGGGAATAAGCCACAATTAAAGATAAAAATACGTTTATTAACGTTTCAATTTCCACTTCGGAAATCGTTCTCAAAATACAAACAGTAAATTAAACAAATTTTGTTTTTTGTTACATAGTGAAAAATTCTTCTAATAATTTAATTTTATCTGACTCATTTATATCTGACAATTCAGACATACATTATGCATTTTAAAGTAGACGACTTTAAAATGATATTGCCAATATTGTTCAGTTGCGCTCCTGGGACGACTTTATTTATAAGATAGTTCATTCGATTACATGAAATCAACTTTAACTTGAGAATATCCGTCAGAAAAAATCATAGCATGTAATTCGTCTTTAAAAAGACAAACACATGACATGATGACAGTAAAATTCTCCTGTTAGTGATTCCATAGTAAATTATGAGGGAAAACCAGGAAAAAAACCTCATAATACTATCCCGACATTGTAAGTATTTGTTCGTGAATTTAGTTTACCTTCAACAAACATCAAAATTCTGATTTTATATGTTACGTTATTTAAAAAACATAAATGATGTATGCTCTATATGTTACTGACTTACTAATACTAGTATTTTCTTATTAATAACTTCCTCTTTCAATATTGGTAACCA
Source organism: Diabrotica balteata (assembly GCA_918026665.1). Classification (NCBI taxonomy): domain Eukaryota; kingdom Metazoa; phylum Arthropoda; class Insecta; order Coleoptera; family Chrysomelidae; genus Diabrotica; species Diabrotica balteata. The sequence goes on along the minus strand of OU898281.1, from coordinate 28,996,661 downwards.
GATCCTACTACATTCTGCCGAGGAATTTGCGACACAATTGGCCTCATTTAGCATAATTAGAGCTGCTTCTTTGATTTTTCTTTTTTTACCATCCGTTTCTTTTAGGACTACATTTGAATTACTCCATTGAACCCTATGTTCATTATCCCATGCGTGTTTACAGATTTGAGATCTATCAAATTCTTTATTTTTAATATAAGATTGATGTTCACTTATTCTAACATTTAATGGCCTTGATGATTCACCTAAATAAAACTGATCGCATTCACAAGGTATTTTATAAATGCAATTCTTTGTCCTTTCTTGTTCATTGTTAGGTTTGGTTTTGGACAAAATAGATCTCAACGTGTTTGTTGTTTTGAATGTTGTTGAAATGTTGAATTTATTTCCTATCCTTTTAAGTTTTTCTGATAGTCCTTTTATGTACGGTATTGTTATTTTCTTCATATTATTCCTTGGATATTATTGGATATTCTCAAGTTAAAGTTGATTTCATGTAATTGAATGAACTATTTTATAAGTAAAGTCGTCCCAAGAGCGCAACTCAACAATATTGGCAATATCATTTTAAAGTCGTCTACTTTAAAATGCATAATGTATGTCTGAATTGTCAATATAAATGAGTCAGATAAAATTAAATTATTCGAAGAATTTTTCACTATGTAACAAAAAACAAAATTTGTTTAATTTACTGTTTGTTATTTTGAGAACGATTTCCGAAGTGGAAATTGAAACGTCAATAAACGTATTTTTATCTTTAATTGTGGCTTATTCCCAGTTTAATAGTAATTAAAAATAATTCAATTTGTTTAATATGATTCGGCGATTCTTCTAGAAGCCAATAAGACAACATTGCCATCATATTCGAATTTTTGTTTTGTCCGCCACAACCATCAGCGAACAAACGTACTGTTTCTATGCCGACATCAAAATCAATATATTTAGAGGATGTTGCAAAGCTGACGCTATTATAATAGAATCTTTTCTAGAGTCAATTTCGGTCCACACGTAAGAAAACACATTTATTGGTCTTAATTTCTCGGTAGAAATTCCAGTAACAATTGTAAAATTATTATAGTTTATTTGCTGTCTGAAATATGCTGCTTGATCAGGCAGTCTAGGCAGTGCCAAGTTTATTTGACAGTCGAACGAAAAGTAAGTTTTGTTGGGTTTTGGATTTTTAAGGAGTTTAAAAAAAGCCTTTGCTTTTACGATATAAATACGATGCTTAGTGGCTAACTTTTGCCGAACAGCTAAAGAAGTTGCTACTTTTAACTGATCCTTTGTTCTCAAGCAAGTGGAGCAACAGTCGGTCAGCGGAGTTCCAAAAGCGATGTTGTAGTTAACATTCACATACTTTCGAAAATAACTAAGCTTCACATGCATAGGCTAAGGCACTCTCTGAAGATAATGGCCGAAAAGTTTCTTAAAATTCAAGTCACATGGCAAGTAGACCCTCAAGCTTGTCTTGCTTCTACAGTAATGAGATTCTGTACATGTTATGGGTTCTATAAATTTTTTGACGCAGTTTCTTTTTTCATCATTTTTTGGACCCACTTTATTGCCACCTCCACGTTCTCTTGGTAGCTCCCCAGTTATAACAGAATTTCTTACAACTCTTTGTATACGGACCTTGCTTAAATTTGTGATTCCTAGAAACAACTTGGCACATACTCTAATCATCTTACCCTCACTCAAACGTACATGGTATTTTATCGACACTGCAGCATGATTTTCCTCTTTTCTGTTTTTGTTCCTTGCAACAAGCCAATATCAGAAGGTCTTATTTACTTTTATCTTTTGACTGATAAAGGTAGGCATGGAAATCTATCCCTTGCTTTATCGTGATTGTGTTACAATTATACGGTAACCCGGGTCGCCATTATGACCACAAGTTGTAAAGGCCGGCAGTGCTTTTGGTGTATTTCTGTAACAATACAACTCTTTTAATAAACTTTGTGTGTAGCCCTACTCAACGTTAAATCGCGAAAAAAAGCTAACCTCCATAAAAATTAATGGTCTAAAGTCTAAAATTATAAATTTTAATATGAAGTACTTACCTAGCAAGTTCATCTACATTCCTTTTATGTGTTTCTGGCTGATGAACTGTTTTGCTTTCTTTTATTTGTGGACTAGGTTTAACAGAACAACAATTTTCACTTAATAACTCCATAACAATTAAAAAAACTGTTCCTAATTCGCCAAAATACAACTATTTATTCGCTTAAATAATTACAAACTACAGAAAATTCGTTTCTTCAACACAGCTGTTGTAATAGCGTGTTCATCACGTGAACCAACCGGCCAATTTCATTGGAGGTAGACCAAACAGCAAGTTTTGCAGGTAAACTTTCAAAGCAAAGGGAGAGTTCTGCAAATAACTGTTTCTTGACAGCATTTGTATTCTAAAGAATGACTTTTGGGAAATTCTGATTATATCATTCGATTCCTATTTAAAATTGAAATAAACTTAACAAAAAAAATAATTTTCGAAACTTTTGTCGATTAGCGAGTTTTGCAAATGATGGCCTCTATCACTTAGATCCTAAAAGTAAGGTTATGTAATTATTATTTACATCTAGACGATGTGCACCGTTTTGCTTCTTATGTCTACCTCGTTTTCTACCGTTTGAGGATTTTTGAGGATTTTAAGATGATCAGAAACACATGGATCCACAATTTTACAAACAACTATCTCACTGCCTATGTTTGTAGATATTATCTAAACAAGTTGCTGATTTAGTTGTTATTTTAGTAAATTCATTAATTTTTATGGTTAAGCCAAAAGTAGAAATTAGATCACGGAAACTGTTTAATTCATTAGAAGCTTTTTTGAAAACAATTTTAAATTCTCCAATTATTATTACCTATTTCTAAAAAAATAGCAGAGCAAAATATCAATAACTCTTCAAATAGGTCTAGAAAATTTTAAAATTCCCATTTCCAGTTCTATACACTGTTACTAAATTTGTTTTTGTATCTACCACATTTACCCCTGGGGAAGACCGGGAGTAAAAGTAGTAAACTTTTTTTTCCCTCAATAATATTCTTTGTAAAATTCAGCTTGTTCGTATGATTTTTAGAGGTTCAGCGGTATTTTCATCTCTGACAACTGGAATAAGTTAGTAGTTACCTTTGTTTTTATAACATTGCTTAAATATATTTTTAAAAATTTATATTTTTAGATGACGAATTAAAACTTATAAGACAAATTTTATTATTTGGTAAAACCAAAAAACAATGGCATGGAATTGTATCCAAATGTTTTATATGTGCGGCAGTAATGATAGAAGTTCAAACAATTATAGCTGGAATTGTGCTATGCAAGAATAGTAAAACTTGGAAGGCTCTGCTGCCTTATTCGACTAATATTGCCCTTGTTCAACCGGTAAATATAATATTTATAATCTAGACATTCTCTATTAAAACTTCAACGATGGTGCATTAAACACTAACGTATGAGACATTGGTGCACGGTGCACGAATAAATGCAATTTGGGTAAGACATATTTTTTCGTTGTTTCGACAATGAAATTATTTAATAGTTATCTTATCTCACCCTAAAAATTTGAAATTTTAAAAATTGGTTATTTGAATTTATGTAAGATTTAGGGAGTTGGTTCCAAGTCAAAAGGTTCTTTCATTTTTGAAAAATAGCATTTCCGCTCATGAGGACACTGAGATATATATATATATATATATATAATATATATATATATATATAATATAAATATATATATATATATATATATATATATATATATATATATATATATGTATATATATATATATATATATAAATATATATATATATATATATATATATATATATATATAAATATATATATATATATATATATATATATATATATATATATATATATATATATATATATATGTATATATATATATATAATATATATATTATATATATATATATATATATATATATATAATATATATATATATATATATAAGCGAGGTTCCTACAGCCTCTATCGCCTCTCGCATTTTGACCGCCATCGCTTTCTGTCCATCCATTCGTCTTCTTTGATGGTTCTATGTCTCACTATGTGTCGTACATTTTCTTCCCAGTCAACTGAAGGCCTTCCCCTTCTTCTTTTTTGTTGTGGTATTGAATTTAAAACTTTCTTTGGCCATCTATCTTCATTCATTCGCTTCACGTGACCATACCACACTAGTTGTCTCGTTTCAATTTTGTCTACACTAGAATATACAGTATTTGTCCTCGTTCTAATATCTTCATTTCAATTTTTATTTTACAAAATCTATTTTTACTACTTCTATTCTTTTTCTATATTTTTTCGTGATCTGCCAAACTTCTGCACCATAAGTCATAATAGCCTCTACCAAGGTTCGATAGATTGTCAATTTCATTTCTTGTTTAATATTTTTAGACCATAGTAGAGGGTTTAGAATGTTAACCGCTTTTTTTCCTGCTGCGTTTTGTTTTTGATGTCTCTTTTGGTAGTGCCTTCTTTAGATATTATATATCCGAGATATTTATATTCCTTGCATGTTTTTGTGTTTCTAATTTCTAACTCTGGATCTTCTTTATCATCTCCTATTTTAGGATACTCTGTCTTTGACACATTCATATTGAGGCCCCATTTTTAAATCATTTGTTTAGTTTTCTAAACATGTAGTCCATGTCTTCCTCATCATTCGCTAAGACTACCTGATCATCTGCGAAAAATAAAGTTGTTAGACATTTACCATCACCTATGTCTATTCCCATTCCGGATACTTGTTTCCTCCACTGCTCTAGCGATTATTAAATATATATTTTAAATAAGGTCGGAGATAGACAACATCCTTGTTTAAGCCCCTTTGGTATTGAAAATGATTTAGATATAAAGTTTCCTTCTTTAGCGACACTTCTTGCATTTTGTATATATTTGCGATAGCGTCCACATACTCTCTTTTGGGACCTACTTTCGTCAATGTTTGAAACAGTTTTTTCAAAGTTACCGTATCATATGCCTTCTCTAAATCTACAAACAATAGGTGGGTAGATAGATTCCTTGCCTTCCGTTTTTCGATTACCTGCTGCAGAACGAATATGCCATCACTGCACGATTTTCCTGCCAGAAATCATTTTGTTCTTGTATATCTTCGTATTCTGATTCTATTATTTTTTTTATTATTCTACCGTACAACCTCCCTACTAAGTTGATAACAGTTATTCCCCTATAATTAGAGCATTTGCGTTTATCCCCTTTCTTGAATATAGAGCTGATGTATCCAATATTCCAATCATCAGGGATATTTTGGCCTTTTAAGCATTTGTTAAATAGTTGAACCAACATCTCACGTAATATTTTTGGTCTATACTTTACCGACTCAATTGCGATGTCTCCAGGTCCTTGCTGCTTTACCGTTTTTTGATCTTTTGATGGCATCGTTTAACTCTCCGGTTGTTATCTCAATGATTTGTGTGTGTTCGGATATTTCTTTCATTTCGATCTCTTGGAATTTACATCTATCCTCTGTCAGTAAGACCTCATAATGGTGTTTCCACTGTTTCAGATCTAGTAACTGTAAGTTAGACTTTTCCTGTCCTTCCCTCCGGAGAGACTTTATCACCTTCCAAGCTTACCCAACTCTTGTTCCACCCATGTACCTATCCACCTCTGCACATCTTCGATCCCACATCTCATTTTTACTTTTCACTACTTCTCATTTTACATCTCGATTTAATCTTTGATATATCTTGTAATCTTTATCATTTCTCGTTGACATCCATTTCTAATAAGCAGTTTTCTTCTTGTTAACTAAAGTTTTCATATTCTCCCACCACCGTTCTTAATTTTTTGTTTTATGTTTGTCTTTATAACCCAAAGCATTATTTGCAGTCTCATGAATGCATTTTTTAAGTTGCTGGTATAATTCTTCCGCTGACATATCTTCTCGATCCACATTTTGTAATTTTGTGGCCAGTAGTAATTTGTAAAAATTTCGTTAAAACTTCTTTTAAGCTTTCTAGATTATATTTAGGAGATATTACTTTTTGTTCCTTTTCTATATTGTGAACCTGAGTGTTATTGTTTTTGCGATAATTAACCATCACGTTGGCCATAAGTAAACGATGGCCAGATGCACATTCTGATCCACGGTATACCCTTACGTCAGTTGTTTTTAGTTGGGAAGTTTAACGTTGGATTACATAGTCAATTATTAAGTGCAGATTCCTAGTAGGTTGTATCAATGTAAATTTGTGTGTCCCTATATTGAAAAAGTCCATTCATAATTTTGAGGGACATTGTTTCACAAAAATCTCTAAGACGTATTCCGTTGTCATTGCCTATTAAATTAAGCAAAACAATTTGGAACCGGTGTAAAAAGTACACAAATATTGTTTTATTAAGAGTACAAAATACGTAGAGCTGAAGCAAGTAGAATCATAAAAAAAGCAAACAAGAACCATCGCAGAAAAACATATCTAGCATTAACAGCAGCAGAAATATGTTATCTGTTTGGAAAAAAGTAAAATAAAATTAAAGAACAGATATTAAGAAATCATAAGTCTAGAAAAAGAAGGAACATTACTAATTGACCCCCACGATATAGTAAATGTACTAGCTGATATCTTTCCTAAATTCTCATCCAGCAAAAATTATAGTAACGAGCTCTCAACTCACAAACAACAAGAGGAGAGAGAGCATCTTACAATATTCCAGGAACTTAACCTTATTAATACACCTGTTAATTATGGAGTGCTTGAGGAAGCACTTAATAGCATAAAAGACACTTCACCAGGTCCAAACGTCATACCAGTACAATTTTTTAAAAAACTTTCCATAACAGAAGAGTTTCTACTTCAAATTTTTAATTTTATTTGGTCACAAAAATCATTTTCAAAAATCTTTAAAAAATATGGAAACAATGTATAATAAACATTCTAAAACATTGGGATATCAAGGATATCATGAACTTTTTTTTAACTCAAAGTACATTTCAAGTCCGAGCGAATGGTGCTCTCATGATCGATTATCATCCCTACTCTATTTTTATTAGCAATAAACGATATGCAGCGACAAGCTTATTACGAATAATTGTAACTTTTCTATTCAAAAATTAAATAACAGATCTCATATTAGAATTTACATGTTTGCAGTTGGTAATACTTATACAAAAATATATTTATTTCTTCTCTAACCTTGCAGACGTTGCATTTTTCATGATTGGGAAATAAAATATTATATTGTAAGCAATGGCATCACAAGAGATCAGCCGATAATATTTGAGTTTACCGTCTGGTTTTTAAAACAAAGAATGTGTGTTTAGTTTAGTAATCAATCAGTCACAATTTGGATCGGTCCGCGGTACCTACAAAAATACCTTCTCTTCGAGAATTATTTACGTTTTACGAAAATAAATATTATTAACAGTTTTTTCTACGTTTTATTTCATCTTAATATATTACTTTTATTTTATTTGCGTAAAAAATAAGTTTATCAGACACGCATCCACACAACCACGTAACAGATATAATAAAAATCATTGCGAAACCTGTTCCGGCATATCTCGACGTCGATATCGGATATCTCCTATAGTTTCTGGTGGTTTCCGTTAAAGACTGGTAACTAACCAATAATTTAGCATCCAACACAGTAAAACACACCCTAGCATTTATAAGTAATTTTTTGTGAATCGTCCTCAACGTCACCGACAATTTCGTCCCCATCAGGATTAAACCTCCCCAACAACGTCAAGATCTTAAAACTCCGCAGAGTGACAATATACACTATTATACTATTGTATACAGATTGAACGAAATAAATTCGGAACATAGGAATATAATGTATTTCGGCTCAATCCTGCTGTAGGTGGTTGGCCAACAAAAGATTGTCAAATAATTATATTATAAAAATCCTATACTTCAGCGGGCTTGCTGGATTCTGAACTCATAAAAATTGAAAGCTACACATAAATCTACGATTTTATTATGCTGTCAAACCAGTTATAGTCCAGGAAATGAAGCATTTCACCTCGCAATTTTTTCGTGCTGCGTGAATTGACTTGAAATTTAACAGAAGGTAGGTAATAGCCTAAGGATCAAAATCTATATCGAACCAAAGTGCGCCAAAGCCTAGGGGGTGGTTGCCACCCCATCTCCAGGGTGAATTTTTTTTTTACGTTTTAACTACAGGTTTAGATTAAAAAAGTGATTCTAAACAAAAAATGTGCTATACATTTTTTTATAAAATGATATTTTTCAAGTTATTCGCGATTGAAAGTAACAACTTTTAGACGAAAAAATCCACGTTTTTAATCGATTTTTCGCGAATAACTCGAAAATGGTGCATTTTATCAAAAAAATTGTAGAGAACAAATTTGTAGCTTTTAAAAAGTCAAATACAATTCATTTTTTAAAATGTTTTTGCGATATAATAGGAACCGAAATACGGCCTATCAATGTTCAGCGGTTTTCTTCAAATGACAAATTTGAAATATTCAAAGTCAAATATCGGGAAAATGATGCATTTTTGGAAGAAAACTCACAAAACCTTTTTTAAAGAGCATAAATAGATCTATCATAAAAAAGACTCTAGCTCAAAAATTGAGTGAGTTATGATGAAAATAAGGTCAATACATCATTTTTTACCAAAAAATCGATGAAAACAACCCCCTAACCACCCCCATAATTAAAATCGATCTTCACCCTTCTGGAGTTCCCTTTATACATATATTGTTAATACATTCATGTTGTATTCATGTTAATGTTCAAAAGTTGAAAAGTTGCAAAATTTTGGCAAAAATTGTTTTCACCTATAGCACTCATAACAATTGATTTTTAAGGGTTGAAAATGTATGAATTTGTATTTTAAAGTATAAAAAAATCACTATTAACTAATCCAAACCTAATTTCACTCATCTTAAGATTTGTAATATTATTTTACAATTTTTGAAAATTAGGGGTAGTTTTCACCCCTAAGAACAATCAGGGTTCATCGGCATGACATAAACTATAAAGCAGAGGGTGAGTTGAGCTTAATTCCAAATTTTTATGCAAATCGTTCCAAGGTGAAATCATTTTCTTCGCATTACTAATTTTTTATATTAATCTCTAATAAGGGTCGCTTTTTAAGGGTTGAAATATGATGGAACTTTATTCAAAAGCACGAAACTATCATTATTTAATTAATTCAAATCAAATTTTACCCATATTCAGGTTTAATATGTTATTTTATAATTTTTGACAATTAGGGGTAGTTTTCACCCCTAAGAACAATCAGGGTTGGTCGACATGACATAAACTATAAAGCAGCGGGTGAATTGAGCTTAAATCCAAATTTTTATCCAAATCGATCCAAAGCGAAATAATTTTTTTAGAATTAGTAATTTTTTTACATTAATCTCTAACAAGGGTTGCTTTTTAAGGGTTGAAATATGATGGAACTCTATTCAAAAGTATAAAATAATCATTATTTAACTAATTTAAACCAAATCTTACCCATATTCAGGTTTAATATGTTATTTTATATTTTTTGACAATTAGGGGTAGTTTTCACCCCTAAAACCCTTCAGCGCACTTCGGTTCGATATAGATTTTGATCCTTGGGCTATCACCTACCTTCTGTTAAAATTTCAACTGGATACATGAAGGACGAAAAAATTGCGAGGTTTTAACTTTTTTCGAGCTTCATTTCTTGAACTATTATCTCTTCCTTAGACAAACCCGTCTTACGCAAACAACATTGTTGTGAGACAGATAGTTGAACGATATTTTATACAATGTCTATACCCAGGTATGGATTTATTTTTGTCCAAGTTTTATATTGGTCCACTATTTCAAATGCAGTTCAAACAGACATGTATTAAATTGTATGTTCGTTTTAATTTGGTTCAATCTGTATAGTATAATACATAGTAGGACGCTGAAGATACATCGTTTTAAATATAATGCAATTGAGTTGTTATAACTAAAATTTATTTTTGTATTATTTCTTTCTATATAATTTAAAAAATATATATGTATTGTATTTTAGGCGTGTGCTGGTTGTGTTATAGTAGTGCAAATACTACCCAAGCTTGAGGATTTACTTGATATTATTGCTGAAAATACAAAGAGGTTTCTATATCAGGATAAGTTATTCGAAAACAATGTTATGAAAGAGGCTAGAAATATGAAGGTCTTATGTATCGGAACTATAATTTATAGTTTTTCTGCTCACCTGTTGTTTGCTTTACCTACTGTTTTTAACGATTATGATATTAGCGCTCCCTATTGGCTAATTAAAAACTATTATGGAACATTTAGTGCAGTTATGACTTTAATGTTTAGTACTGCATTACTTATAGGTAATTACTAAATTTTATTAAGATTATTTCACAAAAATATTGTCACTCATATCGTTCGAACTTTTTTTCAGAACTTTTCGTTTTAAAAAAATTAAATCGCGTGGAAAGTGATTTATGTAAGTCATCAAGTTAAGCTATTGAAGAACTGTTCCTGGCAGATTACCTGTTTCCAGCTAAATACCATTGGGTCGTCGAGAAGGGTGTCGGCTGATATGTGCTCTACCGTTTTGCGCCCTTACCTGAAATCGGTCGGTTTGCGCTCTAACACTTTCTTAATAGAGATATATAGCTTATTATTTTCTTATATCAACCGTTTTGCGCTCTTTTTTAATCGACGTTTAATTTTATTTTACCATAACCATCAGGTAATGGTTAGGCTAGCAAAATTAGTTTTAAAAAATCATAAAACTATAAAAAAATAAAATGAAACCATCTTCCCTTCACACTTTCATTCAGGCGTAGGACTGTCATAGTTTATACATAATATAAACATTGGCATGTTTAGAAGATGTTTTTTTTATTTTCTCATTTTTTTTCTATTTTTTTTAATTTGTTAATTTTTTTTTGTTTTTTTTTATTTTTTTTTCTTTTTAAAAATTTTTTATACAGTAAAATACAAAAAATTTTGGGAATAAACAATTCTCTATTATTGCAGCTTCTGGATATATGCCAATGTCCTTAAACACAACCTTAAAGTCCCTTGTTTCTGTATATTTCTGTAAAGTTTTGGATATTCTTTCATTAAGATTAAGGTATGTTTTCTTTCGCCGCTTTCCTTTTAGATTGAAAGTAAATCGATCATAAAGGTGATCACAATATTCTGCTTCTTTAACCAGGCACTTCACTAATTAAAATACATTGGGATGTGGTCTTATTGGTCTATATGAAGTAATAGTATTTGGTGGTTTATTTGGTTTACTTATCATAATTATTTGTGCGAACTTCCAATTAATCGGGTAGTAGGCTAATCTTATGATACTATTATATATCATTGTTAGTAGGACAATCACTTTTCTCGGTATTTTTTTTTAATATTAGCCCGGTGATCATGTCGAAGCCTGGTGCTTTTTAGTTATTGCATCTAGAAATTTCTACTTTTACATTATTAGGAGTAAAGCATTTGATTGGTAGCATCATTGGGCATAGAGTGAAATACAAAAGATGAGTAGGATTTATATCTAGTAGGACTTCTAGCAAAACGCTGTATTGGTAGAAGAAGAAAAAAGACCACTGAAAATGAAATAATGAAAAAATCATGTACCTATTTTCATTTTTGTTCTTGTTAATAACATGAGGGTACGTGTTTGCCAAGAAGCATTTTTTAGCTTAAAAGGTATTTTTAAAAAGAGAGTAAAACAAAAAAATATCAAACACCATGTGACAAAAGGAGCCACAATGTGAAGGTTCATGCAATTGTATCACGAAGTAAGGGTCCCAATGAGGTGTTGTTCTTTCTTGTTGCATTATATAAAAAACTATGTTCCCAAAAAAACCGTTACCAGCTGTAGTCCGTTTGAAGAGGTTTACTCTCCGGACACTGGAACTCACTTCAAGCATGTTACCTGAAGTCAAATTCAATTTAATATTTAACATCACATTTCATACCAACAATATGTACAATCTTTAATAACTACATGTAATTTAAAGGGTTTTTACCCTGGTATTTTGGTGGCTCAGGCATTTTAACCTAGCAATTTTAAACCTGATGATGGACTGTTTAGTCCAAAAACGTTTGTTTTTTTTAAGTAGCCCTTTTAAGGCTTTTTTAAATAAATATACCCATTTACGAAGACTAACCTCTTTTTTGTGATAGGTGGTATACAGCCAGCTACAGGAATTGTTTTCCTTGTGGATTTTATGTTCCAGATAGTTGAAGAACTGCTATTATTTTGTGACAATTGCCCTGAATAAAAATAAAACAATACTGTAAGCAGAATATGTATGACACTAGTTGAAACGAGATTTAAAAAAGAACAGATTGATCCTATTAGGGACACTTGTTTTTGCCTTGAGATAGGGAATTTGGCATTGACAAAATACTTTTGAAGCGCTTCGACAGAATTTTTTCTGTACACGAGTTTACTAAATTGATAATTACGTCACGTCTGAGTAGAAAATTTACTGTAGTGGGAGTGAAAAATTCTGATATTTTGGATTCTAAGAATTGGTGGATCAACTTTTATAAAAGGAATGTCGTTTCTCTAGAGACAAGCAAAAGAGGCATACCAAGAAATCAACAATATATTTTTGGTTTTATAGTTTCCCCACTTTAAGCATAATTTTTCTAAACCTGGCTATCTCAGTACTTCCCCTTATTCTAACAGCTTTTGTGAATGTTAACACTTTTCATTTTAAAATGCTCAATATTGACATCGTAAGATGGCCGTCAAATAAGGCATATAAGAGCAAGATTCCGATTAAAGAATTTAAAATAGAGCATTCAAAATATATTCCAGAACATCAACCATTTTATAACGTTATTGTTAACTGGGCAACTACAAAATAAACGGAAATAAGTTATACCCTTCCATTTCTATTGAGTTTTTGCTAAATAAACATTACTCTTGAAAAAAAAGTTTTATTTTTCTGTAAGTTGTTGAAAGGGGCCAAGTGACATGTACAAAAATAAAAAATATTCAAAAACAAAAAGAAAAAATGACCTTTTACTATAATATAACCACTTATCAATATTCGATTAGGTTTACTTAAAAACAAATAAGCAAAAATAAGTAAATCTAGCTTAGAATAGTTTTTTGCGTTTTTCTCAAAACTTGTAAAGTGTTGCTTGCCTCCTTTCAACAATAATCGATTCAAATATATTTTTAGGAAGTTTTGCAATTACCCACCCAGTATTATTTATGGCATATTTGAAATATCATATTCGTCTTCAATTGTATTGGGTTTCCAATTATATTGAACAAAGATCTGCTATCAGTGCAGATCACGACGCATACATTTACAACAAAGAGTACCAGGATATGGTTTACAACGAATTAAAGACAGTTGTCAAATATAATCAAAATGTTAAAAGGAAGGTATATTTTGTAAATATTACATAGAAGTGTAATAGTTTTGAAACTTTTAGTACTTTTAGTTTTAGGCTAGCTATTTGTAGTTTTGGGTAGTGTTGTTCAAAATCAGTCTTTGTCTTGCACTCTTGGTTTTGTTCTTGCGTTTTCGCAAGACCAAGACCAAAACCAAAACCGCCTAATTTTAGCAAGACCAAGACTAACCGTGCAAGATTTAAACAAGAACAAGACTAAGCCTGCGAGACTCTTGCGTCTTGCAGTTAGAGCTAAGTGTCGTTTTAGCGAGTATAGTAATTCGGTATAGTAATAATTAAAGACTCTATGAAAAGTAAAAAAATCATCATCATCATCATCATTTTGGCTTTACAAACCTGTGTGGGTCCTAGCCTCCCTAAGAATTCTCTTCCAGTTGTCCCTATTCATCGCCTTCCTTCGCCAAGCACGTATTTTCATATTTCTCATATCTTGGTCTACGTTATCTAGGAATCTTGATCTGGGTCTTCCTTTTCTTCTTTGACCAATAGGTCTATCAATGAGCGTTTTTCTAGCTGGGTCGGTTTGCTCCATCTGCATTACATGGCCTACCCACCTCAGACGTCCTATCTTAATGTGTTTTACGATACTTGGTTCCTGGTATATTCTATAGAGTTTGAAGTTGTATCGTCTTCTCTAGACACAATTTTTATTTAATGCTCCATAGATTCGCCTTAGTATTTTTCTTTCGAAATATCCTAACATTTTTTCATTGCTTCTTGTTAAAGTCCAGGTTTATGAACCATATGTTAAAACTAGGCGTATTATTGTTTTGTAGAGTTTTACTTTTGTATTTCTTGATATAACTGTAGATTTAAAAAGTAGATTAAGCCCACAGTAGCATCTATAAGCCGTGCAAATTCTGCGATTTATCTCTGCGATAGTGTCATTTTCAGTATTGACAAGCGTTCCCAGGTATACAAATTCGTTAACTGCTTCGATGACGTCGTTTTTTATAAAAAGTTGCTGTAGTATTTGTGGTTGCGGACCTATTTTCATGTATTTCGTTTTATTAATGTTTATTATTAATCCATAAATCTGCAAAAATAAAGAGCAAAGATGATAAACAGTTGCAAACGCATAGTTTAAAATTCACCAAATCATCCAGAAACATACATAAAAAATATAGCCGAAACTTTACAGAGTAATAATCCCAAACCTCTAAGTATCGACGATCACAATAAATTAAGAACAAACTCGTTTAGAAACGCACATCAAATTGGGCAAGAAAAATGACACCAAAAGTGAAAAGATTAGCAAAAATACAAAAGCTCTCATGGAAATACGACGAAACCTAAGCGAGAACGAAAAGAGAAACAAAGAAAAATATAAAAAACTAAATAAAAGAATTTCAGCGGAGAATAAAAAAGATGTAAGAAGATATAATACTAATTTAATTACTCAAACAGTAGAAGAGAACAAAGGTTTAAAGATAATGAAAAGAAAACTCACACAAAGTAAAAAAGAAATATACAAGCTGAGCGATAAAGACGGAAAGGCAACAACAGATAAACAAAACATTCTGAAAATAACCAGAGAGTTTTATAAAGACCTCTATACCAGCCAAAGACCACAAGACAATTTCCCGCCACGAGTAAAGACTCTCATAAACCAGGGATCGGAAATACTTTTACCCATTACTGTGTCAGAAGTAAGAGCAGCTTTAAAGGAAATGAAGAACCATCGATTGCCTGGTGATGATGGACTCGATATCGAGGCAATAAAAGCAGGAGGAGAAATTTTATTAAAATCAGTAAGCGAACTGTTTAATAAATGCTTACATGCGCGTACGATTCCAAAAGACTGGAACAACGCAGTAATAGTCTTGTCACACAAAAAAGGCGATATTACTAAATTAGAAAATTATAAACCCATTAGC
Organism: Diabrotica balteata; assembly: GCA_918026665.1. Taxonomy (NCBI): domain Eukaryota; kingdom Metazoa; phylum Arthropoda; class Insecta; order Coleoptera; family Chrysomelidae; genus Diabrotica; species Diabrotica balteata. The sequence continues at coordinate 28,981,394 of OU898281.1, read as the reverse complement.
CTCTTGACAAATATGTACAAACTCTTTATGAAAATCTTAACAAAGAGGCTAACACCTAAACTTGATTTCTATCAGCCCAAAGAACAGGCAGGCTTCAGGCAGGATATGGCACAAATGACCATTTGCATACCATAAAGAGCTTAATAGAAAAGTGCATCGAGTATAACATAACACTTGTTCTTGCATTTGTCGATTACGAGAAGGCTTTTGATTCTGTAGAGTTTGAAACAATATTGGAAGCTCTAAATCAAAGCCAAATAGATTACAGGTACACGACACTAATCAGAAACATCTACGAGAACGCTACATCAAGTATACGACTACACAAGGACACAGAAACATTCAGCTTATGAATGAGCCTTCGAAACCACATAACAAACCAACAAATCAGGCAAAGATCAGGATTTCAAGTGTAGAGAACACTGGAAAGAACTTAGGTAGGCCTATGTCCAGCAGTAGACGCGATTGGCTGATTGATGATGATGATAATTATTAAACCCATTTTTTTAGCCGCTTCCTTTAGTGCTACATACGCCTCTCGTGCTGCGTTTTTCGTTCTCCCAACAATATTGATATCAACAGCGTATGCTAGGATTTGCACAGATTTGTTATATAATGAACCGGTAGTTATGATTTGTGACGTACGTATTACTTTTTCCAGGGCTAGATTGAATAGTATACAGGAGAGTGGGTCTCCCTGACGTAGCATGTTATTTGTATTAAAAGGTTCAGAGAGTTCCCCCTGGATTCGTACTCTGTATTCAACTTTTTCAAGGGTTAGTTTGGTTGGACTTACCAACTGATTTGGTACTCCTAGGTCTATCATTGCTCTAAACAAATCTCTTCTATTTACAGAGTCAAAATCAGGACAAAATTAATCTAATTAATCAGCTTTTTGCTGATGTTTTAATTAGATTAATTTTGTCCTTATATTGATGTTTCTTCAAATTTATACAATTTTTAATGCTACAGATCTTTTAAAGGTAAGATTATTTAGTTAATTGTTTCTCATATTATATTTATCGCTAATAATACTCTTTTAGATGAACTGATGATGCTCATTAAAAAGTTGGCGAAACGTCTTCAATCCTTTACTGTACAATCTACGAAATAGACATAATCGTCGGACTTTCTATAAAGGAATTGCTGTACAATGTTCGAATTTCAATAAGTCGATAACTAACAATGCGTCAAAGTTTGGAAAAATATGACAGATATCGATAATTTGTATGATTATTCCCATTTGATATTAAAGAAAAACAAACATCAATTACGATATAAATCCTAAATTAATCTATTAGTTAGTTGCTGGAACTTGAAATATATTAAATTAAATTTAATTAAACTTTATTTATAAACCTAAAAATAATGTTTAATAAAATTAATTAACATTATATCGCATGTTCTTTCGCGGTTTATTAAAACGACGTGACAACACTGCCAAATACAAAAATTTTCTTCATTTCTTTAACGGACCTTTTTATATACCTACTTTTATGTGCTTTTATCTATTACTCTGTTGCAGAACAATTTCTTCTTATTATTTATATTTGAGTTTGAGACAGCATTTTATAACGTTGTCGATTCGAAAAAGTACGACTTTGTATGCAAATAGAAAATAAAAAATATCAAATAATTAAAAAGAAATGTTCGATTTTTGATTTGATGTGTCGCTTGTCAATAATAATTGATTCGAATGGATAAGCGCCTCGATAATCATTTTTAAATTTGATCATTTCGGACATTGTACAGTTTGGGGTACAATGCTAGAAGTTGACAATAATTTCTCGTAACATATATATATATATATATAATATATATATATATATATATATATATATATATATATAAATAATATATATATATATATATATATATATATATATATATATATATATATATATATATATATATATATATATATATATTGACAACTAACTATGACTTACAGAACATTCGATGTGACACTTGGAATTCAGAACTTTTGGGTGCTGTCACTTTGGGTTTATGGAATACTTTCATATGCCGGCATATTTTATTTTATTGCTGCCGTAAGTACAAAAGGTATTACTTATTTTTTTCTGCATAAGACTGTTAAAAACAAATACATTAGGCAGGTACATCGCAGAACTACCAATAAAAGCAACTCAGAAATGCCTTCATCAAGTCCTCGTAGACATATCTGTCTCAGGACTAGCAACTTCACGTGGAGTCATATGTCGCCATGTTACCAAATCTACTGGTAACTTTAACATCATAATAAATAATAACACACAATCTCAACTAAATTTAAACCAACAATTTTTAACGGGTTTTTACCCACATATTTAGTGGCTACATACATGTATACCTAGACACTGATGATGGAATATGGATTCCGAAAACCAATTTTGTGATATAGCCCGATAGAGTATTTAAATTATATATTGTACATACTTTTATTTAAATTTTTGGTATAAACCAATAAAAAACACGTTTTATTCGGAGCTGAAATTTATCGACAACTTACTGAGTCTCGAACTGGATTCATCTATTTATGAGTATGTCTAACTGTCTTTTAAATAATAAATATTTGTTTTAGAATATTCGTCCAGATACCAATTACAGACTTGCTTCTGTTCTTGTCGAAGTGGTTGCGATCTGCGGAATCCTTAGCAACTTTGGTCAAAATTTATCTGATGAGGTACGCTATTATACTTCCATAATGCAATTAATATATATTATACAAGAGGTACATATCGTGGGCTTACCGCAAAAATCCGTTAAGTCTATGTTTGGCCATTTTTCGGGTTTGTTCATGGGGAGTGTTAGAAAGAGAGAAATTATTGACTGGTAAAACCCATGGGTAAAACCCGTTTAGTGAAAACACTTCTAAACTTTAATACTAAATATGACCAAAATATACTAACTACCTTTAACACAATCATACACGTAAAATACTAAAAATTGCTTTAAATGAATCTTACTTTTATTTTTTATAAACAAAAAAATGTCTACAAAAATCCTTTATGTTTATTTAAAAGGTTTACATTGTAAAATAATAATTATCTAGAATGCAAAAGCTTATTAGCACCCAAAGGTTATTAGCGACATTCCTGTAACATTGGTAATAATATTAAATTTAACATTTATTAAATTTAATATTATTACAAATGTTTCAATGCCAAACTGGGTAGAAAACTAAACAAAGAAGAAACTAAAATAGGTGATTTCGGGTATGGTCAGAGAAATGATAATGGTGATACTTTGATGAACTACCTAGAAGAAAAGCATCTATACGCAATGAACTTCTTTTACAAAAACAAGCCCCAAAGACAGTCGACATGGATCAGCCCTAATGGATCCACAAAAAAAGGGATCGACTTCATACTGTCCACGGAACGATATATCATTAAAGATGTAACAGTTCTTAACAGATTCACAACAGGTGGCGATCACAGGATGGTCAGAGCAATAATTAGTATTGACGGTAACGAAAAGAAAAATAATTAGAAACTGCGATCTAGTAGATAGAAACAAACTAGGTTAATATAAAGAGGTATACGTATAAGTACCTATTAAAAGAACAACTTACCCAAAAATTAGACAGTGATGATAAAGATATAGGCGAGATAGACAACATGTTTACAGCAACAATGATTACATCAGGAAAAGAAATAGCAAAAAGGATCTAAAAAAGAACAACTATATATTAACAGAAACAAAGAAGCTTATGGATAAAAGAAGGAAGCTGAACGAAGGAGGCAAAAGGAAATCTATTGAATATGTAGAAATCAATAAAACAATAAGCAGAATGATAAAAGAAAATAAGAGAAAAGAACAAGAAATAAAAATAGAAGAAGTAATACAGAACAACAAAAATATGAAATGCTTAAGGCCGAAGTTAGGTAAGTTTGAAATAAACAAAATAAAAGATGTAAATGTAGTAGAAACAAACGTTAAAGATGACATCATAAATATATTCCACCATTTCTACTCAGAATTATATAAAATAAAAAAGGAACCATCAGAAGAAATTAAAAACCAACTTAAGGTTAAAATAAAAAATGTCAACTTAGAGCTACATCCAGAAATAAGCAAATCAGATATAAAGAAGGCATTGAAAGAAATAAAAAACAACAAATCGCCTGGACAAGATGGAATAACTGCAGAGATGCTGAAATATGGTGGACAAGTGGTAATTAGTACTCTACATCCCCTTTTTAACAAGATATTAAAAGAAAAAAGAACCCCAAACAACTGGACGGAATCAGTAACCATTATCCTACACAAGACAGGGTATAAAGCAGATATAAAAAACTACCTTCCTATAACACTCCTCAATGTAATGTATAAACTCCTAACAAAAATTTTAACCAATAGATTGACGACAAAATTCGATGGATACCAGTCGAAAGAACAAGCTGGTTTTAGAAAGGAATTCAGCACAAGTAACCATTTACTAAATATGAAAATACTTATAGAACGAGCAAATGAATACCACATTCCTCTATATATGGCGTTCATAGATTTCGAAAAGGCTTTCGACAGAGTCGAACATTGGGCAGTAAAAAGTTTTTTAACTCATATATATATATATATATATATAATATATATATATATATAATATATATATATATATATATATATATATATAATCCTGAACTTGTTCTATTTCATCTTGTCCGATTCTCATTGTGATGTCTTCACCTGTATTTGTTATGGTTTTGGTCTTGCTGTAATTCATATTAAGGACTATCATTCCAGCTTCTACGTCCAGTTCTTTCATCATTTCAAATAATTTTTCTTTTTTATCAGTTATCAATACGATATCATCAGCGTACCTTCAGGTTCAAGCGTTGTCCACAAATTTTTATACCTTTTTCTTCCCGTTCTAATCGTTTAAAAGTATCTTCAAGAGCCTGATTGAAAAGTTTCGGTGGTATTGTATCACCCTGTCTCACGCCTCAATGACAAGTGTCCAAGTCGTAGACGTGTAATAATAGTTTGGCATCTTCTACTTCTGGCTGTGGACTTCCAAGAAAAAATGTCACGTTTGCTGGTTCTGAATTTCGAAGTAGAGCCATTTCACTCCCGATTCCACGCACTTAACATCTGATTTTTTAAATAAACTTTTAGATCGCCTGTGACACTGTGACACTCTGTTTCTGATGCGTCACTAGTGATAGCGTTACGCGCACTAGTATTAGTTTCCGGTAGGCATATTACGTCAGGAGATTGTTTACCGATTAAATGTTGGAGCATAGGAAGGCGATGGAAAAATACATCGATATTTCACTGAAGTAGAGACTTAAATTTTAATGTTAACTTAATTGAGATGTGTCACTTTCCGCGTCCGATGCCTTACTGTGAAGTTAATTATGGATTTTTTCCGTATGGACGCGAATTTACGTTTCATGGATATTTCCTTTAAATTAGGGTAAACTTGACTGAGCATAAGGGACAAAACTATTAGGTCTGTGGTATATTCTTGAATTGTGGTTATAGGATCTGTTAATCCCGTGATATTCATTAGGAGCATGTTAAGTTGATCAAAGTTTAGAGGGAAAGGTAGAGGGTGATTTTCCATGAAGTTTTTAGCAGGGTCAAGCAAGGGAGAAAATAAGCATTCAGAAGTGCTTGCTGAACCAATTTTAGCTTTTTTAGATTTTGCTTGGACTTTAGGTGGTGGAAAAATGTTACATTCTTTTGAAGAGGGATCTGCTTCAGGTGAAATAATTTTATCAAAGTTTCGTTTTGGTTGACTAATGATGTGAGTGTCCTTATTTGATGTATCTGCTTTGTTCGGTATCTCCGGGATATTAGAAATATACATTTGTTCACACTGAGAAGGGTTTGTGTCATTGGGTGCTTGCAAGGATATATTTGTTGCGCTGGATACTGATGCTTCATTGTTTTGGTTGGGGTTCAGTTGAGTTAGTGGTTTGGAGCACTGTAAAGCAATTTGACCTGGCTTCTTGCATCTTAAGCAAACTAAACTGTTTTGAGAAATGAATATTCTATATACAGTGTTGTCAAAAACAAGAGTAAATGACTCTGGTAGTGTTAGACTGTGAGGACTAATATGGATTTGTCTTCGAAAACTAAGGATATGATTGTACTCAGGCATAGAAGCACTAATTTTGATGAATGTCATGGGGGAGACAGGCACTATGCCGATTTTTTGTAACTCATTGATTAGCAAGTCGTGCGGTATTGAAGGACATACGCCGGAGAGCACAAGTCGTTCCCCTGGTGTATCTAACTTTCTTGCTCTGACAATTTCACCTTGTATTTCTATTTAACCATGACTATTCATAAAATCATGCACTATTTGTTGATTGAATAAATACATACATATGCGATTATTAGATAATTTAGAAGAGAATATTATATTTTTCGGTTGAATTATATTTCCAAGTGGGAGAAGGTAATCTTGAAGTTTGGTGCTTTCTAGGGCACTAAAGATAACTGCTTGGGACTTTAAAGGAAAATTGCACTCTCGACGCTGCCAAAGAATGTGACTGTGATGCGATTATTTGACTTTGATGGTCTTCTATTATAAAACTGTTGTGTGATTAAATGTTTGAATTCATTTTGATAAACGTTAAGTGAAAGTAAGTCCGACTCTGTACACATGCTAAAACAGGTATATCGTTTTTTACTAAAAGCGGTTATTGTGCTGGTAAAACTGGATTTGTTTATTGTCAACAATAACAAATAATTTCAATTTGCTGACTTTAATGCTAAGTTAACTGCATATTATGTAAAGAGTTTGTACACTTACAGTTTATTTTAATATATCACTGAGATTCACAATTTATAACTTACATTAAACTTTGTTATTGTTAAAAATATTCGGAGCCCATATTGAATAGAACATTATAGTTATCGATGCAGAACCGAACTCCCATAGCCGATATTGCAGAAGTATATTTAACAAAATTCTGAAATTCAGTACTGCTAAAAACCTTAAAGGTATTTTAAACGATTTCTGCTGTTTATCACAATGTTTTTCAGGAAATAGCTTATACAGCAAAAATCAGATAATTATACCTAAGGCTAGGCGCATACACATCGAATTTGGGCGGTCGATAAAAGTTCGACCGAAGTTTTGTCGATGATGCCTTGCGCGCACACTACACGATATTTATTCGATGACGTTTTCTAATCCACAAAGGTTTGTTAGGTGGAGTACACAAAATCACAATGAGCAACACAGAACCACCTAGCAACACGGAGCGACGTACCTTGAGAAGTGCCAAAAAAACGCAACTGGTGCTCTGGTCCTCGGTCGATAAAGATCGATGTGTGTGCGCGCGTTCATTTGATACTATACGTTTTGGAACGACGGCAACGACCACGGCAGCCGAAAATGCAATGACTAATGACATTCATCGATCGCCACAGGACATCGATGCCGTGCCGTATGGCGATCGATGTGTGTGGTCGCTCACATTTGTTTCTTCGCGCCACCAAAGGAATTTGTTCGATCGAACTTATATCGACCGTCAAAAATCGATGTGTGTGCGCCGAGCCTAACTTGTTTTGGCGAACTATTTTGTGTTAAACACTCATTGTAATGAGTCAAAATAATTAACGAATAAACCTCACGTGGTACTTTGCTAAGTTTTACAGTTTTTTAGTCAATAAAATGCTGACATGTGACAAAAGTTGATGTGGAAAATTAGTGCTAATGGCATTAAAAGAGGAGAACCATAATTTGGGTATGTATTTAATAGTGAATTCTAATATTACATATTTGTAATTTTCCTAAAAGTTAGATTATGTTTGGTGAAAATTTTGTATGACTCAAAACCACTGAAGCTTAGCAAGATCAATACTGAGCACCTTGAGATAGCCCATCACAAACTAAAGAACTCGACAAACTAATCAATGAACCATTCGTCAACAAACATCTGAGCTGGTTTACGATTTTAACCATAGCCATCTTAGTGACTCTTCTTGTTCTCTATGTCATATGTAAATGCAGATCAAAAAGAAGATGCAAGATAGGAATTGGCAATACTAATGACAATGACCAACCGCTCTCTCCACCAAGACACCTAGAGACAGCCTTTGCCAGGAATTGCAGAAAGATCCTTCCAAGACGAAGACCCAGTATCCACCTAAGCGACTCCATAGACGAAGAAGAACAGATCCAACTAAATACCAATAAACCGATAGTCTAAAAGTTGCTGCCATGCATCAACTTTCATCTAAAAGGGAGAGCTGTTATAGGTATGCATTGTACCAACCAATGTTCCTTATCACGACGATTCCCAGGGTATCAGGTTATAAGTTCCAACTACCAGAGCCGACAAGGATCCCTGCACATGTAGTACCAGCAGAGTCAGCGAGACCCAAGCTTTTTACACGTTCCCACTGACTCAGCAGTTACTAATATTATAAAACCACTTGTCGCTCTTTATATTCATTCATTATATTTAAGTTATAACAGTTAATATAATCAGTATAATTAAAATTGTAACAAATAACTTTGCTCATTGTATTTTTAAAATAAATTAATTTTTTTAAAAAGTCAAACAAGTGTTTCGTGATATAAAACATATTATAATGTTGACCATGACTATGAAACTGTATATACATTTTTTATATTCTTTATACTTCAGTCGTAGAGGCGAAATTACTACTGAACCTCTAAAAGTATACGAACGAGCTGAATTTTGCTGAGAATGTTAATTTTTTAGTCCAAAAAAAAAGCAAAAAGGTTTATTATCCTTTCTTTTCGACCTCCACCTAAAACTTCCCTCCGAAGGCGAGGAAAATAGAAAAAAAAAAAACGTTTTATAAAGAATCCGTTCGATGTGTTATTGAATGTATCTTTGTGTTGATCTGTATGATAAAAAATGTGTTGTTTATTATTTGCGGAGAAGTTTATCATTAGTTCTTTATTTTCGTTTTTAAAATTCTTTCGTTATGTTTTTGTATAATTCCGGCTATTATTTCGTTGCCTCTTCAAGCGATAAAATCTTCCAACATCGTCCTCACTGACTTTGTTAACTACTTTTTGTAATTCGTCATAATAAATATTTACCTTGTTGTTAAAGGCTTGTTATTTACTGGGATGATGTTCAGATCTTCCTTCTCTATTGTTATATTATTTGTGGTTACATTTTTTTGTGATACGTATTGACACTGTTTTTTTGAATTTGGTACTTTTGGTGTATGTGTAAGGCTACTCCTCCTTTAGCCCAATCTTTTTTTGTATAAATATGTTTAAACAAAAACTGATGCATATTCATAAGATATCTATAACTCAAAATTATTTTTCACTCTACAGGGCCAGTCACAAGGGAATGAACCAATGTTTTCTTAATTGAACATCGTGTATATTAAATAATGTTTGACTAATTCCCAAAAATATATATGTAATTTTGTGTATAACACCTCTATATAAATTTAATAGTTCACCTTTGTTAAGAGAAATGGTACTGAAGATGATATTAAAGAGCTGTGGATTCGGTTGACAATGTAAAAAATGTAAATAGCACTTTCAGCAAATATTATTTGCATAATTAATGTGCACCAGTTTGTATATTTTATTATTTTTTGATTAATATATACTATTCATTTATTGAATTTTTTAACATTTAAGTCAACAAAATTAGGAGATACTTTATACCACTGTCCTTGGATTTACTGGAACCTCAAAAATAAGAAGGCACTATTGATAATGTTATCATGTATAAAGCCGCTAGAATTATCATGTTTTAATTTAATAAATGTAAATCATGAAATGTTCATTAAGGTAAGTCTTATATTTTAATATTATATACATACGTATATATATATATATATATATATATATATATATATATATATAGATATATATATATATATATATATATATATATATATATATAATATTATATATATATATATATATATATATATATATATATATATATATATATACAGATTGACCGAAATAAATTCGGAACATAGGAATATAATGTATTTCGGCTCAATTCTGCTGTAGGTGGTTGGCCAACAAAATATTGTCAAATAATTTATATTATAAAAATCCAATACTTCAGCGGGCTGCTGGATTCTGAACTCATAAAAATTGAAAGCTACACATAAATCTACGATTTATGCTGTCAAACCAGTTATAGTCCAGGAAATGAAGCAGTTCAGCTCGCAATTTTTTCGTGCTCCCTGGATTGAGTTGAAATTTAACAGAAGGTAGGTAATAGCCTAAGGATCAAAATCTATATCGAACCAAAGTGCGCCAAAGCATAGGGGGTGGTTGCCACCCCATCTCCGGGGTGAAAATTTTTTTACGTTTTAACTACAGGTTTCGATTAAAAAAGTGATTTTAAACAAAAAATGTGATATACATTTTTTTTATAAAATGATATTTTTTAAGTTATCCGCGATTGAAAGTATTAACTTTTAGACGAAAAAATCCACGTTTTTAATCGATTTTTCGCGAATAATTCGAAAATGGTGCATTTTATCAAAAAAACTGTAGAGAACAAATTTGTAGCTTTTCAAAAGACAAATACAATTCATTTTTTAAAATGTTTTTGGGATATAATATGAACCAAAATACGGCCTATCAATGTTCAGCGGTTTTCTTCAAATGCCAAATTTTAAAGATTCAAAATCAAATATCGGGAAAATGATGCATTTTTGAAAGAAAACTCACAAAACATTTTTTAAAGAGCATAAATAGACCTATCATAAAAAAGACTCTAGCTCAAAAATTGAGTGAGTTATGATGAAAATAAGGTCAATACCTCATTTTTTACGAAAAAATCGAAACAACACCTTAACTTTCTCCATAATTAAAATCGATCTTTACACTTCTGAAATTCCCTTTGTACATGTATTGTTAATACGTCCAAGAAGTTTGACCCATTTAAAATGCTTTGTGTTAGAAAAAGTACAGCTTAAAGTGAGAAAACGATTTACAATTTCATATTTTTTTACCCTTCTTCTTTTAAATATTCCCGAAAATACTGAATATATGAAAAAAATAAAAATTACCAAATAGTAGCTTTTTTAATTACTAAAATTATCCTTTATTTAGATTTGTTGTGCAATGAATATTTGGCGAGATATAGCCGTTTAAAGCATCGATTTACGATCAAGCACCATCTTTTTCGAGCTTTTTAAACTCACCCCATTTAAAAACTAAGGGTTCCAAAAAGAGTTAATTCACAGATCCTTGTAGCTATTAAAAACCTCTACAAATCGTTTTTGAAGAAACACTCTATCGTTAAAAATTAAAGGAAATACGTTAAAAAATCAGTTAATTTTTTTCCGGAAAATTCCATTAGTATAGTACAGTACATTTCGGAGCATAATAATCTACAAAACCGGTATATTAGCTAGTGGGGCGTTATACATTCGAAATTTTAAGCGTTCTTATTTTGAAATCCCATACAACAGAATAAAACATCTGCTAATATGTCTATGGCTTGGCAATGAAAATATTAGAGCAACAGATTGGGGATGGTATTCCAAAGATGGTTTGTTATTACCCGTACGCATGAACAAACAACCTGCACTCGATGAACTTTTGAAAATTATTTTTTTTCAATGCAAAAAAAGGATGCGGTGTTTCATGTGGGTGCAGAAAAGTTGGTTTATACTGTAACTCTACTTGTTCTGGGTGCTCAGGTGAAGGGTGCAATAATAGTCCACCAATAATTGAAGATGAGGATGACATAGATCACGATAAAGATGTAATTGATGACAAATAAAATTAATATTCTAATTGTTTTACCTATAAATGTAAATATTTTCTACTATTTATGTAAATGTATAAGAATATATGGTGCCTTTTTATGTTGATACATTTTTTTGTATTTAATTCTACTTTTTTCAATTTATATCTTATAAATTAGTTTATAAAAACTGCAATGTTATAAAGGGTGATTTTCAAAAGTTGAAAACTTGCAAAATTTTGGCAAAAAATTGTTTTCAACTATAGCACTCATAACAATTGATTTTTAAGGGTTGAAAATGTATGAATTTGTATTTTAAAGTATAAAAAAATCAATATTTAACTAATCCAAACCAAATTTCACTCATCTTAAGATTTATAATATTATTTTACAATTTTTGAAAATTAGGGGTAGTTTTCATCCCTAAGAACAAGCAGGCTTCATCGGCATGACATAAACTATAAAGCAGAGAGTGAGTTGAGCTTAAGAAAAAATTTTTATGCAAATCGTTTCAAGGTGAAATCATTTTCTTCGCATTACTAATTTTTTTATAATAATCTCTAATAAGGGTCACTTTTTAAGGGTTGAAATATGATGGAACTTTATTCAAAAGCACGAAACTATCATTATTTAATTAATTCAAACCAAATTTTACCCATATTCAGGTTTAATATGTTATTTTATAATTTTTGACAATTAGGGGTAGTTTTCACCCTAAAACCCTTCAGCGCACTTCGGTTCGATATAGATTTTGATCCTTGGACTATCACCTACCTTCTGTTAAAATTTCAACTGGATACATGCAGGACGAAAAAATTGCGAGGTTTTAACTTTTTTCGAGATTTATTTCCTGAACTATTATCGTTTCCTTAGACAAACCCGTCTTACGCAAACAACATTGTTGTGAGACAGATAGTTGAACGATATTTTATACAATGTCTATACCCAGGTATGGATTTATTTTTGTCCAAGTTTTATATTGATCCACTATTTCAAATGCAGTTCAAACAGACATGTATAATCTGTATATATATATATATATATATATATATATATATATATATATATATATATATATTATATATATAATATAAAATTAATGTTTCTTGTTCTTTCTTTTCCCGTCTCTCTGACGTTGCCTATTAACTGGCTTAGGTCTTATACAAGACAATACAAACTACTGTTTTGAGTCCCAGTTTCTTTTAGCATTCCAATATTTATAGTGTATTTTAATCTGTCTTCTTCTGTAAAACTCCGGTTACATTTTAGGCGACACATATCATAGCTAGGGGGTTTTATTGATATTTTTTTAACAACCATATTTTGTGTGTTAACATATTTCTTCCCAGCAACTCTTTTCTTCTTCCTTGTATCTTTTTTTATTTTTCCTCATGTTTTCAGGACCAACTTGGACTTACTTTTTACAGATTTTAAGCAAAACCTCAGAGCCATCATGTAGTAAGTGGAGTTATGTTTGTCTGGCTCTGATATGGGTAAGGAGTTACGCTCTTATAACCTTGGCTAATTTCAAAAGTATAATTTTTAAAGGAGTTGCATTATTATGGCTTGACGTAGAATTAAATTTTACAACACAAAACATCGAAAACTCGAAAATCACAATTTTTGGACTTACGTTCGTCTGACTCTGAAGTACAGATATATGATTGGAGCTAATATATTTTATCTAAATAAACACCCTAATGGCTAAAAGCTAGTTTAGTTTGAAAAACGATCGGTCGAAAGGCTGTAAAGCCCAAAAAAAGTGGACATCATTTTCCAGCGTCATCTCTATATGTCCGACGAGTTAGCGGGACATCCGTGTCGGTCGAGCAGTAATAGGCATGTACCAGCTGTCTTCCTTGAATACACTGGTTTTTCAGCCAATTTTTAAAGAGGTTTTCATTTATGTAGGCTGATTTTTCACCCATCACCACTTCAGGACTGTTAGGCATATTATCAAGCCAGACTTGTTGTTTGTATACACCTTTGAACACTAAGTGGAAAGGTAAAAAACTTCCCTCTGCATTATAACAGCAAACAACTGTTGCTATAACTTCTTGCGAAGGGTTGTTTAATTGCAAACCTGACTCATCTACATGGTAAATATTTCCAGGTTTGTTCAAGAGGTTTAACGATTTTAACGTATTTTTTAACAAATAAAAATAATCATTCACTTCTTCCTTTAACATTTCATCCGCGCGGGCCATAGACACACCATTCCGTTTGAGAAATGCGTTAAGCCATCCCCTTTTTCCTTTGCGTTTCTCTACATTGAAATGGTCGTAGGAAACTTTTATTTCTCTGACTAACATATTCGTTTCATTTCTAATTCGTTTATGGTGGTTGTATGCTTATTGTGTTTGTAGTGTTCTGTATTGTAAAAGGGCTGTCTGCTTTTCTTTTTTAATATGTTAGTGTTAGTATCTTTTCTCTCTCCAAGTGATGCTGATCATGCGTTACTTATGTTATTTTGGATTTTTGAAGCACAACGAAGCTTTGTTTTTTTAAGTTAATATTTTCAGAAGTTTATTTTAAATTAACTGTTCTTTTCCGCTACTTAAAAGTCACTTACAAGTTACTAAAAATTTGTGAATATAGCTACTTAGAATTACACTACTAATGTGTTTGTTCATTTTACACTCATTATTGGTAAACCTTTTTTTATAGAAATATATTAATAAAAAATATTTAATATAATTTTAATTTTTATATAATTAATTATTTACTGACAATTTTTTATTTTTAGCAAGGAAAAATGGCGTACACCACAGCAGCAGTTGCTCTTAAGTTAAATAAGTTTTAATAATCGCGTAGGTAATGGTTACGGTTGCTCAAGGATTGATTTTTACACAGCACTAAAACAAATATTTTAAATATTTAAAGGGTAGTTACAGAATATGTAAAAGTAAATGAATATGTTATAATATATAGGTAAATAATAAAGACATAAATTTCTTATTTATTATTTATTTATCATATGTCTATTACAGCACATTTAGAACAAATTACAAACATTAGTAATATAGGTATATGACAAACTTTAAATAGTTACAAACAAACATCAAGTGTATTAACATAATCAATTGACTCTGAAGTTGCAAACAGGAAGTCTTTAGGGCTCTTATAGGATCTTGAGGGATACTCTTCAATAATGTGGTCGATCGTTTTGTTCTTATGTAAAAAATTGCTTTATTAGATGTTGTAACGAAATATTAACGAAATAAAATGAAAAAGACAGCAAATATTTGATTTCACGCAAACAGCGCCTTTGTATCTGTTGATACGTATTTCGACCTAATAGGTCTCATCAGAACAGTTATTCAAAGGTGTTCTCAAAGTGAAAGATCAATATTTTCTGTCTTTTAAGAAGCAACACTGAAATGGCTTCGATACGGACGCAATAGCGACATCTGATAATAAAACCGTAAAATAGTTTCGAACACACAATTCAGATTTCTGCTTTAATCTGTGCTTTCTAAAAATTTCAAAGCAAAACAGACGTTGATGAAGATGTTAAAAGAGACATGGGGAATCTAAAATTTGCATTCCACGACACGTCTTTTCAACTAAGCAGAAATCCTTAGCGAATTGGTTTCTTGTACTCGTACAGAGTAGATCCGGTTTTACGGTTTTATTAACGAAATAGTTTCCTCTCCCCAGATAGGAAATTATTATGGGGGTTGAAAATTAAGACAAAAACTATTGGGCTAGAGATAGGGCAAGCAAAATAAGTGATACTTATGCGAATGGCATTCGGGTTTATTTGAAGAGCTGGAGTCGTGGATAAGTTGAATGGCAAGGGGTCGGATGAATCTCCTAAACTAATATGCAAACAAAAACAACAGGAAAGGCCTCTAGCTATTTAAAATAAGGACGCCGCTTCGAAGTATCCTTGTCTTGCTGGACTTGCTGGATAAAGAAAAAGGTTCTTTCTTTCTAAAAAAAGAAACACAAAAGAGGTAAGGAGAGTTTTCTAAAATAGGAAATAAACAAAATGGTTTAGAGGATGGTGATGATAGAGATGGTACAAAAAAATACTATATCAATAGTTACAGAGATTTCCACCAAAATAATAAATAAGAAAACACTTACATATGTTCTATTCGTTTACAAACTCTATTTACAAGTGGGAGATGCTACAAAACTTACAAAAAATGTTACTGGGCTATAAACTGTGGCAGAAATAAATCATTACAAAAAAGATATCTTTTTAGATGAAAATATTAATCAAGGTTAACCTTTTTCTGAAAACAAAACAAACTAATGTCACAAAAATAATAATGCTAGCTTTCATATGTCAACATAAAATATTACAACAAAGAACAAATAAAATAACAGCAATGGCTACACCCTAAGACATATAATTTTAATTATTACAATTTCTTTTTTTAAATTATAAAAGCGAATTATTATTTTAAATGTTTATTCTTCCTTTAAGAGTTTAAAACAAAAAAAAGTTACCTTTCTTTCACTAAGTTACACTTCACTTTAAATTTCTGGGGGTAGGAACTGGAACTCAAACTCTCAATTCACCTCCATACTGCAAAGAATAATCCTAACACGGTTGCTTAGGACAGTGAGCATTGAAATGGGCGGCACTAGATACAAACTTCACACTGGACTTCTTAAAAAAACAGGAAACTGGAACATCAAAATTGCTGCAGGTGACACATATCTCTTAGATACTTAGAAACAGAAATAGTGATTACTTTTCCAAATTTGATATATTGCATAGAGTATATTTCACTAGTTTCTACAAATTTGCCGGTTTTTGACCAATAGGCAAAAGCAGACATGTATTCCTCTTAAACTCGAGCAGAAACAAATATGTGATTTAAGCAAATCAGCAACTCATATTTACGTCACGTAACCCAAACAAACTGTCACACTGCAGAAAGCTTTAGTAAGATTAGTTGTGGTTATTACCTTGTGACTGTAGATAACTATTTATTATTAATTTTAACGAAAAGTTTAAAGTTTAGTTTACTTACAGTGAAAAGTTTAGTTAAATCCGGTATCCGACAGGTGAAATTTTTTAACCCTGTTCAACACGTGGGATGTGACAAACCCAAGTTGAAAATATACTCATTTCTACATCTCGTAGATTTTCATAATAATATGGAATACTACAGCTTCAAAATATATTCAAAATATATAAATATATTACTTCTAGAAAAACATTTGCTAATAATATTTTACTATTGAATATAGCCAATTTCGAAAAAAAAAATGCGTATTATGACCGAAGAAACAATACATTTCTATCGAAATTATTAGTATGAATTAAAAAAACTGCAATAGAAGGAGTATCTAGTTTATTCAAGAAAATAAAACAGAATTAAATTCTACAGATAAATTAGTACTAAAGTTATTAGGTTTTAAAGTTGGAGCAATATTCGTCACACAGTGTTTTAAATACAAAAAAATCTCACATGCATCTAGTTTTTCTGTCTCTATTTTTGGGACAGTGTCAACATCGTTCCTGCTGATTAAGTTTTCTCTTCTTTGCAGGAAGTTTGGAATTTTTATCTAAAACTTTTCGGATACTAATTTTCAACTATCTAGATAATTTAGAATATTGTTCTGAAGCTATTATTCTTTAATTTCCGAAGTGGAAAACGTCAATAAACGTATTTTTATTTTTAATTGTGAATTATTTATGAAAAGCCTTCTAGCAATGTCAGATTGCGTTTGGTTCTAAGCATAGGAGCAACCAATCTTTCTACAATGTCTTTAGTGGAATTGCTAACTCGGAATAGACCTTCCGGCTGTTGTCCCACATACACCTTCATATTGAATAGACAGTTCGTACGCGAGTCAACTAATGCATGTACCTTGATTCCATAGTTCGATGGCTTATTTGTCATATATTGCCTGAAAGCAAATCTCCTCTGAACGATTCAAGCCTTTCGTCAACTGTCAAAAACTCAGACGGAGAATATGCAGATTTACAAGTTTTCGTAAACCTGTCAAAGTAAGCTCTAATATGGGCTAGTTTATCTAACTTGAATCTTTAGTTCACAGTTTTATTTGTTATCAAATCTTAGACATAAAATTAAAAATTCGAATCGACGATGGCTCATTGTGCAACGAAAAACGCCCATTTCTGTTCCGTCAATGTTCCACAAGTTATTTCTGAATTGCACCAGATAGCTAAAGGAGCCCCAACACAGCCTTGATTTCTATCACAGATGTATTTCCATAATGTGGAGAGATCTTTCAACTTTAAGATTTGTCTGTAATTCGTTGGTTAGTATGCTTAACCAAGTTAGCAATCATTTATCCATCAATATTACCACTTAATTGGTGTCTTGGCATGTTATTCGTCTTTTTGCTCTTGGTCGAACATTTCGCTTATTGGGTTTTTCACTCCATTTCATTCCTTTTTTTCCGGAATAATATCAACCTTCTCTGATCCTTTCTACCACAGCTTGCTGATTTTCAATCTCTTCTTTGGGTTCTTGTTCCACGGCAAGAGATGGCAACAAGTGTTGGGCAAGCGTGGAAGGTGATAAAGTCTCTCCGGAGGGAAGAAAAGGAAAAATCTAACTTACTGTTAATAGATCTGAAACAGTGGAAACACCATTATGAGGTCTTACTGAAAGAGGATAGACATAAATTTTAAGAGATCGAAATGAAAGAAATATACGATTATACACAAATAATTGAGATAACAACCATAGAGTTAAGCGATACCCTCAAAATATCGAAAAACTGTATACCAGCAAGACCTGGAGACATCCCATTTGAGTTCGTAAAGTATTGACCAAAAATATAACATGAGATGTTGGTTTAACTATTTAACAAATGCTTAAAAGGACAAAATATCCCTGATGATTGGAATGTTGGATACATCAGCTCAATATTCAAGAAATGGGATAAACGCAAATGCCTTAATTATAAGGTAATAACTGTTAGACAGTGAGGAGGTTGTACGGTCGAATAATAAAAGAAATAATAGCATCCGAATACGAAGACATAGAAGAACAAACTGGATTTTGTGCAGGAATATCGTACACTGATGATATATTCGTTCTGCAGCAGGTAATCGAAAAACGGAAGGTCAGAAATCTATATACGCGCTTCTTGTTTGTAGATTTAGAGTACGCATACGATACGGTACCTTTAAAAATGCCGTTTATAATACTGAAAGTAAGTCTTAGTAGAGAGTATGTCAGTGCTATCGCAAATATATACAAAAACGTAAAAATAATGTCTAGAACTGATTAAGTTCAAGATATTTTTAACTAAAAGTTTGTTTTTTTTTTGTCTTCTTAGAACTTTTTTTTCCTGTACGTTTAAGGAAACCTTACTATGCTTTATCTTACAGGATAAAAGTAATTCCACTTTAATTAATCTGTGGCTATTCCACTTTTGCCTATCATATCTAAAACGGATTTGATTTTTATGCAATGAACCTCATTTAATAGGAAATAGCACTGAGTTATTTTTTGCCATTTAGATATACAAACCATTAACCGGTGCGATATTTTTTTTAAGATTATAAATAAATACACACTTTTATATTCCAATACACAGGATGATTAATTAGTGTGAAAAAGCTTTATAAATTTGCTTTGATAGTATATACCAATTAAAGTTAATTACAAAAATTATAGGCAACTTGTCAACTAGGGTGTTCGTTAACATAGTAGCAGACCAAACATTTTTTTTTAATAGAACACCCTTTATTTTATATTCGAAATTTTTAATTCTTCTCCATTAAAATATGATAAAGTAATAATATATTATATAGGGTGTTTACAAAGTTATAACGAATTGTTCATAAGAATCGTACAATCGTAAAAAAGTGCACCTACCTGTATAAATTAAAATAAGCACAATATATATACTAAAGTTTTTAATACACAGTATAATTTTTAAGTTTAAGACTTACTTCAGGGAGGTAGCGTCCTTGCCCACGCGAGCTCCTGGTTTTTTTTCCATTCCCTAATTAGAGGAAACCAGGTCCAAACCCCAATATTATCCTACCCAAACACCAAATTCCTTCCCTATATCCCCCCACCTATTTCACCGAAGGATTGCCGGTATAAGCAATCCCCCACTTACTGGCCAACGGTTTCGGGCGGATGAGCTGGTAAGTGACAGGACACTCTTTTGTCCGAGGGTTGGGAAACTGGCCCTAAAGGCGAAGGAACCTCAATAGAGGTCAACGGCATAAGGATGTAGAAGGCCGAGGACAACCACTACATTAAAGATTCCATTGAATATTCCTAGTATAAAATCATATATGGTAATGCTCACAACTAAATACGATTCCGGAGTAAGTTCCCTAATCGGATTTCCGGGGGGGACAGTTATGAGTACCCATGAAAAAGAAAAAACAGCAAAACCACAATTTTTAAAAATTTGCACATGGAATGTGAAAACTATGGCAAGGAGTGAAAAAATAGACAATGCCATTCAGGAAATGGAAAGAATGACCATTGACATAATGGGAATAAGTGAGATGAGATGGCCCGGAACAGGAAGCATTGACAAAAAAGATCACAGAATATTCTACTCAGGGTCACTAGATGGAAAACTAGAGCATAGAGTTGGTGTGATAATAACGAGAAAAATTAGTAGATGTATTTTAAATTTTGTCCCAGTGTCCAACAGAGTAATACTACTGCAAATAAGAGCCAATCCAGTGAATGTAAACATAATACAAATATACGCTCCCACTGCAGATAAAGACGACGAGGAAGTAGAGACTCTCTACCAAAGCATAGAGGATACATTAGAACGAATATCTAAACATGAAGTCAGCATCAAAATGGGGGATTTCAATACAAAACTTGGGGCCGAACGGAAAACGTCTCTAATCGGACCTTTTGGGTTAGGACAAAGAAACGAAAGAGGTGACAGACTAGAAATATTCGCAGAAGATAACAAACTAGTGGTTCTGAACACATTTTATAAACTACCGCCGAGGAGATTGTATACATGGAAGGCACCAGCAGATAAATCCCATAACGTAATTAGAAACCAGATAGATTATATATTGGTAAATAGAAGATTCAGAAACAGTTTTAAATCTGTCAAAACATATCCAGGAGCGGACATTGAATCTGACCACATACCTTTAGTGAAAAGAAAAGAAAAAATCTAGACCTAACTACGACATGACAGCCCTACAACATCCGGAAGTTAAAAAGCAAGTGGGGGAATATATTAACAACCAAGTTAAACAACTAAAAGAAGAAAATAACATCCAACGAAAAATCAATCAATTCGAAGAAATAATTAAGAAAACTAAACAAGATCTGCTAAAACCAAACAAAGAAACAAAGAAGAAATCTTGGATAACTCCAGAAATCCTTAACTTAATGGAACGCAGAAGGTTAATTAAGGGAAATAAAGATGAGTATAAAAAAAATGCAGGCTTACATCAGAAGAAAAATAAGAGAAGCTAAAGAAAAAGAAGCTGTAGAGAGATGTACAGAAATAGAAAGACTACAAGCCAAGCATGACAATTTTAATGTACACAAAAAGGTCAAAGAAATAAGGGGTACTTTTAAAAAGCGAATACAAATGAAACTCATAGACACCAATGGAAAATTAATCATTGACACCCAAGAGATGAAAGACAAATGAAGAATATATTTGGAGACCCTTTTTCAAGATCAAAGAACGGAATTTAGGCCTCCATTTTCAGAGAAATCCTACCTTAAATCCGAGGTAGAAGAAGCAATAAAACGGATGAAAAGCAGGAAAGCTGTAGGGCCTGATAATATCGAAGCTGAATTTTTAAAACTCTTGCAGGAAGAAGGAATAATTTGGATCACGGCTGTCTTCAATAAAATATACAATATAGGAATCATCCCTGATAAATGGCTAGAATCAGAATTCATAGCGATACCTAAAAAACAGGGGACTAGAACGTGCAAAGAATATCGAACAATCAGCCTAATGAGCCATATGTTGAAACTGTTTCTTAGAGTCATCCATGGAAGAATTTATAAGAAGTGCGAGGAACAAATATCGGACAGACAGTTCGGCTTTATTAACGCAGTGGGTACCAGAGAGGCACTTTTCGGAGTACAGGTACTGATTCAAAGATGCAGGGACGTTAACTGCGACGTATACGCGTGCTTGATCGACTATGAAAAGGTATTTGACAGAGTTCAACATTAAAAGATGATAAACATTTTAAAAGAGGCAGACCTGGATGACAAAGACCTCAGAATAATTTCAGAACTATACTGGAATCAGACCGCATACATGAAAATTAACGGAGAAGAAACAGATCACATAAAAATACTACGTGGAGTTAGACAGGGATGTATCCTATCGCCGCGCGCCGTTGATATTTAATATGTACTCAGAGAAAATTTTTAACGAGGCTCTTTACGGAATAGACGAAGGCATCCTTCTAAATGGTGAAAGAGTAAACAATGTTAGATATGCCGACGACATCATGGTGATAGCAGATAGTTTAGAGGGACTTCAGAGGCTAATGGACAGAATAAACGAGTACAGTCAACAGTCCGGACTAAACATTAATACCCACAAAACGAAACAAATGATTATCAGCAAGGAGAATATAAACGGGGCTCATCTATACATTAATGGGACGCAGATAGAGCGAGTAAAACAGTATTGTTACCTGGGAACTATTATTAACGAACAGTGGAGCAATTTACAGGAAATAAAGTGCCGCATAAGAAAAGCAATAACGGTCTTTAACAAAATGAGCGCCATCTTCAAAAGTCACAACATATCCCTTGATACAAAAATGAGACATTTGAGATGCTATGTTTTCTCTGTGTTGTTGTACGGGGCGGAGACATGGACGCTTACAGACATCACTATTAAAAAACTTGAAGCATTTGAAATGTGGCTTTATAGAAGGATGTTGAGAATATCATGGACAGCAAGGATCACGAACAAGGAAGTTCTAGGAAAAATGAAGAAGGAACCAGAGATTGTGTTTACGATCAAACGCATAAAATTGCAATATCTGGTACACGTTATGAGAAATCAGCACCGTTACTCCCTGCTACAGTCTATATTGCAAGGTAAAGTCAAAGGTAAGCGAGGACTCGGTAGAAGGAGAATATCATGGCTGCGGAATTTAAGAACATGGTTTAAGAAAACCTCAACGGAGCTGTTTCGAGCCGCAGCGAGCAGGGTTATGATTGCCAATATGATTTCCAACATCCGAAACGGATAGGAACCAGAAGAAGAAGAATATATACTAAAGTTTTTAATACACAATTTAATTTTTAAGTTTCTTTAAAAAAAGATTTATGTAATTTTTGTACACAGTATAAAAATATGGATGAGCAGCAACGTTCATTGAAGAAAGAAGAATGTGAATGTCATAAACCAGATAATGCTTTGGCTAGGCAGAAAAAAACCGAGACAAAACTATACAAGTCAATAAAATTGTAGCTATTTTTGATTTAGATGGGGTGTTCCAGCTTCCTTGTGGAAATATATCTGCCTTTTTTATGAATCAAAATTAAATGTATACAACTTTACCATTTTTGATGCTTTAACACATCTGGGTCATTGCTTCTTTTGGCACGAGGGTGTGGGCAAGAGAGGGACAATAGAAATTTCTACATATTTATATAAATATTTAAAACATCATTGCCTAGGAAAAAAGGTCATTTTTTGGAGTGATAACTGCACTGCTCAGAATAAGTTGTGTACATTGCAGGTGAAAAGCATTACACATAATTACTTAATTACATGCCATACACAAAATGAACGGGACTCGATGCATGCCTGGATTGAAAGAGAGAAGACAAAACTACTAAAATAAGGTCCCATGTATGTTCCCACGGAGTTGGTGTCTGTAATAAAGTTAGCCAAGAAAACAGGTTCATCATACAATGTTACTGAACTAGAAACAAGAGACTTCTTAGACTGGAAACTGCTATCAGCAAGTATTGGCAAAAACTTTAATGTTAATAATACAGGATCAAAATGTGTGTGGAACAACATTAAAGCTTTAAAAATAACTGCAGAGAACCCCTACAACATTTTTTACAAATCAAGCTTTTCTGACCAATACTTTGAAAAACACATCGATGTAAAATACAAAATGCTTGTAGTTCAGTTAAATTGTATTTTTGCTAGGAGAGTTTTGGGGTAATTCGGATTTTTTCATTCCATATGTTCTTTGGGTTGCTTAATCCGAATCTGGGGTTTGCGGACAAAATTTCGTGACGCAAAATAACAAAAAACAGAATAAACCGGTTTTTTTTTCTTTTTTCGGGTTTTACAGAAATAAAAGTACTTGAAATTTTCTACAAATACCAGTATTTAGTTTTTTTTTCAGACGAATCGTTCGGTTTCTAGTGCGAGTTGAAAATTGAAAATTTTTAGCAGTTTATGCAAAATCCACTTTTTACATTTTAATATTTAATTTTTATGGATGCTGTCATTTGATAAATGTCACCTGGTTTTCCACACAAGTAATTAAAAAGAAAAAAGGCAAAAATTATGCAAATTCAGTAGGTAGGTAGAACTCGTAACAAAATAAAACTTAAAATCTCGTTACTTATGATCATATATTAATATTATTATAAATTATAATATGCAAAATTTATATTAGCCGTTGTCTTTTCAAAGGTCCTGGCTGAGGTTCTTCGATAACCATACGTCCCGGTTCTGCTTGTTCTGGAAAATAAAAGTTTAAAGTTAAGTCATTTATCAAGAGGAGATGAAGATTGCAAAATAGATTGTGAGATTAAACATACCTTTCGCATCGTACTGAGGTTCTTCGATGGCATCGGGTCCTGGCTCAGGGTCTGATTGCTCCATCGTCAGCGTCGGGAGTAGTTCTCCTGGAAAATAAAAAGAGGAGAGACGCATATCATATATCAAGGAGAGATAAATGACTACAAAATAACTTGTCAGATCCAACATACCTCTCTCTCTTTCTTCAGTTTCTTCTACGTCTATGTCAGAGCTGTCTTCTGGGGACTCAACATTATTACACAGTGCTTCGCATGATGCGCATATTGGGGAACAATGGAGTCCCACCTTCCTGCATCAACAATTGCGTTGACAGTCCTTTTTACATTTACATGAAATGTACCGGAGTATTGAGTTTGGTGCAGGGTCCAAAGTAGTTGGTACTGGCACAAGACCACTCCTAGTTTTTTGCCATCCCCACTCACTTGGGTCTTTTTGTTGCTCGTTAGTTGTGGCTTGACCGGATAACCACTGCTGCACCTGATAGTAAACTCTCAGTGAATGTTCTCGTGCAGCAGCTTCAGTTGGGGGCAATGAGGAAATGTTGGTCTTATTTTTGAATGATGAAGATACGTCTTGTTTATATCTTCAATTGTTTAGTTTTGTCTCTTTTTTTCCATACGTAGCCGTGAGAAACATGTTTCCTGCTGTGGCAATCTCATCTTGATTTGAATTAGGATCTTTGAAAGCTTTAATTACCAATTGTAAATCTTTGTTCTTCTGCATGACTTTAAGAAATTGCAGTTTCCCTTGATTATACAATGCAGAAGTAGTATCACAACCACTCATCGCATGCAGGAATAAAATATGATCCAAAATATGATACAACGTCTACAACAGTTTAGCACATTGTTGCCGTTCGGAATGTAAAGCGGCGTTAACTGCTTTTTAACTGAGTTTAACTGAGTCAAAACGTGAATTATCCGTGTGACTCGGTCTTTATTTTTACAGAACTTTAAGTACTTTAATTTCTGTAAACAGACCATTTACTAAAAGTTAAAAGTTTTCGAGTTTTCAGCAAAAAACTGAAAAAAAGCAAAAAAAAAACCGATTTCTTCTGGTTTTTTAAATATTGCGTAACGAAATTTTGTCCGCAAACCTCAGATTCAGATTTAGCACCCCAAAATACATATGGAATGAAAAAATGAGAACTTTCCCAAAACTTTCCTACTAGTATCACTTTACAGTACAAATTTACTGAATTATTGGTCGCAGAAATAATTGCGAGAATTTAAACTTTCAACCAGCCTACGCTGCCTCTCCTTCAATCCCTGAAAATAAAAAAAATTATTTGTTAGAATTATACAGATCCAGAGGAATGCCAGAACTACATCACCTTTTTTTTGGGAATTTGAAATAAGTATTTGAATAAGTAGTTTGTGTTAGAAATTAAGTTTTTTTTTTATTTTAAGTTATAAAAATTAAACGTCTTTTCTAAATAACATTTTGCGTACTTTATACTAGTCCCTATAAAAATGAGACATTGTGAATATTAGCGCAACTCAGACTACTTTTGTTAATGCAACAGTGGGATATTTTACAAAAACCTGTTTTTTCTGTGTTACAGATAAAATTGTTAAAAAATTAGCATTAAAGCTTATGCTCGAATATTAGAAGACTAGTATCCAATAAAAATAAGCTTTTAGTCACCTATTTCTGATTTTTAAACACATACAAACTTTAATCTTTATTATCTGGTAATTTTCAATTTAACATGATATCTCACTGTTACTTTCAGCCATCGATATGTGCCACGCGGTCCGAACAACAAAATTGGGTGTGGCACACGTATTATACCACGTGGCACTTAACGTGTTAAGACAAATGAGTAGACAGTTTTGACCTATTATGTTGATCATTAACCAGAAATATTAAGAAATGATAGTCCTCGTTGAGTTAGTTCCGGTCTTTGCATTTTGTCGTTCTATAATGATTTTTTTCTTTTCCAACTGTGAACCCATGAAGAACGTTTCTCCACGTTCAGTATTCAGATCCCAAATTTATACTCACATTATTTTTCCTACACCACTTATGTTGCTATTATGTTAAGCTATGTACAAAACCTTTCCCCAGACCCCCCGAGAACTCCAATATCGATTGGGACCAATTCCAGATGTCGGGGCGCACACGACGACCACACGGAGATAAACATAATTAGTGATCGACCAGCGTAGTGCCAGGACGTTACGTTTACTCAGCACCTGCATTGCATTTATAAATGTAAGCCGCGATTCCTAAGAAAAAGTACTATATCACGTCCTATACACCACGAATACAGTATATTAGAGTAAATTACAATATTAAACTTTATTATTGCTAATATGAGTACACTAAAATTATATATCTGTGTGCTTTTTTTATTATTCAATATGATAAAAATCATTAATTTCGTTGGTTTTTCCACTGAGCAAACGTGACGACCACACGTTCAACGGTTTATCAGATGCATTATTTAATCGTAACAGTTCATGGTCGTCATTAAAATCTGTATAATACGGTTATTATCTAATTCAGCGGAAATTAGAAAACCCATAAAACTGCATGTCTTTACGAGTTGTTACAAAACGTAAAATATCATGTGTGTATTAACTGATATTTTTTATGACAAGATTGTAACATTATTAAGTAGTAAAACATCCTGTATAAAGACAAAGGCGCGTGCTCGTGATTTATTTTTTCGGTTAGTGCATGAATACGATCAACTGTAGTTAAAATGAAGTAAGTAAAGTTATTTTTAGAAATTATATAATGTACATAATTAACATTTATAAATATAAAAATATTTTGCTTCTTTCTCGCTTAGTAGGTCTTCCATAATGTTCTATTATGTTATGACAGTTAGTCTACAAGCTGTCACCCGACCTGTATGATAATTATTAGCAAATGGTTAAAATCCCGGTGAAAGGGTTGATTTTAATTTAGCGGACTTTGAAAACTTTTTTTAATATGCGGAAACATACAGCTTACTTAAAAATGGCTAGAGCAAATTAATATTTACACTATTACTCACAATTACATAAAGCTGTTTTCACTGCTGATAAGTTTTAATCGAGTTTCTAGATTAATTTCAAATATTCATATTAGATGTGAAAAAAAATGTCCGTTTTACATGTTGAATTCTTTGTTCACCCAGATATGAATGTTACACTATGTTAATTTTATAACTGTCACGTAGACTGATAGGTTGTGTCCAAGGTGATCAACTTTTTTGATAAATTCGTTGTAAATGTTTTTACAGGAGACCAAAAAAGAAATGGGTAGCTGTAACCTTCACATCTTAATCTTGTAATGTAACAAACATACAGGCTATATTGCGACATTTCTGTAGCATTTGTAACAATATTAAATTAATCATTTGTAACAATTAATCATTGTAACAATTAGTTACAATTTATAAACAATTAAACATTTGTAACAAATAATTATGTTAAATTTTGTGTAATATGTTTATACATTTTAAGTAACCTAATAAATTGTCCGGAAGAAAATTTTTGTCAAGTAATGCTTTCATTTTATTTTGAAAAATTGTAAGAATGTATTTGATATATTTATGTCAGTCTATCAAGATGTGCTTTATACTGTCCAGTGTATTGCATATTTCGCATTTTGGAGATTCGCTATTGGAGAAGCGACAGGCGTGAGTATACCTACAGTGTCCAAGTGGTAGTCTTGTGATAATAATTTGAGATCTTCTACTTTTGGCAGACGACTTCCATGAAGAAATTTCACTTTTGATTATTCTGAGTGTAGAACTAGAATCATTACACTCCCGATTTTACGCATTTACCACTTATTTTTGAAATACACTTTTAGATCTTTCTGTTTCTGATGCCTCATTGGTGATAGCGTTACGCGCACTAGTATCTGCTTGTTCATTCCCTTCTATACCGATATGAGTTGGTATCTACAGGAAGTGAATTCTTCTGACCAGACAACAAGGGATGTTTTTAATATTTACATGTTTAATGGCTTTAAACAAATCAAATAGTTCTGCAGTATAGATGCTGGAGTTTAGAGGAAGTTTAAATTAAAAAGGCTCATTTGGGGTTACCACAAATTGATATTACTGATATATTTGTTATTAAAAGTATTGCAGAAGAGAGGTTTGTTTATATTTGAGGCTATATATGTGACACGTGTTAGAGCTAAGTATATTTTTTGGTCGTTTAGAGGTGGTTCGCCGGCTTCCCTCAGTATGCTTTCGGGGGAAGTTGTCCGGAAGGCTTCAAGTACAATTCTAATGTAAAATTCTTAATAGAGTTTCCTGATTTGATCCCCAGTTTCGGTTTGCCAAGGTGTTCATAAGATTCAGTCTTTTGTGACATGTTAAAACTGTTTGTTTAGTATGTTCCTACCAAGTAAAATGTTGGTCAAACCAAATACCTTAAAACTTTACCGTTGGTTTAAATGAGAAGATGGTATTATATAATTTTAAGGTAGGGGGTGTTGAGGAAACCTTCTTGGAGAAAAGTGTTCCTGATGTTTTTGTTACTGAAAATTTGAATCTGGACGTCAGAGACCATTGTTCTAATTGGTTTAGAAAATCTGCAAAGTTTCGTTAATGTGGTGTTGTTTCCTTTTATAAAGATAACAAGGTCATCTGCAAACAGTCGAGCCTTTAGAGGTTTAGTAAGGTTGTTAATAATATTATTTATTGCCCCTAAGAATAATGTAGGACTTAGGACTGATCCTTAGGGTGTTCGATTGTCTTCACTTTTTTCCTATGAGTAAATATTATGTACTCTCACACAAAAAGACAGGTTTTGTAAAAAGTTTTTATTACATTTTAGACAATTGCCACGAATATCCCATGAATGTAGTTCTTTCAGAATATTGAATTTCCAACAAGTATTAAATGCCCCTTTTCAGATCGAAAAATATTGCAATACAATGTTGTTATGAAGTTTAGCAGGTTCAGATAAGAGAGATAATAAGCATTCAGAAGTACTTGCTGGACTTATTTTAGTTTTTTATTTTTTGCTTGGACTTTAGGTGTTGGAAAAATATTACATTGTTTTGAAGATAGATTTGCTTCAGGTGAAATTATTTCATCGAAGCTACGTTTTGGTTGATTAATTATGTGGCTGCTTATTTAATGCATCTAGTTTGTTCGTATCTCTGGGTCATTAGAAATTAGGGCATGTGTTCTCATTAAGAAGGGTTTGCGCCATTAGGTTTTTGCAAAGATATATTTGTTGCGCTGTATAAAGATGTTTGGTTGCTTTGTCTATGGGTTAATTAAGCTAGTGTTTCGGAGCACTTTCGTGTTCTTGCAGTTATAGCAAACTAAACTGTCTTGAAATATAAATAATACATATGGCGTGTTGTCAAAAACAAGAGTCTATTGTCTGTCCTGAGTCCTTGGACTGTAAGGGCTGATATATATATATATATATATATATATATATATATATATATATATATATATATATATATATATATATATATATATATATATATTTGTAATCAAAAACTAAGAATGTAATTGTACTCCGGCATAGTAGCACTTATTTTTAGGAATGTCATGGGGAGACAGGAATTATGCCGATTTTTTGTAACACGTTGATTAACAAGTCGTGTGGTATTATAGATCAGATGTTGGAGAGTACAAGTTTTTACCTTGTATTACTATTTGGCCATGATTATTTATAACATCATCCACCATTTGTTTATTGAATAAATACATACATATACGATTATCACATAATCTAGAAGAGAATATTGTATTTTTGGTTTAATAATATTTCCAAGCGGGAGAAGGTAGCCTTGTAATTTGGTGTTTTCTAAGGTACTAAAAATAATTGCCGGTTCTTTGGAAGGAAATTGTAGTTTCAACGCTGCCGAAGAATATGTTTGTGATAAGTTTATTTAAAAAAAAGAGGTTTGTCTTCGGAAGTGGGTATATTTATTTAAAAACCCTTAAAATGGCTACATAAAAAAAAACAAACGTTTTCGGACTGAACAGTCCATCATCAGGTTTAAAATCGCTAGGTTAAAATGCCTGAGCCACCAAAAATACATAGGTAAAAACCCTTTAAATTACATATAGTTATAAAAGATTGTACATCTTGTTGTTAAAAAACTGTGATGTTCAGTAATAAATTAAATATGACTTCAGGTAACATACATTGCAAAAATTGAGTTCCAGAGCCGGGGAGAAAACCTCTACGCACGGAGAACAGCTGGAAACTCAAGTTTATTTGACTTTGATGGTTTTGAATTGCGGAACTGTTGTGAGATTCCATGTTTGAATTCATTTCGATAAATGTTATGTAAAGAGTAAGTCCGACCCTGCACACCTGCCCATATTGGTATACGGAATACGGGCCTTTACTAAAAGTGGTTATTTTGCTGATAAATCTGGGCTGACCACATTGAACACAACATTCGCAACTAATTACTCACAGATATGTTTTTTAACCCTTTTTAGGGCAAACTATTGATATACTGTGTACTGCTATAAAGCTGTAAAAAAATGAGGCTATATTTTAAACAGTGGTAGTTTATTAGATATATAGGTAAATGTAAGTGGTAAGCTTAAACCTGGTAAAATAGTTTATTACTTTTTTAGAGAAAAGTAGCCCACGCTGTCTTGATGTTTAGAAGTTTCTAGGAAATATAGATATGTTAACAATTCTTTATTACATTTTTATCCCACTTTGTCACGTTATGAATTCAAGTCAAAATATATGTATGTACCTAAATATTAAAGTTGTGTACGTTTATTTTTTTTAAGTGAACTAAAGATAACGAAATTAACTACACCAATTCATCATGGAGAAGGTCCATATTGGTGCCCAGAATCCAAAGTTTTGCTATATACAGATACGTTCAAGGCAACTTTGTACAAATTAAAAACTGACAGAGATACACCAATGTCACCGGAATGTTTTAAGTTACGTAAGTTATTTTATAACTATAATCGTTTCAGTATAATATTATTTTGTAAAACTCTTCTTTATTTTCTTTCAGTAATTAAAGAAATTCTTTAAAATAATTTAAGTAAAAATAAAATAAATCACAAAAGAAGAAATCCGAAGATTTCTACTGACGAAACAAAAATCTAGATTGTCGCTTTTAATTTGTACCTTCTAAGAACTGAAAGTCAAAACTGACAATGCTAAAAGATGGAAAGAGGGAAAATAAGAAATCTAAAAGTTGCAATACACAACATATCTCCTCATCCTAAAAATCCTAGGAAAATTACTTACTTACTTACTCCGTGGCGTTACAACCCTTCGTGGG
This sequence comes from Diabrotica balteata, assembly GCA_918026665.1. Taxonomy (NCBI): domain Eukaryota; kingdom Metazoa; phylum Arthropoda; class Insecta; order Coleoptera; family Chrysomelidae; genus Diabrotica; species Diabrotica balteata. The sequence goes on along the minus strand of OU898281.1, from coordinate 28,949,757 downwards.
TTTTAGCCGACTCGACAACATGCGTCCACTGTTTTCTATCTTGAGCAACCTCCATCCAATTCTCCACGCCCATAGTGCTTAGGTCTCCTGCTATATTATCTCGCCACCGAAGACGAGGGCGTCCGCGTGGTCTCCTTCCAGTTGGGACTTCCTCCCACACCAGTCTTACTGTTCGTTCGTCAGAATGTCTTCTGAGGTGTCCTGCCCATTGGAGTCTTCTGGACTTTATTTCTTTTATGATGTTGGCGTCTGGTACAGTTCTTCAAGCTCTTTATTAGTTCTTATCCTATATTGTCCTGATGCTTCATCAAGCACCGGACCAAAGATCTTCCTTAGGATTTTTCTTTCCCAAACACATAGTCTCTCTTCATTTGCCTTTGTTATCGTCCACGTTTCGCTTCCATACATCACAACGGGTCGTATGATTGTTTTGTAGACCTGTATCTTCGTACGTCGTGTTAGTTGTTTTGATTTTATAAGGTTTTGGAGGGCAAAAATACATCTGTTGCCGGCCTGAATCCTGTTTTTTATTTCTTGTGATCTGTTATTGTCTTCAGTTATTGTTGTTCCAAGATACTTGAATTCTCTAACGCGCTCAAAGTTAAAGTCATCGATGGTAATGTTCTGACCGATTCTGTCTCCGCTTTGGTTATTGCGGCTCATATACATATATTTCGTCTTGTTTTCGTTGATTTGGAGCCCCATCTTCTCTGCTTCCTTCTGAAACCTTACGAAAGTCTCCTTCATCCTTAATCGCGTGTTTCCTATTAGATCTATATCGCCTGCAAATGCCAGTAGTAATTTTGGTCCTTCTCGATGAAATACTGTATTCGGTTTTTCGATTCTTGCACTTCTGATTATGTGCTCCAGAGCTAAGTTGAAGAGTTGTGAAAGTGCATCTCCCTGTTTTAGTCCATTGTTTATTTCAAATGTCTCCGAGTATTGTTGTCCAACTCTCACCTTACATCGTGACCGTTCCATACACATCTGTATCAACCGGACTAGTTTTTTGGAAAGCCAAGTTCCTGCATCGCTGTCCACAGTCTGTCCCTACATACTCTATCAAATGCTTGTTTAAAATCTATGAACATCTGATAAAGCTCACGATCAAACTCCCAGCATTTTTCCATTATCTGTTTTATTGTGAATATCTGGTCAATTGTAGAGCGGCCCGGTCTAAATCCGCATTGATAATCTCCAACGATTTCTTCTGTGTATGTTTTGGTTCTTTCTAGTAGGATGTTTGCAAGGATTTTGTAGGTGGTGTTTAGGAGTGTTATTCCCCTGTAGTTAATACATTGCTTTTTGTTTCCTTTTTTGTGTATTGGTACAATAACCCCTTCTTTCCATTCATCTGGCATTGTTTCTTCTTGCCAAATGTCTTGAATTAGCTTGTATATCGAACTGTACAACGCTTCTTTTCCATGTTTTAAGCACTCTGCGGGCATACCATCGCTACCTGGTGTCTTATTATTTTTGAGTTTTTTAATTGCCTGTATTACTTCTTCGTATGTCGGGTATTGGTCTTCTATTTCAGCTGTATGTACCTCTATGTTTGATGTACTTCTGCTAGATTGGTCATTCAATAGTTGATAGAAGTATTCCTTCCAGGTTTTTAAGATTTCCTTATCATCAGTGATAAGCTGTCCACTATCGTTTTGAAGAAAGTTTCCTGTTCTTGCTTGGTACCCGGTCTTGATATCTGAAACTCCTTTAAAGAACTGCCTCGCTTGTTTGCTCTTTCTTTTTTCTTCTATATCCCTGATTATTTGTTCCTGATACTCTCTCTTCTTCCTTTTCATTTGAGAATTGAATTGAATTTCCTAGGAGAATTGGTTTCTATTATTCATAAAGAGTATATCGAAATAAAAGAAAGACAGTTAAGATTTGAATTTACGCATAGTGCCTCTGTATATTATATTATAACAGGATTCATCAGAGCAACTGTTACAGAAGCTCTAAAGATAAAAACAAATCTGTCTCTTTGACAGGGTGTCTGTCAAAGGGACAGACTGTCCCTTTAGCGACATCCGATAATAAATCACGAAAAAAGAAATTTAAAGATTTATATTGACGAAACCAAAATCCAGATTTTTACTATAATCTGTACCTTCTAAGAATTGCATATCAAAACAGACGATGTTAAAAGTTGTAAATAGAAAAAATGGGATATATAAAAGTTGCATTCCACAACATATCTCCTCATTTCAGCAAAAGTCCTTGGCGAATTATACAATATTTTTTCTGAACGTAACAAGAGTATCCAAAAACTACAAAAAAGGTACCTTGGGCGACTGTCACTGGCCATTCTATGCTGGAACGACAGTTTTCTATGGTAGCTGTTTTCTCTCTCCCTATCTCCCTCTCTCTCTCTCTCTCTCTCTCTCTCTCTCTCTCTTTAATGCAAGTAGAACCTTGGCTTCCTCCAAACTATACTTTTAACATTGCCAGTCTCGCGTTGATCTTTCCCAGGTTTTCATGGTTAGCAAATGTTGCGCATCTGCTGCCATTTCATTCTTTTGGTCTTGCACCCTATATTGTACTACTGGTCTTTTCGACAATTTTTAATCACTATTCTTACTACATGACAAACAAGCTCATCGAAGTCTCTAAAATTTAACAAATTCTCAAATTTTGTGGAAATCAGCAAATCGTTTTTTAAATTTCAAATCAAGTTTCAACACTTGAAGAACTTTCAACAATCACACAAAGACTTAAGGAGATGAAAATGCAAAAGTTGTGCCTTTATCCTTAAAAAATCGTCAGTTCAATCTGTTTAGAAAAACCTCCAATATCCGACAGAAGTTCGCAAGCAAGTTTTCCCTTGCATTGTAGTTTTAAATTCAAGAAGTTTAAATGTCTGATATCCGCCAAAAATTCGATATTTGCAACGTTTTCTGTGTTCAAGAGGAACCCCAAATGATCATCTGCAGCTTTATTATCGATCTTCTTCTTCTGTAGTGCCTATCCGTTTCGCATGTTGGCGACCATCATGGCAATATGTATTTTGCAAATTGTGGCTCCGGAAGATTTGTGATAGTTGTGTTGAACCACGTACTTAGATTTTTCAACCAGGAAATTCTTCGTCTTCCTGGTACTCGTTTTCCTTCTAGTTTTCCTTAAAGAATTAATTGCAGCAACCCATATTTTTCACTGTTCTTCATTATGTGACCAAGATATTCAATTTTGGCTGTTTTTATTGTGGTTAACAACTCTTTTCCTTTTTGCGTTCTTAATAAAACGTCCTGGTTAGTATTGTGGTCGGTATAGAATACCTTCAGGATTCTACGATAAAGCCACGTTTCGAAAACCTCAATTTTTTTTATTAACGATAGTGGACAGAAATTATTTTACGTTGTCAAGTATTGCAAAGAATCTTTCAAGCACTAAGCCTTTGCTCAGCCATCTCACGTTGTTATTACTAAGAAAATCGTCAAACTAAGCATAAGCGTCTTCTTGGAATGATTTGAATTGACGATGCCTTAAAGAATATTTTGCACGTATAAAGTTCATTATCTTCATGACGGTTTGAATTTTACTGTTATGATTTGGATTTAAACTACAACACAACACATATAAATTGGGGATGTGAGCTCATTTGAGCGCAGTCCATTATAGATAGTTACCTAACCAACAACAAGAGTGTAATTATCAGTATATCTCAATATAACTATACGTTTTACTCTTCATTTCAACCATTTATTTACCATCGACGATTGAGAAGAATCGGAGAAAGGGGCATTAGAAAATAATTTAATCCTAATATTTACATCGAATTATCCAATGGTCTAAAATGGCCTTTATAACTATAAAATTCTTAACAACTTAGTGTAGGTTTACATTAATAATACAATTATTAAGCTGCATAAAGTCCTTAAACGCGACTAACATTAAAAAACAGATTTTAGTGCAAATATTTCGTAATCAAGTGCCAGAAACAAGAAGTATCTCTCTTGATAAGGACAATAGAACAGGGGAGAAGAAATTGGGTACAAGAAATAAAGTAAAACAATCTAGGTACTTATATTTAGTTAAAATTTGTTTTTATTACTTTTCTATAAAATTATTGTCTTTTGTTTTAGCTAATCATGATACTGTAGGTTTTGCAATACCAATAAAAGATAAAAAAGACACTTGGGTTGTATGCGGTGATAGACATATGTATGAATTAAAATGGCCAGACAAGGGAAAAGTACAATTTAAACAAATACATACTGTAGAAAAGGATAAACCAAAAAATCAGTTTAATGACGGTAAAGCCGATATACAGGGAAGAATTTGGGGAGGTAAGTTTTAATCTAACTTTTACCTTATGTTTGCCACATTTTTCATACAAAAAAAAATTAAAATTTTGACTTTATAACTTCTTTAATCTAATAGATTGCTAAAAATCTTTTGGAAAACGATTTAAATGTGTGTATTCTCTAATATTCTCTCTACTACATATTCCGAAAACTCTCTTAGAGAACGCTGTACTGGAACTTTTTTGCAATATTTCAACAGAAAATTATCTTGAAATGTTTTCTCCTTCGGGTCATAAAATTTAGAGTGGAAACGTATTATGTCGTTCATTTGTAGTAACGTACATTGAAAAGCACCACTTTTGTGTAACATATTTCGGATAAATTGAGAGCGAATGTGGACTATACATAAAATAAAATCCATGTTAATATAAAGATATACAAAATCCTTAAATGCAACTTACCTCAATTTTTTTGCTGAATTCTTTTCCATGATGTGGTAATACGTTGTATTTTTTGTGCTTTATTACTAGCTACAGGAGTAACATTTACCTCCATTACACGATTTATTATTTTAAGAATTCGAAAAAATATGATACTACTTTAATAAACAAACTGTGCTGCTTTACAAATCACATGCAACTAACACTACATATAACGTAAAAACACAACGTTTTTAGTGCGAGATTTGTTGACAAGTCCGAAGAGGATATTGCACGCTTTGAAATATTCGCCACTATAAACAAGAAAAACCCATTGGAGATTGTACCTACTCTTTGATTTTAAATATTGGATAGGAGATTGTACGGTTTAAAAATTAAATGGTATTGGAGATTGTACGTTTTGAATTAAAGTATAATTTTCTGACCTCAAAATTTATTGGAGAATGACTATTTTGAAAAGAGTTTTTTATTGTTTCGATTCAGGACTAGAAACTCAAAGTAATGCGACATCTATAGTTTATTTTTATGAACGAGAGAGTAATTAGCATAATTTTAACTGGTACCTCCGACCACTCCATGGGCGTGCTCAAGATTAATTGAAAAATTACTTTGAATAATTGTAAAAAATAAATGAATTATTTCAGTGTTATAAAGTGTTATGTGTATGTAAACAAAAGTAACCTCTTTTATCACACACTATATTAGAACTGACTGGCCTACATTAAAAAGGGTTGTAAAAAATTCACATTTTTTTTTTAATTTTTAAAAATTACAAAAGACAAAAAGGAGTTTTTAAAACCGGCTAAGGTATGTTAAATAGATGAATAAAAATATTAATATAAAACTTACAGCTACTTGTTACAAATCCAAATCAGATTCAGAAGATGAACTTTCAGAACCAAGATTTATAATAACTGGCTTGATCATTTTATCAGTAATATTGTCCAGCTTCCACATTTTTTCCTCTTCTTTAATAGTGTGATTTACTGCCTTTTCCCAGTTTTCAGGTTTTACATTATTTACGGCCTCCAAACACAACTGTTTAACATCATGAATTTCAAAAGTGGTATTTTTTCTTGAAACTTTACTCTTTATCTGTGCCCATACCAGTTCAATCGGGTTTAATTCACAATGATATGGTGGGGATCTAAGTACTGTCATTCCACGATTTTTGGCAATTTCATCAATTTCGTATTTTTAAAATTTTTCTTTATGAAGGGAACACAACGAATAAAGTTCCTTTCTTATAGATCCGGGATGGTACGTAATATTTTTTGAACTTAGCCAATTCTGCAAGTCTTTTTTTAAGCACTTGGTTGTGGGCAGTCAATGTGTCATATTCCATTTGAAATTTTGGTTTCCCTGGAGCATTACATGGCATTTGAAAACTACCATATTTCTCTTCTTTAATAACTCTGTATATCGTAAATTTCCCAACACCAAGTGTACTGCTAACTAACTCAACGGTCTCATCAACACTTTCACATAAACGTTTGTCTGTAAATGAATTAAAACAATTAAATATTAATGTTTTTTCATTAACTGTTAAAGGACCTGTTGCAACTGAAGTACCTACTTTTAGTGAACTGTTAAGAATTTTGAATACGCCACTTGGACCTTCCTACAAAATGGAAAAACCCACTATCACATTTTCTGTGGAATAAGTTTAGAAGGTAATTATCTAGTCAATTACTGTCGTAGATTCCTGGAATTAAATAATTAAATGTTTGATTGTTGAAACCCTTACTTCGTGGAATGCACTCACTTCAGATAAAATAAAACGTTTTATTTTATCTAAAGAATTAAACTTTATTTTGCAAATAGGTAGGTACTTATTAAACTTTTATTGGTTATATATAACCAATAAAATAAACATCTTACATTTCTTGCAAATTCATTAGTACCTGTTAACCTCCATCACTCCGACACTGGCAACCTTATTTAGGGATTAGTAACCCTCACAAGTATTGTATTCTATTCTGCTCCAACCTTTATACCTGGTGGTCATACTCAATTTAAAATTGTTTTCCTATATACTTCTGTACACTTGTTGACAAATATCTGTTTTTCATTGAGTCACCCGTATCAACAGTTTATGGATTTGCATACATAATTTATTGTTTTATTACTCTCTAATACATAAAAATACACTATAAAACGATGCCAATAAAATTTTTTTTTAAACTCATTTTTTTCTAAAATATGGAGATTGTACACTTTGAAACTATACCCCTTAATTTTAGTTCTTCTGTTATTTGAAATTTCCAAGGTTAAGGGTTAAAGCTAAAATATTTACAATATGTACAATTCAACAATCTCTTTGGGCAACTGACATTGACGTATCTAACTACGTAGACTAAAAGACGTAGACTAACTAAAGAGATCAACAGTGACGTGATTATGATTTTTAAATAAGTACAAAGTACTTTACGATTGCAGCTGTGCTACAGGCGTAGTGGATAATTATGTAAATACGACCCTTGTGTCTAATGGATGCGAAAATGAGGATCTGCTTTAGATTTTCGTAACTTGGCTTACGATAATAACTTTATGTTTTAGGCACTTTAAAAAGAGAAACTGATTTATCAGTTCCTGAATTTGGTGGCTCACTTTATATGTTTGATCATAATCTTAGAGAACATGAAAAAATTCCTAATGTCAGTATAAGTAACGGATTAGCTTGGTCTAAAGATAATACGAAATTTTTCTTTATTGACAGTGCTACAAAAGATATAGAAAAATGGGACTATGATGCTAAGACGGGGGAAATATGTAAGTATTTTATTTTAAAACTTTATGAAGTTAGATATTTAGTCTAATAGATAGGCAATTAAATTCATCATCATCATCATCATCATCATCATCATCATCATCATCATCATCATCAACATCATCATCATCAAAATGTCAAAAACGTCTGCTGCTTCGCTGGTCCATACACCATTGGGTTTGAGTAAAAAACTGTAACTTAATAGTTACACAACATTTTGTGTTGACAGCTTCCCTATTGTATTTGCTAAAAGATATGTTTAGACAGGTACTACCTGAAATTTTGGAAACTCGTTTAGTCGAAGTATATTGCTTAGTTTACAACTATTTCTATATAGTATTAGTACTGTGCATTTTAAGAATGTAATTTATATATTTAGATTTGATTATAATTTTACACTATAATTTTATTACTATATTTTAAGTTTAACGATGGACCGCAAAAAACAAGGTCACGGTTTGGATGCGGACCGCGGTCCGCCATTTGGTGACCCTTGGTATAAACTAATCATACTAAAATTGACTTATTGTTTATTATTCCAGGCTCTACTACGCTCCCTTTACTTTCTGGGGGTTGTCCTTTTCAGACTTATTTTTGCAATAATCAGTTTGTACTTATTCTTTTTTGTGCCGATTAAACACGAGCATAACAATACAATAAGTGAATATTTTATGAGAAAATTTTGACATGAATTTTATTTTTTTTTAACTAATATTTAAAAATTGTTTCATTTAGAAAGCTATTTAATTTTATAGGTGCAAATATGCAACACACCTAATTCTTGCAATAAGTTTATCATAATCTGCAATTTTTGAATTGTTTTTAACCTAATGATTCTTTTACTTAGCTAACAAAAAGATAGTTATAAACATTAAAGAACACGGATACGCAGGTATACCTGATGGAATGACCATTGATGAAGATGACAATCTGTGGATTGCTTTATTTGGAGGTCATGAAGTAAGTAACTGTTTAAATAATAAAAAATAGAAATAGCATTAACATGGGTCCTAATACCTCATATAGTACTAATATCGTCCGATAGCATCGTCGAAATTTACAGTTTACTTTAATCGTTATCGACTTTTCTCCATTTATCCCCATTAGAGATCGCTGTAAACATATTATATTGCTTCATTATTTTACCAATAGTTTTTATCTGGACGGTACACGTCGGTTAAAAACTTTTTTGCTGAAAATGTAATCATTGAAGTTTGTACACACCAGTCGTACAGTCGTTGTGGCGACTGCCCAACAACTTACATCGGTCAAACTGGTAGAAACTTTAATAAACGAATAGCAGAACATAAAAGGGCTTTCAATAATAGAAAAACAGATTTGACATACGCACTTCACCTTCTAGATCATAATCATTCTTTCAATGACAAATTTAAAATTCTTCACATTCAAAATAAAGGCCTTAAGCTATCTTTGTTAGAATCTATGAAAATCAAAAAATTAAAAAACACAGATATAATTCTGTATGACCCACTTGAGACAAACAGTTCTCCCCTCCCCAACCTATTTCATTAGAGACTATAAATTGTAAACGCATGCCAAAAATAGATCACTTGTTAAAGGCAATCAGCCGAAACAGCTGTAGTGATAATAGTTAAAATAAATTTTGTGAAGTTTTCAGTGTTTTATTGTTACATAAAATAAATTTCCATCAAGTAACGGTCGAATCCATCAAATATTGCATCTATATACGACCTTTCGCTACGAAAACCCTGTTGTTCACCTGCTAAATTTATTAACTGATTCTGTTGTTTATTAGCACTTGTAAAATTTTAGTTGTATGTTTTAGCATAGTATTTGACAAGTTTATACCTCTGTAGTTTTTCAGCTGTTTTTCCTTTTTGAATAGTAGAATTAGTTTTCTCGTTCTCTATTCTTCCGGTATTTTATTGTGTTTTATAATTTTATTCATTAACGTTGTTAATTGTTCTGTCATTGCTGCTCCACAATACTTCAGTAATACGTTCGGTATTCCGTCTTTACCTAATGCTTTTCTGTTCTTCATGTCGGTAATCTGTACGATCCTCAGTGCCCTCGGGAGAAGGGACGTCTGGATTTACAGGATTAACCGCTCTATTATTCATATTGGTGGATGACCGAAGAGCGTAGGTTCGGTCGGTGGCCATAGACACGGTGTAAGACAAGTAAGTGATTGGCTCCAGGTCAATGAACTGGAGGTCAACCACTCGTTAGTTCTAAGCCTAAGAATCTGAAAGAGAAAATCGATATTTAACACGCAATTTATAGGTCAAGTTCAAATTAGTAACTATAGGGAAATCCAAGCTGTCAAAATTTAAGGGTAGGAAAAAGTGTTACAAAGGACCTGAAACCAGCTGGAATTCCTTCAATATAGTGCCATTCGGCCAAATCAGCAATAAAAAGTAGGTGTAAGTACACTGTGGAAAAAGATATAAACAAATAACGAAAATTTATTTTTGTGATTTTTCTAAGTCGATACGTATAAAAATAAAACAGTAAAATATTACAAGTTTAAAAATCCCTGAAAGCAGAAATAAAAGCACATTCATAAAATATCGACAAAGTTCAAATTAAAATCAAAGTTTTAATAGTGTACCAAAATGCATGTAAATATATTCAACATAAAAGATGCAATTCCTTGGCCAAGTTTTGCAGTTTACATTACATGTAAATCTCTCATAAGAAATGTTAAAACCTCTTACCAATTTATTACTGTGTACCTGAAAGAGAAACAATATATTTCCTATATAAAGATCGGCGGCTCTGAATGCAGAGTCCGACGAGGATTTATGCGGGTGAAAATATAAGGCAGTAAAACACAAGTATTCTCTTTATTTAAACAATTCCTTGTTCGAAAGACTAAGTCCTGTAGGTAAGGATTTAGCGAATTGTCCCTGGAAGAGAACAATTTCTTACACAACTTGAAAACTCCGTGCAAAACTAAAATCTTGAAAAAGACTAAGTTTCACTCGGCTTCAAAGTTCGTATTTTCTCAGAATTCGACTAAGTCGAAAACACAGATTAAATGCGACTTCAATTCGCGACGCTTCTGGACGCTTATTAGCAAATTTCGAGTAAGTCGAAATTGCACAAATAAATCGTCCAAAAATGGCCGCTGGTTCCCGCTCGGAAACCGACAGAGTCCACGCTGGAACTTCGCCTAAGGGTTATAGTTGGCTAAAGATGTGAAACGTTAGGTTCCGGGTTTTGAGTCTCAGAGAACTTAATCAATCTGAGGAGCTCGACATGCCTTAGGAGGCTGGAGTGGCGGACATATCCTGACCCACTCTGATTTCCTGGCCGGCGTGCATTTCTCTTATAGAGAAAAAAGTAGGTCAATCGTAACCGTCACTGCCTGGTACCGATTGCCTCCAAACACGACGGCCAATGCCCAATTTTCTGTATTATCATTGGTTGCAACTCTGGTGCATTTCCACCAATGATAATAGCGAAAATGAGAATCCAGAATTATGATTGGCTGCAATTACTGTTGCCATTTGACCAATCACAATTCAGTATTCTGGGCGACATTCAGATTTTCAAGTATTTTCCGAACTTTTTATATTAAGTTCTTCATTTGTGGTAATTTCTGGTGTTTCGGATTCTAGCATCGTTTGTTCTTCCTCTGAATAAAGCTTTTTTAGGTAGTCAATTCACGGATCCGTTTCTATGAGTTTTGGTTCTATTAGGTCCTTTACATCCGTTCTTTTACCTTTTATCAAGCGCCACATTTCCTTTTTCAGACCGAAAAAATCATGTTCCATTTCTTTTGAAAAGCGTTCCCAATTATCATTTTTTATTTTTCTTCCAAGTGCGTGTGTTTGGTTTCTAATTGTCTTGTACTTACGTTATGCCTCTTGTGTTTTGACATTTGAGAGAACAATTTAAGTTGAAAAATTTAACACAATGAACTTACGACTTTTGTAAACCCTGCTCTCATCTTCTCCTTACTCCTTTACATTTACATAGCTTCTCCTAGATATGGTTGTTCCCTATTTCCAGGACTTGCTGCTTAAGACAGTCTAAATACATAACAACAGTTTATGGGTCTATCCCGGCACGACAAAATTTTCAATTTCTAATTTAACTGAGCTGTCACCGTGCTTCGGAAGGCACGTAAAGCTGTCAGTCCCGGCTATGAAAGTCGTCTTTAAGTCATGATAGGGGCGCTTGCGCGGCCTAAAAACCCTAACACTAGACCTTAGCCAGAAGGTTACACGAACTTTACTTTATGGGTCTAGCTTACCGGGACAGTCCCGTTATACGACTGTCACTGTTTTAAGAACATCCGTTATTCGGCTTTTCCTTCAAAATATATTTAATATTTTTATTTTCAAGGTTATCCAAGTAGAATCTAGATATGGAAGAATATTAAGGAACATTAGAATACCTGCTTCTTATGTTACGTCTGTAACCTGGGGTGGTCCCAATTTTGATATATTGTATGTAACGACGTCTCAAGCGCATCTCGATGAAAAACAGTTGAAAGATGAACCTGATGCTGGAAGTGTATTTGCCCTCTCAGGATTGGGTGTTAAAGGAGTTCCACCTAATCAAGCCATTATTCAAAAATATATTTTTAAAGCATATTATAATACTTTTAAGAACAATTTTGAAGACATAGTGGCGTCTTTTCTTACTGCTCCTCTAACATTTATTTTAGTTATGACTGTTGTATTTTCATATATAGTACTGATGATGTTGCAGTATTGATTACTACTCTAACACACCTACTTATTATATTTTTATATTAGTTTACCTTATATTTTCAAGGTTATCCAAGTAGAATCAAAATATGGAAGAGTATTAAGGAACATTAGAATACCTGCCTCTTATGTCACGTCTGTAATTTGGGGTGGTCCTAATTTTGATATATTGTATGTAACTACTTCTCAAGCTCATCTAGATGAAAAACAGTTGAAGGATGAACCTGATGCTGGATGTGTATTTGCCCTCTCAGGATTGGGTGTCAAAGGAATTCCGCCGAATCAAGCCATTATTAACAAATGTTACTGTTAGAGCCTAATACATATGATGATTCTACTAAATTATAGTTAGATACAATAAACCTAAATAATATATTTATAATTTTTTTTATAGACCAGGGCGGCTCTTTTAAAGGTGGATGTGAGGGGTGGCATTCGGATTTTGTAGAAATAGTTATGTAATAACTTCAATAATAATTAACTTATCCTTCCTCTTCTTAAAACAATTGATTTTGGAGCAAAGTTGTCAAGAAATATAATAGCGACAGTCAAATTTACTATAAGATACAGCTAGTTAAAAATGTTTTAATTTATTACCGGTACTGCCAAATAGCATTAAATACAAAAAAGAGGGGGATAAACAAGCCTTTTCTTATTCACTGTTTTTTAACCCATTAAATTACAGCAAGGACCTGTATAATTGAGCTGATGAGAATCAGAGTGGTGTAAGTCAGTTTTTAATCAATTTGAGATTTTTAAGTGTTTGTTAGCAAAAAAATTGTCTTTTTGTAGTCACAAATTGTTACTTTTTTTTTATTAATATAGATTTTATATACCTATTGTTTATCATAAAAAAAATAAAAAGGGCTTAAATGACTTACACTACTACCATTCTAAACACCAATAGAGATTAAATAAAATAACTGACTTACCTTGTTGAAGATTAAAATTTTACACTTTGTCAACAGATTAACTATTTCTAAATTATCTTTACTTAAAAAGTAATCAATTCTACGATCGACTGGAGTCTTTTTTAGTCCACAGTTTCATCTTCCTCATCGCTTTGAGGTTCAACATATGGAAGGGGGCTAATCTTGTCCTCTACTTCATTATTTGCAGCAGTTGCTATGTTTTGAAAAAACCCATGATGGACTGGAGGAAAGAACTGTAGGAGGTCAATCATATCCTGTTTCTTCTGCTTGCTTACAGGTCTCATTCTTGAGTTTTTTCATGACAACATTTTTCAACTGTACTTGCTTTCCCTTTTGTCCTGTTGGAGTGATATCTATGATGTCGAACTGTACCATATCTTGAATTTTTTTTCCTATTTGTAATGTTTCTTTTAATTGGGCTTGTTAAAAATAATTCATCACTGCTTACCTCACAAACAATAAATTTCTCTTTTCTCCGGCAGGTAGTCATGATTTTTTTCCAGTTACTTGGTAGATAGATTGCCTTTCCGTTTGCAGCTAGTTCTGCACAACCAAAATTCGAATCATTCAGTAGGAATGAATGTCCAGAAACTGAAAACTTCTGATCGATTACTGTCTGTTGCATCGCTTTATAGAAATCTTGTTCGTGCTAAAGCCATTTTAATGTTTTGGTTTTGATCAGTACAAGTATCGCTGTGAATTATAACATGTTTCTTGTTTGGATTATTTAGTTTAAGATGCTTTATAATACAGGATGAAACTTCTTGAGAGCCTCTGGAAGTGATAGTTTTATCCCAGAAATAAAATATAAGCCAGCTTCTGTGTCGAAGTCATGCACTCCAAAGTTATAGCAGTACATAGTTCGCTTCTAATAGGCATCTGAAACAGATAACACTGGATACAGCAAAGCTTTTTGTAGGTCAATACTACATACATAACTGTCCTGGTTTCTTTTCGCGTTTTTCGCATCAGTAGTCATACATTCCCTTGCTAGCTCAGCTTTCCGTAAATGGAGTTCATGGTCAGTATTAAGTTGAGATAATTCATACCTAATCAATTCAGGATTGCTTATTTTAATTTTGAATATGTTACATTTTTTGCACGTGTCTTTTTTTGGAATGTTGAAGTGAAGGTTAAATTTAGTGTTGAAAGCATATCAATAAAATTCTCCTTAACCGGTGATTTCTGCTCTTCCTGACACTTTTTCTCATACAATGAATATATTTTTCCCATACTTCAATTATCACTAAGGTACCTTCGGTGTTTATTTTTCTTCCTGATATAGTGACTCTGGTAAGAGGGAAATGACTTGATATGTTTGCAGACATATTCTATATCGTCATCAGGGATTTTTCTTGCTGGGCATCCTTCTATACCTCTAAAATCTTCACCAGGTAATTTAACTTTACATAGTTTTTTTAGAGCTCGTCTAACACGACCAACTGACATGCAAAAAGTAGCGAGAAAATACTTTTTGCACACTGCAACAACTGATATAGGTACCTTGATTTGTTTTTAAATGGTATTTAAAAAATCCACCCTTTTTACGGGACCTGGCTTGATTTGAGTTCTTTGAATCTGTCCGCAAATATAAGTATTTTTCCGCTTAAAATCCCCAAGTTCCCAGAAAGACTATTTTCTCATGATACGCCATTTTACAGTGACATGGGGTGTCTGAAAATGTTTTATTTGCTACTTCTTGGCCATTAACATTCACATATCTCTCACCAGAATTCCTCTGTTTCTTAGTAATGCTTTTCTTATGCCATTTTGGCTTCCTGAGCCTTTTTCTAGTTTTACTTTAGCTTGGGACCGATAAACTCACCATTTTCATCTGACTGATTATCTGATTCGGACTTAGTAGACATTAATCTGTTTCTTCTTCCTACAAGGTTGAGTCTTTTTTAAAAAGGAGTAAGCCTGTTATCTTCATTATAATCTGGATCCCTATCAACATCATCGGTTGATTTAATAGAGTCTGATTCACTTGATAAATGTAACCTGTTATAGGTTTTCAGTATAGGCCTACTCATGTTTTAGGTTATTTAAATTTCTTTTTTTTATAAAAATGCATTTTCACTTAAAATAACGTTATTGTTGTAAAAGTTTGTTCTAAATACAAGCCTAACCTGAAAATGTCAACAAGGATACATTTCTCACATTTCAGTTATAAAACAAGATTTTCTTCAATTTAAAAACAAGCTACTGTGACAGAATATTAAATATGTTTGTTTATATACCACCAATAATATGTAATAATACATAAAACAAAATAACACTCACTGATCACTTTGCAATAATATAACCTTGCATTTAAACAAATTCATCATCTGACTTACAGCACTCTCATTCTAAACACATTGGCAGTTTAGTGTAGGATGACAATGATGTGCTGCTCCCAGTGGGCAGTGATTGAACAATTGACTTACTTCACTCTCAAACTAAACAGAATGAGCGATTCGGATAGTTTAACTTACACCACTCTGGTGTTTACCGGTTCAATTCGTCTAGAATATCTTCATAACATAGTTGAAATCGGATTAACAGATTTTGCATAATAATTTTACAATCTAATTTTTTTTTTAAAACTTTATAAATCTTGCACAAGAAAAAATAGACCATATACAAGTTTGCCAATTTTTTAATTATAAAACGTACTTAGCCCATAGTTAACTCAAATTGGGGTCAGGCGAAGGAAATACGTATAAGAGTAGAAAAGGCAAGAGCATCGTTCACTAGCATGAAGCAAATTTTCACCTCTAAAAGCCTCACCCTACCTCTCAAAATTCAACTTCTGAAATGTTATATATTCCCGGTTTTGTTATATGGAATGAAGTCGTGGACAATGACCAAAAAATTGATGAAAAAAGTAGAGGTCTTCGAAATGTGGGCTTACCGACGCCGACGTATATTACGTATATCCTGGACTGAGCACGTGACCAACGAAGAGGTACTACGCCGGATAGGTAAAGAGAGAGAGGTAGGAATAAGTATTAAAAAAAAAGAAAGTTGGAATACTTGGATCACGTTATGAGACATAATAAATATAGAGTACTACAGCTGATCGTTCAAGGGAAAATAGACAGCAGAAGGGGTCCAGGGAGGAGAAGGCGCTCGTGGCTCCAAAACTTGCGGCGATGGTTCGGATTGTTATCTGCTGAACTATTCAGATCTGCCGTAAACAAAGTCAGAATAGCCATGTTGATTGCCAACGATCGGAACGGACAAGGCACATGAAGAAGAGAAGACTTAGCCCGTCTTACTTATTTTGTGGAATTAAAGTCGGATTATGTGGACGGTCTAAGGAATGCTTTAAAATTATAAACAAATGTTATGCTTATAAACAAATATAATATAAACTAACAACTTAAATGAAATTCGGAAAAAAATTCATTGACAAAAAAAGGGTAAGACATTTTTTCCAAAAGAAATAAAGTTAAAATACAAGCAATGGTTCCTGAGATTCAACCGGTCAAAGTTGAAGGCATTGACAAAGAAATCAATCACTGCTATTTTGCAGTAGTTTTGCTTCTATTAACGTCTTAGAACAATAATCTATTTAGATGTAATGTATCATCTTGGGTAATCTTGGAACGATTTGTATAATAAGACAAATTAATATTGTTACCAGATTAAAAAGAATAAGCTGTTGTAGTTATATTTCAATGTTAATTGTTCTATTTAAATTTTACTATTTACTTTGTCCAAACTGCAATAAAATTTGTTAATTTTGAAAATAAATAATCCCTTGTATATTGCTATATTTTTAAACCATCCACATATCTCCTATAATCTTTTCATAGACTTTCGACAGGCATATAATAGCGTAGAAAGAAGCCAAGTATGGAATGCCGTGGGGGAGTTCTCAATACCAAAGAAACTCATTCGGATGACCAAAGTCTGTATGGAGGGTGGAATATCTAAAGTACGTGTAAATAATAAACTATCTGGCAGTGATGCGTTATCTCCACTACTTTTTAACCTTGTATTAGAGAAAGCCATGAGGTCGGCCGAAATAAAAACAGAATTGCTATCGGTTTAAGGTCCCAAGCTGTCACTCGCATATGCAGATGACATAGATCTCGTTGGAGACTCCATACTATCCACGAAAGACATTTTCAACAAGGTGGAAGGAGCAACAAGTGAAGTAGGGCTGAAGATTAACGAAGAGAAGACAAAATATATGTGTATAAATAGAACGACACGAAGAGACTGAATAGGATAAAATGTGACGGTCAACACCTTCAATTTCGAAAGAGTACAACGTTTTAAGTATCTGGCGGCCGTAATCACAGCTGACAATGATGTCACTGAAGAAATAAAAGATAGAATCCATTCTGCAAACCGCTGTCTATTTGCACTGGATAAGCTCACAAAATCCAAAAATCTCACAAGAAGTTCAAAGATCAAAATCTATAAATCCATGGTCAGACCTGTAATAACATACAGATGCGAAACATGGATCATGAACAAAGCAAACGAAGAAAAGCTCAGACACTTTAAACGAAAAATACTTAGAAAAATTTTCGGACCTCAATATGACATCACCACAAACCAGTATAAGATCAGAACTAATATCAAATTAAAAGCACTCTACAACGACGCCGATATTGTCCAAGAAATTAAATCACAGCGACTAAAATAGGCAGGCCACGTGCACAGACTGCATAACAAAAGACTTGTAAAACTGGTATGGGAGGAGATTCCCACATGCAACAGACCACTCAGACGTCCCAAAATGCGATGGAGAGATAACATCCAAGCAGATCTCCGGAAAATAAACATTTCATTTGACCCTAGGTTGATGGAAGACCGAACAAATTGGAAAAAAGTTGTACAGTCAGCCAAGACCCACCCAGGGTTGTAGCGCTACGTGATGATGACATATCTCCTATAAAGAATAACATTTGAAATTATATGATACTTTTGTAACAAAAAGTTGCTAAACAAAACCAAAGAAATCTCACAAGCAGACCCTATCATCAATAAACTGGAATGAGTAGTTGATGAAGCTCCTATCAGGAGTCGGTATCAACATCTGCAGTTCCATTAAACTTCGTATAGTACAGAGACCCTGTGAGTAAACCAGACATGTAATAATAAGTTAATGACAAAATGGTGAAGCCAACAAAATTTTACATAAAACAGGGGTATGGTGGCCAATGGTGCAGTAAAAAAGTGCCATGCTTAAACTAAGGAAGGTGTAAATACTTCCTGGTGCCCGAATAAACCTCTCTTCTTTGCACATATAATATTATATACTATGAGGAAACCTGAGGCGGAACAATTACAGAGATACAGAATTAATGCTGACTTCTCATCATATGGTATCCAGAATTCAGCAGATGTATGACATATTCTCTAGACCGCAGGGTGATATCTGGTAAACAATCAAGTTTAAGTTTGCAGAAGAGTTAATCGTAGCAATATTTAGTCATAGTGGAAATTTTAAAATTTAAATTCCAGTTGAACATAACTCTGTTTTTCAGGCAGAGAATTTTGTACTCTTATACTAAGCAAGAAAAATTACCATGAAGCTGTTGAATTAAAGCCGACCAATATATGCAAACATAGCAAAGCAGTTATACACCTATTGACTTTAAGGTGGAATCTAAGATAATGTGGGAATGCTGGGATGTACTCGACATACTGACGAAATATAGCAATGTCACAATAGTATGGTTTTTGAGTCTCATTTGATCGCAAGCGACAAACACTTTTCAGAGACAACCAAGTGAATATCAACACATGTTAGGGTTGCCGCTGTTGAGCTGGTATAGTAAACATCGTATTTGTTAGAGCTATATTATTTTTTTTTATCTCGGTGAGAATAATGTGAACTAGTGTGTGCTGAACATTTTTGATATAAGCATCGACTGTATATGGGTTAGTAAGATATTTGTTGCAATTATTTAATGGTGGATGGTAAGTATCCGAACACTGGATTGACATTCATGGTACCAAATTTGTAAACTGATTTCTTTATAACTATAATTTACACGCAAATCTTCTTCTTTGCGTGCAATATCAGAATTATCCGACGTTAGCGATCACCATTGTGAAGGCTTCCCGATCTTCTGCAATATGGAATAATTGTCCTGTATTTGGTATCTGAATCCATTCACGAATGTTTTTTAACCAAGAAACTTGTTTTCTTCCTACACCTCTACGGCCCTCTATTTTGCCTTTAGGGATCAGTTGTAATATTTTATATCGACTTCTCGTTACTATATGTCCCAGGTAAGACATTTTGCGATGTTTAACAGTCTTTAGCAGTTCTCTATCTTTGTTGCCGCTCCTTAGTCCTTTTTCATTAGTTTTCCTTGCTTTCCAAGGTATCTTCAGCACTCGTCTATGAACCCACATTTTCAATGCTTCAATTTTGTTCATGCGTCCACACTTCTGCACTATACAAAAGTACGGACCAAACATAGCACTCAACCATTATTTGCCTTAGTTCTAAACTAAGATGGTTTTTGCAAAGAAATGACTTCTTTTTCATAAAAATAGTTTAAAAAAAAAGAGGTTAATCTTTGTAATTTGGTATATTCAAAAAACCTTAAAAGGGCTACATCAAAAAACACACGAACGTTTTCGAAATGACAATTCCATCATCAGGTTTAAAAAAACACTAGGTTGACATGCATGAGCCACCAAAATATTTGGATAAAAGCCTTAAAAATAAATGTAGTTACAAAATATTGTAAAATAATAATATTGCAAAATAATATAAGTCATTGCTATTCTACGTTTTATTTCTATGTCTGGATCTAGTTGGTTCATTATCACAGTTCTTAAATATGTCATTTTGTGAACTTTTTCAACTTCTACTGCGTTTAATTGAAGCTTGCAGCGGGTTCTGGATCACGACTAAACACTAAAAATTTGGTTTTGTTTAAGTTTATTTTAATGCTCATTTCCTGTCCTACCTCGTAAATACGATCAAGCAGAATTTGAAGACATTCAATATTATTTGAGAACTACCCCGTTGATTTGTATTCCATATGGTTATCTCTCAAGTGCTTTTTTAAATAACTAATCCGAGTACACTGAGTCTGATTCCTCTTTACATAAATATTTTATTGGTGTAGTTATCTCCAATTTTTACGATAGCAGTTTGATTCCAGTACACAAATTTCTAATGACACAAATATCCCTATATAACTTGCAAATAAGATAATAAATTAGCATAGTGCACACCAGGTAGTTATGCCAAACATAGTGTAAGTCTGGGAGAGTTGGACCACATTTCTATGGACGCTCACTAAAATTATATATGTCAACTTATTAACATTATTATTTAAGTGTTTGGTAAAGAATTTAGTTTTATACTCTTAAGAGTTTACTTTCTAATTGAATAATATTATTAAAGGCTACATTGCATTTTTTCCAAAACTTTGCACGATCCTTGTCAGCCGGACGTGTCTGGATAAGATGGACCAGTAGCTTGGGAGAGATGGACCAGGGGTAAAAAGTGGGATCAATGACTACAAACCTAGTATAAAGTAAAACATATGTATATTTTACATAATACTAAATATTAAAATAACCAAATAAAAAACCAAACAAGTCTATTACTTTACTTGCTTGATCAGAATCTTCCTAATAATGGGAAACTTCCTCTTTGTGAAATTATTTGCCTGTTACCGCAAAAGTCATATTTTACTTTAAATCTAGATCAACTTTCATGAAAACACCGAAAACACTGTACACACTCCACCCAGTCTTCTTTTTTTTGTAGTTTCATTGTAAGCCTTTCCACATCCCACACACTCATCTTTATCCCATTATTCTACCGACATACCGTCATCTTGGACTAAATCTGCGGAATCATAGCTGCCTGAGCCTGAACTTTCAAACTGTGTCACTTTGCCAGATGGTTCCTTTTTTGGCTTGAGAAACTTCTTTCTTGATTCAATTGTTTTTTAGTTGATCTTGTTTCTTTTTCTTTTTTTGTTTATCTTTCATTGCTTGCTTAACTACCTTCTTTTTTACAACTGCAATATTCTGAGCTGAATTTAATACTTTTTAATCAGTCGTCAAACATCTCTTAACGGTTACTTTCTGCGTGAGAGAAGGGACGGGTGATATATGTTCTAGAGGTTTAGAAGAAACCATTGTTGACGGTGTAAGGCTACTAAAAGTACTGGGGATACTAGCAAGATCAAATTGAGTTCTTGGTACTGTACAGGAGACACAAGAATCAACAGTATCACTTGTTGGAATACTAGTTACAGCACTGACGTATTGGCCGATAAGTTCTGCATTGGAGGTAACAGGATCAACCTCGTCAGTTGGTGCACTAGCGAGAATGTACGCCAATACTTGGACAATGGATACTACACTGGCAGAGTCGGGCTCTAGGTAGGAGTAGGCTTGTATTACAGTCATATCTTGAGGGGACTATGCCACAAGCTTGAAATCCACTCACACCGTTTTGTACACCTGCAGCTTTGGTCCATGTGCAGAAAAATTTCACTAGTGACAAGAAGATTTTTCTGAAATTTTAACAACTGAGCCAGGAGGCATCCCGTCCATGAACTCAACTTTCAAGTTCTTGCCCTTCATTATGCAGTATGAGAGAAGAAATTTATCTTCAGCGCTAGCACAAGGTAGAACAGAAATAGTTTCACCTTTTCCCCTGACGTAAATGAAGTTACATTTTTGGAACCTTTAATGGCAACAACATTTCCTGGCTTGTTGTTCAGTTAAAGCCCGGTTTCGTCCGAGTAAGAGTAGGATTTCTTAAAGGAAAAGAGTTTAACCAATCATAAACAGCTTTTCCAGTTTCCTTGTTGAATTTGTGAGGTAGTTCTAGCTCTTCAGCAGGTTCAAACGCCATGCTTTTCTCTGAATCCCTGCAATGAGTAAACTCATGAGCTTGTAACTTTTTATATGGCCTATAATCCTTTGTTTATTTACTCTTCCTACAATGGAGGAAACCCCTAAGCTGACCTGTAAACTTTCGTTTTTTAATCCTTTTTTTAAGAGAGGTCTTAGTAGTCTTAAAACAGAAAAATACCAGCTACTTAGTTAGTAATTACACTATAAGTCGTTTTATTAAAAGTAGGTAACATTTAAAAACGTTGATACTGATCCATCTCTCCCGTATTGAAATACGTGGTCCATCTCTCCAAAAGTCCGAGTGCGATGGACCACCTCATAATTCGCATTATGAGGCGTTTTAGGTTAGGCTACTACCTACATGTTTATTGTTATCGCTACAAGAATCCTATCGTCGATATCACGGAAACTTAAACTGAAAACTAAAACTATGTTACTATGTTAAAAAACTGTTGCACTCACCAAACAGACAATGACATTTTTCTCGATAAATATTAACAACAACATCACACAACTAACAGCATGTCTTCACTGTAACTGAAGTATACTCACAACAAACGATGATAGCGCTCGAGCGTCACAGTTTGGAAATATTGGACTGGTCCATCGCTCTCGGTGGTCCATGTCTCCTGGACTTACCCTAATACGAATAGTGTAGATAATAGCATAACTAATTGTATTTTTGTTTATTTATTTATAGCTGTAACAGCTGTTTATAAAATTAATTGATAACTAAAATTTATCAATTGTTTATTTGGTCTGTATGCCTAATATAGAAGCCTTTGAGATGTGGGCCCTTTTTGAAGGATGCTGAAGATCTTCTGGATAGAGCAAGTGACCAACAACGAGGTGCTAAAAAGAATGGGTACTGAGAGAGAACTCCTAAATATTGTAAAAAACAGAAAAACGAGTTATCTAGGACATATTTAAAGGGGAGAAAAATACAACTTCCTACGACTTATAATGGAAGGGAAAGTGGAAGGAAGAAAAGGTCCAGAAAGAAGAAAATGCTCCTGGTTGAAAAATGTAAGAGACTGGACAGCCTTTAGTAATGAAGAAAGTACCTTAAGAAGAAGAAATATGCCTTATATTTTAACACCAAACCATAAGCGGTCAAGAAGCAAAGTGTTTCCGTTGTGTCAGAGTAATAAGGCGATGATAAATAAGAAAGATTTAAAAACCGTCCTGGAAGAAGAAATTAACAAAGGGATGAAGTAAAGCAACAAAAGATAATAGAGTGAAGGGAGACAAAGAAGAAACAACTTAATTTTTAGTGGATTACTTCATTCTCGTAGAGAACCTTTTATTCCTGCCATTAAAAGAGTTCTACAGATATGCCTGGAATCAAAAAAAAGATCAGAGTGAACAGAGCACATTCACTAGGTCGACTAATATTAAAATGTTCTATCATCATACACCACCCAGAAAACTGCCCAGATTTCATAAAGACCGATACAGAACATAAACAACAACAAAATCAGAATGAAGAACAGATTGAGATAACATTAATCGAAGTAAAGAATGCAATAAAAACTTAAAGAACAAAAAACAGGGGGACCCGGGAATCGTTAATAACCTAATTAAGTACGGGACGGACAAACTACACAGAATTATACAAGAAATGTTCAGTAACGCTATAAAAATGAACGAAATACCAGATGAATGGTCCAAAACATATATAACCTCGATACATAAAAAGGGAGATAAGAAGAAATGCGGAAACTACAGAGGCATCAGTGTGATTGCATGTATGGGCAGGTTATATGGAAAAATACTGAAGGAAAAAACTGGAAAAATCTATCTCAAGTAAAATCGAAGAAGATTAGGCGGGGTTCACGAAAGGAAGATCTTGCATAGACCGCATATATACAATCCAACAATTAATTGAAAATAAAATGTAAAAATCCTTATATAGATAGATAGATCATTGTACACATTCCTAGCGATGCAGACATAGCGTTAGTTTTTAAGAATATAAAGAAATTAAGGAAAATACCAAGATTTATGTAAACAGGGACTGATAAAAAACATTAAAGAAAACAACAGAGATATTATGGTGTAACTCATATTTGAATACCTATTGGTAAAGTCAATAAGATCTTCAATGAAACCGTATGGTTCCATTATCCAGTAAAAGTAATTGAAATATTTTTGAATATGCAAGATAAAGGGTCCAAGTTAATATATGATCACTGGAAACGAATTGGTTAAGGGTAGTGAATCAACGTTAAGAACTGCTATCCCATGACGCTACTCGTGACGAGGTATTAGAATATTTTAAAAGATTTATGTCCATATACATATATCCAATGTTAATAAATTGAATCCGTGTGTAAGTTACTCCACTAATAACCCTGCACAAATTAAAAACAAAAAAATTTAAATTTTACAAAAAGCAATGACATGGTACACCATCACAAACATATTCTAACCCATTTTTACTCGTTAAGTTTTAACTAAATATTTACCCCTATACGTCACTATGCTTAAATTAAAAGCAAACATATATACAATCTCTTTATCTAATCTTTTTAACAACTTAAGATGAAAAATATGATTTGCATAATACCATTTAGTAAACATAGTGCCGATTTTAAATTATTGTGTTCTTCTTCGTGTTGCGTACGAATATGTTGGAAGATTGGATTGAAACCATCTTCTTCTTTGGCGTGTCATTTATAATGATGCTCATTTTATTTCTACTAAAGTACATCCAGTTCCAGAAAGATTCACATACTAATAATAACGGTAAGTTCAATCGCATGTTTTTAAAAGTTAGGTTATGTACACTTTGTTTGTAAATCATAATGATGTCCTTAAACTTCACAATATTTCCATATATTACAATATTTAGTTAAGATTAAGATAAGAATTCAACAATAATGGTTAGTACAATACTGAGACTATGAAACTAATTTTTCGAGATTTCTTCAATCTCATTATACTGTTCAGATAAAATATTTTCCACCTAAGAAGACCACTTTGCAGTTAAATAATGGTAACTTTATTACTAGCAGACCAGATAAGCGGCAATATATGTTACACTACCTTTATGAATAATATTTTACGGCTTTGTTGTTTCAGTCAGCACTGCTCAACAAGTTATCGTTTTATGATTTTAATATTTTATTGCAATAATACGAAAACGAAATATTTATTTATACAGTAAATTTATTACATGTTATTTTTTTAAATATAAATTTAATTATTTTAAATAAGGATTACCATGTGTCATAATAATTTTAATCGCCTTTATACACACTTTAAAATTTTGTGTAGTAATGTATTTCTTAAATCCACACAATCATTAAAAATGATTTAGGATGTTTAAAAATATCTTTCTATTAACGACACTGTCATCGACAAAATAAATCCAATTCAAACGTCATCATATTTCTTTTCTGTTTATCGTTAAAAATTAATTGATGGTCGTGGGTTGTATTGGTGTTATTTAATAATTCAACAAAATACATAATCAGTAAAGATCTTATTTAAAACATGCGAGCGGTTTTTGCAATCAAAATCAATGCAATGTTTATGCTTGTTTAGTATTCTCTGTTAAATAATGTGTGTTCAATTGTTTCGTCTGTTGTACAATCCTCGTCCTTTTTAGGGTGTTGTAGTTGTATATAAGTACCTATCATTTATAGCAGTGTATTGAAGCGGTACTTTAAAGCAAAATGAGTAATTTGGAAGAAAATAAAATACAGTCGACACGTAGAGTTTTAGCTTCAGAAGAACGGCATTTAGTTCTAAAAGTCGAAAGTTATTTCAATTTGGAAAAAAATAATATGGGTCCATTAACATCAGTTATGGCGGTTCAGAAACGCACATGCGATGCTTGCGGTATTTCAGAGAGGACATTCCGAAGAATTAATAACATGAGTGAGAATAAAATAAATAAAGTATGCAAGAGAAATCGTCGACATCCAAAAACTTTAGATTTGCACCAGTCAATTAAACTTGCAATTGTGTGATATTATTTTAACAAGTTCGTGGAGAGTGCTGAAACATGTAGGTTTTCGATATAAAAATAACACGAACTGTTATTTTTCTAGTCGTTCCGGTAATGGTAAACCTATAATATACTTCGTGCTGGAAATTATGAGGGTTTTATTCCTGACGCTAGTTTAATTTTTTCGTCCACAAAGACTACAGGTGACTATCATGGAAATATGGATGCAAATTTTTTTGAACAATAATTTGAATTTGAATCCTGACGCTAGTTTAATTTTTTCGTCCACAAAGACTACAGGTGACTATCATCTAAATATGGATGCAAATTTTTTTAAACAATAATTTGAAGAAAGTTTGTTAAAAAAATTGAAGCGACCATCCATAATAGTGTTGGATAATGCATCCTATCACTCAAGATTAGAATAGAAATTTCCTTCAAACAGCTGGAGAAAAGAAGGAATAAAGTTGTGGTTGACAGAAAAAAAATTATCACAGTGACATATTTTTAAAAGTCGATTTACTTAAAAGGTGTGAAGAGCACAAAATTAAAAAAAAATGTTACTGACCAAATGTCTCTTGGCCATGAAGTTGGCCAATTGAGTTAGTTTGGGGTATAGCTAAAATTTTTTATGATAAACATGCATCCAAAGCAGTTCTAGCGTTCTGAGTCTTTTCAAATCGAGCAAGTTGTAGATGAGGAAAAGTAACAAAAAAGTGTTTCGGGAATACACTTCGAACTTTGTGGTGTGTTTTAGTTAAACAATAAAGTACCTTCAGTCTAATTACTGGACTGCATAGTCTCAATAGTTGTGGTATTAATTATTAATTACTGAACTACACGTGCTTAAACCTTTTGTTTTGCTGAAAACTCGGAAGTGATTTAGTGCCAATTTATTTCAAGATTATATTTAATACAATGTCTGCAAAAAATAAAATTCCTGAATATATTTTATTCAAATTGGGACATACCAGCAACTTGGCGAGTATTTTACAATTTAACTACATGCAAAACCATTCGTTTGTATTCGTAAAAGTGCTGTCCCTAAAGCTTAGTTTATAGTACAGTCTTTCTTCTGGAGTGTACTTAATGGCACACGTTTGGTGTGCTGTTGAATCTGTGGTCTTCATACCTGGACGGATGGACGAAAATCTAAAATATAAGACAGAATTATTCAATAACAGTAAATATTAAACAATAGTAGTAGTAGTTGCATGTATTTCTTTTATAGTTTACGTCATTACCTTTTATAATTCGGTCCAGAAAAATCTTTAAAGAAATCGTAAGTGAGATATTTGGTCCTGTAAGGAAAAGATTTCAGTCGTGCTTCCTTAGTAACTGCTAGGTGTTCGTGGGGTAAATAGATGCCTCTATTTTTTAATTTCTTTTCAATAGTTGCATAAACTGAGTCACACTCCATCCGATTGTGCCCACGAACCAGTTATTTTTTAAGTATTGTGACATTGTTGAAAACCGCAAATTGAAGAAGAGCATTACTAAGGATTTTATTTTTTTGTTTGGCACCCGCAGCTATCGCTGCAAATAATTAACGATCTACTCCAGGAGACCAGTTTAAAATTAATTCCTCTAAATAGTTTATCAAACAGCTAACCAAATTTGACGATTTCAGCTCGCCTTCGCTTTCGTCCCATTAGTAGCACTGTCATGGAAATACAGTTACTTTGTAGTAATAGGTTCCATCGTTCCGGTAACACACAGGTAATAGGTTCCGGTAACCTATTACTTTTGTCGCCTATTACCCAAGCTGCAAGCAGCTTCATTTCGCTTGGCTTGCTGTAGTTTCTTGTAGTAATCATAATATCTTTTTCAATAAACGAATACTTTTTAGTATTTATAGTTTATTTTTGTTTCAACCGTGAGTGATAAACATTCTTCATATGTTTTAATGGTTGTTACAAATAAATATTAAACATATACAGCTGACAGAGGCTTAAAAATAGATGATTTAACTACTATACTATACACAAATTATAAATGAAATATTAGATATATACATAACTTATGTAATATAAGGCGAGATAAAAAAATATTAGTGTATAATATTATTATATTAAATAACTCGAGAATTTAGTTTTGCATTAACTACAAATAACTACATTAGAATAAGGGCAAACAAATTCTAATAACATACTGTAATAACAATAAACATAGTCTCTGTCTTAATAAGCGTACGTGCTTACGGTGGTATCCCCAGCTATTAAGTGGAAAAACATACAGCTCGTCATAAATTCGGTGACAATGACCATCCTATTCTGTTACTGATTGAGCGAACGATTCCCATCGTTCCATATTGTCACTGTCACGTTAACATATCGAATGCCGATTCGAATACCATTGCTTTTTACGTTATAGTTACACTGTGACAAAAGTAATAGGCAGTTTGCTGTAACTTATTATTGAGAAAACGAATACTTATTGGTAATAGTGTTATTTATCCGAATACGTTATATAACGCCCATCTTTAGACTAGCACATGACATCTAATGTTCAATGTCAATGTCATGTCAAACACCATATACTTGTGGCAACAAAGCTTTGTTTTTTAAAACAGTGCAGATTCTTTTCGGCAAGGTGACAGCTTTACTGTCTGCATGTCAAGGCAAAGGATTTTTCAATTGTTTTGTACTCATTTTTCCTGGTCCCTTTCTTTTTGTGCCAGCCATTTATTTCTCATTGATATTTGACGCATGATCTTCATCAGACAAATTACCAGCGCTATGCTGACAACAAGTATTGCACTGAACCTTTTTAGGCGTAACTAGTGCAATATTTTTTTAAACAAGAAGTTTACCAAAACTGGTTCAAAAGAATAAAATATTGGTTCTAGGTGAAGCTTACTTCTGTCCTTTCGGCAGTAGTGGGATTCAAGCTTAGGTAATGAGTCGATATATGACGCGGCAAACTTGGATTTTGCAGTTTTCTCTGTGTGAGCTTTAAAGGGTATCATAAATATTTTTATCAGATCGCATCCGATGTTGTATTAACAAAATGTGCCTATGTGTCTCGAATGTATAACTCCTTAGGAAAACTCTTATCTTTGAGAGTATACTATAAATCTTTCGTACAGTGCCTCTGGTCATTGCCCTTAGACTGGGACAATGATATATTAGATGGCATATTGCTCTCAGATTGGAAATCATTATTGGATACATTCCAATCAATATATAAAATTTCATTTTCCATATGCCTGATGCTTCCACTGCTTGTATCGCATATGCTACTACGACAAAGTAGGAGTAAGTGGAACATCGTTACTGATCTTTTAAAAATAGGTGACGTGGTAGTAATCAAAGATGAAGAGACTTCCCCACTCCTCTGGCCTCTGGCAAAATTAATCGAATTGCTCCCAGGCAAGGATTCTGTTGCTCAAACAGGTGTATCCACACCTAATTGCGAATACCTTAGGTTTATAAAGAAAGCTAGGTTACCCTTTAACCAATAGTAGCGCTTTCAGCCAAATATGTATATAGTTTCTCTAGACTTTAGTGTCAATCGATTTTAAATAGTTCTTAGTTATCTTAGTTTTTTACAAAAATATTTCTAATTTATACCGATTTACCCCCTCTCGAAGTAACTATTTGATACCCTATCCCAGTGGCGTAACTCTTCTCGCCCGCCCCCAGTATGTTCAATTTTTTCACATCCGAAAAATCATGTTATTTTTTCGCTGTATTTTTACCTATCCTTATATCACAATTTTACAATCAATACCTTAGTCCAACCCTTGATAACCCTTTCTATCCCAGTTCAACCCCCTCTCTTAAGAAATAGAGACAGTGTTAAGATAGCAAAGAAGAAAGACGCTCCCTCTTAGTTTGGCCATCGCTAGGGCCATACGTCATCTCTCTTGATCTGGCCACCGCTAGAGCCAGTCGTACTCTCTCTTTCATTCTCTCTCTCTTTTGCTTATCAAGAAGAACAGCATCTATCTTAGCTGTTTTTCTATCGCTAATTATCTCTCTCCAGTTTTAGTTGCACGAAAAATACCGCAAACAATGTTTTCAATCGTATACAGACAAAGTGTGCTCTATATCGTGATATTAGTGCGAAGCACGTATTCAGAAAACCGGTGTAATCGGACAGATTTCGCGGGTGAAGAATAACCACGAGTGAAGACCGGAAACAACCGTGAGAGTGTGGAGCAGAAATATAGGTAAGACTTTGTATAAACATAATTTGCTATTGTCTATATACCTTTTATTACATATCCTAATTTTATTGAACCAGCCCTATATAATACAGTCCACATACACGGAAATTATACTAATAATTTCCTTATGTACTCCCTTTTTGTACACATGTAATGGTACCCTTATTGCCGATCCACACATTAAATTGACTATTTAAATGTTCTTGAACGGCTACGACATGTTGTGGGGGTGCTCCATTTTGTTGCCATATCATACTATTTAATTGATTTTGTGTATAATTTTTTAAATTAATAACTCATCCACCTCTGTAATGACTGTGTCCAAATATGACTGCCCAGTTAATTTACAATCATAAAACAAAGGTCCAACTATTTTGTTTTGAAAAATTCCGCATCACACATTTATTGATTTTCTTCCTGACTTTTTATTTGCTTAATTTTTCTTTTTCTTCTGCTCCCACGAATGCCAATTTCTTCTATTTAAAATGGCAGAAGTTGAAAAATTTGATCAATCTGTCCATAAAATATTATAAAAATTATTAGGATCATTATTAAAATTTGTAAGCATGTCTTGACAGAACTGTGAACGCTTTCTCTTATGAACATCGGTAAGTTCTTGTACCGGTAATATTTTGTACTGCTTATAGTTGAACTTTTTTAAAACTCTATGTATCGTCGCACGGCTTTTCTCTAATGCATTAGTAGCATTGTTTAGATTAGTTTCGGAATTTTCTAAAATAAAAATGTTATTAGGGATTTAATCTATTATTTAGCATTTAATTTTTACCTTCAAAGTAAATCAAGGTATTAAGATTTTTATTTATTTCCTACGAAAGTACGGTTTTCTTCCGTTCAAACATTTTTTTCATTTATGCCATGATGATAATTATATAAAAATGTATTTGAAGAAGTCGTCTCTTCTAGCCACTTGCTTGTTTTTATTATTTTTTTTTACATAAATTGAGAATATATATCTACTCTTTCATTTGCAGTGTAACCCATTTCGGTATGAGGACTGACAGTTTATAATAAATTAATAATTGTTTCATTTTCAAATTGCAGTTGCATAGCTACCTATGGTTACCCTTTTGTAATACCATAAGCCATTATAGAACAAAATTAATGCTACACAATGTTATACATTGGTAATCAGGAAATGCAGGGCTACTAAAAACTATAAAAAAATACAGGGTGTCCCATTTGAAATACAGAAGATGCATTTTATTGGGCACTTCCTGTATACAAAATTTGGTTTGTTGCTACATTGTTGATCGCTGCAGATGAATCTACGACAAAAGGACGCGGAAAACAGGACGCGTGACCAAAGGACGCGGAAAAAATGACGCGCGAAAAAAAGACGCGCGAAAAAAGGACGCGTGGAAAAATGGACGCATAATATTAATGAATTACTATAAATTGTTTATTTTAATTGACATTAGCCATTACCCCCTTTTTATCACCATATGTTATTACAGAAAATGATTCTACCTAACCTAAAATCGGTTACGGTAAGAGTAAAAAGTGAAAAATAATTATATGAAAAAACTTGCTCTCACATTTTATCGAATAGTGCACATCCGAATATTTGGAAATTTATTAATTCTCTAACAAAAGAATATGATTTAAATGTTTTGAAAATAGAGCAGTACATTTCGGGCAATGTACCTCCACGCAAAAGAAAATATCAAGATACAGCAAACAGGATAAGGGCTATTGTTGCCGATTATGCTGACAGGCCAACTTTAGAATATTTGAAAGGCGTTGCTCACAAGTTTCAGTTGCAAACATAAAAAAAATACAAAAAAAATTAATATCAAAAATAAAAAAAAAAATAAAATGACAAAAAAATTCCAAAAAAAGCAAAAAATTAAAAAAAAATAAAAAAAAAACTTGTAAACACGCCAGCTTCTGCTGCCAGTCCTAAGCCTGGATAAAGTGTCAAGGCAAGTTTTTTTCATATAAATATTTTTCACTTTTTACTTTTACCGTAACCGATTTTAGGTTAGATAGAATCATTTTCTGTAATTATATATAGGGGATAAACGGGGGTAATTGCTATTGTCAATTAAAATAAAATATTTATAGTATTTCATTAATAATATGCGTCCTTTTTTCCACGCGTCCTTTTTTCCACGCGTCCTTTTTTCGCGCGTCCTTTTTTCCGCGTCCATTTTTATGCGTCCTTTTTTCCGCGTCCTTTTGTCGGTATACCCTGCAGATAAACATGCATTTGGCGCATTTTATTTGAAACATTTTTTTTTGTATTCCCGAAATTAAGGAAAATAAGTGGGTGTCAAAATATAATGAGAAACCCGGTACCTATCATTTTAATTATTTTTAAAAAAATATAGAGCAGTTGTTTAAACTAGTTCTACTTTTGTATTTTTATGACTATTTTTGTCCTGCTAACATTTTAATGAGATGAATTAAATTCTAATTAAATATTCAGTAAAACTCTGCTCTTGACTTTTATCGATTTAAATACGTATTTTACCATAAGTATGTATTAAATAATATATAATAAATATTCAAACATTGGAAAGACCGTCAAAAAAATAGATTGTGAAATACGGTGAGTCATTTGCATTAAAGTTAGTGATTGATTAGGGTAATTACTAATGAGATTCGTTAGCATTTTTTACACGTTCTAGCTCACAGTGTTTATGTTACAGTGACAAGAAAACAATTTGTAAAAGTTGTGAAAATTAAACTTTCTAATTATTAACATTAAAACAGTGCTCACGCTAAATATTATAATTCCTTTTATCTAATCAAAGTCAGTTTTATCACCTATTTTTAATTTTCATTGCACAACAGTAACAAATATTCTGTTGCTGCGGCAATCTTAAGTAACAGTGAAGTGTTGTCAAACATTTATACAATGCTGGATACCTTGGATGTGGTTGGTTTTGCTTTCCTAATAGTACTAATTTGTGTGTTGTTATATGTACTTAAACAGAAGAATAAGTATGATCAACAAATGTTGCAGAATGAAGAAGGTAAGCTTAGTGAATAAAATAAATACAATATTTTAACATTTCAAAATATCTTGCTGTGAATTATATAATATATTATATATATATATATATATATATATATATATATAATATATATATATATATATATATATATATATATATACAGAGGCTGTAGGTTCCTACAGCCTCTGCCGCATCTCGCATTTCGACCTATATTGTTTTCTGTCCATCCCATTCGTCTTCTTTGATGGCTCTATCTCTCATTATGTGTCGTACATTTTCTTCCCGGGCAACTGAAGGCCTTCCACTTCTTCTTCTTTGTTGTGGTATGTTATTTAAAGCTTTCTTTGGCCATCTATCTTCATTCATTCGTTTCACGTGACCATACCACACTAGTTGTCTCGTTTCAATTCTATCTACACTGGAATATACAGTATTTGTCCTCCTTCTAATATCTTCATTTCTGATATGATTTTTTTTGGATACACCATACGCTCTCCCTAGAAAATCCATTTCTACTATCTCTATTCTTTTTCTATCTTTTTTCGTGATCTGCCAAACTTCTGCCCCATAAGTCATAATAGGCTCTACCAAGGTTCGATAGATTGTCAACTTCGTTTCTTGTTTAATATCTTAAGACCATAGTAGAGAGTTTAGAATGTTAACCGCTTTTTTTTCCTGCTGAGTTCTGTTTTCGATGTCTCTTTTGGTGGTGCCTTCTTTTAGATATTATAGATCCGGATCTGCTGTGACTTAAAAGTATAATAAAATGGTAAGTAAAACGACGAAAAAAAAAATTACACTAAAATACGGTTTGGTCCACCATAAAGTGGGACTATAAGAATTTTATAAAAATTATCAATCGCTTTATAGTACCTCTACATGTATGTACGAGCCCTAATAAGCTGATTTATTTGCGTAGGCCAAAGAAAAACCATTGTTGAAGAAAACACAAAAAAAGAAATCGTTACATTTGGGCTAAATCAAAACTTTCGTAAACCAAACATAGCTTGAATAATTTATCTATGGCGACGACATCAAATTTGATGTCTGCGTGGGAGATGATTCGCGAAAAAACAGAAGCATTCCATAAGAATTGTCTTAAAAGAACTGTAAAGTTTCCACAGGGCTGTGTGCAGGGACAAAGAACTGTAAAGTTTCATGATGTGGAGTTGTATGTCCGCCAAAGGGTTGAAAACATACATTTTATTGAGGCCATAAATTGATTAGTACAACATGAACCACTAAGACAAGTTAAAGAAAAATATAGACAGCCGAGATATTCGAATTATATGCAAATCTATATTGGAATCAAACAGCAAATGTCAAGGTTGAGGGCAGACTAACAGAAGAAATTCAAATCCGTCGAGGAGTCCGGCGGGGATGTATCTTATCGCCACTTTTATTTAATCTGTATAGTGAAGCTATCTGTGAACAAGCACTCGGGGAAGAAGATCTTGGTCTGATAATAAATGGTGAGACGATCAACAATATAAGGTATGCTGACGATACAGTTCTCCTAACGGGAACGCTAGTAGAACTACAACATCTCGTTCAAAGTCTCAATATATACTGTAACAGTTACGGCTTGAAAATTAATTTGAAAAAAACTAAATTTATGGTAATCACGAAATCAAAGAACATCAGAGCTAATCTTGTAATAGACAATACAACGATTGAGCGTGTGCCCTGTTATAAATATCTAGGTGCTTGGATCACAGACGATACTGATCAAACAAAAGAGATTAGATGTAGAATAGAAATCGCTAGATCAGTCTTTAATAGAATGCGCAAACTCTTTTGCAATCGTGATATCAATATAAAGTTACGAATACGAATGCTGCAGTGTTATGTTATGTTTTCTACGCTGTTATATGGAGTAGAGGCTTGGCCACTAAAACAGTTGACCATAAAAAACATCGAAGCTTACGAGATGTGGTGCTATAGGCGCATTCTCAGAATATCATGGATGGACCGAGTCACTAATACGCAAGTACTCCAAACTTTAGACAAAAGATGCGAAATTCTAAATGAGATAAAAACTAGAAAGATGGAATACTTGGGGCACATTGTGAGAGGTGAAGAGTACGAACTTTTAAGAAACATCATGCAGGGCAAAATTAAGGGCAAAAGAAGTGTGGGAAGAAGGAAAATATCGTGGCTTCGTAATCTACGTGAATGGTTCGAGTGTAGTTCGATTGAACTTTTTAGGCGCGCTGCTAACAAAGTCGCAGTGGCCATGATGATTTCCAATCTCCGCTAGGAGTGGCACGAAAAGAAGATAGTAAAAGCAGTCAAATATCAGTATATCCTTAAACATTCGTTTGTACCAAGTGCGGCAAAGTTATATCCATTCGAAGATTTTACTTTTTAATATGACGGAGCCTCATGTCATACGATTAAATCTACCTAAAAATGGATGGGTGAACATGACATTAAAGTTTTGTCACATTCTTTTAGCAGCCTGGATTTTAATCCAATAGACACTTTGTCACAAAACGAAACAACGCCTACGAAATAATCCTCAGCATACTTTGCCACAACTACGTGCTAAATTGCAAAAAATATAAACCACTGAATTATGAGAAGATCTAGTAGGCACAATGCCTAATAGAGTTCAGACTGTTATTCAAGCTAAGGGTAACGTAACGCCTTTTTATTTTATTCTTTAATTTTTGTTTTAAGTTACTAAAGACCTCTTGTTCCAATATTTAGTTTATTTTTATTTTTTTAATATTTTGCTTAGCAATATTTAGTCAGTATTTTTAAATATTAAACTATTAATTAAATAGTAATATAAATAAAGTATATAATAAAACTGTAAAAATAATTCCATACATCATAAAAAATGTTACTTATTTCATATTTACATTAAAAAAAAATAAAAGAAAATAATTTCGGTAAATTGGTATTTTACTTAACTTTTAACTGATTTTACAAATAACTGCTTGTTCCAACATATTGTTAGGGCTGGTATGAAGCAACTTTCAGTTGATGTATTAGTAATTACTGAAACAATGTTGTTACTTATTGTAACTTGTGGTTAGAGACATATGTTGATACACGAAAATAATCACAGAAAAAATTTTATTGTTGCCATTAAATTGTTGCCATTTTTTGTTTATTCTAGTATGCTATGAGATCTTGTAGGGTTAAAGATACACTTTCCCCTTTCTTCGTGATCATCTAGGTGGTCTTAGATCTTTTAGCTTATATTTGTCTTTTTATACTGCTTTTTTATTAAGCATATGTTTTTTGTCGAGTGGAATTTCTTTTTGTTGCCTTTCATCAATTGAATTAATGTAGAACCAGTATACTTTGACATTTTCTGTGTCTTCGCATTATACTGTAAAAGTGAAATTAGGCCAGTAAATAAACGTGAAATACGACGATGCCGTTTAATTTTTCGTGTCACCACCACATTTTATAAATAGGTTTAGGTTTTACTTACCCTCCACTTTACTTTTGGACTTTGCCATTGGTTGCTTTTATTTTTTTTAAACGTAAAAACTACCCCTACCCAAAAACATTGTATACTTTTAAATTAAAGCAGGTAACTGATTCTAATTATTTTTTAATAAAGTAAATGAATATTAATGTAGATTAACTATCATAGATTAAGACTATAAAATTTTAACCCCTAAGTCTCACACACTATATTAGTTATAATTAAAACAATGTCATTGTATACCTTGTTTCTACTGATTTGCATGGAAATTTGGATTTG
Organism: Diabrotica balteata; assembly: GCA_918026665.1. Classification (NCBI taxonomy): domain Eukaryota; kingdom Metazoa; phylum Arthropoda; class Insecta; order Coleoptera; family Chrysomelidae; genus Diabrotica; species Diabrotica balteata. The sequence goes on along the minus strand of OU898281.1, from coordinate 28,912,993 downwards.
TTCTATACTTACTTTACAACTGGACTTGGTTGTGATGTTGGTGCTGTTGGTTGTTTCTTATTTTTTAGGGGTTAAAACTACCCCTATCAGAGCTACCCTGCCCCTACCTATATATAATTGTAAATTTAAGCAATTAAAATTATTTAATTATACAGTGGAATTAAATTTAAAAAAATCCAAAGAAATCCAAATATTATGTAATGCAGACGACGCCGCAATATTCGGAATGCAGACAGAAGACGATCTCCAAAGATAAACACACATCTTCAATACAATAACCAAGAAATCATCATCAGTGGCGTTACAGCTCTTTATGAGCCAAAGCCTTCTTCTCTTTAGAACAATCCTCCATTCGTCCCTGTCTCTGGCAACTCTTCTCCATGCTCTAATTCCGGTAGACTTCAAATCATTTTCTAGGTTGTTTTGGTACCTAAGTCTCGGTCTTCCTCTTTTTCGTTGTCTGATCGGCCCTCTTCGATTAGATCCAGATACTGGTTCAACTAAACGCAACACAACTTCTTCTCCCGAATTGTTGACTTAGGTTTTGGGACTTTGGGAATATTAGGCTTTATATATATATATATATATATATATATATATATTATATATATATATATACATATATATATAATTATAGGCTTTCAAATTCAACGTGTAAGCTATCTTAGTATCAGTTTAAGTCAATACTTTCAAACCGTATTTATTCAGCTTACTTGTTATGTATTGCTTAAAGTTGCATCTATCATTTAGAAGTTTAAATGCAAGAAGTTGTTCGTCAACTGTGTAGGTACTTATTTGGTAAAAAGTAAGCTTAAAAGTTATTCAAAAGTAATTCCAGCACATCTCTTATTGGTGCTAATTTGTCAATGGATTTTCGCTTATCTCTATCAATAACACTGTCAAGCCGTGAGTATCATATCATGAAGCGAAATTTGGATTCACTCATAGATAAGTAGCAAGATTTTAGACCATTTCCCTTTGAATTATTTCAGAAATTGTATAAGTTTTTCCTGGATGATCGCAAAGAACCTGTAAGAAACAATATACCAATAAATACTCGAGTTTTCCTTGAATCGGTGTTGTGAATTTTGATCTCTTTGGAAATGGGTACGGACTCTATCTATACAAGTATTAGTGCAATAAGACTCCAGATGTTAATGTTAGTCTTTTTTCTCGAGCAATACCTTTTGGTCCTGGCAAATAGCATTTTATTATATTATGGCAATTATATTACGAGTTCGTACATTTTTTTACATAACCTCTATTCCTCCATTTTGTTACATTTTTTCCCGTGTAATACTCTTCTGCTCGATTGTCAATTTCTTTAATTTCACTTTCGTTATTATCACTGCTGTCAGTTTCATCTGATTCTTGTTTCCAAGTCGTATTATGTTTACTTTCAGCTACGTGGCCTTCTTCTCCAAAATCACCTTCATCATCAATATTAGGTCCATCCTCATTATCAATCAACTCCTCGAATCATTTCAACCAAACGTCAGGATAGTTATTTCTTTCAACTTTACGCTTCTTCGAATTCTCCTCTCTTCGAAATTTGTTCCAAAAAAGTAAGATCCGATAAAATCGCTAGTTAATATCAGTATAAATCAGGATTCATAAGTACTATTTATATCTGCTAAAAAATAAGTATAACTACTAGTAGTATAACTAGTAGACCAAAATCTAAAACTTACTTTGATAAACTTAGGAACACGTTTAGTGGGACAGTCGTCAACCACTAAAAGTCTTATGGAAATGCTTTACAACTAAGTATGTCTTACTGTGCACAATCAGGTTATACATTTAATTACACACTGCTTGGAAGGTACTGAAGTCTAAGTAGTGCTGACAACTACAGATTTAAATCTGTAAGTGGAAATAATGGAGTGGCGGGGACGTATATCACCCAAGCCACTAACGGAGGGATAACCAATTTTTGTATTTTTGTCTATACCATTGAACCATTAAAACTTACGAACCATACAAACAATACATAAAGTAAATTGTAAAAAAGCAACGAAAAATTTTAATTGGGGAGCTAATTAAGGGGTGATTTTCACGATATTTTTTATCAAAAAAAAAACCAACTTGATTTTGAGCATAGTTTCTTAGTGTTATTGTTTAAAATTAAAAAAAAAAACAAAAATTAAGTGTTTTTTAAATACCTTATCTAAAAAGTGCTTTATTTTTTGGTAATTTTACGTTAAATTATTCAATTTGGAATTTAACCATTAACAACCTACTTTTCATGAGCTAAAACTTTACTTTAACAGGGTCTACATACTTCATACATACACCATTTTTTATAAGTTACATTTTTGCTTAGCCTATTTGTTTCATTAGGATACGTACTTTTTGAGTTATTTGTGAATAACTCGCACCTTGAAAACCATATGGCAATATCTGCAATTTTTTCGTGAAATGACGTTTGAATGCAGTCTAATAGAAAAAAAAATTTATTTTTTAATGCTATATAGCACCATCTGTAACGAATTTTCAATTCGGCACCAGAAAGATACGTCCTTATGGCTTGTGTAAAAAATCGATTCTTCTTTTTATGCCATCAGGCATTATCTGCAGTTGTTGCTCTATGGTTCTAAAATAGGAACAAAAACTCAGATCTATCTGGCAATATCAGCAGTTAATGCCAAATGGGTTTTCAAGCCGCGCAAAAATGCAACATTGCCTGTAACTACTTTTATCTGTTGTTTTCGTGTTGTGAGTAAGTGTTTAATTTAGTTAAAAGTAGTAAGAAGCAATTCAAGAACCATGAACCATAGAAGATTGAATTTTCTACAATCTTTGCGAGATAACATACCACGCGAGGAAATTTGTCCAAGACTGAATAGTGTTACTGATTCTAATACTCTTGAAAATACAGGTGTTGTGGAGATAAGCTCTAGAAAGAAAAGTAAAAAGAGGAAATGTCAACCGGAGGAATGGAGAAAAAATAAAAGAAAGAAATTACGCAATTCAGGAATGGATTATGTTAATGTAAAAAAAATGTGACCCCTGCTCGTGAAATGAAAGCAAGATGTACTGAGGGAAAATGCAAATTTAAATGCAAAAATATAACTGATGAACAAAGAACGCAATTATTTAAAAATTATTGGGCATTAGGAGACTTACATCTTCAGTGGAATTTTATAGGAAGATCAATGGAAAAAACTAATGTGAAATATAGAAGAGTAAATCCAGACAGTAATCGTGGAGCAAACTATGCCTATTTCTTCGAGGTGGAAGGCAAGAAACATAGAGTATGTAAGCACAATTTTATTGCAACACTGGGAATAAGCGACAAGACTATAACAAATGTACAACGTCGTACCGTAGATGGGTTTATCCCAAAAGACAAGCGAGGAACTCACAAGAATGGAAAAAGAATCGACGAAGTCGTGAAACAAAACATAATGAGTTACATCGAATCCATTCCTAGAGTGGAATCTCACTACTTAAGAAAACAAACTACCAGAGAATTCGTCAGTGGTGACAAAACTCTGGCTGATATTCATCGCGATTATATAAAATTTTGCGAAGAAAAAGGTTCGGTGTTCGGAAATTACGCTACGTTTAGGACCATATTTAACACGGAATTTAATATAAGCTTCTTTAAGCCCAAAAAAGACCTCTGCTCGCTATGTGAAAGTTACAAAAATTCATTAGATAAATCTACATTAGAAGCAGCCTATAATACTCACCGTCAAGAAGTGGAACTTAGTAGAAAAGAGAAAGAAAATGACTCAAAATCTGCAAAATCCAACACTTGCATTACTGCTTGTTTTGACTTACAAGCCGTACTACCGACACATTCAGGCGACGTCTCCTTATTTTATTACAAAAGGAGATTATCAACATTTAATTTTACAATTTTTGACATGACCACAAATGCAGGACACTGCTATCTTTGGTTCGAGGGAATTGCTAATCGTGGTCCAAATGAAAATAGCGTCGTGCCTGTTACAATTTCTGAGAAACCATGCCAGAGAACAGGAAATAATATTATATTCAGATAACTGCAGTGGGCAAAATAAGAATAAGTATATTGTCTGTCTTTATCTCTATGCAGTACAGAAATTGAATATACCTAAAATTACCCACAAATTTTTGATAACGGGTCACTCCCAAAATGAGGGAGATAACATGCATTCTTTAATTATTGAGAAACAAAAAAAAGGGCATTAAAAGGAGGACCAATTTATGTGCCTGCGCAATGGGTCACAGTTGTTCAAACGGCGAAAAAAACAGGTGAACCTTACAAAATTAATGAAATGTCAAGGATATATTGACTGAAAAATTATGTAAGGAAATGGGGAACAATTATAACATTGACGAAGAAGGAAATCAGGTCGTCTGGAATGAGATTAAGATGATTAAGGTGGAGAAGACACTTGAAAATAAGTTTCAGGTTAAGACAAGCTACAACGATACAGAGTTCCGAACCATTAATATAAGGCGAAGACAACGAGGGTTGGTGGCTAATATGGAACTAAGTAAAGCATATTCGCATCCACCAGGAATATCCAATCTAAAAAAAACAAGATCTGCTCTCACTATGTAAAGCTAATGTTATTCAAGAGCACTACCATAGGTTTTATGCAGATTTACATGTGAACAATGGAACAGTAGAAACCGAACAAACAGATTACAATATGCATGACTTGTAAGTGTTAAAACCAAAAATTTGTAATAAATAAGTACATTCTTAAATAAAAAAACCTTTATTTGATATGAATTTTTACTGCATTATCTTCCAAAATTGATATATTTTTTAAAACCATATGGCCGTATCTGCTAAAATAGCTATTTCCTGAAAGCAATTTCACATACTCTTTACTGCATATAAAAATATGCAAAATTAAAGACAATTATGCTAAATACCAGGTTTGTAGCTTAATTTTTGGAATTACAGTAAATAATATTAACTTTAAAAAAAATTGAAACGCTTATAACTCAACATTATGATTTTTGCAGTTACTGCCCTATGGTTTTCAAGGTGCGAACTGTCTGAAAGCGTGATTTTTATTAAAAAAAAAAATTAAACCAAAGTTACTTAGAATTAGTCAATTGATTCATTTCCTGGCTTATTTTGAATGTACGTTTTTTTTAACCTTGAGAAGACGTCTTTCACCTCGTAAATAAAAGCAAACCTGGGCTCAAGTCCAAAAATTAGGTAAAGGGTAAGAGGAACCAAATCCAAATTTTCTTCAAGCAAATTTATCGTGACAAAGAAAATTACAACACTCCGAAAGGGTCATTTACCGGAGTAAATGTATTATACTGCTGCTAGAATCTTAAAATGTAACGATTTTTAAATCAGATAAAAGCTTAAATATAAATTTGATACTTTTACCCTTTTTTAACTTTGTTTAATTAGACGTTAAGGTGACCGCTCTATTTGGCTCTATCCCTAGTCATTACTACGTATTTAGCTTTTGCACTTTTGTTCTTTGTAATTTGTACTTTTTAATACCAGCTTTCTCTACTTGTTTTTTTTTTCTCTACTTGTTTTCTATTAAGTAAATAATCTTCTTCTTCTTCTGGTTCCTATCCGTTTCGGATGTTGGAAATCATATTGGCAATCATAACCTTGCTCGCTGCGGCTCGAAACAGCTCCGTTGAGGTTTTCTTAAACCATGTTCTTAAATTCCGCAGCCATGATATTCTCCTTCTACCGGGTCCTCGCTTACCTTTGACTTTACCTTGCAATATAGACTGTAGCAGGGAGTAACGGTGCTGATTTCTCATAACGTGTCCCAGATATTGCAATTTTATGCGTTTGATCGTAAACACAATCTCTGGTTCCTTCTTCATTTTTCCTAGAACTTCCTTGTTCGTGATACTTGCTGTCCATGATATTCTCAGCATTCTTCTATAAAGCCACATCTTAAATGCTTCAAGTTTTTTAATAGTGGTGTCTGTAAGCGTCCATGCCTCCGCCCCGTACAACAACACAGAGAAAACATAGCATCTCAAATGTCTCATTTTTGTATCAAGGGATATGTTGTGACTTTTGAAGATGGCGCTCATTTTGTTAAAGACCGTTCTTGCCTTTCCTATGCGGCACTTTATTTCCTGTAAATTGCTCCACTGTTCGTTAATAATAATTCCCAGGTAACAATACTGTTTTACTCGCTCTATCTGCGTCCCATTAATGTATAGATGAGCCCCATTTTTTCCTTGCTGATAATCATTTGTTTCGTTTTGTGGGTATTAATGTTTAGTCCGTACTGTTGACTGTACTCGTTTATTCTGTCCATTAGCCTCTGAAGTCCCTCTAAACTATCTGCTATCACCATGGTGTCGTCGGCATATCTAACATTGTTTACTCTTTCACCATTTAGAAGGATGCCTTCGTCTATTCCGTAAAGAGCCTCGTTAAAAATTTTCTCTGAGTACATATTAAATATCAACGGCGATAGGATACATCCCTGTCTAACTCCACGTAGTACTTTTAGGTGATCTGTTTCTTCTCCGTTAATTTTCATGTATGCAGTCTGATTCCAGTAGAATTCTGAAATTATTCTGAGGTCTTTGTCATCCAGGTCTGCCTCTTTTAAAATGTGTATCATCTTCTGATGTTGAACTCTGTCAAATGCCTTTTCATAGTCGATCAAGCACGCGTATACGTCGCAGTTAACGTCCCTGCATCTTTAAATCGTTACCTGTACTCAGAAAAGTGCCTCTCTGGTACCCACAGCGCAGCGTTAATGAAGCAGAACTGTCTGTCCGATATTTGTTCCTCGTACTTCTTATAAATGTTTTCAACATGTGGCTCATTAGGCTGATTGTTCGATATTCTTCGCACTTTTTTAGCCCCCTATTTTGTAGGCATCGCTATGAATTCTGATTCTAGCCACTTATTAGGGATGATTCCTGTGTTGTATATTTTATTGAAGACAGCCGTGATCCAAATTATTCCTTCTTTCTACAAGAGTTTTAAAAATTCAGCTTCGATATTATCAGGCCCTACAGCTTTCCTAATTTTCATCCGTTTTATAGCTTCTTCTACCTCGGATTTAAGTATGTCCGGGCCCGTCATCCTCTCTGAAAATGGATGCCTATAATCCGTTCTTTGGTCTTGAAAAAGTGTCTCCAAATATATTCTCCATCTGTCTTTCATCTCTTGGGTGTCAATGATTAATTTTCCATTGGTATATAATATCCAAGAAAATAATATTGTATTTCAATTTCGGTTAAAAGTACTTGGATTATCGACAGATCAAATGAAGTGAAGTGATATTTGTAGTATGTGTAGTAGCACTCTCTTTATATTTTCTCTCCTTTCTTCTTTTACCTGTTGTATATGCAATATTGGGTATGGTCTTCCTTTATGACGATCCTCTTTTTTTATCTTACACTTCATCCTCACCATATCTTTGCATTTATTCCTATGCAGAGTTTCCTTTCTTAATTTCTAAATAAGTGTCTATCTACACCAAGTCACATCAATATCAATCTGTTTTATCAATATGTCCTTCCCAAGTGTCGTTTATCAAGTCTTTCTTGATGTTCTTCTGCTACTCCTTCCCAAGACTTTAGGATTAGCCATTCTCCGTATTGGGTAATTCCAATGTGTAAATTTACGATATCTAAACCATTTGAGTCTAAAGCTCTTCTATTTTTTCTACAATTGCTGTAACCCCTAAACTTCTGCTAATATATCATTTCCGAATTTTATATGTTTTTGCCACTTCATGTATCCATCTAAGCTTTTTGCCGTACACACTAGATAAAAAATGATTAGGTAACTTAAAACAAGTATAAAAACTAAAAATAAAACCATTATCCAGTAGCTGACTGGAATATTATTTTAGGCGATTCTGATCAACAGTCACTTCTTCATTATACTGGGGTTAGTTTTATAACTAATCTAGCTAACCCTTTTACAGTTGAATTAACAGGTGAGTCTTTACCTCTGTGGTGTCTTTAACTGTTTAATAACAATAATATTGACTCCAAACGAATGAAGAAATGTAAATGTTTTATTTGTTTCCAAAGGGAAAAAACTCATAATATGGAAATATAAACTTAATGGGTGTTCTAATAAAAATTCAGACATTTTTTACACGTTAAGAGAAACTGACAATCTTATTATTGCAACATCAAGAATAGGGCTACAAGGGGTAAAATCTTATCCGTTATAAATTTGACTATTTTTATTGGGAATTAACCACAACTTTAGTGTAATATTTGTTTTGACATTTCAATATCCACTTCGGAACTCGTTCTTAAAATTTATATTTGTATTTTGTATAGTTAGCGTAGTTCAAGCGACAAGAAGAAGAACCGGAAACAAATAAATTAAGTTTTAAGGATGGGTCGTTTTCTTCAAATTCCATTGAATATCATATTCAAATTCCATGACAGACAATAAATGATGTAACAATAAAACACTGAAAACTTTGTTTTCAAACTTCCACAACAATTTATATTAACTCTTATCACTACAGCTGTTTCGGCTGATTGCCTTTCTCAAGTGATCTATTTTTGGCATGCGTTTACATTTTACAGTCTCTAATGAAATAGGTTGAGGAAGTCTCGAGTTGGTCATTCAGAATTTTATAGGTGTTTTTTAATTTGTTGATTTTCATAGATTCTAACAAGGATAGCTTAAGGCCTTTAATATTGAATGTGAAGAATTTTAAATAACAGTGCAGGACTTATAATGGGCAATCCTCTAAGCCCATTGCTATCAGATATTTTTATGGATCATCTAGAGACAAAGATTTCAAAACATCACGCATTTAAACAGTTTTTATATTGGTGAAGATACGTAGACGACGTACTAGTATATTTCACAGGAATTAACAGGCAACTCGACCAATTTTTATCGTATAATAACTCACTTCATAGTCATATTGAATTTACAATAGAAACAGAACAAAATCAATCTATAAATTTTGTAGATTTAAAAATTATCAGATTTAAAAACAAACATGACTTCTCCATATTTCACAAACCTACCCATACTGACACGACTATACATAATTCATCATCCCATGCAACACAACATAAACAAGCAGCATATCATAGTATGTTACATGGATTAACAGAAATTCCGATGTCAAAATACAACTTTGATACAGAATTAAATATAATTAATCAAATAGCAGTAAACAACGAATACAATGAACAAACAATTAATAAAATGTTAAATCAAAAACTACACAAGAAAGCCCTGAAATTAGTATTTCCACCAACAGAGAAAAAACCCAGTACCTTCTGTTCGATTACATATACAGGCAAAATTACAACAAAAGTAGCCAAACACATAAAAAAGAAAGGAATAACACCAGCTTTCCGAACAAATAACAACCTAGGCAAATATATCAAAAACAAAAAGAGCCAAAATAAAAAACACTTACACAGTGGTGTGTACAAACTTAAATGTGGTGACTGCCTAAAAACTTACATTGGTCAAACTGATAGAAACTTTAACAAATGAATAGCAGAACATAAAAGGGCTTTCAAGAATAGAAAAACAGATTCTACATACGCACTTCACCTTCTAGATCACAATCATTCTTTTAACGACGAATTTAAAATTCTTAACATTCAAAATAAAGACCTTAAGCTATCCTTGTTAGAATGTATAGAAATCAACAAATTAAAAAACACAGATATAATTCTGAATGACCAACTCGAGACAAACAGTTCTCCCCTCCTCAACCTATTTTATTAGAGACTATAAAGTGTAAACGCATGCCAAAAATAGATCACTTGAGAAAGGCAATCAGCCGAAACACTGTAGTGATAAGAGTTAAAATAAATTTTTGTGGAAGTTTGAAAAAAAAGTTTTCAGTGTTTTATTGTTACATAAAATGAACTTCCATCAAGTAATGGTCGGATCCATCAATTATTTAATAAATGATGTGTTCGAATTGCACTGGAGTTACAGTAATTATTGTATTAAACACCTCGTAAGAGACATTCGTCCTATGAACTCTATAATGTGCATTCTGAGACTAACGGGAACATCCTTTAATTATAGCAACTTAAATGTGCATGCCCCTACAGAGGAAAAAAAAGACGATGTCAAAGAAAAATTCTGTGAAGAACTAGAAGCTGCATAACATTTATGCCCAAAGAATGACATCAAAATTATTTATGGTGATCTCAACGCAAAAATAGGAAAACAGCAACAATATTTACCAATTATAGGCAAGCACAACCTTCATGAGGTATCCAATGACAATGGCATTACACTAATACATCTAGCAACTTCCTTTAACATGGTGATTGCCAGCACATTCAGCGAAAAAATATTCATAAGGAAACGTGGAGATCTCCAAATAAGGTCACAGTAAACATGATCAATCATGTTATTATTGACTTTAGACATCACTCAGACATAGAAACGTATGCAGCAGACGAGGGACAAATTTAGACTCGGATCACTACCTAGTGGAAAGTAGAATGAATCTCAAAACATTAAAAAAGAAAAGGGATCCAAAATTGAAAAATATTAAAAAAAAACTTATAGATACGATATAGACGCGAGGATATAAACAGATAATGGGAAGCGTGTAACAACATCTTGTAACAAGATGCGGCCAAAAAGACTCTGGGTATACAAAAAAAGCTCAAATCAACTGAAGGACAGTAGTTCGATAAAGAATTTCGTAACATAAAAGAGAGAAAAAATAAGGCATACCAACGACTACAACAATGACCTAGAACACGAAAGGCAGATGAGGAATATAAAATTCTAAGGAGAGAAAAGAAGAAAATACATGGCAGAAAGAAAAGAGAACACATAGAAAAAGAACTATAATACATGGAAGAACTAAATAAACCATCAGAAACCAGAAAATTACCAAAAGTAGAGAAGAGTTTAAACCAAGAACAATGATGTGCAGAGACAAAAACGGAGATATAGTAACTCAATAGAGTGAAATACTACAAAGATGGACAGAATTTTTTAAAGAAAAGTTTGAAAAAGTTAAGATCCACTATATAATTGAATTATACTGGATCAAACGGATACCAGAGAAACAACCCTACCTTTAGTAGCTGAAATGCAAGAAGCAGTTACCAAACTAAAAAAGAACAAGTCACCTGAATTAGATAACATTAGCGCAGAATTAATAAAGAAGGGCGTATACTCCCTATTGAATGGAATACAAGATCTAATAGTGACCATATGGAATAATAAACAACTGCCACAAGACTGGAATACTGGGGTAATTATCCCACTATATAAAAAGGGAGATAAGCTTCAATGTAAAAACTACCGGGCAATAGCGCTACTAACTGTGGAATATAAAATACTGTCAAATATTTTGTATGACCGATTGCGGCCATATGCGGAACAAATAGTTGGGGGATCTCAATGTGGTTTCTGCAGGCAAAAGTCCACAATAGATCAGATCTTCGTCTTGAGGCAAATCTTGGAAAAGACTAGTGAATTTAATATAGACACACACATGATATTTTTATTGATTTTGAGAGTGCCTATGATAGCATTCCTCGAGAATTTCTGATCCATGCACTGAAAGAGTTTAATATTTCAACTCAACTCATTGATATAGTAAAAGAAATACTTAAACTACAAAGCAAAATTCGAAGTCAAAACGCACTAACAGATAAAATCCATGTGAGAACGAGCCTACGACAGGGAGATGCCTTATCATGTATTCTATTCAACATCACATTTGAGAAAATAATTAGAGAGTCAAAAGTCAACACCAGAGGAACAATAATAACAAAAAGTGTACAAATATTGGCATGTGCAGATGCTGTTGATATCATAGCTAGAAGCGAAAGAGAGATGATAAAAGCATTTAATGCGATAGAAAGAGCGGCACAAAACAGTGGCTTAAACATTAACGAAATAAAAACCAAATACATGAAGGCCAGCAAATCGAAAGGCCAAAGAAAACCTACAGTATCTGACAGTAGGAGACTATAACATCGAAAGCGTGAATAATTTTACATATCTCGGTTCATTAGTTATCGCAGATAACAATGTTAGTAAAGAAATTAAGAGAAGAATACATATCGCGAATAAAACTTATAATTGACTAATTAAACATCTAACATCTAACAATATCACAAGAAAAACTAAATGCAAAATATACAAAACTCTGAAAACAGGTGCTTGTATATGGATCAGAGGCATGGATACTGTCGAAAAGCGATGAGAACCTATTGGGTACGTTTGAACGAAAAATCCTTAGACACATAATATATAAAGGGGTGAAAGAAAATTATATATGGCGCAGAAGATATAATTTTGAACTATACACTGCATACAATGAATACGGTGTCGTAACATCCATAAAGATCGGACGTCTGTGGTGAATAAACCATGTTGAACTGATGCTGGAGACTGAAACACCAAAACATATAATGAGGCAAACACCAGTAGGGAGGAGGAAAGACCCAAACTTAGATACATGGAACAGGGGGAAAAGATCTAAAAACACTTAAGATTACTAACTGGAAAAATAAAGAAAAGAACAGAACAGAATGGCGGAAAATCCTAGAACAAGCCAAGACCCAGAGAAGGTTGTCGAGCTACTGACGATGATGACACTAATTATTGTGACATAAAAAATATTCTCCAATTTACTACAAAAATATTGTTTATTTAAACCTGGACACTAAAAATCAAAAATATAAATAGATTGAAAGCATTTCAAGTTATGGTGTCATCGATGCTCAAAATCCAGTAGACAGCACACATATCCAACGACCGTGTGCTAGAAAGCATGCACACGAGGTGAGAATTAATTAATACCATCAAAACGAGAAAGGTCTAATACTTCGTTCATAAAAATGTACCTAAATATCGCTTACTCCGGTTGATTACCATCATTTAGCCTTCTGCGTCCAAAATTGAACATAGGCCTTGCCTATTTTTTTCCAGTTCTGTCGTTCTTGAGATTTTTGCAGCCAATTCCCAGAGGCAGGCTGACAGGGAATCAAATTAAGATAGCTATGATCATAACCAACGTTCTGAAAGGACCTGGTACATGAAGAAGAATTTCCAGCGAGGTCCATTTCCCGTCATTTATTCTAGTCACATGGCCTGCCCAGCTACTCTTCAGCCATGCTATCTGGCATCTGTGACGGCTGTCCTTTTTATTTTTACGTTTCTAACTCTGCCTCCAAGAATCAGTCCAAGTAGCGAGCGTTCCATTCGTCTTTGGGCTACTCTGGGTTTTGGTTGCTGTATCTTAGGTTAAGAAAAGTGTTTCGGGGCAAAAAAATGAAGATATGGAGCAAGTAAACAAAATGAAATAATTAGGAGTCTAAAATACGGAAGATCTGAATTCGAAATCATAAATTCGCTCAAGAATAGAGCAATCAAGAGCAGCCTTTTTGAAGATAAGGAAATTTCTGAGTAACCAAAGACTTAGTCAGCAAATCCGATATCGGATGGTAAAATGGTATATCCACTCTATTCTTCTTTATGGTGTGGAAGACTAGATTGTTAATGTTGACCTAATAAGAAAACTGGAAGCTTTTGAGATGTGGCTCTTTAGGAGAATTTTGAAGATACCATGGAACGATTATATTACAAACGAAATGGTGTTGCACAGAACGGAAAGAGACAGAGAACTTTTGACCACCATTAAAAGATGAAAGACCGAATATTTAAGGCACATAGGTACTTAAAAATGATAATTACGAATTGTTGCAGCTAATTAAGAAGGGTTATATCTAAGGTAAAAAGGGTCCTGGTAGACGACAAATATCCTGTCTCAAAAACATTCGCGACTGGACGCAGAAGATAGAGATGAATTTGCAATGGTTATAGCCAACGTTCATTGGTGGAAACGACACTAGAAAAAGATGAAGTTGCTCTTCGATTGATTATTCAGGGAAAAACAGAAGAAAAACGCTGGGTCCGAAGTCCTGATCAATGCCAAACAGACTCTCCTGGCTGGACGGGTCGATCGAACGAAAGCCTTCCAGCAGTTTGTTAACATGACGGTAGCAAAATATTAAAAACGGGCATTGCGGACAAAAAAAAGAGGAAAAAACCAATGTATTGTAACGCTTCTATATTTGTTAATTTCCGAATAAAAATATAGGATACAGTATGCGTTACATACAGAGTATTAAAGAAGTTGTGCATTTTTATTGACATTGCATACGTTATTTGCTTAAAATATTGCGACTAAATATTTCCGGCATAAATAATTATAATTGCGCATAGTATTTTTGTTTCATACAGAACCTTAAGTAAATTTATTTTTACGTTAAACATCTTATCTAATCTATCTCCCATCTCTGTCACTTAAACTAAACAAAATCGTATGCAAAATTATTCTGAAAATTTTGTGGGTGGTTATAGAAAGACTAAGGTTATGCTATGTTACATCAAGTTTAACATATTAAACGGTTTTCGATGTACGTTTGGTTTAACTACCATGTTGCAATGGATACGAGAGATGAGTTGGGGTTTTTGGTATTAATGCTAGTTATTGTAGTATTGTTAGTGCTTATTAAAAAGTATATTCAAGTAAAGCGGCGTCAGTTTAAACGCGAGGCTGAGCAACGGTTGCAACACGAACACGCACAAGGTAAGATTTTCTATATGTAATAGTTGTGTTGATAATCAATAACACTATCCTATATTGTTCTGAAGCTATGTTCTTGTGGCATTGTAAATTAATTACTATTTAACTGAGAATAAGCCACAATTAAAGATAAAAACACGTTTATTGACGTTTCAATTTCCACTTCGGAAATCGTTCTCAAAATACAAACAGTAAATTAAACAAATTTTGTTTTTTGTTACACAGTGAAAAACTCTTCTAATAATTTAATTTTATCTGACTCATTTATATTAACAATTCAGACATACATTATGCATTTTAAAGTAGACGACTTTAAAATGATATTGCCAATATTGTTGAGTTGCGCTCCTGGGACGACTTTACATATAAGATAGTTCATTCGATTACATGAAATCAACTTTAACTTGAGAATATCCGTCAGAAAAAATCATAGCATGTAATTCGTCTTTAAAAAGACAAACACATGACATCATGACAGTAAAATTCTCCTGTTAGTGATTCCATAGTAAATTATGAGGGAAAAAACCAGGTAAAAACCTCATAATACTATCCCGACATTGTAAGTATTTGTTCGTGCATTTAGTTTACCTTCAATAAACACAAAATTCTGATTTTATATGTTTCGTTATTTAAAAAACATACATGATGTATCCTCTATATGTTACTGACTTACTGATACTGGTATTTTCTTATTAATAACTTCCTCTCTCAATATTGGTAACCAGATCCTACTACATTCTGCCGAGGAATTTGCGATACAATTGGCCTCATTTAGCATAATTAGAGCCGCTTCTTTGATTTTTCTTTTTTTTACCATCCGTTTCTTTTAGGACTACATTTGAATTATTCCATTAAACCCCATGTTCATTATCCCATGCGTGTTTACATATTTGAGATCTATCAAATTCTCTATTTTTAATATAAGATTGATGTTCACTTAATGTTAAGATCTATTTTCTCCAAAACCAAATCTAACAATGAACAAGAAAGGACAAAGAATTGCATTTATAAAATACCTTGTGAATGCGATCAGTTTTATTTAGGTGAATCATCAAGGCCTTTAAATGTTAGAATAAGTGAACATCAATCTTATATTAAAAATAGAGAATTTGATAGATCTCAAATATGTAAACACGCATGGGATAATAAACATAGGTTTCAACGGAATAATTCAAATGTAGTCCTAAAAGAAACGGATGGTTAAAAAAGAAAAATCACAAAAGGCGGCTCTAATTATGCTAAATGAGGCCAATTGTGTCGCAAATTCCTCGGCAGAATGTAGTAGGATCTGGTTACCAATATTGAGAGAGGAAGTTATTAATAAGAAAAATACCAGTATCAGTAAGTCAGTAACATATAGGGGATACAACATTTATGTTTTTTAAATAACGTAACATATAAAATTAGAATTTTGATGTTTGTTGAAGGTAAACTAAATTCACGAACAAATACTTACAATGTCGGGATAGTATTATGAGGTTTTTTTTTCCTAGTTTTTCCCTCATAATTTACTATGGAATCACTAACAGGAGAATTTTACTGTTATCATGTCATGTGTTTGTCTTTTTAAAGACGAATTATATGCTATGATTTTTTCTGACGGGTATTCTCAAGTTAAAGGTAATTTCATGTAATCGAATGAACTATCTTATAAGTAAAGTCGTCCCAGGAGCGCAACTCAACAATATTGGCAATATCATTTTAAAGTCGTCTACTTTAAAATGCATAATGTATGTCTGAATTGTCAATATAAATAAGTCAGATAAAATTAAATTATTAGAAGAATTTTTCACTATGTAACAAAAAACAAAATTTGTTTACTGTTTTTGTTTTGAGAACGATTTCCGAAGTGGAAATTGAAACGTCAATAAACGTATTTTTATCTTTAATTGTGACTTATTCCCAGTTAAATAGTAATTAATACTATCCTATATTTCATATTTTTTTTATTATAGATACATCAACTGCAAGGGTTTCATATAGGGGGTACACCACATAATTACAATTTTTTACAAAGCATACATTTTTTTTAATGACTTTGGATTATTGATCCATTCAGCCACGATATTATAATAAATACTGTTTGCTACAATATTAAATACTATATGCACATGCGCACATATACACACTTCTGCACGAACATACATATATAGGTATTGTTAAATAAAAATAAAAAAAAAACAAAAAGGAAGTGGAAACATTAAATTGACCTCTATTTAAACTCTTCATTCAGGACCCTAATACAAATAATACCGAATGCTAATACTAAATGCTAATAATTAATAATTGTCACAGCGCTAAGACATAAACCCGGTTCAACACCTCGGAGGTATAGGCCTTCATTGTGATTGTTTTTTTTTCTTTTTTTAATATGATTTTTTAGTTATATATATATATATATATAATATAATATATATATATTTTATATATATTATATATATATATATATATATATATATACTATATATATATATATCTATATGTATATTTATTATATGTATATATATATATATATTATTTATATATATATATATATATATATATATATATATATATATATATATATTATTTATATAAATTTTTTGTTTCCTATTTTTTTTCTCTTTTTTCTCTGTTTTTTTTTTTATATGCATATCAATTTTTTAATTTTTTAAATAACAATGTTCGTATTTTACAGGGAGGTACTTAATATTACATAAGAATAAATATGAGAAACAAAAGTTGCTAAACACGTTCAAGCCGACTCATTCATACAAGTTAGATTGTTCTCTTAGTCCTTGTTAAAAATTCCCAAATAATTTGTTGTATTTTATAGTTTCGTCGAGACAAGTATAAAAGAGAAGTTTGGTTTTCTGGTAAAGGTATTTGTGCTTGAGCCAGAGTGTGCATCAAATATTTAACAACCAATCATTAATATCATCGGCATAACTATTGCAATCACAAAGTTCTGATTCGGATAGATTTAGTCTATAGAGGTATATCTTCACAGTGGCATGGTTAACGAGACATCTAACAAACATGGAATAAATATTTCTATTGGGGTAACTTTTGAAGGCAAACGGCTCAGTAGGTAAAACTGGATGAATTTTTGTATAAATATTATTGCTTCGATTACAGAAAGCAAACCATTCAATTTCCCAATTTTGTTTTAGACTTTTCTTGCAAGTGGCTGTTAGATCGCTTCTATCTAGCCAAGTTATTTTTGATCCTTTTAAGATTGCCTCTTTAGTATAAAAATCTGCTTTGAGGTTACCGGAAATACCAAAGAGTCCCTTTACCCAGACGAAATTTACAGTAGTATTTTCTTCCAGCAGCTTAAGTTGGTTTTCTAAAATTTTAACGACAAGACTATTTTTATATAAATATTTACGTGAGTTTTCTAAAGCTAATAACACAGACATTGAATCTGACATAATTACAACTTGGTGGTTAGAAATTTTTTTGTTGACAGTCCATTCTAGAGCTTTATGAATTGCGAACAGTTTCTGTAGAGTATATAGAGCATTTTTTATCTAACATGAACATTATGCATTTTTTGTGATATGGAATATATACAGCACATCCGACTCCCAATCTTGATTTAGAACCATCCGTGAAGATCCTGCATGGTTTATTAAGCTTGGCTATCTGATGCTGAAAATCAACTGTATTCTCATTATCAAAATTGGGAAACCAAACATTGACTTTAGCATAAGAAACATTTAAATTTGATTGAAAGAAAGTTAAGTCACTCGGAGTGTTTAGACGCTGAGAAACGTTAGGATATGCCACTGCCAGAATAGGAGAATTTCTGTTATACCACCATTTGTCGACTAGATTAGAAACAGAAATATCACATATTTTTTGTAGAAGCTCAGTTTAATTGTAAGACTGGCATTTGAGAATAAATTTTTCAGCTAAAAATAGTCGTCTTAAATGTAAGGGGGTTCCATAGATTCGACTAGAAGATTCTCTGCAGGTGTAGATTTGAGCGCCCCTAAAACTAATCGCAGAGCCTTATACTGAAGACGGCCTAGTTTTTTAAGACGACTGTTTGTAGCAGATCCGTATAAAAAGCATCCATAGTCAAGAATGGATCTGCTGTATGCACGATAAAACATTAAGATATTCTTAGGGTCTGCACCCCATCGATAGCGATTAACTACAGTTCGTCAAAAATAGCTCTGTCTTTCAGTTTAAACTTGAGCGATGCGAAAAATAAGAGACTCAGAGACATTGGTATTCTTGACGAGCTGTACTTTAAGAATATTTAGACTTTTCTCTAAAGATCTACAAATTATATCGAATCTGTATCAAAACCAGAAAGCAAGAGTAAGAGTCGAAGGAGAACTGACAGAGGAAGTAAGTATACTTAGAGGAGTTCGACAAGGGTGTATCCTTTCACCACTCTTATTCAACGTCTACAGTGAAGTGATTTTTCAAGAGGCTTTATTGGATATCGGGGAAGGTATTTATGTCAACGGAAATAGCATTAATAATATTAGATATGCCGACGATACTGTCATATTTGCAAGTGACATGGAAGATCTACAGTACATAATACAACATGTATACAATGCATGTGAAAGTTACGGACTGCAAATGAATCTCAAGAAAACGAAATCAATGATATTCTCAAAAAAACCACAAAATGTAAATAACCTGATCATCAATAATACAACGATAGAAAGAGTAAAAACATATAAATATTTAGGAACGTGGCTAACCGAAGATGGAGATCAAGTAAAGGAGATCAGATCTAGAATAGAAATGGCAAGAAACACGTTCATAAAATTGAAGAAATTACTTTGCAACCGTAACCTTAATCTAGAGATTCGCACAAGAATGCTACGTTGTTACCTCTTCTCTACTTTACTATATGGCATGGAAGCGTGGACAATAAAGCAGTCTGAAATCAAAAAATTAAACTCCTTTGAGATGTGGTGCTACAGGAGAATGCATAAAATATCGTGGATTGAAAAAGTAACTAATATAGAGGTGTTACAAAGAATGAAGAAAGAATGTGAAGTCATAAAAAACTGTTAAAATTAGAAAGATTCAATATCTGGGACATTTAATGAGGGGTGAGAAGTACGTATTACTGAGGTTGATTATGCAAGGGAAGATACAAGGGAAGAGAAACCCAGGACGACGCAAAATGTCCTGGCTAAGAAATTTGAGAGAGTGGTTCGGCTGCAGCTCATTAGAATTATTCAGAAATGCGGCCAACAAAGTTAAATAGCGATGATGATTTCCAAGCTCCGCTAGGAGAAGGAACCCGAAGAAGAAGAAGAAGACTTTTCTCACATTTCATTAAGCACTCGTTAACGTGTTCGTCCCATGTTAACTTGGTATCCAATGTAATACCAAGATAAGTGTAGTGATTGTGAACGGATTTCATGCCTTCGATGGATAGTACATGTAAT
The DNA here is from genome assembly GCA_918026665.1 of Diabrotica balteata. Taxonomy (NCBI): domain Eukaryota; kingdom Metazoa; phylum Arthropoda; class Insecta; order Coleoptera; family Chrysomelidae; genus Diabrotica; species Diabrotica balteata. The sequence goes on along the minus strand of OU898281.1, from coordinate 28,893,060 downwards.
TAATTGAGATAAATATGCAATGATCAGAAAAATTTCATGATAACATAGATAATGATCTAAAATCCATCGGAGTTAAAGCATGGAAAAGAGTTGCCAGAGACAATGGCGAATAAAAGATTGTTCTGAAGAAGGGTTTGGCTCATAAGGAGTTGTAATGCCACTGATGATAAAGTTCCAACTCTTGGTTAAGAAAGTATTCTCTTGCTCTAAACATAATATGTTTTATATCAATAAATTCTATTGAGAATATTAAAATCCATATTTAAACTTTAAACATCCAGTACCATGGAAATTAGCAATATTTGATATATACAACTCAGAGATTGGACATTTTTAAAAAATCACCCTGTTTACATTGTTAAAAATATCATTTTATAATTAATATGACAAATATTGCCAGAACTCTAATAAACGCATCTCATTGCTCTTTAGAGTTTTCCAATTATATTCACAATTATCTCAAACTCAATCAATCAATCAATCAATCAATAATGCCTTTTATTTCTCAATATAAAAAAAAATACAATGCAATACTTTTAGTGACATTTGTTCTCCTTGGCACATGCCATCAGGAGGGTGGCAAACAAATATTCCCTAATTAATATACAAAAAATTAAACAAGGCTTATTCTATCTAACAAGGCCATTAAAATAAATAAAAAATAAATTATGTAAATATTCATATAAATGTTAGTAATAAACTAAATGTATATATCCTACTAAGTAACACTTCGCACTAGACTTAACAATAATAACAATGTATAACAGTGAGGTTTAGATTACAATTGAAAATATTGAATATCCCTTTGAGGGAGTGAAAGCTGCAGATACAACAATAATAATAGTAACAGTAATAATAACAATATTAGTCAAGATAGACCAGATAGGAAAAAAAGATAATAGATATAAGCAAACAAATTATTAATCCTTATTTTAATATAACACCACGCTAATAGATTTAGTAGTTAAATAGGCTCACTAACTCATACGTATACACCCATGCCTCCCTACAATAACCTGCTAACTCAGCCTTGCCCTGTCTCATCATAGTAACTACTTCCACTCTACTAAGTTCATATCTACCCAACCACTTTAACCTAATATGTCTCAACACCGAACATTTTCCCAAAAAATGTATCACATCTTCTCTTTCCTTCGTGTTACACATTAAGCAAAATCTTCTTTCATCATTTCTGCCAGGTCGATCATTCAAATATAGAACCCCACATCTTAATTTAAAGAGCCATCGAATATCCCCAAAATTTTCCATTTCTAGTAGGTAATGCATGTTTACTCCTTCTTTCCCCCAATTCTTTGTAGTGTCCACAAAAATTTGATTCAAGTGCCCTGTTCTCAGCCTGACGCTGTATCTCCTCCTTCTTCTTTTCTATCATATTCTCAATCATACTAGGCCAGCTATCTCTCCATTCCCATTCACACCTAACCTCAATACCAAATTTTTCTCCCATGCTCATCCAATCTATCCACCAGCCACACCTTGCTCTCATCATTTCCTTCAAAGAAATTTTGGCAACCTATCATTCGTATATCCTAGTATTTTTTTAACATAGTTTTTATGTAAGTTCATCGTATATAGGCTGACTCTAGCAATACCTGTCTCCAAATCTAACATAAAGTTAGGACAATACCTTGGACAAGAAAACATTTTTTTTTATATAAAATCTTCTGATTATTTCCACCTCATCGTACTCAAAAATACCCCATACCTGAGACCCATAAGTCAAAATCGATCTTACCACTGACTCATACACTGTTACTTTAGCCAAAAGGGTATTTCGGCCTTAGACACTAAACTACTCCAAGCCGTGTGAATCGCCACTTTTGCCAAACTCTGGCGCTTTTTTAGATGAGCTTTATACGACAACTTGGGTGTTAATACCATTCCTAAATAATTATAGTTATTCACTACCTCTAATACTCGATCATTGAGTTTCCAAGATTCCCTGATCACACCACCTCCTCTTCTGAACACAAGAATTTTCGATTTATCTAAATTTATTTTTAGATTCCACATCCTGCAGTAATTTTCTAGTTCATTAATCATCCGCTGTAGCACCTTCGAATTGATTGCCATTAAAACCAAATCATCTGCATATAATAAAAGTCTTATAATTAAACCATTTATTTCCAAACCGCCTCCCAATGCTTCATGTAGCTCATTTAAGAAAAGCGCAACAGCAATGGACTTAAAAGACATCCCTGTCTCACTCCTACATTACAGTCAAACCAGTCAGATAGACCTTCACTTGACCAGACTGCCGATTTTGTATTCGCAAACGTACTTTTTAACAAATTCAGCATTTTAGTAGATAATCCTAAATGACTCAACTTGTAAAAAAGTGCCCGCCGATCAACTGTATCAAAAGCAGCACTAAAGTCCACAAAAAATGTATAAACATTTTTTACTCCCCGTGCATGTTGGATTTTTACTATACTTGTAAGATTAAAAATGTTGTCTATAGTTGAATAGCCAGTTCTATATCCTGCCTGGAACTCGTTTAAAATGTTATTATGTTGTATTAATTATCTCAAACCCTTTTGTTCTGTTGTAGCGTTCAAATAAAATTCATACACACATTTAAAAAAATTTAATTTAATTACATACTTCCCTGATTGTCTGATCTAGTTATTCATTCGGTATCTTTATCTCTCACCATACTAAAATTATCACAATGCCCACTTAAGATTACTCTACATCAAGGTATTCGTAATACCTATATCTAAAAAATATTTCAACTAACCTATTTATTGTTGTGCTTCGCATTCCAAGAAAATGACAATTATTATACCAGGTAACAGTTCCATCGGTTTTTCTTTTGGGGCTTTAATGTTTTTGTTGATATTGTTTAGTATCAGCTGGATTAGAAAAAAGTGTCGTCATCGAAGAGCTAGACGTAAGTACTGTTTATGACTTATAACATTTTTATGCATAAAATTGTGGATATTATATTTATAAAGTATGTAGTATGCGTATGAGGTTAACAGGCCTGAGACTATTTTTTTATAAAAGCCTGGAGTCCAACAGTTAATTAAACATTGGATATTGGGTGACAGGTTAGATAAGAAAATCTTATCAGTTTTATCATTGACGATAGGTGGAGTCTCGCACATTTCTCGCACCCCTTGCGCCATTCTATTTTATCACTCTAGAAGTGTTCATCTAAGTTTTTTTTTCTTATTGCCTATTTGTTACATTTCCACATTCTCCTCATGTGGGCATATCAGGACAATTTATTTGTTTTCATCCTCTGTACTAACGTCGTTTTGATTATTATATTGCGAATTTCTTCATTTATGACACGGTCTTATGATAAACATTGACAACATCTTTTGTAAAATTCTGTTTTAACCGTGTTAATTTTTTCTTTAATTCTCTTCTGGTAATATCCACACTTCTACTTTTTATTTCATAGTGCTTTGTACCAACGATCGGAACAACTTTTCTATTGTTTGAGTGTACCAACTATTATTTCATATTATTTCCTTTCTATTTTTTTTGTATATCTGCATTATAATTTTCATCGTCATTTAACTGAAATGCTAAGTGTCGGCAACATTGTATATGTCTAATGTCTCCTGCATCGGTTTTTACATCCTTTACTCTTTGTTTCTATTATGAGATATTCAGTTTTCTTAGCATTAGGGGAGAAGAGGGAGACTTGATCCCACCGTTACATTTTTTCAGATAGCTCCTTTTACAACCAATCTAGAATCTTGATAATTTAGTGGAACCTTACAAATTTATCACAGTTTTGAATATTGTACACCCGAAAAATATACTGCTAATAAAAAACGAGTTTTTGTAGAATTAATTTGTAGAACATGGAGAAACTAATCATGTCTCCCCGTACTCCGGGAGACTTGATCCTTGTGTATGGGAGACTTGATTATACCTTTCCAGATTTACGATTTAAAATAAAACCAAAAATTGGATGCTGAAAAACTAACTTTACTCAGTCATGACTTATACACTTTCTGGCAAAAAACTTTACTGAAAAATGATAAAAGAAAAAAAATGTTCTCGAATAATTGAACATCCTTAGTGATTTGGGAAAGACAAAACATCCTATGCGCTTACTGTAGCTCCTAAAAGTCGGGCGTGGTAACTTTTTTAAAATTTGGGTCACGTGGGACTTCACCCATGTCTTCTTTTTCTGGCCACTTAAAGATTTTTTCATCCCTTTTTTGGGCAAATTTGATTTTAAAATCCTCGTTCTTTTTTTTTCCATTATCTGTCCTACGTATCGATGGACTAAGTTTCTTTCGAAGACAAAGCTGACAATTACCCAATCTTGCACACTCAACTCAAACTCGTCACCTTCTGCTTCCGATTCACATTCACTATCTGTCTCTACTTGCATTTCATCATTAGGATCATATTCAGACTCTGACGATGGTAGTATAATGTCACTGCCCCCCGAACTTGAAGATTCCCTCAAATCCTTAAGTTTTTGTTTGGTTATTCTTTTTAGGGCTCTTATTTTGGCCCTTTGCTCTTTTTCTAATTTTTTCTCTTCTTTAGCTTTAAATTCAGCTTCAAGCGCAAGTTTTTCTGGTGTTGCTGTGAGAATTTTTGTAGCTCGCTTTCTACCCTTTGCTGAAGTCCTGGGCCCGGCTTTAGGGTGGAGTCTAATCATTTCTGGGCTAGTAAACGTGGCAGAATGAAAAGAATGGTTATTATGCTCTTTTGATGTTTGTTGTAGCTGTTCATTTTGTGAAGTATCTCCATTTACAGAATGGGATCTAATTATTTGAGGTGTGGTGAAAGTACCAGTAGAAGTAGAAGACTGATTTTCGTCCTCAATTAGTGTTCGTCGTAGTTGTTGATTATGTGAAATGGATCCACTTGCGGAATGTGGTGTAATAATTTCAGGGTGGTGAAAGTTCCAGTAGAAGTGGAGGGTTGATTATTGTTATCTATGGCTGGTTGTGCAACATTAAACTGAGATACAGTGGATTTGTTTTCCGGATCTTCGCGATCAGTAACATACACCGACATAAAATCTTCATCGGTAAAAATATTGGAATTGAAAGACCATATACCCGTAACTCTGAATCCACTCTCAATATTACGTGGAGTAAAAGCTAGGGGGAAAGCGTAAGCTAAGCATCCTCCGACTTCATATATTGTAATTGTCCTTCCTGGGTACGCCACCATCCAATCATCATAGGCAGTATTATAAAAAACTCTTGAGAGGGCCAAATACACTCGTGTCTAACGCCTGGAGCTTATGCGACGTATGTGGTGGTATGGTAAAGAAGAACTATTCCGTGTGCTTTGGCATACGTTATGGCTTCCAGACTAACGTGGCTATCGTGATTGTCCATTATGATTAAAGATTTATTGTCGGTAGTCGCCTTTACATGTTTTTGAAAATGTTCCAAAAATTTGACGAAATTAGAAGCGGTCATCCATCCACTTTCATAAACTACGCCGGTGGTCCCTGGTGGGCTATGATCAATCATGCGATCTTGCCAAAGTTTTCGAGGAAAAACCAAAAAAGGCGGTATATGATTTCCAATTGCGTTGATTGCACCACAAAGAGTTACTGTTGGTCCACGTTCCCCTGACGTAATTTTACCAACCTGTTTTGCACCTTTGCATGCAATAATCTTCTTTGGCTTATGGACAGTTGAAAGGCCAGTTTCGTCTATGCTCCAAATTGCTTCTGGTCCAATTCCAATGCTTTCAAGAACTGTCTTTAAATTTATGAAGAATTTTGATACATTGTTTCTGTTGAAGCTAGTTGCTCTAGTAAGACTGGTTGCTTCCGGAGATCGTAGTGATAAGGTCTTCATCCTCTTCAGAAATCCGTATAACCAGTCGTAACTGGCTTGCTTATGTTTATTCCAGGAAGCAGGTATTTTTTTATTATTTCTTACGGCAAACTCGTATGCTAGTTCTTTTGCTTGTTTGGTTGTAAGGCCATGGTGTAATTTGCTGGCAACATCTAAATAATCTTTAAACATATTTTCCTCTGCATTTGCAAAAATTTGAGCCTTCTTGTAATCAGGATAATAGGTTATTTCAACATTATTCAGATCATTGTCGGTGAACGTATCTTTTTAATGTCATAACATTTATTTGATAACGACTTGCCGTTCCCTTGAGAGACGTTCCGTTATTAATAACGTCTAATACAGCGTCTTTTACCTTCTGGCTGTCGACTGGTGTTCTTTTCTTTGCTTCTCCCTCCTTTTGTATTGACGTGGCATATCTATAAAATAAAAAACACTCATCAATAAGGAGTTTCTGGGAGACTTAATCCCGGGATCACATCTCCCAGATAAGATGTAATCAAGTCTCCCCAAGACGCCATTTGAATATTTTGTCTATAAAAATATGACGACAAACTAGAACCCATTGCAAAATGTGCAAAACGTAAACTGAATGATTATAGTGTTAAATAAAAATTATACGAAAAACTCACCTTAACGAATATTAAAGAAAATCAACTTGAAATAATTCTGAAAACACTTCTCGGTAGGGACAAAAAACTTGTAATAAACACGTGCTCTTCGTTGTGGATTCTAATACAAACTACATTAAATGGGATCTTCAGACATACTAACAGCTACGCTTTGTTGCCGGTTTTATAATTTTAGGCTACTTATTATTGAAATTTTAAAGAGTGATCAAGTCTCCCATATGATCAAGTCTCCCTCTTCTCCCCTAATTTTCAAATCCCATTTTTAATATTTTTAAATTTATTTCCTTATCATGTAGTTTGCATAGCTTTTATATCAGTAATGAGTATTCTTCTGTAACACCAAAATTCAAATGCGGCCAAGTTATTTAGAACCACTTGTTATAACGTACATGCTTCCAAGCCATAAAGAGAGCAGTGAATACGTAACACCAAAGCAATCTAAGGCGTAGTCCTGACCTTCTATCATGACAACAGATTTTTTTTTTAGGTTTAACGAATGATGCCTGTGTTATTTAAATATATAAGTATCTTATTTTTTTTTGTTTGGTCTACATTTGATGTTATCCATGTTTCGAAGTATTTGTAGGTATCCTTACTCTTAATTAAAATCTCACAATCAATTAAATGTTTACATCTGCTGATTTAATTATGATCATGCATTTAGTTTTTTTCAAATTCATCCTTACTCTATATTCACGACAGATTTTATTAGGTGATTGCATTTCGTTCTGTATATTATTGTTGTTATCTGTTATTATTATTGTATCGTTTGCAAAACGCAAGTTATTCAAAACTTCTCCAATAATAGATAGGTATACCTTCTATTGAATCCTAAGAGCACTTCTTTAAATAGGCACTTCTTCATTGTAGACATTGAAGAGTAGTGGTGACAGCAAGCAACTCTGGCAGACTCCTCTCCGTATTTTGATATCTCGAGTGTTTTGATTGTCAACTCTTACCTTGGCAATTTGTTACTAACATAGATTAGATGTAATTTTTATATCACGACTGTCAATATTTTTGTTTTCATCTTAATATGCTTTTATTAAAAAGCAAAAAATGATATGTGTTGTGCTGTTTCAGTGCAGCGCCTTTGAGTATATTTTGCAAAGAGTTGGTGACATGTAGCTACTATGTCTTTGCTCTTTGTTAAATTAAAATATTTCTGAGCAGGCGTTCCGTCCTCTTATATAGCTAAAGTTCTTTAAAGAATTCTTTAACAACGGTTACATAATAGTACAGTCACTGAAGGTTTTCACTCCGATTTCGTTGAACCTTCATCGATTTTCATGAAAATTGGTGAGTAGTTAGAGAATACTTTAAGAAATAAAAGTGACATGGTCGCCTTCATATGGGCTTTCATTGTAACATTTTCTTTGTTGTTTTTGCATCGTTTTGTCTCTGGACATGTCCCAGCCATGACAGTCTTTGACTTTTCACAAATCTTACAATGTCATAACCTTCATTTAACTCATTAACCTCGTCGTTTTTCCTGATTCTCCATGTTCCATATTCCTCTTGTACCGGGCCATATACTTTCCTCAGTATTTTTCTCTCGAATGTCCTGAGTTGGGCTCCATCTTTTTTCGTCATTACCCAAGCTTCACATCGATAGGTTACTACGGGTCTAATCAGTGTTCTGTAGATAGTCATTTTGGTTCTTTTGTCTAATAATTTCGATGTCTTTAATTTCGCTACTTACGGAGTTCTTCTGATTAATTTCTGTGCCGAGATATATAAAGGCATCCACTCGTTCGATAGTATAGTTGTCTATTGTGATATTATTTTCATTGTCAGTTATTCTTTTAACCGTCATATACTTCGTTTTTGCTTCGTTTATTTTGAGACCTCGTTTTCTTGCTTCAGGATCAATTTGTTTAAACACTTCCATCAGTCGTGGCTTATTTCTACTAATGATGGCTACATCGTCTGCATATGCAGTAATTTGTACTGATTTGGTGTTTATATGGCCGGTTATATTGGTTTTTCTGATGACTGGCTCAAGAACTAGGTTGAGTAGCATGGTTGATAGAGCATCTCCCTGTCTTACTCCCATGTTGATGTTAAACAGGGAAGTCAGTTCTCCATCTACTCTGACTGCGGCTTTTGAAACCTGCAACGTCATTTTTATGAGGCTGATGTATTTCTTAGGTATACCTAGATGACAAAGGTCTTCCAGCATTCTGTCTCTTTTCACACTATTAAAAGCTTGTTTAAAGTCTATATACATATTATATAGGTATATGTCGTATTAATAAACTTTTTCTTGTATCGTTCTTAGTATAAATATGTTATCTGTAGTGGCTCTATCTGGTCTGAATCCATTTTGATAATCACCGATTATTTTCGGAGTATTCTAATAATCTATTGTAGATTATACCAGAAAGAATTTTGTATATTACATTTAGCAATGTAATTGGCCTATAATTCTGGCATTCCTTCTTATCTCCTTTTTTATATATTGGCTGTATGAGGCCAACTGTCCATTCCTCCGGCATTTGCTCCTTTGTCCATATTAATGTTATTAGGTAATGGATTCTTTCCCAGAGTTTGGATCCTCCATGCTTTAATAATTCTGCCGAAATTCGGTCTGTTTCCTGGTGCTTTATTGTTTTTTAGTTTATTTATTATCTGAACTACTTCTTCATAACTCGAATTTTCGATGTCAGCTTCGCCGTATAATATATTGTCTCGTTCTAATCATTTTCGTTGCCTGCATTTAGATTTTCTTCGAAATATTGTTTCCATCTCATTATAATTTTTTGCTTCTCTGTTAGTAGTTCTCCGTCCTTGTCTTTGCATATCGTTAGTTTTGGTCTAAATGACTGTGTGCTTTCTTTTATGCATTTACTCAAATCTAAATACTCAAGCTTAAATAACGGGAAAACAATACATTTTATAAAATATACTTATTGAACAATTTTCAAAGTACTCAAAAATACCTATAAAATGAGCTTTAGAAGAAGTTAATATTATCAAAATTAAGCCAGTTATGACGAAAATAAGAGGACCCTTTCGCATTTTTCTGGAAAAAGTAAAAAATAAAACATACGCCATTTCCATAAAAACCTAAATTTATAGTAATCCTCAAGAATTTTGACCGGTTTAGCATGCATATTAAAAAAAAATTGATTTAAAAAAATCAGAATTTTTCAAATTTTCATAAATTTTATTTTCTTTGGAGAATAACTCAATATATACTTAATATACCTACTTAAAAAATGATACAGACCAAAATCCATCTTTTCTGTCCTGCTGCATGGAGTGGGAGCGTGGACTCTAACTGAGGCTATGCTTAAACGCTTGACAGCCTTTGAGATGTGGGTATACAGACGACGACTGAAAATAAGTAGGGTCGACAGAAATAGAAATAAGGAGGTCCTTAGACGGCTGAGCCAAACAACACAACTGGTCAATATAATAAAGAAACGTAAGCTGGAATACTTCGGTCACATTAGGAGACACCCTGAAAAATATGATCTTTTACATGATCATTCAAGCAAAGATCCAAGGTAATCGTGGTCCTGGTAGACGAAGAACATCACGGTTGAAAAATCTAAGGCAATGGTATGGAAAATCAACTACATCGTTATTTAGAGCTGCTGTCAATAAAGTCACGATAGCAAATATGGTAGCCAACATGATATCCAACGATCGATAACGGTCATGGAACTAGAAGAAGAAGACCGATATTTGAGGTTTTCTTTTTTTATAAGATAAAAAATAACAGATAAAAACGTTTAAATCCTAAATTTTACTGCGAGATCCATGTAACCGGGGCCCTTTAACCTTTTATCTTTTCAAAAATAAGGGATTTAAAAGATTACATTTAATACGACTTTATAGCCCTTGAAATTACCTTTTAAATGATTTTTGAATAAACCGGATATCATCAAAATTAACGGAGTTATAGTAAAAAAATCAAAACATTTTTTTTAGAAAAATTTTTGGAGTAGAGATTTTGTATGTATACAAGGTGGTCCAGAATTATGTACATTAATTTCTAGAGCTCATAGTACGTTCAAAAATAAGGGTACTTTTTTATTTACATTTTTTGTATAAAACTGAATAATAAGGGAGATACAACCCTATAAAGGGGTGAATTGAATTTCTTATTTTTTTAAATATCTTCCAAACGGTTTTGAATACGGAGTTCATATTTTGGGAGTGATTATGAGACGTTAGGATAGTTAATTTCATGTCACCACCTACCACATCCTATATTAATACAGCATATTAATACAAACAATCGCTGTGTTTCGTTGATTGTCAAGTGCTTTGGTCATGTCCGTAAAATGTTTCAATGCACATTTCAAGTCATTATCAGGTTTTTGAAGTAGCTTGCTAAAAGGCAGTGTAAGTGAAAATATGTTGCACATACATACTACAGTGATAAGGAAAGTTCTGTTCAGTAAGTCGCAAATCAAGGTTCTCGTCTTGGATGCAGCTTTTAAATCTTGCCAAAAAGCTACTGATTCCAGGGCTTTAATGATTTTAGGGAACTTAAGTCTGAATTGTAAAAACGATGTTTGCCTTTCCACCCAACGTGTTTCACACAATCCAGGTAGCTGGCCACTTACATAGTGTTTCAAAATTTGATTTCTCTTTGAGGAATAGTCGTCTTTTGCAGTTGCACATGGAAAAGGAAACGCTTGAGCAAACTGACACTTATTTATAGCCCTTTTACTTTGCCAGGCATCGATACACGGCCAATATTGAATATGTAGCGTAGCAACTGGCAAGGCTAGCAAGCAACGTCTGACTGAAGAAAATTGTCGACAAATTGTCGAGGTTTAAAATTGCAAATGGTTTTGGCGTACGCGCTTCTGTGTCGGGACGACCGCTGAGTATTTTTAGGTAAACGCTTGTTTGTTACGTTATATCAAAACTAACCGTAGACTATTAAAATAATCTGTCTACGGACGTTTTCACACTGTTAGATTATTTTGTCCAATAATAGCAATGCATTAGTTTGATCTCACACTTCTGATTAATATGTATATTAACTTCTCAATTTTTCAGAAAATTAGGGTTTCTGGGGGGGGGGCGGGGGATGGGTGAAGGGCGATCGCCCCCATCGCCCCCCCCCTTGAGACCGCCACTGTGAGCGATACGTAAAATGTAAATTCAGATTCTTTTTAGCGCCAAAAAATACATAGGATTCACATTATTTGTAAAAAAAAGTTTTATAAATCTTTTTCTTTTTGTTGGCCTGTGTAATTTAATCTGTTATCCCTATTTTCTTAACTAATATAATTAGGATCAAATTGCTAGATGCAGATTCTATTAGGTAGATTTACAAATACCTATTGACACAACTCTGAAAATTCACGAAAGTAAATGCTGATAAAATCTCTTACTGGAAAAGACAAGTCAACTTAAAAAATAAAGTAAAAAAAAATAAAGTTTAAAATGAACAACGTATTCATTACCATACCCTATGAACTCGTAAGATGAACAATTTAAGTACGAATCAAGATAACCTAAAATGTGGTCAATGTACCTTAGATTTATGTTTTTTCTCAAAGTTTTGTTTGGGTTAGCTATATAAGATTAAATCTAATCACATTCACACAGTAAATAAAAAACACTTCAGTATAGACTATTTCAATTCAGTGATTTAGAGTAGTTAACTCATTAAACATATTTATTTGAAATAGTGCAATTTTTCGTTCGAATTAAAAATGATCAGTCCTCAACATGATCTGTGTTTCTCGTTTGTGAGTGTTGGATTTATTATACTTCTGTTTGTTGTTATTTGGATAAAGCAAAAATGTACCCGTTCAACAGATGCCTGTAAGTTATAAAATTTTTTGTTATATGTTATAGACTTACAGACTGCTTTAAGATTGATTCAATTTAGAAACACTAATTAATTTTTTCGGATAATACTGCTTTTGGATCATAAAAGACTTATGTACAGCACTGTCCTCCTCAATCTCTTCTCCTTGATAAAGACGTAGTAAAGTCAGGTAATTTGTTTCTATATTTCTGTCCAATTATCTCTCTCCTGTGCGTGTTGTTTTCTTTGAAGAATGGGTAACCTGCCATATCCTTTTATCTGGTCTGACCACGTTACCTTCAACTATTATTTGCTTAATGCCTTTTCTTCTTGTAATTATATGTCCAAAATATCTCAGTATATTTTGGTTGATAGTTGTGATGAGTCTAATGTTTATGTTAAGCTCTGCTATAATTGAGTTATTTGTGCGATGGGCGGTTCATGGTAAGCGCAACATTTTACGGTAGACCCACATTTCAAATGCTATTATACGCTTTAAATCGGCATTTTTTTATTTTCCAAGTTTCTAAAGCAGAGATAGCGATAGTAAATGTCAATGCTTAAAAAAAAGCGTAATTTTGTGTTTTTTTTTTTGTGATGTCAGTGTTCTTGCAAATTTTTGTGAGTTTGGCTGTTGCTGATCAGGCCATTGTGATGCGTCGATGGATCTCGCCTTCGCATCCTCCCCTTCGTAACCTTCCATGACTCTTGTCTCTGCCTGGTTGTTTCTGATTTTATCGATGATGGTCACTTTGGTTTTCTACATATTTATTTTCAAAACCATATTTCGTACTCGCCATGCCTGGCTTATTCATAATTTGTTTCAGTTCTTCAGCTGATGACGCCAATGTAACAGTGTCATCAGCATAACGTAAGTTTTGGATTTTTCTTTCTCCTATCGTTGCTCCACCTGGCCATTCCTCAAAAATTTGACGCATCATATGTTCACTGTATATATTAAATGGAATAGGGGATATTATGCATCTCTGTCGAACTCCAGATTTGAATTTGAAGTTTTTCGAAACCACAATATTAACTCTTACATTAGCAGTATTATATACATAATATATAGTTTAACATATAGTTTTGTAATAAATAAATTAGACGTTCTGGCGTACTCATTTCTCTAAGTATATGCCACATTTTATTCCATTTTACGACATCGAAGGCCTTGAAATAGTTAACAAAGCATAAATATGTTTCTATGTTAAACTCTCGAGATTTTTCGATCATTTGACGAAAATAAAAAATAAGTTCCCTTGTTCCTCTACCTGGGACGAATCCGCATTGTTTTTGGGGGGAATTTGTGGTACGAGAATTAATTTTAGTCTTTCATTGATGATTAGAAGCACTTTGCTAGCTGCGATATCAATGCTACTGTACAGTAATTACTGCAAGCTGTCGGTAAACCTTTTTTATATTTAAGAATAAACGTGAGTCTACCCGAGTCATTTGGCCAATTTCCGGTGTACCAGATCTCATTGCAAATTCCAAGCATTACTTCAGTCCCTAATTCTCCCATTTCTTCGAGTGTTTCAGCTGTTATTCCATTTTATCTGTCTGCCTTTCTGATTTTTGGCTTTTTAATTGCCGCGTTAATTTCTGATTTCAATATTTGAGGTTCTTTTTCATAACTTATTTTCTCTGTATTATTGTCTGAGTCGTTGTTAGAGAATAGTATTTCACAATATTGTTTCCACACCTCTACAATACCATCTTGGTTTGTTATGGTATTTCCACTATTATCTTTGATGATCTGTGCCTGCGGTTTGAATTCCTTCGCTAGACACTTGACTTTTGGGAAAACTTCTTTAGATTCGTGGCGGTTAGTATATTTCTCTAGTTGTACACATATGTTTTTAATACCGGGTGGTGAATCGCCAAACGGGCCATAGGAAGTTCTATGGGCAATTCTGAATCGTTGAATTCCTGCTTCCCTATTTATTTTTATATCAAAAGTGATAAGGAACTATTTGTAGACGACTGAAATATGTATTAAAAACAAATGTTAAAATTATTCTATGAATTTAATGTATTCCAAAATTTTGTAAAAATATAATACATTTTTCAGGCCACCCCTTAAAGTCAGGCCACACGAGTTACAAGAATGTGTATGACATGTTGCATTTGATAATATTGATGATTATGACATTTTACAATATTTGAATTGTCAATATTTTTATTTTGTGATTAATTTATACACAAACACTAAAATACGCAAATTTTTACAAATACTACTACTACTACTGTATAGTGTTGTTTACAAAGCAATAAAATTGATGAAATGTATTCAGTTCATATAGAGGGAATTTATTCCTTTTTAAAACTTTTAAGGCCGTATAATTATGAATATTAAACTGGTCTGCAATGGTCCGAGAACTTATTCTAGGATTTTCTACAATTTTTTGGTACCTCAGCAATATTTTCTTCTTCTTCTTCTAGTTCCATGACCGTTATCGATCGTTGGATATCATGTTGGCTACCATATTTGCTATCGTGACTTTATTGACACCAGCTCTAAATAACGATGTAGTTGATTTTCCATACCACTGCCTTAGATTTTTCAGCCATGATGTTCTTAGTCTACCAGGACCACGATTACCTTGGATCTTTCCCTGAATGATCAAAAGTAAAAGATCATATTTTTCAGGGTGGCTCATAATGTGACCGAAGTATTCCAGCTTGCGTTTCTTTATTATATTGACCAGTTGTGTTGTTTGGCTCAGCCGTCTAAGGACCTCCTCATTTCTAACTGTCGACCCAGCTTATTTTCAGTAGTCGTCTGTATACCCACATCTCAAAGGCTGTCAAGCGTTTAAGCATAGCCTCAGTTAGAGTCCACGCTTCCACTCCATACAGCAGGACAGGAAAGATGTAGCAAGATGTCATACGAATTCTAAGGTCAATGCTAAGATCGTGACTGCAAAGTACGTTTCTCATTTTTACAAAGGCAGCTCGGGCTTGTTTTATTCGGCTTTTAATTTCTGCTGTTCCCCGAGGAACCCAGCTCTCATTGATATTACCGCCGAGATACATGAGTTTCTCACTCTGTCCAGTGTGGCATCTCCGACTTTTATACCGTCATCCTGTATATAATTTTGTTTGCTAACTATTATAGATTTAGTTTTCTTAACATTGAGTTTTAATCTATACTGATCACAAGTCTGTTCTATTTTGTTCATTAGATTTTGAAGGTCTTCTCCGCAATTGGCAAGGACTAAGGTATCGTCGGCATATCTAATATTGTTGACGGTTACTCTATTCACAATAATACCTTCGGTTGTCTCCATTAAGGCTTCCTTAAATATTTCCTCCGAATATAAGTTAAAGAGTAAAGGCAATAATATACAGTCTTGTCTTACTCCTTTTTTTTATATTTATTTCATCCGACAGTTCTTGTTCAACCTTTATTCTTGCCACTTGATGCCAGTATAGATTTGTAATTATTTGTAGATCTTTATCGTCCAATCCAGATGTTTTGCAATCCAGCAATATTGTTTATGTAGGTACAATTAGAAATCATGGTCCCATTATTTTCAAAATTTTGTTGAAAAAATCCTTTGAATTGTTGAATGTCTTTGAATTGGTCTATTGGAATATTATATATATCCGGTTTTTTAGGCGTTACGCCCGTCCGGTAGGGATCTATGGAGGAGTATCACCGAGCCGCAAGCCCTTATCTCTTGCCGTACTGCTCCACCATAGGCCGATCAGATCCCAGCATATCCTAGTCTAAGCCGCAGATTCATCTAGAATTTTAAACTGCTGCGTTAGACTTTTTGTTTTCTGTACACCGAGCTGGGGCTCGACCCACATCCACTGAACCATTCGACAGTGAAGCGAATGAGAGGCAGCCGCACAGCCCGCTGAGCTATCTGACCGACATCTATTGGAATATCTTATGCTAAATAAAGATCTGACAATTCGCGCACTATTGCTTCAATAAAACGTTTGTATTATTGATAGTTTCTCCTCAACTGAATATATTTTTTAATCAACTATAGGTATTGTTTTTTAAACAATAAATCACAAATTTTAAATTTTAGAAACTGAAATATTGTCAAATATCAGAAACATAAATATAACCAAACGCAACATGTCATAAACATTCTTGTACCTCGTGTGGCCTGAAGTTAGAGTCGTGTGTGATAAATGTATTATATTTTTACAAAATTTTGGATTACATATAATTCGTAGAATAATTTTAACATTTGTTTTAAATACATATTTCTGTCCTCTATAAATAGTTCCTTATGACTTTTGATGTAAAATAAATAGGGAAGCAGGAATTCAACAATTCAGAATTTTCCATAGAACTTCATATGGCCCGTTTGACGATTCACCACCCTGTATAGTTATTTTACAGCACATAAAATTCAATATGACAATCGGTGTAGATATTAAATTTTAAATGCCGATTTTAAGTAGTTTTAGTGACAATTATCTATTTCATTCAGGGTTTCGACAAACTGCCGATCTAAATGTCTTTTATAAAACTGTTAATAAGGCTTACAATACAAACTGTTGTGCTGCAATCCTAGAAAGTAACTGGTCGGTTGCCTATTGGTATACACTTCTAAATTAAGAGTATACTACGTTTTTGAGTCAATAGTATATTACTTTATGAAGCGGAGAAGCATGACTTTTCTTGACGCGCCCGATATTACGCGCCGAACGAAGTGAGGCGCGTAAGAGGGGGCAAGTCAAAAAAGTCGCTTCTTTGCCGATATAAAGTATACTATTTTTTCTTTAAACATAGCAATTTTCAACCATAAATAGTATAATTCATACGCTATTTTTACTCGAAGTTAATAGTGACAACTATCAAAGTCGTCTAGATGTTAGAAATTAAAATAATTAAGTCGTCGGTGGGATTTGTGTCTACCTGGTTACAGTTGTTTGACAGTTGTTTGCAATTATTAAAGACAGCTTATTGTTGTAGCAACCGCAAGCGCAAATTTAGTGCGAAAATGGAAAAACTAAACGAAATTGAGTCCGCGGCTAATGATGCAGTAGCACGTTTGGGGCCCTCCAAGTCCGGAATAAAGTATCGGTTAGCGTACAAGCACTTCCAAGAGTGGTGCGATACAAGAGGAGTACGGCATGTTACCGAAGACGTTTTACTGGCATATTTTTATATTACAATGTGGTTACGATACTCTATGATAAAATTCGAGTTAGTTATTAGAAAAAATGTGGATATAATCAAATATTTAAAGTTACTTGCTTTTCTGAAAAAAACAAGCGAAGGATATACTGCAAAGAAGTCTAAAGTTTTGACTAAAGACGAGTTTGATAAATTTTGTTTGAAGCGCCAGATAAGCTGTATTTAGGATTAAGGGTAAAAAAAATTATATTGCATAGCATGTAATATACTGTACTAAATTATAAAAATATTTCAGATTGTTTTGTTAATTGGGGTTACCGGCGCCTGTCGATTCGACGAAATGATAAAAATGAAAACTGTGGACATTGAGGATAAAGAAAATGTAATAATTATCAAAATCCCAGACCGTAAAAACACGACAAATTAGATCTTTTACGATAATTGGTCAAAACTACATTAAACTGTATAAAAAGTATGCATCACTTTTTCTTCTTCTTCTTTGGGTGCCGTGTCCGTATTCAGACGTTGGCCGTTATCATGTTTACAATTTCCTGAAACTTTTCTCTGTCGGCTGCTGCGCGAAATAATTCTTCTACTGTGAAACCACACCATTGTCTAATATTACGCAGCCATGAAAGTTTCTTTCGACCAATCCATCTCTTTCCTTCCACTTTTCCTTGTATTATAAGGCGAAGTAAATGGTATTTGGGTCCTCTATGCATCACTGCGGCCTGAAAATTTCACAGAAAACTGATTTTTTATCAAGTACCAAAATGGAAAGTGTTACCGAAGTGTCATGGGAATACATTCGATCAGCGCAGTAGCCCAAAAAGTGGCTAGTTATTTAAATTTAAACAATGCATGCGCATACACGGGTCACTCTTTACGACGAACTTCAGCAACATTTAATTGATGGAAGCGGGAATCTAGAATACCTCAAATGACATGGGGGCTGGAAATCAAGCACGATTGCCGAAGGATATATAGAGGAGTCAATAAGAAATAAGAACGATAATGCTCAAAAAATTTTTAAAACCCTCATGATTCGCCAACATCGGGAATGATTGCTGAAAGTTGTTCTCGACCATCAGTATCATTAACAATTACCAATGCGTATCAAGAGTCGGGAACATTTTTGCACGGTTTCAATTTTGAAAATGCCTCATTAACTAATTGTACTTTTAATATTACTATAAATAAAAATGATGTTTAATTGTTGTTAATGACATTTGTATTGTTGCTTTGTGACATGTTTCATATTGTTGCCATAACAACATTCTTCCCTCCGCTGTCAAGAAATGGGAAAAAAAACTGCTGCCTGCGGAGACATCAAACTTTGACAGGATCAAGTTAGATAACTAATGTCATCATTATTTAACGTTTGAAGAAAAAAATTAATATCTGTATAGTCACATAAAAAAATTAATATCACATAAAAAATTTAATATATACGTAAATTAAACCTGGATGGGAAAAAAGAAGACCCAGATATTAGATTCTCTTTTGGGTGGCGTAAAGAACTCGACACTGAGGAGTAGGCAGATGAGACCTCAGTGCCGAGAGACAGTTGTTGTAGTTGTTGTATTTATATTACAGAACACGATACTGGTACGTGTCGAGTGAGAGGAGTAGGCAGATTGAGACCCCGAACTCAAAACCGAACCGTCTCCCTCTTGATAATGGCTCCACAACGGGAGCCGAAACGTCGAGCATTAAATTCTCAACGTGGTTCTTCCGGGAACCTAGTGATTTTCACATATATATACATATATATTTATATATATATATAATATATATATATACATATATATATATACATATATATATATATATATATATATATATATATATATATATATATATTATATATATATAATATATATATATATATATATATTATATATATATATATTATATATATATATATATATGTGTGGAGGACGCAACGTAAAAAATTATATTAGTAACAATTACTAAATTTTCCAAACAATTTATTGAAACTTTCATAATAACAAAATTGTAAGATATGAATCATAACAATTAAAAATATTATTCATAGTATAATTTATTTATATTAATTCAATTTAACGAGTAATTCGTTGAAATCTGTTTCTTAAATAAAATTGTTTATGTATTTTGAATTCGTGTAAATAAAACTTACCATATTTTGAAATAAATAACGTTCAAAGTTTATAAACATATTAAGTATTAATTAAACAAAATATACCTTTATTTACAAAACAATAACAGGTAATGACGATATAATGGATTAAACTTATTTTATATAATAACAAAAATCATATTTATACACATTTTTATTTTATTGGTGTGCTTGTTTTTTTGAGACGGCTGCTTTAAAAAGTTTATTTAATGTATTCTTCTATTTTTTCTTCTTCTAATTATTCTGTACACCCTCAGCTCGAATAATTCCAGTTTTTTCATTGATGTCGCATTTACGGTCCAAGGTTCCATTTCTTAAAACAAAGTCGAAAAAACATAGCACCTCGTCAACCTAACTCTTAGTTCCATTCGTTCACTTACTAATAAATAAACGTATCCCGATTTTATTGATTATGGAGAAATATCGATAAACATCTTTTAGTTTTGTTTTACAAGAAATATTACTGTTGATTAGGGTGGAACGAAAAAGTCGAAGTCATTATTTTTTTGGGGCTAGTGCGGAAAAGTTGTGCGTTTTGATGTATAATAAAACTGTAAAAAATATTTTTTGGATTTGACCCTATCTTAGGTTCCATATTGAATTTAAATTTTTGGAAATAACAAAAAAGAAAATGAAATTTAAAAAATTTATTTTTTTATTAGTTTTTTTAAACAAAATAATTGTTTTATGATACGATATACATTTTATGATTGGTAGTCTGATTTTGTGTTAAAAAACGGCATAATATTTCTAGACTGCAACCTTGAACGAATAAAGCCATCCCTTGATTCTGGTCCATAAACAGCAGCTGATGCTTCAGTTACTAACTTAACAGTTCTTTCGACAGATTGGGTATGACAGGGGCAGTTTAAGACCTCCATTTTGTTGTGATTCCCGGAATCAATCATATCCCTTACATTTTCATTGGAAATATGTTTTAGCAAAGGCGGAGCCGTAACACTGCATTCAGAAATAGAAATTAAGTCAATATAATCTTCAGCACTAAAATTTAATGTTGGTATTTTAAATCTCCGGATCTTTTTTTCTTTCTGACTTTGTCTAGCTTTCAGCACTCTGCGTAGTCCTAGCTCCCGTATATGTTTTCGTTCATCTTTGGTCATTTCGAGTAATAAATTTTCGGGATGGGCAAAATAAGCATTCCTTTGGATAACTGCATCGACAATTTTTCTTTGGTCAACTGGTAGAAATCGTGAATAATGGATCATTCGCCATAAATGTTTCGAACCATCAGAACAGCTAGGATACAGTTTTATATAAAACCAAACTGGTGCATACACTTTTTGGATGAAACTTACTAACATAATTAATTGAGGGCTGGGACATTCAGTGCCAACATACAATCGAAGCAACCGATTAGCAACTGTCAGCCACCTTGCGTGTGATATTTTCCCAGGTTTTTGAAGGCTTAAATCGTTAGGACATTTTCCTGCAGAAACTGCTTGACTGATTTGGTACAAGTACTTCTGATCGGTACTAAGGTCTGTTGTTTCTAATAATACTGGTAGGTTGTTTTCTATTGCAACGAAATTGACGACAGCTTTCTCTTCACAGCGTTCCAGAAGTTTTCCTATTGGCCCTGAAAAACCAAGTGGTCCACTGGTGCGTCCATCTAACTGTTGTATTAAATGACGTAGAGGTAGTTCGTTGCAATGAAATAAGCATACTAGCCATTGAAGTGAGGTGCCGCAGTATTCTTCCAGTTTTATTATAACGCCTACTTGAGGGCTAGTGTTCACTACCGTACCATCGCATCCAACTGCGCTCTAACTTCGATATATCAATATTATTTTTCAGGATGAATGTCTGTATGCTATCCGTGATGTTTGCAGCCGATCCTGATAAAGGAGACACTCTAGAACCGGCTCTCTAGATATCGAGAGCCTGGTTCTTCAATAATTATTACATGTTCTTCTGTAACTACTTTTCTATAAAACTTTTTGCCTTTTTTTGTTGCAAGACAGTATTGTCTTTACGCCCATCAAAAAATATACTTCTGATTGACAGTCCCTCCTTCTGCTTCTGAAGTCAACGTCTATGAGATGCACGCTGTCGCCTTATTTTCATTCTATCAATTACTTTCGATGTATCAGTCACAGTTATAACTCCCATATCTTTTAAGACCGCTGATGCTATAATTGCAGCAGAACGATCGGAGACCCCGGTTCTGTCGCACGCCGAAGCTAAACTTGGCAAGCAAATCCGCATTTGTGACGTAGATGGTTGGACTGTAACTGTTGACAAAGGGGCAATGAATTCTTCTTCATGATCATCTGCATCAGAAGAATTTGAGTCAGACAAGTTGCTACTTATGGAACGATTTGAGGAATCAACGGTACATGCTTTAAGAACAATTTTTTCAGTATTATATTTTTGAGAACTTGCCTTTGCCTTCGTGGTTCTTTCCATTTTCTTCCTTATTGCAGCAGATGCTGCAATATCCACTGGTCCAATTGCCATTTTTCTACAGGATCGTTGATCTTGAAGAAAAATTCGCTCATTTTGTGGTACTTTCTTGGTTTTATCACAAGTACACTCACACAGTGTTTCACTCATGTTGCACTTGCAAGCCGCGATATCAAATAACTTTTCACACTCATTTCGAAACTGGCAAATCTTTTCTTTGTATGAATTAGATGCTTGCTGAGTTTTTGTGTATCGCTTCAGCTTTTGATACTCTGTATAAATATTTTTGATCATATCTTGAATGCGCTTATGCGATAATGTTGGAATAGAAGCTTTTATCCATATTTGTTCTACTTTCGTTGCAACGGCATTCGAGGCGTCGGCGATAGATGGATCTTTATTATTATTTGTCAACTTAAGTTTATTACGAATAAAGAGAAAGCACTTTAGAATGTCACACTTAGTGGGTAAAACACGATCATTGAAAACACCAATAATTGTTCCTAGTATTTCACAGTTCAAACTACTTCGCGTTGACATTTCGAAGAATATGTTTATATACGACACGTCTGTGTGAGATAAGAAACTCAACATTACTGTTATCTGTTGTTGTGTCACTATGCCTGCGTGAATGGTTGCAAGATTGATGTAACATCTGCGTCTGCGTTTTTCCCTTCTCTACCTACTTGATCTACAACTGGCGTTGTTTGGAACACGTACTTCATACCATCAAGCTTCAATGGCATTATGGAACCTGACAGGAGCGTCATTTGAAATTTTGATATGGGGGTGGGGCAAGCATTGTATATACCATACATTATATATGCAAACATAATACAAAATTGATCTATTTTTTGTAAATTTCAGTCATTTTCAGGGTCAGGGAGAGGGGGCAAATGCCCCCTTGACCCTATCAAATGACGCCTCTGGAACCTGAAAACATCGTTTTAATTTCAAAATAATTTTGCATAAGATGCTTTTCAATCCTAAAGACACTGTTGATCACAGCCATATCGATTTTTCAACAAAATATTTTGTTTGTTTTTTTCATTTTTTCAAATCCAATATGGAACCTCAAGATTTTTTTTTATTTCAAAATGCTTTTGCACCGTTTGTTTTCATTACCTGACACAACTTTTAAACGATAGCCACAATCATATTTCTTTTATTTTATTTTTTTGGCCTTTTTCGTTCCACCCTACTGTTGATTTCAAATATTCATAAATTATTACTCTACAATAATTTTTATACAATATATATCATATATATATTATATATATATATATATATATATATATTATATATATATAATATATATATATATATAATATATATATTGAATAGAATAGGGGATATTATGCATCTTTGTCGAATTAAAGTTTTTCAAATCCACATATTAATCTCATCAGCAGTATTATTTACATATAGTTTTTGTAATAAATAAATAACATGTTCTGGCGTACTCATTTCTCTAAGTATATGCCACATTTTGGCCTTGAAATAGTCAACAAAACATAAATGTGTTTCTATGTTAACTCTCCAGATTTGTCAATAATTTGACAAATATTAAGAATATGTTCTCTTGTTCCTCTACCTGGGACAAATCGGCATTGTTCTTGGGGAATTTGTTTTACCAAATAAACCAGGTTACGCATTACAAATATTGTACTGGCGAGTTTAGAACTTAAATTGTCTATATGGATGCCCCAATCTAAGTTGTCATCCATAAAAATCCCTAACAATTTGATGCTATATCCAAAAATATGTCTTCGATCTGAACTGAAAACTATATTTTGATTTTTATTCCTCGTTAGTTTTAGTTTATTATGTGTAAACCAGTTTTTAATTTTAAGCACATCGTTTCCTATTTTGTTATTTAAATTATATTGATTCTGTTCGGTACTAATAACGGTATCATCTGCAAAACATATACACCTTAAGGGGTGGGTATAATGAAATATATCGTTGAGATATAAAGAAGAAGAAAAAATGTAGGTCCTAATATAGACCCTTGGGGAACTCCATGTTCAACATTGTGAACATTGGAGTAATTATTATTTAAAAAAACGGCCTGTTTTCTGTTTATTAAATACGATCGAAATAAATTAAGAGCATTTCCCCTTATGCCATATTTGTGCATTTTGTCTAAAAGTAAAGTGTGTGAGACACAATCAAAAGCCTTAGATAAGTCACATAATGTTAAAGACACGAAGTGACCTCTCTCTAGGCCATCAACTACTTCCCTTACAATTTCCTGAATTGCTTGAGTAGTGCTGCATTTTTTTCTGAAACCATATTGATTACAATGAAGTATTTTGTACTTTTCTATGTACTCTATTAAACGGTTATTCAAAATACTTTCAAAAATTTTACCAAGAATGGGAATAATAGAAATAGGGCGATAATTTTCAATTTCTTCTGAAGATCCTTTTTTGAGTAGCGGTAACACTTTTGTTACTTTTAATACATCGGGAAAGATTCCTTCGATAAGGCAAAGATTATAAAGTATGACCAGTTATCAATAATAATATCCAGAGTTTCTATCACTAATTGTTTGTTTAAGAAGTAAAAATCAGTGCATTTTGAGTTTTTCAAGCTGTATAATGTATTCCTAACTTCAGTATCACTAACAGGTGTTAAAAACAACGAGTGGCAAGGGGAGTATATTCCCTCCAAAAAATTCATGGCATCATTTTCATCTGTCTCATCTAACGAGTTCAATATATTTCCCGCTACCGAAGTAAAGTAATTATTAAACTCGTTTGATGAAATATTACATGAAGTTACTTTTTTATTTTGAGTTTTATTCCTATGATAATTGATGACTTTCCAAGAATCTCGAGATATATTATCAGATTTTAAGAAAAACTGCTCATATGCCAGTTTTTTCTTTATTGATATTGTTAATTGATAGTGTTTTTTGAATTGATTATACAGAGTGTAATCACTAGTTAGTAAGGTTAGCAGTAATTTTTATCTTCGAAAGGTTTACTCGCATTTTCCTTAGTTCATCGTCAAACCAAGAAACAGGTGCCTCAAAATGAATTCTTGACTTTTTTACTGGAAAGCAAACTTCAGTTAATTTTACATATGTGTCAATTATGAACTCAGCTAATTCCGTTGCTGTTATTGAATTGTTTATTAACGACCAATCCACAGATTTTAGTGATTGTTTTAACATTTGGTGCCTTTACATGTTATGTGTCTTCTGAATATCCTATCATTGTCAATTTGATCGGATTTTATTTTTAAATTTAGGAATTGAGCACAATGATCAGCAAGGCATGGGTCTACAACATCACACCCAACTATTTCATTATCTATATTTGTTAAAATATTATCTAAACAACTTGCTGATGTAGCATTGTAATTCTTGTAAATTAATCAATCTTCATAGTTAAACCAAAAGAAGAAATTAGATCGGAAAAATATTTTAATTCGTTTGAAGTGCCTTTAAAATCAACATTGAAATCCCCAATTATAATTGTTTGAACATAATTATTAGAACAGAATATTAATAATTTTTCAAATAGGCCTAAGAAAATTTGGAAATCTGCGTTACCTAAAACAGGTGTTTCCTATATTCTTTTGCACTACCGCTGATTCTATTCGTACACTTTTATCTACATCTCTTGCGGCTTTCTGGGTGTTACGTGAAAAAAACGTTGTACGTGAGCTCCACATGGCCATATTTTAGGAGACATAGCTTCTTTAAAATTGTTATTAAAAATTGCAACTTTAAATAAACTGTAAATATCAGGATGCTTTGATTTTAGGGATTCTACCTCTACTTCGGGAAATGTAGTCTCCATAAGTTCCCTCATATCTTCCGCAGTCATATCGGGATCGACCCTGTATACATGTAGGTCTATCAACTTATGTAATCTCTTGATTTCTTTTCCATTTAATGTCATTTCAGTGTTTTTTCCCACAACTAAATGCTTTCTTTTTTTTTTCTTCTATCTACTTCTGTCCATTCAGATTTTTCCTGGTTACTTTCACCTACGTATATGTACTCATTTAACTTTTGTTCTGTAGTTACTTGTAATATCGCTTCTGAAACATCTTTCTTTGTAACTTTACATTTCTGGGAAGAACTGGTAACAGTGCGATCTTTGTTCGCGTTGATGGGTTGACGAACTGATTTTGTTTCGACTGAATCCATAAGTGTGTCTTTGTTTATTACCTTATTTTGATGTATAAGTTGTTCTTGATTTTCGACAACATTTTTTTGCGAATTTAATTGTTTTAGTAAATCAATATGTTGACTCATAAGGTCAATTTTTCTGTATAGCTTTTTAATTAGGGTATCTTTTTGTCTAATTTCTTGCAAACCAAAAATATTCCATTGCTTCCAAAATATTTGATCTTCAGATTTCACTGGTAAACAACATTCAATCAACTCGTCATTTATAAACTTAACATTGTTACTCTTTCGAGCACAACTCACATGGATGCTACCGTCACAATTTATGCACTTTACTCCATTTACTACAGTTTTTTTACACTTTTTTACAATATTTATTTTGGAGAGACATTTCACACGCACGTGTTTCATGATAACCTGGGACATACTGGCCGTTTGTTGCATAGAAAACAATGGCTTTTAGAGATTAGACTATTGTTGTTCTGACACATCCAAATACCCACGAAGCCATGCTAAAGTTTCTTTGAACTAATGTCAAAAAATCATAAATAAAAATTTTAAATGTTTATATAATAAAATTTTTCATTTATCACTACTTGAAATTATCACTTTGACAGGAAGTACTATCCAATATGGCATAACCCATTTACTTATGGGTAAACCGTATGTCATATCCTTTCTCTCACATATCTGTGGTTCAGTTTTCACTCTAATACGGGTATTAAGTCTACATGAATCGAATTACGTAAAAACCAATTTTTAATTAAAAGTGGTTTTTACCGACATATTATTCTGAGGTATACAATTTATCGATAAGGTTTATACAAAATAAGCCATACGTAATGTAGCAATAATAATAATTTCAAGTTGTGTTAGGCTGGGTGAGGTCTTGAAGTGATAATTCATTTTTATCTTATCTATAAGCCGGGATCTCACTAATCGAACGAAATATTGAAAATAACTGTGTAATTGTGGTTCTATAGTTTTTAACTGCTGATAAAATGAACTTAACGAGCGGATTGTGTTTAGGTGGTGCTATTTTTACAGTTATTTTGATAGGGATTCTTATAAGAATTAAGTTTAGAGAAAAAAAGGATACTCAACAGCAACGTACTGCCACACAAGGTATGATTTGATAACACTAATAGATGAATTACATTTAATATTTAAGAACACCACCACCACCATTCAAAAAATTTGACGAATAAGATTTAGATATTATATGGAATTTCTAATTTTTCTAATTTTTCTTTCACAGAATTTTATCTTGTTAAATACCCTCTTGTACTCCAGTCATCAGAGACGAAAATGCTACTGAACCTCTAAAAATCATACGAACAAGTTGAAGTTTGCCAAGAATAATAATTTTGAGACTCCAACATAAATGCAAAAAAAGTTTACCACTTTTACCCAAAAAAAAAGAGGTGTAAAAACACAAAAAAATCGATGTACCACGAATCTGTACACCGTAGAAAAAATATTTCAAATATAAAACGTAGCTGAAATAATTTTAAACAAAAATGTTTATAAGCATTTTTTAGATTGAATAAACCGTTCCCTTAGAAACAACGCTTGAAGAGATCGTCGATTTTGCATGTCAGTTATGCGCGCGAAATTAATGTTCAATATAATTGTAAATTGTAAAACTGTATCAGCTAAAAATTCCATATCTTTATAGGTTTTAGGGGAAGGCACTGGGGGTAAAAGTGATAAACTTTTATGCATCTTTTTTGGGGTCCCAAAATTAATATTCGCTGCAAAATTCAACTTGTTCGTATGAATTTAGGGGCCAACTCTCTGACGACTGGACTGTATCGCCATGTATCGTCGACTTAATGCAAAAACAAGCTAACTCCACTTTTTGTCGATCTGAATTAAGTACTCAAAAAAATAAAAAAAAATGTACTGGCAAAAAGCTAAGAAGTTTATTTTAAATAACCAACAGATGTGGATTTAAATCTGGGAACGGAGCAAAAAATCTCTAATGATGACATTTATCTTCAGCCAAAAATACATATGTTTAGTGGCTGCTGAAATAAAATAATATTTTATCATCTACAATAGTCTAGTTCTGCCAAAACAAGACAAGTGCCAGTTAGATTATTTTTGCTGTACTATTTCAGTGTAAATGTACACATTCCATGTGATGACTGTACTTAACTCTCAGCGTAGTACGATATTGTGTATACAGATGCACAAACCAAACTTATTTGTGAGAGAACAAAACTCGAGAGTGCTCATAGCTATATGGAGGGAGCTGGTTCCTACAAGAGTAGGAACCAGGAAGAGAGGCAGGCCAAGATCTAGATTTAAAACTCAAGTCGAAGATGACTTGAGGAATCTAGAGGTCAGAAATTGGAAAGCCAGGACGAAAATGATGGTCATAGCTACATGGAGGTAGATAGCATGCATAGTCCATTTAAGTTTTAAAAGTATATTTCAGTTTATATCATGCATGATTGGCTTAATATTTTTCGTACGGACAAGGGCGTGTTGATCTGGTTTGGTGAGAAACTGTATATTGTAGAAGAACTCAACTTTAAGTAGTTTTGTCTTTTGTGTTTTATCTTAAAAGCAACGTCAAACAAAATATTAAAAAGTGGTACAAAAACCAGGAATGGAAAAAAAGTTAATTAGCTACAAATAAATTGCTTGAAATATTTAAAATCCAAACCAGGCATTGTGTTTTAATGGTACCATGACAATTATTCTAACTACACATAAATAAATATCTATCTATATAAAAGACTATGATAACATATAATAGACTATGATAACTAGCTTAGCGCTAGTTTACCGTACCTCCTACTGTATCTTTTTTTTGTATAATTTTCAAAATAACCTAATTTGGACAGCCGTTTTTAATCATTTTCTGTGTAAAGTAATAGAGAAGTTTGTAGTCTCGCTTCTCATTTAGTTGATTTGTTTTGTCAATTCAGTTTGTTTTCCGAAGACGTATATTTTTAAAAAGTAGTTAAAATTGATTATACTTATTAACACATTAAATTTAAGGCAGTAACTATTTATTTATTAAATTTTATTAATTTTTGCGTGTCTTTGTTGTGTTCTTAAACGTTTTCAAAATAACTGTATTATTCTTATATTATTTGACATTCTGTATACTAATAATTACACAAGAAAATGTAGATAAGATATTGACTTAACCCTAAACTTATATTGTGCATAATAAATCATAACAAATACTAGCACTTCAATGCATTGCGTTGAACTTGCTTGTTTATGGAAAAATGCAATCTTTATTGTTTCTCACATTTTTATCGGTGGCGTGAATACGACACTGCAAAAAATCTGTTCAAATTTTTTGTGTAATCACTGTCGAATGGTTCAGTGGATGTGGGATCGAGCCCCAGCTCGGGGTACAGAAAACAAAAAGTCTAACGCAGCAGTTTAAAATTCTAGATGAATCTTCGGCTTAGACTAGATATGCTGGGATCTGATCGGCCTATTGTGGAGCAGTACGGCAAGAGATAAGGGCTTGCGGCTCGGTGATACTCCTCATAGATCCTACCGGACGGGCGTAACGCCTAAAAAACCGGATAAATATATTATAAATAGATATATATATATATATATATTATATATATATTTAGTATATATATATATATATATATATATATAACCTCCTTTACAGAATAAACTCTGGCCAGTAAATTTTCCCTAATTTGCAAATACTGAATTATATACTCGTAATATCTATCTAATGACTACCCGACTCAACATCTACCGTGCATGATAAAACTTAAATTATTACTTGGTTAACTGAACTATTGTAACTCTTGATATTCTCTTGAAGTTCTCGTTGCATTTTTTTATATCGTATTGTAAATCTCTTCTAATTGTTTTATAAAGTTCTACATATACATGAGTACAGTGTTAGTTTTTCTCTGGTAGTTTTCTTCTGTCCTTTGTTAGTTTTTTGCTTTTGTTGCTTATTTTGTCTTAAGTATTGTTCTGAAGCCATTTTCTTGTAGCTTCTTCTTCTTACGGTGCCTATGCGTTCCGGATGTTGGCGATCAACATGGCTATCCTAACTTTGCTTGCTGCTGTTCTGAATAGTCCGGTTGTCGATGTATTAAACTACTTTTCTCAGGTTTTGAAGCCAAGATATTCTTGTTATCCCTGGTCCTCTCTTTCCAAATACCTTGCCCTGAAGAATGAGTTGCAACAAGCTTATCTCTGTTCATTCCTCATACCATGGCCAAGATATTCTAGTTTGCGCTTTTTGATGGTGTTAATAATCTCGCATTCCTTGCCTATTCTACGTAGGACCTCAACATTAGTCACACGATCCACCCATGAAATTTTTAAATACGTTTGTAGCACACAACGGTGTTACATACGTTGTAATGCCTCAAGTTTTTTTAAAGAGGCTTCGGAAAGTATCCAGGCCTCTACTCCGTATAATAACGTAGAAAATACATAGCATCTAATGAGAGAGATTTTGGTAGCAAGTAGGAAATCGTGACTTCTGAAAAGAGACCTTATCATTATGAACGCTGATCTCGCTTTTCCTATGCGTTGTTTTATTTCACTGGAGTGATCCCATTGGTTGTTAATGTTGCTACCAAGGTATGTGTAGCTGTCTACTCTGTCAATTGGATGTTGGTTAACCAAAAGCTGTGTATTTAATATTTCGCGCTTAATGACTACCATGCTACTTTGTTTTCTTCGTATTAAGATCAAGTCCGTGTTCTCTACTTATATCTGATATACGCGATATTATTTTTTGCAAACCTTCCAGACTATCTGCAAAAATCAACTGCGTCGTCGGCATATCTAATGTTGTTTAGACGCATTCCGTTGACTAATATGCCTTTTTGTAGTTCTCCCAGCGCTTGCTCGAAGATATATTCAGAGTATATATTAAATAACACCGGGGACAGAATGCATCCTTGCCTCACTTCTCTATCTGTGGAGACTGCCTCTGTCAATTGGTCATCCTCTTTAATATTGGCTGTTTGGTTGTAATATAAATTATAGATGATTCTGAAGTCCTTATCATCTAATCCCACTTCTTTCAAGATGTTTATAAGTTTATCATGCTTTACTCTATCAAATGCCTTTTTGTAGTCGATAAAAACAAATATACACATCACAGTTAACATCTCTGCATCTTTGCATAAGCACTTGGACAGGAATAGAGCCTCTCGGGTGCCTAAGGAATCGCGGAATCCAAACTGCGTCTATCATACTTGTTCTTCGCATTTTTTATATATTCTGCCGTGTATCACTTTCAAGAACGTTTTAAATAAGTGGCTCATTAGGCTAATTGTTCTGTAGTCTTCGCATGTCTTAGCATATACTTTTTTTTTATGGTCACGAAGGTCGACTTTAACCAGCTTTGGGGTATTTTTCCAGTTACGTATATGTTGTTGAATACAGTTGTTATCCATTTTATTCCCTATTCATCCATTAGTTTTAGGAATTCTGCACAAAACCGTCAGGCCCTACCGCTTTACTATCTTTAGTTCTTTTAATAGTGACTTCTTTAATGGTAATCGGGGGTCCTGTTTTGGCACTAAGTGTCTTCAATGGTATTCTGTCTTTCATCTGCAAAAGTTACTTCCACATAATTCTTCCACAGTTAGACTTCCCACAGTTAGACTAGACACAAGTGTCTAGTTTTTCTTCCACAGTTAACAGTGGTTTGCCCTGGTTATCTGCCTAACACCCAACTCTTTTAGGTTTGTATAAGCCTGCGGCTTCTTTAACTTTTTTGTGCATATTAAATGAATCGTGTTTATGTTGCAATTGCATTCTTGTAGCATCTTGAAGTAATTACTATTCTATTGGGAATAAGTCACCATTGAAAGTTAAAGTAAGTTTATTGAAGTTTATATTCAGCAGAGGTTTTTGCTGGTATTTGTTTTGGTAAAGTTATGAACAATGAATTATTGAGTTAATCATTAGGTCTGCTGGTATATTATTATTGAAAAACAAAGTTACAGCTTCTAAAACGTAGCTATTATTGTAAGCTTGTATATTCCACTCGTACTTTATCAAAATTTATTTCTTTTTAATTTTTTTAATGATTGTATGGCTTGTATTACCTCAGAAGATGATATTAGGGGTCCGTCGCATTTAATAACATTTGAATGGAACTAATCTCATCATCTTTGAATAGGTTGGCAATGTAATTTTGCCATTTTTTAAGTTTGTCCTCTACTTTAATTATTACTTTATGATATTCATTATGAAGCAGTGAAGTATGTCTCTTATTGGAGTAACCAGCCACTTCTTTAACTTTTTTGTACAATGTTAGACGTGTCGTATCTATTTTTGAATTCTTTAATTTTATGACACTTACTTGTTCACTAATAGATGTTGACTCTGCTGACTCGTCAAATTTCTTTTTGTACACTTTTATAAAAGTTTTTCGTTTTTTTTTTGCTAGTTGCCACTGCATCATCAAATCCAATATGTTTTCTGTCATTCAAGCGTTTTTTAAGGTTTAAGTTGTCTTTTAAACTCATTTCACACATTTTCTTTACTGTTATAATTTTATTGAAGCCCTTATCGCCGTTTTCACTGATATTCTCCCAAACTAAAGTTATCTTTAAACCGTTTCCCTAACTTTCTCGTATTCAACTTCGGCTGTATCAATATTTTTGCGAGATTTTATTTTGATCGTCTTTTTTAATTTTATTTGGGTTACAGCTACTATGGGATTGCAATCAGACCCAATGTCAGCACCTGGATAAGTTTAAGCTCATTTGACGCAGCTACTAAATCAAGTTTTTATTAGAATTACGTCGACGTGGTTCCTAATAATTTTTTCCCAAATTTTTCTTAAAAAGTTTTTTCCCAATAACCCAACATTATACATGTATCTTCTATTTAATTTCCAGATACCAAATGGTAATTTATAACATAAAGAGTCTTATTATTAGCTCTTGTCTTCTAGACCTATTAGGTACATGTATTAATGATTGCATACTTAAGAATAACTATTTTAAGTCCTTCCACATACACATACAATTGCTTTACAAGGTTAAACCTACTTTTCAGGGTATATTATACTAAAACCCTAGCATACTGATTTTTCCTGCTGTTGGGTAGTGTCACACTATGATATATATTAAAGTTACATTCACTGCTTTGTTCACACAATTGTTCAAAAACTGTCATTTTAATTAGTCGCTATCTAAAAGCCATTCAGACATCATCTTAGGATCACCAACAACCCCAAGTGGGAGTCTTACGTTGTCGTGTAGGTTATCTGAGAAATACTGAAACATCATAACATAATTTTAAATAAAATGTAAGACATATTCAATTTTGTACAATATTCAGGATTCTTATCCAGGTAATTAGAGGCTTACGCTTTACGTAACTAAAAATGTTAGTTTTATGTTTGCTATAAATTAAGAGGAAATACTTATTCCAGGTAACAAAATTACTGATGATGGACTTTTTAGTTAAAAAAAGTTGATTGATATACAGCCAACTAAAGAATTTAATATTCCTTGTGGATCCTAATAATTTTATTCCCTGATTTTAAATTTGACTTCCAGGTATAAAGTATTCTTGGTGGTCATTTGAAGTGAATATTCTATTTAATGAAATCGTATTCCTGACAGAACTGGACAAGTCAATCTACACATTCACTTCTGTTTCCCAAGCCATAGTCCCCCACAATATCCAAACAGCATCCTTTGCTGACATTGGCGTTAAATTTCCGAGGACTATGGTATTTTCTGCTGCTTTAACAAGATTAACAGCAATAGGAAGATCTTTGTAAAATGCGTCAAAAATATTTTGAATACTGGATGACGTTGAGGCATCGACCTGAATTACATTGGTAACAAACGGCTTTGAGCTAAATTTCACTAGGCAAACTCTGTCCGATATGGGGATATAATTTACTACTGACTGAGTGTTTTAAGACTACGATTGCAACTTTATTATACTGACTAGCATTGTTATTTTCGGCATAGGATGTCAATCAACATCACATACTTCAGAACCCGGCCAAATCATTTCACTTATTCTAAGGATGATGATTTGCATTCTTCTTATTTCTTTAATTTTTTTTAAGCCCTAAGCTCTATTCAGATTGCGGATATCTCTCCCAATTCTCGCCATTCATCTCTGTTGTTTGTAAGACAATTTCTACATTGGTCCTGTAGTTCTTTTAATATCGTCGCTCCTAACGCATTTGCGGTCTTTCTCGTGGTCTTTTGGCTTGATATGGTATTCATTGAGTTGTTCTTTATCTTTTTCATTCTTCGTAGCATTTCCGCATTTGTTATCTGTTGTGTCTAAGATACATTTCCACATTCTTCGACAACACCACATATCATCTTTTACTTTTGTTCTATTATGAATGTCTTCATTAGTTTTATGGTCTTTCAGTGAGATACCCAGTTCGTAGTCTTTGAGCTTTATTTTTATTTTTAAGTACGTAGAGAGTCTTCCGATGCTGCCCATCCCATTTTTACACGTCTGCTTATTTCGGTAGTCTGATTTTTCTTGCTTACCTTAACATTTTGAGCCAGATATGTATATTTATCTACGTGTTTTATCTCTGTCCCTTGGATGTTTATCATAGGTTTGTCATCTTTGTTTGGCATTAGTTTAGTTTTGTTGAAATTTATTTTCAATCCTTTTTTAGGGATTCTGTGTGTAGCTCCTCAATCATCGTATTCAGTGCATTTCATGTATTGACCATTAGTACTACATCATCTGCGTATCTAAGATGGTTCAAGTATCTTCCGGTAAAAGGATTCCAATATTTACTCAGTCTATTGACTTAAAGATATCTTCGAGAGCAGCTGTAAATAATTTTGGAGATATTGTGTCTCCTTGTCTTACGCCTCGGTTGATTTTGACTGGTCTTCTTTCTATTCTATTACCCAACGTCACTATCATTTTAGCTGGATGTATTTTATCTACCTTAAATATGATTATGTCTTTCCATGTGGCTATT
This sequence comes from Diabrotica balteata, assembly GCA_918026665.1. Lineage (NCBI taxonomy): Eukaryota > Metazoa > Arthropoda > Insecta > Coleoptera > Chrysomelidae > Diabrotica > Diabrotica balteata. Next base: position 28,858,038 of record OU898281.1, on the reverse strand, counting down.
TTGCAAGGATTTTGCGTATCAAAGACGTGAAAGGCCTACACGACTTGAGATCTGGGGTTCTGAGATCCATAATCATTAATGTCTTTACTTAGATTATTTATAGCCATAGTAGTTAAAACTATAAGTACGAACAGGACTTAAATACAGTATAGTCCTTTTCCATCATATTGATAGCACATTATGTATGCAAATCCTCAACAGGTCAAAAAACCATAGGCGTCACCCTATACTTGTTTTGAAATAAATAAAAAAAATTATTATTTTAAGATGCCGTCAACAATTCATTATTTTTTTTAAATCTTCTGTAAAATAAGTGTCCACTAATCTCACTATACTTTTTTTTGTGCATAAAACGTCGTGTATATGCCACACGTTTATTGTTAATTATACACGGGTGATTAACGAGAGAAATCAATGTTTCAAGAAATAAATTAATGTAAACAGTAATTTAAAGGTGATTATTGATTTCTATACAAGTTATCGCCTGACACAAAAGAATACCTTCTTTGAACGATTACCTGGAATTACTGATAAGGCTTCACTAATGATAGTTTAAGTAGTTTTTATGCCACATTACAGCTTATGCCAATAATATAAATTAGAAATTGTTTGCATCTTCCATTTAGTTTGTAGATGTACATTGTTCATGTCTTACTACCTACGTTTTTGGTGTCGATATTTTGTAATTTGCATTTAAAAATGAAGTCGACAATAGGTTTTTCCCGGTTAAGTGTAGTTTTAAAGGTGCCTTCAGTCTAAGAGAGAAAAATATAATATTAAATGTACACGATGCACTTCTACATCAACGCCCTTTAAGTAATGTTCGTGAGATCGTTAACATGTGTTCAAATATGACAGGGGTTGGAGAAGCAACAATTTATAGATTCCTAAAAGAAAGAAAAGGAGGAACTGTTTCATCTCCCAAGAAGAGTGGATGGAGTAAACCCTTGGAAATTGAAGAAATACATAAAAACATGATAAGACGCAGCGTCCACTCATTTTTTTTAACAAAGAATTTCCAACATTGGACAAAATCCAAACATTAATTAGAGAAAACGAAGAGTTGCCAATCATAAGCAACAAGAAATTATGGGTACTATTGAGAGAGATGGGATTTCGTTCGCAAAAGAATAGAAGAAAATCCGATTAATTGAAAAAGATTACATTGTATGTTGGAGACGAGATTATCTAAGAACTATTAAAAAGTACCGAGAAGAAGGGAAATAATTTTTTATTTGGACGAGACTTGGCTAAATGAAGGTCATACTGTACCATATTTATGGGTTGATACAAATGTGAAAAGTTCCCGTCAGGCATTCATCGAAGGTGTATCTACTGGAATAAATAATATTCCCGTTGGAAAAGGACACAGACTAATAATAATTCATATTGGAAACGAATACGGTTTTGTCAATGGTGGATTATTAAGTTTTGCCTCAAAATCAACCAAAGATTACCACGAGGAAATGACTGCTGACGTTTTTGAATAGTATTTTGAGCAAATGTTGGATTTAATTCCAAAAAATTCTGTCATAGTAATGGATAATGCTAGTTACCATTCAAGACTAGCAGAAAAATTGCCAACAACGGCATGGAAAAAAGGAGAGATAATCGAATGGTTGGATAAACACACAATTGAGTACAAGGAGAATTCGACAAAAAAGGAATTATTACCTATTGTAAGGCAACATAAAGCAGCTTATAAAAAATATATAATTGATGAAATGGCATTAAACCGTGATGTATTTATTTAACGTTTACCCCCATACCACTGTGATCTGAATCCGATAGAAAATATATGGTCTCAAGTAAAGGGTGAAGTCGGATGCAACAACAAAACTTTTAAATTAGAAGACTTACAACAATTATTAGAACATTTCTTATCAAAAATAACTCCAGAAAATTGGAAAAATGCTGTTAGTCATGCTCACAAGGAAGAAAATAAAATGTGGAATTTGGATAATATGACTGATGCAATGCTGGAACCGGTAATAATTAATATTGGAGTTGAAGATTCCTTAGATTCTAAAGAAAGCAGTGAATCTGAAATGGAATTTGATTAAAATAATATTCATTTTTTTACAAATCGGCCCCTGTTACTTCCACAAATTATTTTATATATAACCAATAAAATAAACATCTTACATTTCTTGCAAATTTATTAGTACCTGTTAATCTCCATCACTCCGACACTGACAACTTTATTTAGGGATTAGTAACCCTCAAAACTATTGTATTCTATTCTGCTTCAACCTTTATACCTGGTGGTCATACTCAATTTAAAATTGTTTTCCTACATACTTTTGTAAACTTGTTGACAAATATCTATTTTTCATTGAGTTATCACCGTATACCGTATCAACAGTTTAGGGATTTGCATACATAATGTGCTATCAATATAATGGAAATGGACCATAGTTCTATTTTGCTTTCTGCATCCTTATGTCGTTGACTAGTTTGTAGTTCCTCCGCTTTTGGAACGAATTTTTTTAATTCCTCAAAAGAGTGGCCTACCACTAACCCAGGGAAATAAGCATTTTGTCATGACACTCGTCCGGCCAGGCAAACGACAGTTGTTTTGAGTAGTACGGACCTCTGTAACAAAAACCTATATGTTTCCTGCAGTCGATTTTTTGGACTTAATTAGTTATTAACAAATTAAGGTCAAAAAACGGAAAATTTTTGCTTTTTTCGTCTATCAGCAAAAAGTGAAGCAATTTAAACAAATTTTAGAAGAAAGGAAACTTATAAGTTATATAAAAACCTTCAAAATGGCGTTTTCTAAATGTTTCTATCCTTATTTGTTGCTTAGAAAGTTGCAAAATAAGTCAAAAATTTCGGTTTTTTATAAATGTTAATAACTTTTTTGAAAATAAACTTATAATATTTATATTTCATGGAATGATGTATCTTGCAGTTCTTAAAATAGGGTTGAAATTTCAAAGTGATCGGTCCAATAGTTTAAAAGTTATTTTATTTGTTTATACCAAATTAACATTTTTTGCAACAATATAAGTCAGAAATTTATACAGTTTTAGTAATTCAAGGCGTAGTTTCTGGTAGAAGAAGACTTGTTTTATTATTTACATTAAAAAAATATTAAGAAAATGAATTTTAAATATTGCAAAATAATTTTGCAAAAACATGTCGATTTTTTGCTTATAAACAATTAGAATAACTTTTTAACCATTGACTGTAAAAATATTATTTTTACATATTTAAAAAGCTTGAATTTTTTCACAAATTTAAATAGAAAAAAGTTTGTCCTAAAATAATTTGGTACAAAGTTAGCCTCTTTTTTTATTTAATCCATAGCACCTTTGTTTATAACACTTAAGAAATTTAATTAGCGCCATTTGAAAGAATATACTTTACAGTTTTAAAGAACTAAATTTTAAAAATATTGCCCTTTAATGGAATCGTCCACAAAGCTTCAAAATGTATGTAAAATCGGTCGGCTTTGAAACTCTCGGGAGCTGAAGGGAGGGGGAAGGCGCTGTTAACTGTATCTCTGTTCCTTTTTTATGTATTTCAACGTTTCTTTTTGAACTTGTATGTACTTTTTGCGTACATTACGAATATGCATTATTTTAATAAATAAATTGTCAAATAAACCACCTAATTTGTTTAAAAACAATTTTTTTATTTATTTTTTAATAGTATTTAAGTTAGGTTTGAATGTAAAACAGAAGTATTTGTCATTTCCTATATTTTGGGGACTAAGCCACAATTTAAGTTTATAATAAGTTTATTTTTGATGTTTCGATTTCTACTTCGGAAATCTTTCTCAGAATGCAGAACATTAATAAATTAATCAAATTTTGTTTTTGGTTACTTGGTAGAAAATTTTTCTGATTTGGGTGATTGATTAGTGTGAGGAAGCTCAGTAGATCTGTTATAGTAAAAATTACAAAAAAAAGTTATTGACAAAAATTGTAGACAGCTTTAAACTCCACATTTTAAAATTAGTTACAATCTTACAGGGTGTTCTATAAGATGATGGCAGACCAAACTTATGTTTTTTTTTTTAAATGAAACACCCGTATTTTATTTTAAATTTGAAATCTGCTTTACTTTCACATCACAATAATGTAAAGTTTTATTATGTTATACCGGATATTTAAAAAGTTATAACCAATATTACCTGAAAATCGTATCAAGTTTAACTCCCTGTATCATTAAAAAGGAGTATAGGACCATTGATCTATTGCAACCATAGTTTTTTAATAATTGTTAAAAATTATAAAACATATTCGTTTTCATAATATTCGTTAAATCAAATACAGGGTAAGTCAAAATGCAAGTACATTATTTTCTTGATAATTTTAAATAGAACACCCTGTATTTTATATCACTAGCGAAAAGTACTAATATCGTACTTCACATTTTATGGAATACTCCCTATACCTAAAGTTATCAATTTTCTAGATAAGTATTAATTTGGTAGATATTTTAACTTTTACCAATAATTATTGGGAGTTGGCCATGATTGATTTGTCAGAAACTGACAGTTTGACATTATTGTTTTTTAATTCAGTAACGAGATAACGACACAGAAAAGGAAACAATTTGTTTCAAATAAAATTTATAAAAAATAACCGACAGAAAATAAAAAAAATAACAACACATAAAGAAATAAAAAACAACTGTAATTTTAACTAATCATACTTAAGTAAGGTGTTCAAAATGACCTCCCAAAACATCTATGCATACTTGAAAGCGGTCATTGAAAGAGTTACTTACATTACTAAGCATTTGTAAAGAAATATTTTGAAATGCAATTCGGATTCTATTTTTATATCCCTTGTTGTTGAAGGTATTTTATATACTTCGTTCTTAATGTAACCCCAAAAAAAGAGTCCACTTTATTGAATTCTAGTGACCTTGGGGCCACCCCTTAAGATCCATCTTTCACCAAACTGATCATTAAAATATACTGATACTAAAATAAACTGATAACTTTATGTATAGGGAGTACTCTATAAAATTTGAAGTACGATATTAGTACTTTTCGATAGTGATATAAAATACAGGGTGTTCTATTTAAAATTACCAAGAAAATAATGTACTTGCATTTTGACTTACCATGTATTTGATTTAACGAATATTATGAAAACGAATATGTTTTATAATTTTTAACAATTATTAAAAAACTATAGTTGCAATAGATCAATGGTCCTATACTCCTTTTCAATTATACAGGGAGTTAAACTTGATACGATTTTAGGTAATATTGGTTATAACTATTTAAATACCCGGTATAACATAATAAAACTTTACATTGTTATGATGTGGAAGTGAAGCAGATTTCAAATTTAAAATAAAATACAGGGTGTTTCATTTAAAAAACGTAAGTTTGGGCTGCCACCATCTTATAGAACACCCTGTAAGATTGTAACTAATTTTAAAATGTGGAGTTTAAAGCTATCTACAAGTTTTGTCAACAACATTTTTTTGTAATTTTTACTATAACAGATCTACTGAGCTTCCTCACCCTAATCAATCACCCAGAAGAGTTATCAGAAAAATTTTCCAACCAAATTTTCTACCAAGTAACCAAAAACAAAATTTGATTAATTTATTAATGTTCTGTATTCTGAGAAAGATTTCCGAAGTAGAAATCGAAACGTCAAAAATAAACTTATTATAAACTTAAATTGTGGCTTATTCCCCAAAATATAGGAAATGACAAATACTTGTTTTACATTCAAACTTAACTTAAATACTACTAAAAAAATTTTAAAAAATTGTTTTTAAACAAATTAGGTGGTTTATTTGACAATTTATTTATTGAAATAATGCATATTCGTAATGTACGTAAAAATTAAATACAAGTTCAAAAAGAAACGTTGAAATACATAAAAAAGGAACAGAGATACAGTTAACAGCGCCTTCCCCCTCCCTTCAGCTCCCGAGAGTTTCAAAGCCGACCGATTTTACATACATTTTGAAGCTTTGTGGAGGATTCTATTAAAGGGCAATAATTTTAAAATTTAGTACTTTAAAACTATAATGTACATTCTTTGAAATAGCGCTAATTAGATTTCTTAATTGTTATAAACAAAGGTGCTATGGATTAAATAAAAAAAGAGGCTAACTTTGTACCAAATTATTTTAGGACAAACTTTTTTCTATTTAAATTTGTGAAAAAATTCAAGCTTTTTAAATATGTAAAAATAATATTTTTACAGTCAATGGTTAAAAAGTTATTCTAATTGTTTATAAGCAAAAAATCGACATGTTTTTGCAAAATTATTTTGCAATATTTAAAATTCATTTTCTTAATATTTTTTTAATGTAAATAATAAAACAAGTCTTCTTCTACCACAAACAATCCTTACAATTACTAAAACTGTATAAATTTCTGACTTATATTGTTGCAAAAAATGTTAATTTGGGATAAACAAATAAAATAACTTTTAAACTATTGGACCGATCACTTTGAAATTTCAACCCTATTTTAAGAACTGCAAGATACATCATTCCATGAAATATAAATATTATAAGTTTATTTTCAAAAAAGTTATTAACATTTATAAAAAACCGAAATTTTTGACTTATTTTGCAACTTTCTAAGCAACAAATAAGGATAGAAACATTTAGAAAACGCCATTTTGAAGGTTTTTATATAACTTATAAGTTTCCTCTCTTCTAAAATTTGTTTAAATTGCTTCACTTTTTGCTGATAGAGGAAAAAAGCAAAAATTTTCCGTTTTTTGACCTTAATTTGTTAATAACTAATTAAGTCCAAAAAATCGACTGCAGGAAACATATAGGTTTTTGTTACAGAGGTCCATACTACTCAAAAACAACTGTCGGTTGCCTGGGCGGACGAGTGTCAAAAACAGGGTACTTTTTTTGCTTATTTCCCTGGCCTAAACTTACCAACTAATCTTTCCGAAGCCGTTGGGCAATAAGTGGGGTATTATTGCTAAGACTTGAAAACCAGTTAGACTCTATTCTATATACGTGTTCTCCTCTAAAAAAGTTGTGAATTTTGCAATAATGTCTGATCACATTAATATTATGTAACAAACCATGTTTAATTTTTTTCATTTTTCAGTTTTTTTTTTTATTTAGGATATAGCCCTGGTATAATTCCGTTAAAATAACAAACACAACTAGATATCACACTCACAGTAAATAAACCCTGGCCTATAAATAATAATTCCAGTTATTATTCACTTAAGGTAGATAATTTAGTCATCGGCGATGGCATCCTATTACTTATTATCTTCAGTCGCGTCTTGTTTTTGTGTTAATGTACAATTTGTCTGTGGTTTTATGAAGAGCATTATTTATTTTAACAATGTCAATAGTGTAAAATGGTGTACAGTGATATCTTTTACTGTAGTATTAATAAATTCGACAATTATTAAACAATTATTTTCTCAAATTAGTAAAGCGGTAAATTTTAAAATGAAAATCCACGGTACTTAGTACTAATTTATATTCAATTTTGAAATATTTTAGTGTAGATTTGTTTTGTGTGTACGCGATCATAGTTTGTTATGCCTATTTCGCAGGAAAATTTCGTGTTCATTTTGGCACTTTTTATTTTATTGTTAATATTTTATTCGATTATTCAAAGAAGAATGAAAGTTAAAGAAGATTGCTACCCTCATACTTTAACAACTTTAACATCCTTAGATGTATATTATAATGGATATGCGTTAGATATGATAGGTAAGTTTTATATATTTTTAATCTCAAGCATAATGTAGTTCCAACTAAATTTTTATGTAAAACAAATAATGTTCTAAACATAATTTAGAACAACATTAACATATCAAATGCCCATTTTGTTTCACATACGCGCGCTGGAATTTACTACTAACGCCCATTTTAATGCGCAGCTACCAGTTAGTTGTCATGACAACAGTATTATAATCTAAAGTGTATTTTATGAATTTGTTACTATTTTGGAAAAGCCACAAAAGGTTTAACTGAAACGGTTCGCTATTCTAAGAAAGTGAATGGCAAATTCTGCCAATATTTGAAGTACTATCGAAAACAAGCAAAAATACGGTTTTACTGATAAAGGATTTTACTGTATTACTTCTTCTAGTCTTATTTCTTGTTCTTTTCTCTTCTTTTCTTTTATCATTCTGCTTATTGTTTTATTGATTTCTACATATTCTATAGATTTCCTTTTGCCTCCTTCGTTTAGCTTCCTTCTTTTATCCATAAGCTTCTTTGTTTCTGTTGATATATAGTTGTTCTTTTTAGATCCTTTTTTACTATTTCTTTTCCTGATGTAATCATTGTTGCTGTATGTTGTCTATTTTGTCTATATCTTTATCATCACTGTCTAATTTTTGGGTAAGTTTTTCTTTTAATAGGTCTTTGTATATCTTTTTATATTGCCCTAGTTTGTTTCTATCTACTAGATCGCAGTTTCTACTTATTTTGAATGGGTTACCTACTGAACGGAATGGGTTAATTACTTAGATGCAATTTTCATGCATCTAAGATTATTCTAATAACTTTTAACATTTCCGTAAACTTTTCCCAAACTCCAGGGGGTTAGCAGTATTCAATTGAAAGACCTCGGTGCAAGAACCGGGCAACTCCACTTTTCTAAATTGTCGGGAAATCGAAAAAAAAAACTTTAATATTTTTAGAAAATGTGAATAATTTATAATTACTTAAATTAATCCTTCTAGAGGAACATTAGACAAGTCTTATTTATTCAATCATTACTTTTAATTCATATTGTAGACGCAACAATTTTGTTTTGAAAAAATGGACTTGCCTGTTTTTTGTTCCAAAAATCCCGCGTGTTAAAAATAAAAATGAAACAATGTACTGTTTTGGATTTTTTATTGCGAATGATACGTTTTAACTAAAATAAAAAATATAATAATCAAATAATTATTTTAATCATAAGAAGAGTCACTAACACTACCTTCATCAGGATCTTCGTTTTCATCTCCAAAATTTAGGTGTTCGGCATTATTCAGCATAATATTTTCAAACATACGGTTGTAATACCCTTGGTCATTTAAAGGTACATATTTTTCGTACTAAGTCTCTTAAATCTTTAATTTTTTTTAGGGTTTTATGTCCAAGGGCTTCGAGTATGCTTTATTATTAGGCATGGCGAATGCAATAATATCTCCTTTTGGGTTCATAAAAAAATTTGTGGAAATAACAAATCCCAAACTTACAGAACATTCGATGAACTGATAACTTTTTGTATACCTCATTAACCTATAGGTTGATAGAGCAAACTTTTCTTTTTTTGGCCCTTTGGGGGCTGATTTAAAGAGTTGTTTAAAATGGTCAGAAAAGTTTAGGATCATCTCTTGGTCTACAGGAACTATCTTAAATTTTTTCGAAGTTTGTTCAACTAACTTTATCCATTCTGGATGGCAGATATATTCTTTTCTTCTTCTTTTATTTTTTTCTATGAGTCCAAAAGACCTATCACATGGTAGAAAACTGTGCCATGGTTCGGGGTAGTGGTGATGTAGTTGACTAATTTTTTTTATTTACTTTTACCAAAGTATACAGATATTTCACTAACGTTTGATTTTTGTTCTGTGCAAATGCATTGTCCAAAAAAATGTATAGCTTACTTACTGAAACCAGGCAAATATGTGTTTATATAATGATCAAGAAAGGATATGACTTCGTTACTTCCTTTCTTAGCGGTTTGCTCATCATACATGTAAAAAGTTGACATGCCCAATTTTCCCTAATGATTACAAAAATTATACTCCCAAAGTTGTTAAAATTCTTCACATTCAAATTAAAGGCCTTAAGCTATCTTTGTTAGAATCTATGGAGATCAACATAACAAAATAAAAAACACAGATATAATTCTGAATGACCAACTTGAGACAACCAGTTCTCCCCTCCTCAACCTTTTTCATTAAAGACTATAAATTGGTAAACCCAAGCCAAAATAGATCCCTTGAGAAAAGCAATCAGCCGAAACAGCTGTAGGGATAATATTTAAAATAAAGTTTGTGGAAGTTTGAAAACAAAGTTTTCAGTGTTTTATTGTTACATAAAATGAATTTTCATCAAGTAACGGTCGAATATATCAATTATTTAAAAAGCAATGTATTAACTACCGGGGAATAAGACTCCTAAACACCACCTACAAAATCCATGCAAATATCGTGCTAGAAAGAACCAAAACATACACAGAAGAAATCGTTGGAGATTATCAATGCGGATTTAGACCGGGCCGCTCTACTATTGACCAGGTATTCACAATAAAGCAGATAATGGAAAAACGCTGGGAGTTTGATCGTGAGCTTTATTAGATGTTCATAGATTTTAAACAAGCATTTGATAGAGTATGCAGGGCCAGACTGTGAACAGCGATAAAGGAACTTCAGGCTTTCCAAAAAAACTAGTCAGGTTGATACGGATGTGTATGGAATGGTTACGATGTAAGGTAAGAGTTGGACAATAATACTCGGAGACATTTGAAATAAACAATGGACTACAACAGGGAGATGTACTTTCAACACAACTCTTCAACTTAGCTCTGGAGCACATAATCAGAAGTGCAAGAATCTAAAAACCGAATACAGTATTTCATCGATAAGGACCAAACTTACTACTGGCATTTTCAGTAGATATCGATCTAATAGGAGACACACGATTAAGGATGAAGGAGACTTTCGTAAGGTTCGAGAAGGAAGCAGAGAAGATGGGCTCCAAATCAACGAAAAAAAGACGAAATATATGTATATGAGCCGCAATAACCAAAGCAGAGAGAGAATCGGTCAGAACATTACCAAAGATGACTTTAACTTTGAGCGCGTTAGAGAATTCAAGTATCTTGGAACAACAATAACTGAAAACAATAACAAATCACAAAAAATAAACGATAGAATTCAGGCCGGCAACATATGTCTTTTTGCCCTCCAAAACCTTATAAAATCGAAACAACTAACAAGACGTACGAAGATACAGGTCTATAAAACAATCATACGACCCGTTGTGATGTATGGAAGCGAAACGTGGACGATAACAAAGGCAGACGAAGAGAGACTATGTGTCTGGGAAAGAAAAATCCTAACGAAGATCTTGGTACTGTACCGGATGAAGCATCAGACAATAAAATAAGAACTAACAAAGAGCTCGAAAACTTTACCCAGACGCCAACATCATAAATGAAATAAAGTCCTGAAGACTCCAATGGGCAGGACACCTCAAAAGACATTCTAACGAACGAACAGTAAGACTGGTGTGAGAGGAAGTCCCAACTGGAAGGACACCACGCGGACGCCTTCGTCTCCGGTGGCGAGATAATATAGCAGGAGACCTAAGCACTATAAGCGTGGAGAATTGGATGGAGGTTACTCAAGACAGAAAACAGTGGAGGCATGTTGTTGAGTCGGCTAAAACCCACGAAGGGTTGTACGCCACGGAGTAAGTAAGTAAGTAAGGATACATCCAGATATTCGCTAAATACATCATCATTTATGCTTCGACATAAATTTGGAGTAAATATATTTTGTAAATACATTAGCTTTTTCATTGTCAGCCTGCGCCCAACATCTATTAGGTTTTCTTAATGAAGATATTGGTAGTATCGATTTCTTGAATTTTTTAGTTGCTCTCCATATATTGTGGTCATTTGGAGAGACATCGTTAATATAGAACTTGAAGGTGTCAATAGAAGCGTGATTTAGCATGTCGTGAAGGTTCCGTAACATATGCTTTTTAACAGGAAGAGATCGTTGGCCTTAGCCCAACCCCATTCTGAACATTCAGGAACTTTCCTATTAGGGTTGCCATACCTCAGTCTGTTTTTATTCGCAGGTGGTAAATTATTTCTCACTTACATTTCAGTACTAGGATTGCTTGGGGCGTTCCTCTATCCACTACCTGCTGACAAGTCCGATGGGACTTGTCCATCTCCAACTCCAAAGAGTACATAATAGTGAATAAAAAAAAGGAGACTGTATAAGGACTGACAAGAAATAGGATGCACATATTTTCAAAACCATAGTTACCAAAATAAAATTTAAGTCGACAAAAAAAATAGAAATGCAATAGAAGTAGAAGTATAAAGAAATCCAATTTTAACCGAGTAAATTGACAAGAAGATATATAAAACAGCGGAAGATAGAGCACAGAAAACAAAATATTTTAATCAAATCAAATTCCAGACAAATGGGGAAGCAGTAAATAAGAAAAGTTGTTTAAAAAAATTTTAAGGAAATTTTCAACAATGACCAGCTGAAAGGTCATAAAACTATTTTGTGATACGATGGGAGAGAGTAATTGATAGAAATCGAAATAGCAAAAAATAATATGGTGTGAGTAACGATAGTAAAAGGCAAAGCTACGGTTTTTACCTTTAAATGCATCTTGATTTTTGTCGATAGGACACTCGAATCGAAAGATAATGCATTTTTACCGTCGAGCTGATACAAATTTTAATGAGCATTGATTTCGCGCGCGTAACTGACATTCAAAATCTCCGATCACTTCAATCGCTTTTTCTAAGAGTACAGTTGATTCTAAAAAATGCTAATGAACGTTTTTGTTCAAAATGATCTTGGCTACATTTGTTTTTTGAAACATTTTTTTCTTTGGCGTACAGATTTTTGATAAATCGATTCTTTTCCGTTTTCCCTCTCTCCGTGGGGCAAATGTGGTAAACTTTTTTACATCTTTTTTAGCGTCCTAAAATTGACGTATTCAGCAAAATTTAGCTTGTTCGGATGATTGTTAGGGGTTCAGTCGCATTTTCGTCTCTGACCACTAATAAAAGTTATTCTAATTATTTATACGATAAAAATAACAGTAATTTTGAAAAACGATTTTTGTGTTATAAAAATGATTTTTGTTCACTTTTTTTTAACTCTTCACTCAAAATTTTAAATTTTATTTTAAATTTTAAATTTTAAATTAAAAATCTTCTCTTTTAATACGGTATCTCTAAAATTATGATATCTTTATTATCTTATTTCTGATGTTTATCAGATTAAATTACTTTTTAATTAATTGATGGATCAAACTGATGATATCTTAAGGATTTGTTAGGCTGTACAATCCTCTCTTTTGAGATTATTTACAAAAGCGTAAGCTGATTTTTTCAAAAGTTATTAACAAATAAAGATTTTGCCTTATTTTTCTGTTGTTGTATCAACAAATTATTTTTAATTTTTTACGAATTCTGTTATCCTCTGAAATTTTAAAAGTTTAAGTTTAATAAGTTTTATATTGTATGAGTTTAGTATTACTCACTCGGCTTAGTAATATCGTTAATATTTTATGAGACTACGTGGAATAATTCGTTGCGCTCTTAAATGGATCATACTCTTAAATTAATTTAGCCTATAAAAACCGAACTACGACACTACCTAACACCTACATAAAATTTTAACTGCCTCGTATATAAGATGTAAACAACTAAATAAACCAGTCAGTCACGTAATTAGTTTAATTGTTATTAACGCCTTATATTTTATAGATTATTGATAGTGTTGTTTACATTTTGTTTTCCATTTTAAAAAACATAATATTTTGTATTTATTCAATGTTTTGATATTTTTAAATTTTCAATTAAGAGATCCAGTATTTTTCTATGCTGATCAAAAAAAAAATAAATAGTACAGTCACTGAAGGTTTTCACTCCGATTTCGTTGAACCTTCATGAAAATGAAGGTTTTCATTTTCATGAAAATTGGTGAGTAGTTAGAGGATACCTTAATAAACAAAAGTGACATGGTGTCAACTTGTGCTTTTACCCTGGGGGTAGATGCCACCCCTTCTCGGGGGTGAAAATTATATTATTAAAAATAACTCCAGGAATCGATAGAAGAACCAAATCTCAACAAAATTTATCTGATAAAGTTATTAAAATAAATCAATGTGTTTTGAGTTATTGAAGAATAAAGATTTTGATTTTTCGTGAAAAAATGCATATTTTAAATCGGTTTTTCATAAATAACGCAAAAACTATAAGTTTTTATAAAAAAACGGGTGTGGCAGTCCAGTGGGACTGCCGGTAGAAGTTATACTTCTATACACACGTTCGCCGTTACAAATTTATATGGGAGTCAATCTGCACAATCATTACATAATTTAATGCTATAGGTAAGAGGAGCAAAAAGAGAAAAAGAATTAGGTATATAGGTATATGCTGCATCGTTTGCTGTATATAAACATTTGACTTGTAATAAGAGTATAGTAAATGAAGGATTGTATCAATATTTTAATGAAAATATATATTTTTATTTTCATATAGGTATGTATAAAAGAAGTTGAATGCAAAAAAAAAATTTTACACATACTCTGCGGTAAAATTCCTTGTTTATTTTGTTAATATAAAAATTACAATACAATACACTGCAACATAATTCAATATAATAATACAATACAAATTAAAATGCAATATTTATAAGTATTTAAAACTGCCAATATACATAACTTACTTTACGAAGATAAAAATAAAAAACAACTCGGATTATGTTGTAAATTTTCATTTTATTTTAAAATTTAGCATTTTTGCGTATATTACATGTATATTTAATAACATTACCCGGAGGTTTTTAAATATTTCAAAAATAAAAAAGGAAATTCATATTGGGATTCGAACTCGCTTACAGCAGCGTATGAACCAAACACGTAAAATATTTGCCAATTAGACATGACACTAACGGATTTCAAAATTGACAGATCTCGGTCATACAGTGATTATTTTAAAATACAAAAGCCTAAAATGATTATGAACATTTAATAAATAATACAAAACATATCACATAAATAATAATATTAATTTATAATATATTATCATTTGTACAGGGTGGTTGATTAGTGTGAGGAAGCTCAGTAGATCTGTTATAGTAAATATTACGAAAAAAAGTTATTAACAAAAATTGTAGGCAGCTTTAAACTCCACATTTTAAAATTAGTTACAATCTTACAGGGTGTTCCATAAGATGGTGGCAGACCAAACTTATGTTTTATTAAATGGAACACCCTGTATTTTATTTTAAATTTAAAATAGGCTTCACTTCCACATCACAACAATGTAAAGTTTTATTATGTTATACCGGGTATCTAAAAAGTTATAACCAATATTACCTGAAAATCGTATCAAGTTTAACTCCCTGTGCAATTAAAAAGGAGAATAGGAACATTGATCTATTGCAACCATAGTTTTTAAATAATTGTTAGAAATTATAAAACATATTCGTTTCCATAATATTCGTTAAATCAAATACAGGGTAAGTGAAAATGCAAATATATTATTTTCTTGGTAATTTTAAATAGAACACCCTGTATTTTATATCACTATCAAAAAGTAATAATATCGTACTTCAAATTTTATAAAGTACTCCCTATACCTAAAGTTATCAGTTTTCTAGATATTATTGTTTTTCCATCAAAGTATTAATTTGGTAGATATTTTAACGTTTACCAACTCACAATATAATTATTGTGAGTTGGTTAGGTTAGGTTAGTCACTCACAATATAATTATTGTGAGTTGGTTATGATTGATTTGTCAAAAACTGACAGTTTGACATTATTGTTTAATAATTTAGTAACGAAATAACGACACAGAAAAGAAAACAATTTATTTAAAATAAAATTTATAAAAAATATCCGACGGAAAATAAAAAAAAATATAACAACACATAGAAAAATTAAAAACAACAGTAAGTTTAACTTATCTTACTCCCTACTAAGTAAGGTAATAAATTCAAAATGACCTCCCAAAACATCTATGCATGCTTGAAAACGGTGATTGAAAGAGTTGGTTACATTACTAAGCATTTGTAAAGAAATATTTTGAACGTAACCCCAAAAAAATGAGTCCATTTTATTGAAGTCTGGTGACCTTGGGGGCCACCTTACCGGTCCATCCCTTCCGATCCATCTTTCCCCAAACTGATTAATAAGTTCACCACGTACTAATTCGTTGTAGTGCGCAGGAGCACCGTCATGTAGAAACCACATTTTTTCACGTATATTAAGTGGAACCTCTTCTAATAATATCGGTAACTGATTTACGATAAAATCTAAATAAATCTCACCATTTAAATTATCTTCAAAAAAATATGGTCCTACTACATGATTACCGACGATACCTTTAGAGCCATTTAGATACCAACCCACACATTTAGAGACCATCTTGTTTGACTATGTGTTACTATGTGGTATGGATTACTTGTTGAGTAGTAGTTAAAGGTATGCCTATTAAAAGAACCGTTTGGATGGAATGTAGCTTCATCACCAAATAGGACATAATCAAACAAATCTCTCTGCTCATTAATTTTTTCTAAGGCCCATTCACAAAATACTATTCGTTTCTGAAAATCATCATTAATTAATTCTTGGTGCTTTTGAATATGATAAGGGTGCATCTTATTTTTAAATAGAAATGTTTTGAACAGAGTAGTAACTAAGTTCTTGTTCATTGGAAATAGTCCTTATGCTTGTGTGTGGGTTTTCTGTAACCGCCATCAACACACTCATTTCGTTTTCCTCTGTCACACTAGTTTTTGTTCGTTCATGTTTTTCATAATTCACTGAACCAGTGCGGTTAAATCGATCTTCCAATTTTTCAAATGTATCTTGTCTAGGTTGTCGCCTATCTGGAAACCGTTCTTGATAAATTCTAGCTGATAGTAATGAATTTTTATTGCATTCCCCCAATATCCAGATCATATCTACCATTTCATCAGTAGTAAAATTCATTATTGCTAATTTAAATTGAATCAATTACTGAATTACTAAATAATAATTGTTGCTAATTTACGGTGTACCCCAATACTGAATATATAAATATTAATGTCAAACTGTCAGTTTCTGACAAATAAATCATGGCCAACTCGCAATAATTATTGGTAAACGTTAAAATATCTACCAAATTAACACTTTGATGGAAAAATAAAAATATCTTTAAAACTAATAACTTTAGGTATAGGGAGTACTTCATAAAATATGAAGTACGATATTAGTTCTTTTCGATAGTGATATAAAATACAGGGTGTTCTATTTAAAATTACCAAGAAAATAATGTACTTGCATTTTGACTTACCCTGTATTTGATTTAACGAATATTATGAAAATGAATATGTTTTATAGTTTTTATTAAAAAACTAGGTTGCAATGACAATGTTCCTACAATCCTTTTTAATTATACAGGGAGTTAAACTTGATACGATTTTCAGGTAATATTGGTTACAACTTTTTAAATACCCGGTATAACATAATAAAACTTTACATTGTTGTAATGTGGAAGTGAAGCAGATTTCAAATTTAAAATAAAATACAGGGTGTTTTATTTAAAAAAACATAAGTTTGGTCTGCCACTATCTTATGGAACACCCTGTAGGATTGTAACTAATTTTAAAATATGGAGTTTAAGGCTGCCTACAATTTTTGTTAATAACTTTTTTTGTAATTTTTACTATAACAGATCTACTGAGCTTCCTCACACTAATCAATCACCCTGTATATATATATATATATATATATATATATATATATATATATATATATATATAATATTACATACAAAAGGAACATTTTTATTCTCGAGAGAGAAAGAGAGAGAAAATATATGTTGTGTCGCTCTTTTACTCATATCTTACATATGTAATGGTTTCACAGATTCACTCATGTACAAATTTCCAACGTCGAGCGCGCGTATAGAAGTATAGCTTCAAAAATAGTTTTATTGTTTTATAATAAAACAATAAAACTATTCTATTTGATGGTTTGAAAACTTTCCGTAATTTCTCCTTTTGTAAAGAGCAAATTGTTATTACATTTTAAGGTTTAAGAACTTGTTATAGTAGTGAAACCCCGCATTTTATAAACCACAAAAGTAACCGCTATTTATTGTATTTTTGTTATAAATATACTGTAGTTAAGAAATATTTATTTATGGATTGTTGCTTAATATTTATCATTTTGACCGGAATTTTTTTATGACAATTGATGAGATTGTTTGTCTTTGTAATGTTTTTTATGACCTTCTGAGTTCTTTATTCAAAGGTCTGACAATATACTGCATATTAATTAACTGTATTTTTATAAACTGTTGCTGTGACATTCTCAGACAGATATATGTTTAATATAGAATTAACCGGTTTATACTACAAGAAAAATCGAAACGCGTCAAAGACGATAGGTTAAACCCTTTAAGTAATTGATTCTGAATAATTGTTTAGAAAGATTATTAAAAAGAAAATGTGGCATAATCTAAAAGACAGAGTGGACAGGTGTATTTGTCAAAATTTACGGGAAAACTGCACAGAGTAAGTTATTTTCTGTTGTCGGTATTGAGTTGTATAGAAAAATAACTTCGCAAGATCAAACAAGTTTATTTGACTCTGTTTATGATAATGGTTTCAAAACGAACAAGACACTCTTGTGTCGCAGGTTGAATGGCATTAGAAGAGCCTCCAGAAATAGTTAAAAAGATAGAAAATCCCAAACTTAGAGACAGTGTCACTGGAAATACAAGCTTAATACTTCTGTTCTTATATCAAGTAAGAGTGAAGCGTGTCACAATATTTCAGAAAAAAATTGTTGAGAGCAAATTGAAGAGTAGCAATGTCTGAACCTAACGGTATCTGGCTTTATTGTCGCATAACTATGAAAAACAAGAAAAGTCTTGTTTAAACTATGATCTTTTTATTTTACTATGCATTCGAGACATGAACGGCTCGGCGTACGAAATATTTCAGTTCTAGTTGTAATTAAATCCAATCAACGTCTCTCTAGTAGTATTTTCTCTATAACTTTAAAGTTCTTTGGTCATATTCTTCGAAGTGATCATAAAATGGAGCAGTTGGTGTTTCAAGGAGGCCTCAGAGTCAACGCCAAAACAGCAGATTTTTTTAGCCATAAGCAGACATTACGAAAAAGCTTCTCAACAAGCTGTATACTGAGGCAGTACATGTGACAGATGACTGCGACCAGTGGAGAATCATCATTAATTAAACTATTCGAGCTGCTGAAGCTCTTTATGAACCACAACATATCTGCTAATGGTAATCATGATGATAAAGAAAAATTTAATCATGCCAGAAAAATAACACTATGTTTTCAAAACTTAAGACAATTTTACTACAAATGGACTACAGTGTTTTCACCTATAGCACTCATAACAAATGATTTTTAAGTTGAAAATTTATAAAATTGTATTTTAAAGTATTAAAAAAACACTATTTAACTAATCCAAACCAAATTTCACTCATCTTAAGATTTGTAATGTTATTTTACAATTTTTGAAAATTAGGAGTAGTTTTCACCCCTAAGAACAATCAGGGTTCATCGGCATGACATACACTATAAAGCAGAGGGTGAGTTGAGCTTAAATCAAAATTTTTATCCAAATCGATCCAAGGCGAAATCATTTTTTTAGAATTAGTAATTTTTTTACATTAATCTCTAGCAAGGTTTGCTTTTTAAGGGTTGAAATATAATGAAACTCTATTCAAAAGTATAAAATAATCATTATTTGACTAATTCAAACCAAATCTTACCCATATTCAGGTTTAATATGTTATTTTATAATTTTTGACAATTGGGGGTAGTTTTCACCGCTAAAACCCTTCAGCGCACTTCGGTTCGATATAGATTTTGATCCTTGAGCTATCACCTACCTTCTGTTAAAATTTCAACTCAATCCATGCAGGACGAAAAAATTGCGAGGTTTTAACTTTTTTCGAGCTTCATTTCCTGAACTATACGATTATCCTTTGCTTTAAGATACACTTAAACTTACAGTTTAAAATAAAACATAACCTTAATCACATTGCTAGAAATTCACCTAAACAGAGTTAATTTAGAGGCACAAATCTTTCTCAGCTGTGCCAAAATTTCACTAAAAAACGTGTACCACCGTAAAAAACCGTAATATATAACGAGAGTTGTTAACATGCGAGTAAAAAAGTTGCGCGCGAGCCGCGTAGCGGCGAGCGCAGTAATTTTACAAGCATGTAATAAGCTTACAACTCAAGTTCTGTACTATACTTTTTATACGATTATTTTCGTTTATAAAAATAAAAATTAAATTACACGAGATTTACACTGACATATTAATAATTTTTAATCTGTCAAAATAACGTCTGTTAATTCGTTTCCATGGTAACTCGACCAACTGACTTACGAGGCTTATGTGATATTACACATTTTTATAAAACTGAAGCGTATTTTTTTTTTTATTACGTGCTATTTACGTGTCAGTATCTGTTATGATGCATTTACTTAGCATCCAAATAGTAGGTAATATACAATTTACTAGAGAGTAGAAAAATAATATTACGAGTGAGTCCTAATATTTTCCTTCGCGATAAAAATTCGTTGTGGCATTGATTCTGTTTTTCATGGATTTGTCCTAACTTTTTGTTTAACAGAACTAGCCAGGACATGTTGATTATTTTTTCTCCACACAGTTCCAACAGTTTCAGTGGTATTTCAGTTTCTTGTAAGTGTTTTTAACACTAGATCTTCATTTTTATTTTATTTTCCTCAGTTTTTAGAACAACAGTGGCAATAACTTGATTAATAGGTAAAAACGTCAAAGATAAAAAACTCGAAACTATGGCCTAGAACCATCAAACATGTGTGTATTTTATAGTAAAATATGGTTAGTCACCCAAGTTAGATAATTATGTTGAACCCTCTTCTAAATCTGCGGTCGCGTGTACCAGATAACACCGGTACAGCTATGACATTTTTCATAATTCTCCATACATATTTCACATTTTGCCCGAACTCAAGCTACGTGCTAACATCTCTGCACAGATGATTCATTTTCTTTTGTTCATTGCAACGTGTGAGTTAACAATAAAAACTTGAACGATGGGAATTCCTCCGTTTAATGGAATATGATTAGACAATTAAAAAAATTGTTTTGTTTATCAGTTTCGTTGTGAGTAGTGCGTTGGTGTTGTCACGTTTATTTCAGTTTAATTTAGAAGTGTTCTCAGAAAGTTTTTATTTAAATATCGAAAATAAAAAAGTGCAAATGTAACTAAGAAAGTTCATAATACTCTAAATACGTAATCAGGTATTTTATTAAATCTTAATTGGAAAATTTTAGATAACTAGAATACTTAAAAACTTACTTCTAAATTATTAGGACTTTCCACGGTCCTTGGATTAGATTGAATTGGACTCTTAAAAAATAATGCACCTTACAAATTATATTTATGTATTTTCGTTTTATTTCTTTTATAGTACGGGTAAATAAGCAATAACAAGACTTTTTAAGACTGAGACAAGTCCATGTATCTTAATTTTTTTGTTAGTTATTTTAGGCCTATATAAAGAAAGTAATATGACTTCTGCAGAGATTTTGGCGTCTTACTTTTTAAGTATTAACAATTTAGGATACATTATGCGATTTTTTCGATTTTTTTTTGGGTACCATTATATATACGACAGCACTAGAGGCATAGAAGACCCATATCTTGGATACTAACTGTTTGGATACTTCGTTCAAGAAATTACTTCTTGTCGGTCACTTTGTGCTTCCGTCTTTCTATTCCTAAAGTATTTAGATGTTTTTCAACTTTATGTTTTCATCTACTTCTTGATTCTCTCCTTATTCTCGTCATCGTTATTGTCATCATCATTATCATTCTGACTTTACAACTCTACCTAGGTTCTAACCTGTTTAAGAATTTCTTTCCAGTCGTTCCTATCCATCTCCTTCCTCCGCCAAGCACGTATCCATACTTCTCATGTCTTCATCAATGTTATCAAGCAGCCTTAATAACAAGGTCTTTCTTTCCTTCTCTGACCAATGAGTCTATCAAAGAGCTTATTTCTATCTGAGTCAATTTGTTTCATCCGCATAACATGCTCTATCTACCTTAGGCGCTTATATTTTTACGATATCTGGTTTCTGGTATATTCTACAAAGTTCAAAGTTGTATCGTCTTCTCCACACTTCATTGTTATTCACTGCTCCATAAATTCACATTGTTTTATTTTTGTATTTCTCGATATAACGGTTAGACTTAGAAGGAAAATTCTTTATCTCTGGGGTAGTATTATTTTCAGTGTTAAATTTGTATACAAATTCGTCCACTACTCTGATGACGTCGTTTTCTACAACAAGTGGTAATAGGATTTGTTTTTGCCAGCTTATTTTTATGTATTTTATTTTATTGGTGTTAATTAGTAAATCCATTTTTGTAGGTGACTCTTTTAATACGCTTCTTGTGCCGCCTTTTCCGTTCTACCAACAGTATTGATATTATCAGCAATGGCAAGGATTAGCACTGAATAATTATATATTAAACCAATAGTTGTCATTTGTGACATACGTATTACTTTTTCTAGAGCCAGATTAAACAATAACCATGAAAAAGGGTCTCCCTGACGCAGTCCGGTATTTGTTTTAAAAGATTCAGAGAGATTTTCCTGAATTCGTACCCTACATTAAAGTTTTTTAAGAATTCGGTTTGTTAAGTTTACCAACTGATTTAATGCTCCTAGCTCTTAATTTTTTTTTCATTTACAAATTCGCATCAACCCGAAGGTTATTAGCGAGAATCAGATTTACAATATTAAATATATTATATATTAACAAAATTAATAGCTTTTAAGTAGTTTAACATATTTGTGAATGAACAATTTGCACCAAGTGCTTTCTCTAAGTTTATTGAGATACCATAATTGATTCTTGCTGTGGAGAAAACTGGACAGTCTACAACAACATGTTTCACCGAGAGTTTAACGTTACACTGCTCACATTTTGGTTCGGATTCTTTAGTAATTAAGAACTTGTGCGTGGCACTGGTATGACCTAATCTAAGACGAGTTATTGTCACTTGATCCCTTCTTTTAGTGGGGAAACATCTCCATGGTTTAATGTCCGGTTTAATATTCCGAAGATTGGACACTGAAAATTCCCACCGGTTTTGCCACTCACTTAGGATCCGCGATTTGATAACACTTGAAACATCACTAGCTATCACGTATTTCACAATAATAGAGTCAGCTGAATTGACGGCTTCACGCGCACACTTATCTGCTTCTTCATTACCTCTAATACCATTATGTGATGGGATCCAAATAAAGATTACCTCCTTATTACAATTTTCTATCTCTATCAGATTTTGTTTTATTTTTTCAAGAATATGATTCTCTGGGTATATTCTTCCTATAGATTGTAGTGAGTTTAGTGAATCAGTCAAAATTATATATTTCTGATTTGGTGAGGATATAATATATGTGAGTGCCTCGTATATGGCATATAATTCTGCATTAAGAGTACTATAGTGTATTGGCAACTTATATTTTTGACACATATTAGAGGATATAACTGCTGCTCCCACACCATCTGTTGATTTTGAAGCATCTGTATAAATTTGAGAGAAATTTGTATACTTTGATAATAAGTTTTGCAGATTTTGATGTATTATACTATGGTTAGTAGTGTGTTTGTCCAATGATGTTAGGGTAGTTATTATTTTAGGTACTTCCAAAGTCCATGGTGCAGCAGGTTCAAAACTAACGGGAAAGCAAGGAGGTAAGGTGGTGTTCAGAGATGAGAGATCCATTTTGATTCGGTGGTAGAAAGGTTTATGTAGACGTGGTTTATTGGAGAAACATGTTGATAATCGGTTAAGGTGATCATATTTGAAGGTGTGGTTGTTAGGATTTGCATTTGATTTAATTGCGTAGGTTAACTTTAAGTACATTCTTCTGTGATATAGTGATGGTTCAGCTGCTTCACAATACAGGCTTTCTATTGGTGTGGTTCTGTAAGCTCCCAAGACAATGCGGAGTGCAGTATTGTGTATTGAATCTAAAATTTTAAGGGAAGACTCAGTAGCCGATGAATATGCTATCGCGCCATAGTCTAATTTAGATCTGATTAGAGTTCTGTAGAGAGAGAGCATAGTTTGTCTATCTGCCCCCCAGTCTTTTTTAGATAGTGATTTAAGGATATTAAGTCTTGCTTGGCATTCGATTGCCAATTTTTTAATATGTTCTTTCCAATTTAGATGTTGGTCGAATGTCATTCCTAAAAATTTTACATTATTTTTTCGAACTAGAGGCTTGTTAAATAGTGAGAGTGGAGAGTGATTAGGGTAGCTTTTCTTTGTGAATAATATAAATTGTGTTTTTTTGTGCAGAAAATTGAAATCCACAATTTTGCGACCATCCTCTAGTTGATGTAAAAACGTTTGTAACATACTCGTGATGTTTTCCATATTTTGGCTACTCGCATAGATAACAAGGTCGTCTGCGTATAAGAGACCTTTCAGTGGTGAGTTCATATTGGCTAGGACATCATTTATTGCTACTAAAAAAAGTGTAGGGCTTAAAACTGATCCTTGAGGAATACCATTCTCTAGTTTTGTTTTTGGTGATAGCATACCATTAGTTTTAAGGTGGAATGATCGATTGGTATAAGAAATTATTAATGAAAGCTAGGCAGTGTCCTTTGATATTTAAATTATGTAGTTTTTTAACTATTAGGTGTTTCCAAGTGGTATCATATGCTCCCTTGATGTCAAAAAATATTGCGAGGCATTTTTGATTGGCAGCAAAAGCTTCAAGTACGTCATTTTCCAATGCTAAAATATTGTCCATTGTTGACCGATTTCTACGAAAACCACTTTGATTTGGAATTATTAGGTTTCGATTCTCAAGAGTCCATAAAAGCCTTTTATTTCCATTTTTTTTTTCATTAATTTACCCATAGCACATGTCAATGATATTTATCTATATGAATTTGGATTACTGTTTAATTGTTTTATCATATCTCCTATATTCACAGAGTCGTAGACTGCTTTGTAGTTTATATACATTTTATACGCTGCATGTAGAAGCGTAATTGCTTTGTGGTTAGAGCATTCAAAGATATCTCTTTTTTGTGTATGGTGCAAAGTACTCCAATATTGTAATCATTGAAGACAAGTCTCTGTGTCCATATTTCTTTTATTGGCTGATGTAATGCCATAAGGGCATCGTAGCCACCTTATCTATATAATTCAGCTGGGATATTATCTCTTTCGAGTGATTTGTTCCTGGCTAGATTTTTAACTGCATCTTTAACTTCAAGAATAGTTGGTGGTTCCTCTTCCCTTTCGTATGTTCTCCTTTCCTCATCTCTATCGTTTTTTAGGTTTTCTTGTTCTTCCTCTATATTAAGTGCCTCTGGTTAAAATAGTTCACCCATTTATTCAATAAAACTTGGCTTCTTGTCAATAGGTCGCCATTCTCACTTTTGCATTGACTTGCGGTGGCCTTGAATTATTTTCTGTTGATTTTACCTTTTTTATAGAATGGTCTGAAATATTTTTCTTTGTTGAGGGTTTCTATTTATTTACGTGATTTATGCATTCATCGTCAAACCATAATTTTTTACAGGCACAATTTTCTGTTCTTATTTATTCAGTCGCTGCTGCTTTAATGCCTTTAACTCTGGTCCAGTAGGAGTGTATATCTATCTGGCCTTCTTCATTTACATTTTGATTCCTGATCCTGTTACTGATGTTTTCCGACTACCGTTTTGAAATTGTTACATCTCTCAGCTTTTTCACATTCCATTTTTTTATATCCATTTTATTTTCTTTACTGATGTTTTAATTTCTAGCCCCCAATTTTGAGATCACTCTACAATTTCTGCGTCTTATTATATATTATTACATCTCTTTCATGCCTTGTCCCATCGTTACTGTCTGTGTTAGAAACTTTGGAAAGAGCTAGCTTTGGTCATACTGGTCAAAAGTTCTCATTGCGCGAAAACTCATAAATCAATTGCTTTAAGTTTTAATTCAGGATTTTAATAAAACTAAATAATATATATTTGTATAAATATACATCATCACTCATCATCATCCAGTACCATTTTCACATCCATTGTTGGATATAGACCTCCTCCAAACATCTCCAGTTCTCTCTATGTCTAGCTGCTGCAATCCAGTTTGTTTCTATTCTCTTTAGGTCGTCGGTCCATCGGGTGGGTGGTCTCCCTCGACTTCGCTTGTCGGCTCTTGGTTTTTTATTCTAATAATCTCTTCGTTTGTCTTCCGTCTTCCATTCTAGCAACATGTCCAGCCCACCTCCACTTTTATTTATTGATTCGCAGTATAATATCGTCTACGCCAGTTCGTCGGCGTATCTCCTCATTTCTCACGCGATCTTTCAAGGTCAGGCCCAGCATTGATCTCTCCATTCGCCTTTGTGTTACCCTCAGTTTTTCGGCAGTAGCTTTCCTTAAAGTTAGGGTTTTTGCTCCGTAGGTCAAGACTGGTAAGATTCATTGGTTAAATGCCTTCCTTTTCAGGTGAATTGGGATATTTGTTTAAAAATGTCTCTCATCCTTCCATATGCCGCCCATCCCAACGTGATTTGTCTGTTTAGCTTTGCAGGTTTGGTTGTCTCTGGTTATTCTAATGTCATGACCGAATTATGTGTATTTATCGATTAATTCTACCTTGTTGTTATTGATCTGTATCTCTTCGCTGGGAACCATATTGGTCATCATTTTGGTTTTCTCCAGACCAGTTTCTTGTAGTGTGTCTATGTATTATGTATAATATACAGGGTGTTACTAAATAAGAGAAACAAACTTTAGGGAGTGACTCTGCATGAAAAAATTTTGCTATATAAACTTATTTATTTTTTTGAAACCGGTTGAGATATGCAAATGAATATCATTGAGGTTTAAGAGTTAGTAATTGCACATTTTTTCCATAGAACTAAGAATTTTATATTCATCATTGGCGCGCATACGGATAATAGTTTCAATTAAAAAAAATAAAACGCAACTAAGATTTTAAAATAAAAATAAGTTTTAAATTGTTTGTTAAATTTGTGACAAAAAAGGGTTCCACTTTTTGTTATATGAAGTGCCGTTCTTATGCAAAAAACGATTTAAAATTTCTTTAATAGATTTTCAAAAACTATTTAATACGTTAAACCAAAACAATAACAGAAAGTATCAAAAATAATATTTTAGTTCGTTGCAAAGCTAGAAAAATGTTCAAAACGACCACCTGAAATGTGACACAATATTCAACTCTTCGCCGCATTGGTTAATTTATTATTTACTTATGTAAAAGAGTTTCAGTTAAATTGACTGAATCTTTGTTAAGGGGCAACTTTGGTCATCACCATCAAATATTGTCAGTCCTAAGACTCAGAAATTAATTGGTACTAATGATTGAGTTATAAAACTTCAAAATTGACGGGTTTTAGTCTATTTTTTAAAATTATGAATTTAGAAACAATGTTTCTGACAATATTTGTGTTTATTACAAGTTTTAGTCAAATTTAACTAAAGCACTTTTACTTGGCGTTTCCCTATTACTGAGGATCGTGATTTCTTGCAATTTTTCTAATAATTTTTCTCCATTGGTCTATATCTTCAACTGCTTTGAGAGCTTCGCAGAATGATTTTATAGCTGAATTCCTAATTTGGTGGGACCATCTAATTAGGTATCGTCCTCTTGATCTTCTCTACGGAAGGTTTCCATAAACAATTCTATCAATCCCTCAAAACTCTCTCTGCGAACCACGTGACCGAAAAAATGGCAGAATACTATGGACAAAGTTTTCTCAAGTTGGTTTTGAATGGAAACGTTTGTCCTATAAGCTGTCCAATAATGAAAGCATTCTTCTACAACATCTCAAAGTCATAAATTTTTTTGTGCTCGCGTTCACGAAGAGTCCAAGTCTCTGCCCCCTACAAAATATTGAGCATACAAGGGCGTTGATAGTTTGAGAGATAGATCTGCCCTTTGTAAACTTTAGTTAGGTGACTTATCGCATTTTTTGTCATACCAATACGTTTCAGAACTTCTGCTTTACAGTTACCATGGTTAGTTATGCTAGAATCAAGATAGACAAAACTTTCTACTATCTAGTATTTCAGTAATATGTTAGTCAGTTGAAAGGTGTGGAATCTGTCAATCGCCATTGTTTTTGTTTTATGTTTATTGATTTTGAGACCAACTTTATTGCTTTCGTCCTCTACTGTTCACAGGAGATTAAACATTACATGCTCATTTGCTGCTATAAGTGTAGTGTCATCAAGAAATCTTAAATTGGAGATTTTCCTAGCAGCCACTGTTACTTCACTGGTCCATCCATCTAATGCCATCTTCATGACATGTTCACCATAAATGTTGAATAAATCAGATGTCAACACGCATCCTTGTGTAACGCCTTTCTCGGTCTTGAATTCGTTGGAGAACTTCTGATATAGTCATACTGTTGCTATATTGGACTGGTACAGATTTTAAATAAGTGTTACCAGGTGCATTGGTGTGCCCATTTCTATTAAAATGGACCACAGATTTTTCCAGCCTGCACAATCAAATACTTTTGTCAATGAAGCATATAAACATAGGTACTTAAAATTTTCTAGACTGTTTGATAAGTTTTCTTAGGTTCAGAATTTGTTCACATGTACAAATTACCTGTTTTAACCCCGTGTACAAATTACCCATAAGCCATTTTTGAAGAAGCATTACTATCTTAAACTGAAGGAATAAGGATGGACAGAGCTAGGATAGACATAGCAAGAAATGCGTTTTTAAAAACGAAAACAATTCTCAGCAACAAAGATCTTAGATTAGAACCGAGAGTAATATTACTGAGATGCTACTACTTGTTTTCGATACTGCAATATGGACTTGAAAGCTAGACATTGAAGCAAGAACACATAAATAAGTTACAGTCCTTTGAAATGGTGGTGTTACAGGAGGATACTTAGAATACAGCGATATGAACTGCTAAGGCTGATAATACAGGGAAAGATAAGAGGAGGAAGGAGTATAGGAAGAAGAAGAGTGTCATAGTTGAAGAATTTAAGCGACCGGTTTAAATGCAGTTCTTTAGAACTCTTTAGATCAGCAGTAGATAAAGTAAAGATAGTGATGATGATATCCAACCTCCGATTGGAAGACGGCACTTAAAGAAGAAGACGAATTACCCCTTACAACAAATTATTTTTTATATAGGAAAATGTCATTATTCTTTAATACAGAGGCGCTCATTAATGTTTATTGCACTTATTTAGTAAAACCATGTATGTTATATAAATAGGTATTATTTAAATGAAATAAAAACCGATATTTTCAAACCTTTGTAACTCAGAAACAATTGATTTCTGAGTACCTATCTGCCATTGAACTAAAACCAGTTTTATATAGGAAAAGTGCAGGGGTCGTTTGTCAAATAGTTAGATCTTTGATTGTTTGTTGTTTTATTTATTTATAATACTTTGTTATTTTAATTTTACCATTAACATACTTTTTACTAAAGACTGATAATTTTTATGTAATATTTTATGCAACTATTTTGCAACGACAAGTAATAATTAATACAATACATTTAAATACAGACATATTTTACTCCAGTGTCACACACGACTAGAATTAATGAACTGGGTAGTTCCGTAGAAAACTTACAGTTATTAGTTTTTATCTTTTTTTACTATATAATACTTTTGTGTAATAATGTTTTTAAATAATAATAGAACCATTTTAAAAAAGTCGTAATTTCAAAGCACTTATTTATACTACTTGCTAATACTGTAGTTACCATGTGGAATAAAAGGCCATTTATGACTCGAAATTATGAATATAAAGTTTAATTTTATTGTGGTTAGCTCTACGTATATATCAGGAATATAATTTCATTATGTTTAATAAATTTTTTTAAACATATATTTTAACAACCTATGCAAGAATCCACCATATCCCAAAACCCCTGTTCTAACAATCATCTTCAGCGACTCACCACAAATTAATAGATTATCGATGTAGACTATACAACCTGGAATATCTGCAAAATTTTCAGAATTTAATTTCTGAAGGTATTCAGGTGATATGTTAAGACCAAATGGCAGGCGGCAAAAGCACATAAATTACTGGATTGCTCATCCAGTTCGACTCGGTAAAAACCCTCCTTGAAATCTAGAACTGTAAAAAATGACTTACCCTGTAACATTGAACGAATCTCATCAACAGTAGGTATTATACAAAATTCCGATTCCAATGCCTTGTTCAGGTCACGAGGATCTAGGCAGATACGTAATGATTTATCAGTTTTCTCAACAATTACCAGGTTACTAAGCCACTGCGTAGGACCATCAACCTTTGCTATGATTCCTCGCTTTTCAAGATCGATTAATTGATTCCTAAGTTTAGGCTTGATTGTAAGTGGGACTCTACGAGTTGTCCTAGCCACTGGCACTGCATTTTCTTTGAGCTAAAGCTCAAAACATCTTTATTTATTTCTACAAATTCTTCTTTAGAATGCACTGTTATGTTACCAATTTTATTAATTAAATCAAGCTCTAAATGTAGAACATAAACCCAAGATAGGTGTTGATTTTTCTTTTACAACAACAAAATCTAATAAATGATCAATATTTTTATATTTACAGACAAGTCTTATTATACCCAAAGGAATAATCTAAAGACCACCATATGTCTCAAGGATGACCTTAGTTTCTTTTAGTTCATTAATTTTGCAAAACTATTTTAACAAAAACCTTGGGTAAAATGTTAACCTGTGCCCCTGTATCTATTTTAAAAGGTATATCAATGTTATTAATTTTTAATTTTCCATCCATTTTTTATTATTTTTATTCTTAATTTCATAACAGTGATTGATGAAATCATGAAATCGTCTACTTCATTATTTTCACTTTCTTCCCCTTGTACCTCTCTTCCTAACCTACCATGGACAACACACTTTATCAAAATGCCCATATTTACCCACACTTTCTAACACTTTTTTCCATATGCTGGGCACCTCCTTGGTACATGGACACTCCCACAGTTTCTGCAGTTAAATTCACCTCTAGAAGAACTTGCACCCCTGACTGTTTGGACTGAATTATGCCCCTGCTTGACTTTACTTCCAATTGATTCAATTTTCACCTTCTCTAAGCTGTTCTGAACTTCTTCTATTTGAGCTTGGGATACTTCACGCATTTTACATATTTCAATAGCTGTAGTCAGATCTAAATTAATTGTTTTTAAACATGCTTTGTTGTGCATTCTTACTATTGGTTGCCTAATATTATTCTATCTCTTACCATTGAAAATGCTTTAATACCAAACTTACAATTTCTTACTTTATTTGTTAAATCTGTTAAAAAGTGGTCAAAAGGCTCTCCTTCTTCTTGACTTCGCTTATAAAAACAAATATCTTTCATAAACCACGTTTTTTTCTAGGAGTGACATAAGACTTAAATGCTTCCAATACATCTGCTAGCTTTCCTTGTTGGACCTCTGTTAATTCCAAACTGTTGTAAATCTTAATGCATTCTTCTCCAATTAAATTAAGTAAAATTGCTACCTTAACTTCATCACTTTTACCACTTTTTCCCTGATGCCATCAGATATATTCAAAACTTTGCTTAAATCGTTTAAAACTTTCGGCCACATTGCCTTCAAATGATAAGGGATTTGGTAACCTTGCTTCCATGATTTTCGTTTAATTTCCACTAGACTGTGGAATAAACTTTTTTTGATATGGTGACAGAAACGAATCTGTATGCTGAACAACCATTTCTGTCGGCTGCTACAGAAAAATCTAGAGTAACAAACTGGAAACCGCTCATTACCGAAGAATTACATAAGATTTTTGAGCTTCTCTTACACATGGGGACATGAAAAAACCAACAGAACGCAAGATTATTGGAAAACTGATAGTCTTTTGGAAACTCAGACGTTGATAATCTAAAATTGCTTTCCAAAACATATCTCCTTAACTAATCAAATATCCTTAACGAATTGGTTTCTAGTACTCATAAAGGGTATATCGTAATAAAATTAAAGACAGTTAAGATTTGATGTCACGTATAGTGCTTCTGTATATTCGCTTATACGTATCTTATCCTAAAAGGCATCTTCGGAGCGACAATTTATAGATGCTTTGAACGTAAAAACAATCCTTCCTGTCGTGGCAGAAGCAACAACTTTGTTGCATTGTTGTTCTTTGTGTATGAAAATAAACAATAGTATTCCAAACTTTCTATTTAATACTTGTTTTTTCGGACGAATGTTCTCTTTTTTTTTAAATGGTACTGTATCTAATGATACTGTATACTAATTGACACTATTGCCGGTAATAAACTGATAAAAATCCTCAAGTTTTCTACGAAACACATACACAATAGCCATTAAAATTAAATGCGTCAGCAGGAATTTGTTGGGATCGTATGTTATGGCTAATTTTGCAGTAAAATTAAAAACATATCTATAATTATTAAACTGATAAGAGGTACTCAGAAGATGATTTGAGTTTCCAAGATGGCGCAACTCCGCAGTTTTACATAAACATAAGACAATATGCGCATATGTCTTAATGAACGGTTCGATGGGCAATATATTGAACGAAGTGGTTTAATTGAATGGCCAGAAAGATCCTCCGATTTAACTTCCCTCGGTTTTTTTCCTATGGGTTATTAAAAAATCAAGATTTCTAATGCCTTTTCGGCAAGACTAGTGCATAAATATAGTCTAGCATTTCTTACAATGCTCCAAAATATTCATCGTTATTTTGAACAGCTACTTTATAAGTGTATGGGCGTTTAATAATTATATCTGACGAGTAACTGTTTTGAATTATGAATTAATTTAGAATTTATTTCATTTTATTTAAGTTACATTTAATAAAATTTTCTACTAAAGTTGCAAATTGCGCTTTAATGTAGTTTTTGAGTGGAAAAATTGGAGATCGACACTAGCAAAACATGGAGTTATGTTTTGTTTTTAAGGGGTGCAATACTTTCAAAAAACACAGTTTTTTACAAGAGTAGAATCAATATAGAAAAAATCATATATTCTTGAATTCTCCAGCAAAATATCTATCTAATGACGTGCCATACATTGTTCATTTCCTTCTTCTTCTTCGAGTGCCATATCAGAACTATCCGACGTTGGCGATCACCATTGCGAAGGCTTCTCGATCTTCTGCAATATGGAATAATTGTCCTGCATTTGGTATCTGAGTCCATTCACGAATGTTTTTTAACCAAGAAACTTGTTTTCTTCCTACACTCTCTACGGCCCTCTATTTTGCCTTTAATGATCAGTTGTAAAATTTTATATCGACTTCCCTATATATATGTCCCAGATAAGACATTTTTCGATGTTTAACAGTCTTTAGCAGTTCTCTGTCTTTGTTGATGCTCCTTAGTACTTCTTCATTAGTTTTTCTTGCTGTACAAGGTATCTTTAGCATTCGTCTATGAACCCACATTTTCAATGCTTCAATTTTGTTCATGATCGATACTTTTAGCATCCACACTTCTGCACTATACAAAAGTACAGACCAAACATAACACTTAACCATTATTTGCCTTAGTTCTAAACTGAGATGGTTATTGCAAAGAAATGACTTCATTTTCATAAAAGTAGTTTTAGTTATTGCTATTCTACGTTTTATTTCTATGTCTGGATCTAGTTGGTCCGTTATCACAGTTCCCAAATATGTCATTTTGTGAACTTCTCAACTTGGACTCCGTTCAATTGAAGCTTTAGCATCGGGATGTGGGTCACGACTAAACACTAAAAATTTGATGTTGTTTGAGTTTATTTTAATGCCCATTTCTCTCCTACCTCGTGAATACGATCAAGCAGAATTTGAAAACCTTCAATTTATCTGATAGAATTAGCATATAATGACATTAAGTAGTTCCCGTTGATTTTTATTCCATATGGTTGTCTCTCAAGTGCCTTTTTAAATAGCTGGTCCTAGTAAATATTGAACAATGTTGGCGACAAAATGCAACCTTGTCTGACTCCTCGTTGTATGCTTCGTTGATGGATTTCATCGGTGTAGTTATCTCCAATTTTTACGATAGCAGTTTAATTTCAGTACAAATTTTTAATGACACAATATCCTTGTCATCTATTCCGATATTTTTCAGTATTTGCATTAATTTTACATGCTGTACCTTATCCAATGTCTTTTCGAAGTCCACGAAACATGCAAATACATGTTTTCTTTGGTCACGGGCATTTTTGTAATAGGATGTTTAGCGCAAAAAGTGCCTCCCTGGTTTCCATAGCATTTCTAAAACCAAATTGGATATCTTCAGGATTTTCTTCGCATTTGCGTCTAATTTTGTTGTGAAGTATTCTGAGGAAAATTTTAAGAGTGTGGCTCATTAGGCTAATTAATCGATATTCTGAACATTTTCTCGCATTGTGTTTTTTAGTTATTGCGATAAAGATGGATTTGAGCAAATCTGCGGGGATCACTCTGGTGTTATATATTGAGTTAAAAAGTCTTACTACTACTTTTATGTTATCATTCTCTATTAGTTTTAGCAACTCAGTTGGTGTATCATCTGAACCACAAGCTTTTCTAATTTTAGCATTATTTGTAGTATGTTCTACTTCGCTTTTCATAATTTCTGGGCCGTCAGAAATCTGGGCCGTTCGTTTCCTATTATTTACAAATAAAGGTTTGTGGTACTGGAAGAAAGTAGGTTGACAAATAACTAACAGATATCTGTATCGTTGAAATAATTGTCATTTAAAAAAAATCGACATGTTTTAGTATTTTTTAACAATACTGTCAATCCAAATAATATTGTTAAATTTGAATGGCTAACCCTAAGTTCATAGACCAGATAGATACCTAGAGTTGATAGAAGAATAATGATATTTTATTTTACACCACTTTTAGTTTTTTTACTTTATCTTATCTAGTTATACAGCATTCTAGTTCTCGGTAATCTGCTTATATAGCTTAATAGCTTTAGATTCCAATTTTTACAACCTAGCAACATAATTACCACATTTTTTTATTATATTGTTATTGTGTTAATTTTTTTATGATCGGTTTCGACAATTTTTGTTTTTGATTTCGACATGACTTTAGATTAATTATTGTTTGTTTATTTTCTTCTAGTTTAAATATAAACCATTAGAAAACATTGGATTACAAAGACTTTTGATCAAATATCTTTCAAATAAATAAAACTTAAGTAATTGATGGTGTAGAAAAAAATTAACTATTGTGGTTTTATTCAATAACAATAAAATACTAAAAGAAGAATATTATATCGCCAAAATTGAATAGTGAATATCCATAATATGCTTTAAAACCTTATGATCAACTGATGCAACATTTGGACGCCACTTAACTTTGTATAGTTTCAACATTTTTCAGATCAAAAGTAAAATTTTCGTGACGGTGGGCGAGTACGAGATAAAGATAGACGAGATCATGCAGGAAGTGGGAAACACAGGCGGAGAATAAGTAGTGCTGGGAGGTTTTACCGCAAAAGCAGCGGAGTGGGGATCCTCATCACCGATACTTGCGGCAGGATACTTACTGACTGGGTGGGTACTCTAGATCTAGTGGTTCTGAACACAAACACAGGTCTCTAGCCTACGTTCTACGAAAAGCAGTAGGCTGGAAGGTTTTGCCAGTCTACACCGAAACTGAAAATCAGTACATCGAGTTCTCAATAATTGAAAGGGGGTACCATTAACACGATCCGTGCGTGCGGGAACATCGGTGGCAGATGCGGTGATGAGAAGGACTGGAAAGTATATGAGGAGCTAACTAAATGGATAGTGAACATAATGCAGGGTCAATAACCGACGGTGAAAAGCCTGGAGAGAGTCATTAAAAAAGCGATGGAAGGATGCAAGATTGGTCGCCAAGATGTCAACAGGATGCCGTATTGATGGAATGCGGACATCGAGGCAATAAGAAATTATTGTATAGCAATAAGAAGAAGGTTAACGAGAGCAAGAGGCCGAGCAGGGATCAATCCTGAAGTTATCGAGGAGATCGAGGAAGAGTACCGCGCAAGGAAGAGGGAACTGTACAGGAAAATCCGTACAGAAAAAAGAAGACACTGGAAAGAGCTATGGGGAAAGCTGAATGAGGACATCTGGGATCAGGGATAGAAGATCGTTATAAATCCATGCGTATCATTACAAAATGCCTATGGATAAGAAGCTTGAGATAACACGAGAGCTCTTTCCGGGCGGCAGATGGCATGGTGTATGGAGGGATAAAGGAGCTGAGCGGATTGTACCCTTAACCATGGATAAACTTGTCAAGGCATTGAGTTCACTCAAGACTCATAGGTCTCCCGGACTGGATCTGCTACCACTTGAGGCGGTGAAGGTTCTAGGACGGGTGGAGCCTGCGTGGCTTATCTGCCTGGAACACATAAATGCATTTCTGGAAGCACAAACCTTCCTGAGCCTTGGAGGACATCGAGGTTAATATGGCTTCCCAAAGCTAGGGAAAACATCGCCCATCTGTCTTCTTGCATGCATCAGTAAGCTGTATAAAAGGATGCTGCGAGTGCGCATAGACGACATGATTGAGAGGTCAGGTGGTTAATCTTTTGGCAATTGGGTTTTTATAAAGGAAAAAGCACGATTGATGCAATCATGAGTGTACTCAAAGCATTGCGCAACAGGGGAATGAACATCGCTGGTCGGTCCTGCTGTGGCTTGATGTTAAGAATGCATTCAATACGCTGCAGTAAAACGAGGTAATGAAGGCAATGGAGAAGAGAAAATGTCCTGGTTACCTGATAAATGTGGTGGCGAAGAGTCTGTCCGAGAGAAGGATTATAGAGGAAAATGGCACGATCGAGAACGTGATGGCCGAGGTACCCCATTGATCTGGATTATGCCCGACGCTATGAAACCTGGCATATGACGGGGTTATGTACTGTGAATACGGGGAGGGTACAACCCCTTTCGCATTCGCAGATGACCTCGCTGTACTGGTAGTGGCTCGGAATGAGCCAGATCTCAAATACTCAGTTCGGAACGCATGCCGTGGAATGTGGTGCCTTTAAGGGACCCAATCTTTTTGGGGACTGACACCATATATATATATATTATATATATAATATATATATATATATATATATTATATATATATTATATATATATATTGTTATGATTTTGTATTTTTGATTTTAATTTATTTACTTGAAACAATCACAAAAATATACTTTCTCGTTATCAATGTCCTAAAAAATAAACTTCTGATATTTCTTATGTTCAGTGAGTTCAAAGTTTTCTAGTTGTATTTATCGGGGATAGGAAAAACAAAGGATAATAATAAAAAGTATAATACATAAAATACAGATATTTTTTATTTTATAAAAAAAACAATTATTAAATTTGCCGTTATCTTTTCAATCAGCGAATATGCATGTAATGAAATTAATACAAAAGAAAATTTTAATTCTTATTTTCTTCTTGAGACAAAAACAATTTGAAACTAATTTAAATTTGGATACCTTTATAAACTTTTATCTTCCTTATATTTAAAAAATCTATTTTATTATGGAAACAAAACTTTAAAACATTTGATAAATGTAAAAAGGTCTAATCATGCTTTAAACTGGTAACAACAATGAGGTAAACAAATCGCATTTAAGATTTACACACCTTTCAACTTGAAAAAGGAAAATATCTGACCTTTCTTCCCTGGATTGTTTTAGGACCACACAAAGAATTGTCCACCTTCCACAGCAATGTGTTCTTCCACCTTGCGCCTCGGCTTCTTGTTTCAGTATCTGCTCCTTCAGCCAATTTAACTGACTTAATTTAACCTCCTGACTCAATTCTCCAACACTTAACACACGAAAATCACTTCTTCAAACATTCATATAACTTCTTCGTGACCCAAGGATCTCTTTTCTCACCTGGTGCCACAACTATTTAACACGTATTCCAGAAACTACACACTTTAGATTCAAGGATTTCTTTACATCGACTTGCAATCTACTTCTTCCACAATTCTGCTAACAAGACTGGTAACTTTATCCACTTAACAATGCCGGCCTCCAACTCACGAACACACCGCCTGTCGAGACGCAACCTTTCTTTTCGATCACTCAAACATCACTGTCTTCTCGAACCAACAAAAACTCTATCAACCCTCGGTCTGTCGATTTCCCCTTCCAAAAAGATCGTCTCATCACAAAATCCAAATTTGTTTACCACACTTGTTGGAATGCTAATTACCGTTTTCAAGCAAGGAACTTTAATCTTTTAACAATGGTCATTTCCTTGTAAACCAATAATTTTTATACATTTCAAAGATTTTTGCCTTAGTCATAATAGAAGATTTATACAACACAATACCGGACTAATCCTCTCAGGTAACAGCTTATTTTCTATAATGTACAAATGGTTTGTCAATAACTCGTTTAGAATGGCTTAGTTCTTTATAAGTCATAAAATTTCGGTACTAATCTATCTATTTACAAATATACAAACTTTCTATCTTAAAATTAATACATATTTTGTCTTCAGATTTCTTAAAAACTTACTTCCGATGGATTCCTTAATTATTTTTGTTCCTTCCGCGTTTGTGGAAGAAGAAGTATAATAAATCCCCGCCTTTGCATATGATAAAAATTACTGAATTATGTAGGGATTTTTCTCTTATGCAAACATTCTTTGTCTCTTATTCATAATATTTATAAACATCGTTGATATTATATATTCCCTAATCTTGTCTGAATCCAAATGCTTCAAAACATAAACTATTTATACCATTATCATTGTTTATTACGTAAGGACCCTCAAAAACAGGCATTAACTTTGCGCATACATTGCCAGGGATGTTGGACACTCGCAATGCTCTCACCATAACCTTCTCACCTTTTTGGAAAGTAACTGGTCTTCTTTTCCTATTTTGATCTTGTCTCTGGATATATTTTTCGTTTGCTCTCCGCAATCTCCTTTGCACATCTTCCATTATCTGTGTGTATTCCTTTTGTTTTATATCTTCCCATGGCCTTATCGGCATTATCCCTTTCATTATATATTCTGGGGTTTCTTTCGTTACGGTGCTTGGGATGGTATTTAAATACATTTCTACTTCGGACACTTTCCGATCCCATCGTCGATGTTGACCATCTGTTGTAATTCGAAGAAATTTCGTCACTTCCTGTATACATCGTTCCGAAGGATTACTCTGAGGATGTCTGATGCTAACAAAATTTGTCTCTATTCCCCGTTCTCGAAGTTGTCCCTTGAAACGATCATTCCTGAAGTATGTTGCATTGTCTAGAAGAATCCTTCTTGGTGTTCCTACGGTGGCTATAAAATTGTCGATGTTTCTCATTATTTCTTCGCCTTTCGTGGTCCGGCAACTGTATAATTTTACATATTTTGAAAATACATCTATCATGACTAAAACATGTTTATTCCTCTTCGTTGTCATAATTAGATCGCTTAATATATCTATTGCTACAATATCTAATTTGTTCCGGGATATAATATTTTTCGTAACGTTTTCATTCTTGAAATTCCTAATTTTATACTTTTGACAGATCGGGCACTTTTGTGTAATCTCCTTTGTAATGCGGTAATCCTGTCGGCAAATATAATTTTCTCGAAACACCAGCCAAACTTTTCTGCTGCCGATATGTCCATTGTCTTCATGCAATTTCTTTATAATCTTCTCTGCCAATGTTTGTGTCACCAAATATAGTTCCCTTCCGTCTATTCTCTTGAAATATATGTCGTTTTCCATCTCCGCTCTTCTTTTTTCTTTTTCCTCTAATTCTCCTTGATCTCTTCTTATTTCATTTAATGAGAATACACCTTCTTCTTCTGTCAAGATATTTAGTCCCACATGTAACGTAATTGCTTCCTTTTTTCCCGTGTCTTCATCCCGTGTTAGTGCGTCGGCTATGATATTGTCTTTTCCCTTGATATACCGGAATTCAAAATCGTACTCCTGTAATAATAGAATGCCTCTATGTATCCGATTATTCACCAATCGGTTCTTCATGATGTGAATCAACGCGGCATGATCCGTCTCGATTGTGAATTTGGCTCCCAATAAGTAATATCTTAATTTGTTTACACAAAATAGTACACTGGCAAATTCCAATTCTGTCACGCTATATTTTCTTTCGTGAGTCTTTGTCACTCGAGATATAAAACATATTGGCACTTCTTGATCGTTTTGTATCTGTGACAAAACTCCTGCAAATTTTTGTATTGACGCATCAGTTCGGAGTATAAATGGTAGATTATAATTGGGGTGGTATATTTTCGTTCCTTTCGCAAATTCTTGTTTTAATATTTGAAAAGCCTTCTCCTGTTCTTCTTTCCAATTCCATTTTATCCCTTTTTTAGTAATTTTATTAGAGGAATTTCCTTCTGGCTTAAATCGGGAATTAGTTTTTTAAAATAATTGATCGTGCCAAGAAAACCTCTCAATGTTTTCAAATTGGTTGGTCTTGGATATTCATCAATGAGCTTGACTCGATCTTCGGCTAGGCTGACTGTTTTAGTGTCCAATTGAAACCCTAGATAAATTACTTCCTTTTGGAAAAATTGACATTTTTCGATGTTTAATTTTAATCCCGCTCTATCCAATTCTTCCAGAATTATTTTTATATGTTTCATATGGCTCTGTACATCTCGTGAAAAAATCAACAAATCGTCGATGTAATGGACTATGAAATCTTCGTATCGATTTAAAATCGAATGTAAAGCCCGTACCAGTGCTGCACAAGCGCTTTGTAAACCAAAAGGCACTACTTGAATCTGTAGACAATACCATCAATTGAGAAAGCGGTGTAGTTTCTACATTTTTCAGCTAAAGGTATCAACCAAAAACTATGCTTTAAATCAATTTTAGAAAATATGTGTGACCCTGTAATTCTTCCAAATATGGCCTCGATGTTTAGAGGTGATTCATATTGTGATACCGTGTGCTGGTTGATATTTCTGGCATCTAAACATAGTCTCAATTCTCCACTGCTTTTCTTTACTATTACAATTGGATTAATATACGGTGAATCACATCGTTCAATTATTTGATCTTCCAACATTTTATTAATTTCTTCTTTCACCTGTTGTCGATACTTATATGGAATCGGGTACGTTTTCGATCGAAAATTTCCCAAGTTTTTTACCTCAAATGAATGTTCGTACTTTCTGGCCACTCTGTTTTCCTCATTTATCAACGTTTCGTATTTTTTTAATATCAAACGCAACTCATTTTCTCTTTCTTCTCCACACATCAATTTAATTTCTCTTTCCTCAGATTCTTGACACATATTTATCGTCCATTCTTCATCCTCTTTTTCATTAATCTCTTCCCTAAAAACACTGTTTCAATTATGTCGTTTTCATCTTCCTTTGTTGATATTCTTTCTTCTTCTTCTTCTTCGGGGCTCATCTCTTCTTTGAGGAATCCCCGGTATTGACTTCCTTTATCCTTTTCTTAAGTCTTTTCCTTTTTCTTCTTTGTCCTTGCTTCGTTGCCAGATTCATTTCCACTGTTTGTTCTTTCTCCGAAATATCAATTTTCTGTTTCCCATGTTCGTTTTCCTGTTCTCCTTCCTTTTCTTCAGTCAGTTTCATCGTGTTATTTTTGAAATCTATTACTACATGTTTTTCTGCCAGTTCGTCCACTCCTACAATCATGTCATGCGACATGTTTGGCATTATTACACATTGTAATGCATACATTTTTTTATCCAGTCGTACCATCACTCGTATGCCTTCATTTATCGTTGCCAAAATCCGTTTATTCGCACCCACCAAATTTACCCTTGGTATTTTGTATATTAAATTTGTCAACTGTACTTCTTCTATTAATTTTCTGTTTATTAAGGTTATTTCTGACCCGGTGTCTATCAAAATCTTTATTGGTCTATTGTTAATGAAACCATCTACAAATTTTAAATTAACTCCTCTTCTTTCCTCATTATTTCCTGCCAATTTAATGAATTCCTTCGGGTGACAAAAAATTCCTGCCTGGTTTTTTGTTTTTTAGTGGGTGCTTTCGTGAAAAACCGACTGTTGTTCTTCCGTATTTCTTCTCTCATCTCTATTTCTTTCATCCTCATTTTCTTCTATTTGTGTATGATTTACCTCTCTTCTATTTTCTTTTGGTCTGTCATATCCGTTTCGGTTTCCACGATATTCCTGTTCATTTCGTCTATTGTAATTTCTGTTTTCTGGATATGTGCGGGTGTTATTTCTGTTTTGATTTTCTCGATATCTGTCTTCATTCCATGGCCGATTTCTGAAATCATCATTTCCTCTTCTATTTTCCCGATTCTCGTTTTCCCTCCTGGGAATAAATTCTCGTCTAGTGTACTCCCTCCTAAAATTTTGTCCTCTCTCTCTGTATTCCTGAGTTTCTCGATGTCTATAATTCTCTTGTGACCTTCTTGCTCTTCTTTCCTGTATCCGTGATGCCCTTATTTGTAGGAATTGGCATAAACTATCGATATCTTTGTAGTTTTGTAAATTTATGTGGTCTTCCATTGTGTCTTCAAAGTGTCTTGCAATCAACTCGACTAATTGCTCAGATGAATAATTGTATTGCAGATGTTTTGCGTTATTGTACATTTGCAATGCGTATGTTTTTTCTGATATACCCATCTTCTCATGGTATTTCCCATTTTGCAATTCCTTATTTATCTGTAATTGCTCTGTCTTTCCCCAGAAAAAACTCAGAAATTTGTTTTCAAATTCTTGCCAATTTTCAAATTCCTCCACTTTGCTGTCAAACCATAGACTTGCCTCATCTTTGAGATGATTTCTGATAACTTCCTTAGCTGTCTCAAAATTTCCCATGTATTGTATCTTCTTCTTTAGATTATTCATGAACGGTACGGGGTGTAGTTTTCTTACATCCCCGCCAAACTGTATTTTTATTTCGCCGGAATTCTGGATAACTATTTCTCTTGTTTCTCCGACTCTATTTTGGTGTCTTATTTCCTTAATTAAATTTTCATTCCGTTTCACTCTTATTTCTATTTCTTCCTTATCTTCTTGCAGAGCGTTTTCAAACTTTGTTTCTAACTCTTCTAATTCCTTTTCCATTTTGTTTTTCATTTTTTTAATTTCCACCTCTTGTTCTGCCATTTCTTTTTTAACATTCTCTAAGCAACTTTTAACTTCTTTTATCACTTGTTGTGTTTCCTGTCGGTTTTTTTCTATTGCTTGTTTCGTTTCACGTTGATTTTCTTCCATTCTCTTGTGAGTTTCTCTTTGATTCTGTTCCATTGTTTTATCCACTTTATCCATTTTTTGCATCATTATTTGTAACATTTTCTCTATTCTGACAATTCCTGTTGTTCTGATGCCATGATTGTTGTTTCAAAAATGTCTTCTTGTTCTATATGTTCTTCTTGTTTTTTGTTTTCTTTGCTTTTGCTTCTCGTGATCGACATGTAGTTCAAATTTATCCCCGCCTGATATGAAACTCTTAAATTTGTGCAATAATATCCCCGCCAAATATGAAATTCGAGTAATGTTGCAAAGACGAAAAAATTTTTCTCTTATCCCAAATGCAATAAATTTAAATAAATGCAATAAAATTTAAAACTTTTGTCAATTGTAAAAATCAATCAAATATAATAAAATATATCATGCAAAACTTGTACCTAGAGAAATTTGAAATGTTATGTCATAAAATGCAGTTATTATAAACTTTGACCATCGGAAATAAATTCTCAATCAACCTGCTTTCTTTCCCTATCCTTTTAAATTCCAACTAGAAATACTTTCTAAGCTTCACACGTTTGGGCGACAGTTGTTATGATTTTGTATTTTTGATTTTAATTTATTTACTTGAAACAATCACAAAAATATACTTTCTCGTTATCAATGTCCTAAAAAATAAACTTCTGATATTTCTTATGTTCAGTGAGTTCAAAGTTTTCTAGTTGTATTTATCGGGATAGGAAAAACAAAGGATAATAATAAAAAGTATAATACATAAAATACAGATATTTTTTATTTTATAAAAAAAAACAATTATTAAATTTGCCGTTATCTTTTCAATCAGCGAATATGCATGTAATGAAATTAATACAAAAAGAAAATTTTAATTCTTATTTTCTTCTTGAGACAAAACAATTTGAAACTAATTTAAATTTGGATACCTT
The DNA here is from genome assembly GCA_918026665.1 of Diabrotica balteata. Classification (NCBI taxonomy): domain Eukaryota; kingdom Metazoa; phylum Arthropoda; class Insecta; order Coleoptera; family Chrysomelidae; genus Diabrotica; species Diabrotica balteata. The sequence goes on along the minus strand of OU898281.1, from coordinate 28,814,181 downwards.
TATAAACTTTTATCTTCCTTATATTTAAAAAATCTATTTTATTATGGAAACAAAACTTTAAAACATTTGATAAATGTAAAAAGGTCTAATCATGCTTTAAACTGGTAACAACAATGAGGTAAACAAATCGCATTTAAGATTTACACACCTTTCAACTTGAAAAAGGAAAATATCTGACCTTTCTTCCCTGGATTGTTTTAGGACCACACAAAGAATTGTCCACCTTCCACAGCAATGTGTTCTTCCACCTTGCGCCTCGGCTTCTTGTTTCAGTATCTGCTCCTTCAGCCAATTTAACTGACTTAATTTAACCTCCTGACTCAATTCTCCAACACTTAACACACGAAAATCACTTCTTCAAACATTCATATAACTTCTTCGTGACCCAAGGATCTCTTTTCTCACCTGGTGCCACAACTATTTAACACGTATTCCAGAAACTACACACTTTAGATTCAAGGATTTCTTTACATCGACTTGCAATCTACTTCTTCCACAATTCTGCTAACAAGACTGGTAACTTTATCCACTTAACAATGCCGGCCTCCAACTCACGAACACACCGCCTGTCGAGACGCAACCTTTCTTTTCGATCACTCAAACATCACTGTCTTCTCGAACCAACAAAAACTCTATCAACCCTCGGTCTGTCGATTTCCCCTTCCAAAAAGATCGTCTCATCACAAAATCCAAATTTGTTTACCACACTTGTTGGAATGCTAATTACCGTTTTCAAGCAAGGAACTTTAATCTTTTAACAATGGTCATTTCCTTGTAAACCAATAATTTTTATACATTTCAAAGATTTTTGCCTTAGTCATAATAGAAGATTTATACAACACAATACCGGACTAATCCCTCAGGTAACAGCTTATTTTCTATAATGTACAAATGGTTTGTCAATAACTCGTTTAGAATGGCTTAGTTCTTTATAAGTCATAAAATTTCGGTACTAATCTATCTATTTACAAATATACAAACTTTCTATCTTAAAATTAATACATATTTTGTCTTCAGATTTCTTAAAAACTTACTTCCGATGGATTCCTTAATTATTTTTGTTCCTTTCCGCGTTTGTGGAAGAAGAAGTATAATATATATATATATATATGAGTGTGTGTGTGTATGTGTGTGTTTAGTGAAATCATACTATTTTATTTATCGCAACACCTGATAATCTTTATGCATTGTCTATTTCTAGCAGTTAATGGAATTATTATGACTATCTTAATCCAATATTTATTGATTTTGGTACGTTTCCCAGTGGACTTTAGTTGTTACCTGTATTTAATGGTTTTTATCGCATCCCATTATAATCATTATGGTAATTATACTAGGATAAAAATATAAAAATATCCATATTTGTTAACTAGCAAATAATTTACAAGCAAGAGTTCGTTAAATTTTTGATTTGTTGAAATAGTTTACAAGAAAATTATTCCTCATCAACCAAGTTCAATCGATTTTTTAAAATACCTGATTATAAAATTTAGTGCGTGTTGCTTCATTACTGAATTAAGTTAGAAATATATTGTACCAAATAACCATTTAGAAATGATAAGATAAGGATTTGTAAGCAATTTTACCGTATAAATTTATTGAATCTGGCATATTAAAACCACTACTGTCAATTGTGTAACGGTTCAAGAACTCTCAAGTATCTTCCGGCTTCAGTGACAAGTGTTTTTAGATACAGTTAAGCAAAAATCGATCGAGCGTAGTAGTTCTGCTAAATCGCTTTTATAGATTTTGCCAAATTAATTGATTAGTACCGGAATTGTATAGACAGGTTCTACGAAACTAAAAGAAATTGTTTATTGTTTTCGTATTGTGGAATTGTGGAATTCCATACACTTTTTTTGTTGTGTTATTAACGGTGAAGACACAAAAATGACTACTGCTTTGTTAGCCGGTGTGGGAGCTGGACTTTCCTATGTTGCGTGTGTGCTTTGCTGTAAAGGATTGGAAAAATGTAGAAAACATAAAGGTATAGAATTTTAATCATATTTCTTGCTTCTATTGTTACCTATTTAAAAGTGGTTTATTTGTATTTAAGCAAAATAAGGTTTTAACCGATAATATATTTTACATTTATTTAAAGAAATATACATTTAGAGAAAGTTATTAGTGCAAAAATACAAGAAAATTACAAATTACATTGTTTATAACTTACTATCGTAATTCCGGCTTAAAAAAATCCTGAGGAAACAATACACTTGTAAACTTGAAAGCAATTTTTCTTTCAACCATTTCATAAACACCTCCGTATTCATGTTATAATAATCAGACGATTTTGATTTTGACGAAAACACAAAATCTGCTCCATCAATAAAACCATGCTTATATGTCTTTTATCTAATAAATCTATGCTTTTATTTGATGGATTTTATACTCCTATTCTGCCAAATCTGTTTAATTCCACCTTTAGCAAAAATTCACGTTACGTCTAAATAAACAATTGAACCTCTTTATTTTTAAAATTGTTATAGTTTCTTAAAAACCCAATTTATTTGTGAACGACACTAGCCCATTCACACAAGGCTTTTTTATTATCTTCCATTTTGAACATAAACTCAATCTCTTTGGAAACTCTCCAGAGACTTACCCAGGAAATTTGGATTGTAGGTCTGTCATTTAAATTTTTTAATACCGTTTTTATAATCGCAATACAAAATACGAAAGATGCACTCTTTACCTATAAAACTCATTTTGATTTTTATCGCACTTTAGGGCACTTGTATCAAAAGATATTGCATTTTTACCGCTGAGCTGATAAAATTTTATTGAGCATTGATTTCACGTGCGTAACTGACATTTAAAATCGCCGATCGCTTCAATCGTTGTTTCTGAGAGAACGGTTTATTCTACACAAAAAATGCTAACAAACATCTTTGTTTAAAATCATCTTAGCTACATTTTTTATTTAAAATATTTTTTTCTTGGTAAATCGATGTTTTTTCCTTTTTCCTCGTTGTGCGTGGGGGTTTTAGGGGATAGTCCGACGGAAAAGTGGTATACTTTCTGCATCTTTTCTAGCGTCCTAAACATTTTCGACAAAATTCAGTTTGCTCGTATAATTTTTAGACGTTCATTGGCATTTTCGTCTCTGAAGTCGAAGACGACTGAAGTAATATGACAGCTTTCTGCTCAGAATTCTTTCTATATGCATGGATTTTCTTGAAATTTTGACAGTGGCTACAAAATAGCTCAAAGATCAAATCTACCCTATGCCAATATGTGTTTTTTCTCTGGGGATGGGTACCACCTCAACTCGGGAGTGGAAAAAATAACTCAAAACTCAAAAATAATTCATGATAGTCACTAGAATAGTGAATTTTAAGACAAAAATGTTCTATAGAGTTTTTTTACTAAGTTATTATTTTGGAGTTATTCTTTACTGAAAGCTTATAATTTACACGTTGAAAAAGTATGTTTTTGAATGGTTTTTCGCTAATAACTCAAAAAATTTAGATTTTATTGGGACAACTGTTTATTTATAAAATGAAGCATTTAATACAAAGATTTTGTTATTATTACCATAAACTTAACAAAGTTATGGCTGTTTTAAAGTAGGTTTTTATTCATTAAATACAAAAATCAAAACCTATGATGCTGGCATATGTATTTCTTCTTCTTTTTTAAGTGTCGTCTCCCAATCGGAGGTTGGATATCATCATCACTATCTTTACTCTACCTACTGCTGCTCTGTAGAGTTCTATAGAACTGTATTTAAACCAATTTCTTAAATTCTTCAAAAATGACTCTCTCCTTCTTCCTACACTCCTTCCACCTCTTATATTTCCCTGTATTATCAGCCTTAGCAGTTCATATCGCAGTCCCCTCATTACGTGTCCTAGATATTGCAACTTTCTTATTTTTATTGTGTTAATTTATATTTATTTAAATTACTAGTAAAGCTAATTTGCGTAAACTTATATTTCTCAACCCCCCTTCCAACTTTCCCCCCAACTACGCTGTTCATTAACAACTAACTTCATTTATATACAAAACTGGAAGATTAACTGGTTTAAAAGGTTCAGTTTTTAAAAATTCAGTGTTTAAAATGGCGGTACTATTTTCGAAATTTCTCAAAATTTTCCCATAACTAACCCAATATTGAAAATTTTAATTTCTTCATTTGGATAGACTAATAATTAAACCAGATATGATTTTTTAACAAATGTATTCGCATGCGTTTAGCCCTTCAAGCCCTTTGAGCGCCCTTCAGAACGAAGAGATTGAAAAAAATGTAGTATACACCATTTTGTAGTTTATTTTATATTAATATAAAAACCCAATCGAGCTACATCACAGAACGTTTTCGGAAAAACTATTCCACCGACTGATTAGTTGCTATCAACCAGTCCTCACAGACATTTCGTCTAATAAATCCACATCCTACGCTTGCCGGATAGTTCTTATTTTGACGAAATGCCCCTGAAGATGCTATTTTAAGCGAAAGTACTTGGGCTAGATTTAATTAACTTGTGCTCGATAATAGCCTTATTTTCAAAGTTCATTTCGTCTAATGGCTAGTAACCGCAGTGGAGTTTCAGAGAAGTCTTATAAAAACCTTATCGACTTTATCACAAACTGTTTTTGGAATCACTATTGCATTAACTGATTAGTTGCTATTAACAAATCCTCAACGAGATTACGTCTAAAGGCTAGCAACCTGAGTGGAGCCCTACGTTAGCATGTAACTAGTTCCATTTATAACTTAAATATTCTAATTTTTTAACATCAAAGAAGTAATTTACAGTAATTCAACTGCATTTAAAGTGTTTTTACTTATGTATTTTACTGGCTTTAAATTCCGAAAACATTTTGTGATGTAGCCCTGTAGGTAGATATAGAACTTTGAAATGAAATAAAACATGAGATGATTTTTATAAATTGACATGAAATTGACTTTATTCAAAAGATAATCTTTTAGCATTATAATTTAAATATGATTTCTAGCATATGATTTTTATGGCTGGTTCTAACGTAGTCTAATCTGGAGGATGAATTTTCGATTACTTTTTCCAATATTTGTTGCCGTATATCAGCAATAAAGCAGCGAATGTTATCCTTATCGGCGTAGACTAGCACCTTAACATATCCCCACATGACTCAACATCTCGCTGGCTACGTATTACACTATTATGTGAATGTAATCAGCGTATGATTTATATCGATCTATTGTAAATAAAACCGTCGTCCCTAATTCGTGTGTCTCAGATTGCCTTTTTTAACCCTCCGTTAGTCGCTAGGAAAAAGTGAGCATCAAGAGTCGCTACGGTAACTGAGACCGACAATTAAAAAAATAGTTTTTGCTAGAAAATTCATAAAAATATTGTATTGTGTATAGGAGTAACTGAAAAATATTTTTGAGAATATTTTACTGAAAAAAAAAAAACAGATACAAAATGAAAAACACTGATATAACAATATATTGTTAATATTGTTCTGTAGCTATTTTCTTGTGGCATTTTAAAGTAATTACTATTTAAATGGAAATAAGCCACAATTAAAGAATAAAGTAAGTTTATTGACGTTTCAATTTCCACTTCACAAATCGTTCTTAAAATACAAAGATTAGTTTGTATTACGTACTACGTAATTTTCCTGTCTTGTTCGGTGGAATAGCCTTTTTCCATGTAGTAACACCATGTTTTCCAATAAACGCTAAGGTATTACTTCCACTTTCTTCTTCCTCATCTGTCACATCTTGTTCCGATTCACTTCCGACATCAAGTTCCTCAATTTAATCGATTTCGTTTTTACTTCGCTCATCGTCAAAATAATTTTCATCTTCGGAAGAAACCATTTCCCACAATTCCAAGAATAATTTTTGTTCGGTTTCAAAGGACATCTATGAATTGAATTGACAAAAATTTACCGATAAAATGCAATAATAAGATAAATATTCACCAGATATGCAAGTTATGCCAACAAGTAATAGCTACACCGTTAGTCGCTACGGAGTCTGGTACCGAAAATAACTATAAAACTCGCACAGCTGTACCCAGGCAGGTAAGAATGTACAGTAATACGAGTTTGGTTGACAGGGAGAGGTACAGAAAGTGGCGATAGAAAAATAACAGGTATTTGTAAATCCCGAATGAGTAATTCTGTCGTCGGTGTGTGAGACCGATAGCGACTAACAGAGGGTTAAGGCAATGTTCAATAGGAGGCAAGCTAGGGCATACACTAGTCACAAATGATTGAGAATTTTCTCCCTACATCCTAACGCTGTCTAAATTAGATATTGTCATTCTCGTTACTCCGATAAGTTTTTTTGGTATACCAAACTCACGCATTGATTGGTTTAGTATTATCCTCTTGACACTGTTGTATGCAGCCTTGAAATCGACGAATAGGTAATGGGTTTCAATGTTAAATTCTTTCTTTTTGTTAATTTCAATGTTTTCTCGAGGATCTGTCTTATTGAATAAATCTAGTCAATTGTTGATTTTGTTGTAGTAAATTCGACCCGTTATTTTCCAACTATGCCAACTATGTAAACTTGTAGCTTTTCGTAGAGAATATTTGCTAGTATTTTGTAAGCAGTAGTTAACAGGTTTAACGGGTTTACTGTTCACGGACCACGTATGGTCTGCTGACTATGGGTAAGATAAAATATTATAAAATATAATGAAAAGTAAATATTTATTGAAAAACAAAAAAGTTACATGTTCAATGTACTTTTTGAAAACATTGTAGACAATATGATTTGGTACAGATGTTGCATATTTCTGAAACTCTTTTGGCGTTATTAGTGGCAGCTGCTGATGTTTCTCCTTTTTACGGAAATTCATTATAGCAGCCGACACACCTACGTCTAGTAATTTTTCCATCTTTCTTGTCCAGTGGTTCATTTGGGCCTGCAATAATGTACATTTATTTAGCTGGTTCAATTTATTGAACAAATAAACTGTATTTATGAGACCCACTCCAAACAGAACATCTACAGCAACTTTTTTGTACCAAGTCAAGGTCTTGCGAATTGATGAATAGTAGCTAGCCAATTCGTTAGAAAGATCGATACCCTTTTTTCGATTATTGTATTCCAATATGATATTAGGCTTTGGATGCGGATTTCGACCAGTACTCATCGTTTTTTCATCTACGTGACAAGTAGATATCATAAGGACGTCCCTCTTGTTCTTCCATTTTAGGATCGTCACATTATTTTTTGTGCAGCAATTTGTTCTCCTCGCTTTAGTTTCTTATTTTTGACAAATAAAGGTAAGTTTTTACGATTTTTATCAATGTCCCACAGAGATCAGTTTTGCGTTGAAACAAGTATTCAGCTAATGGAACACTGGTATATCAATTATCTGCAACAATCATTTTCCCCTGGTCTAAAAGTTTTAAAGGTTTATCAAGATTGGAGATTGGAGGATTTTAGCCAGAATAGACTTTTTCAAACATATCGATCATTAGTTGTGGCTTTGTAAATCTTTTGTGCACACTTGTGAGTTTTGTTTGCATTATACTGACGAATCAGCAGTCGCCCCTGAAAAGGAACTATCAATTTATACACAACAACGCAATGTTCTGCAGTTTCTCATTACAATGTTTATAACTGGTTGGATTTTGTACAAGCGATTATTGGTATCTTTGTCAATTGTATTGTCAACAAAATGCCAGCAGCGTAAAATTCTTACGAAGCGATTGTAGGACATTTGTATCTGATTCAACAAAGGATGATAAAACAATGGGACCTTTCTTCCAGTAGAATTCTAATGTAGGGAATCTGATTATACCAGTCAGCAAGTACCTGCCCAAAAACTTTTCCAGTTCTTCTTTGTTTACCAGTTTCCAGCGACTCAAATGACCTCTAGAATTATTTGTAATAAGTTGTTTGGCATAAAGGTTGGTTTGCTCTATCGTCAACTCAAATAAATCATCATCAACCAAAAGAAGACATATTGCAAACACATCTGCATTTTCTAAGATGTTTTCAGTATATATATAATTCTCTGAGTTACTAAAAATTTGACCATCTAAAGGCTGAATAACGTAATTCCATCGATTTTCTCATCATGTTCTTTTATTTGACGCTCTTTAGTTGGTATTGCGCCAGTTATTAGAGCTGGCGCAATACCAACGTTGTTCAATTGCATGCTGAATGTTGATAGTTTCATTCATTACCTGATTATCTGGTAGACTTAAACGGTCAGGTGACAAACCCTCATGAATAAAATCGGGATCTGCTACACTGTCATCATTGTAAAAATCACCACGGTCCTCGGTCACATTTTCTTCATCCGACGAATTTGACTGACTATTTTTCCTAATATTCTCCGTAACTCTTCTTCCGTCTAACATCGTCTCTTACTCATATTGCCGCAACAATATCAATTCACAAAAAGCACAAAAAATACAAACACGTTTATTTTGTTTTGATTTTCGACTAATTACATAAACGTCAATTGTCAATAAAGTAGCTATTTCACATATTTTGTTATCTTAGAACATAACGAGGACCTAAGTTTATGGTAATTGATGATTTGTATATGCCATTTATTATTTTGATACAGATAAATAATGGATAAAATGAGCAAAATACGCACACACCACATATGGTCTGTGGACTCACGAGACAACTTTTGGTCATTTTTGTTCTATAAAGTCCACAGGCCATATGTTTTATGCTTTAAAACAAATATCTTTTATTAACATATTTATATTTTTTACATTACTAATTTATTTATAGCTACAAGATATCAATTTTTACAAAAACATAACTGGACGTATGAGCAATTTCCTCTCTAAAACCTGGACAGTGAACCTGTTATATCTCTTTTTTACATATCGGGCATATCACGCCTTGAGACCATTCACATGCATGGTCTCATTTTGTCACGGTCCTAATATCATTTTAGATAAAAACAATAACCTTAAATAACTACAAGGAATACTAAATAGAACAAAATATTAACGTTTTGTTATGACTACATACAACTAACATTTAATGAGATAGGTAAATTTCAATTAGTCTTATCAAATCAATATATTATTAATGGTAATTAATAAAGTGCATGTTTGTCGATTATTCAATAAACGTTAAAAATATAAATATATTTAATCCACATCAAAGAAACTAAAAGTTTAGTTTTATTCTACTAAGAAATGATAAGATAAAGATTTGCTAACAATTTAATGCAATAAATTTATTGGATCTGTTAAATTAAGACAGTTACTATAAATTGTTTACCAATACAAGACTTTCTAAGTATCTTGTTAGTGCTGCAAGTGTTTTGGCTAGTTCTACTTTTGATAGATTTGAGCGTAGGAGTTCTGCTAAATTCTTACGACGAAACCGAATTTAGTGACTTTCCAAAAACAAAAACTGCTGTTACAGGTTTTGTAATTAGAAAATTAAACATAAGTACTTAATTTTCCATTTATTTGGAAAACTTTTACTGCCCTGTTTATTTGAACATTTTTGGCGTGAAGCAATTAATAGTGAAAAGAGAAATATGAGCAGTGGTTTATTAGCGGGTCTTGGAGCTGGATTTTCGTATATAGCAGGCATTCTTTGCTATATAGGAATGGAGAAATGTAAAAAAAGAAAAGGTACAAACTTTTATTAGTAACCAAATAAACTTATTATGTTTAACACTTTAACGGCTAGGCTAATATAAAAAACCTTTACTGTTGGACCAGATACCTTTTATTTCAAAAACTCTTTTATTGATAAATGTAGGTCAATTAAATAATTTTTTTAGGAAACTCAAACTTTTTTTAATTAAATTTATTGCGTCTCCATTTTTGGTACACGTGGTCTGGTATAATGTGCATCAAATCGGGACACGTTACTTTTTTATAGAAGTAACATGAGTAGCAAAAAAACGTTTGTAACATAGACACAGATCATCTTCTGTACATGGTACGCACGTCATGGACACCTTTTTAGCATCTTTTATTGCCTGTGCACGTCCATATTTCATAACAATATTCCTGTAGCATGATGAACATCTATCAACATACTACAGCCTGTGTACGACTTCATGAAGATACTGGGACTTTTCGTATTGAAAGAGGCGTTCGGCAAGGAGACAACATGTCTCCTAAATTATTTACAAGTTTGCTAGAATACGCTTGTAAAACAATAGATTGGAACGAAAAGGGCATCAATGTAGATGGAAAATTTTTAAATAACCTTAAATTTGCAGATGATATCGTTCTTATTGCAGACAGCTTTGATCAGGCACAGATAATGCTCCAAGAACTCCATACTGCCACAAGAAGAGTTGGTCTTAAAATAAATTTTTAAAAAACACAATTTATGACAAATTTAGTCCACAACAAAAACATCTCAGTAGAAGACAAAGATATTGAGCAAGTTGACTCCTATAAATACTTAGGCCATGAGATCAAAATAAGTCGAGACAACCAAACAATCGAGCTGAAAAGAAGAATAAACCTCGCTTGGGCTGCATTTGGAAGGATGAAGGATATTTTTAGGTCTAAGATTCCAATGTGTCTGAAAAGAAAAGTATTTAATCAATGTATTTTGCCAGTGATAACCTACGGCACAGAAACCCTAACGCTCACAAGAACAACAGTGAGTAAATTACAAGTTGCGGAAAGAGCAATGGAGAGAATTATGTTAGGGATTTCTCTACGAGATAGAATACCCAATGCTACTATACGCAAAAGATCAGGAGTAGCAGACGTTATTGAAAGGATAACAACACTAAAGTGGAACTGGGCAGGTCATGTAGCAAGATCAGTTGATGACCGGTGGACAAAAAGAATTTTGGAATGGAGACCCCGAATACAAGCTTACAGAAATAGAGGTCGACCCCCAACGAGATGGACAGATGACATAAAAAGAGTGACTACAAATTGGATTCAGATGGCGCAAAATCGGACTAAGTGGAAAAGCATGCGAGAGGCCTATGTTCAGCAGTGGACGTTAGAGGCTAGTTGATGATGATGATGATGATGAACATCTCCAAGTATTGTTAGGTATGTAAGACAATGATCCGATTTGTTTTGTTCTGTTATTTTCTCATTGATATCTAATTGAAGTAATGCCATTACCAATTGTCCGCGAAACTGAGTTATTGATATTTTCTTCTTAGTTACTTCTGTGAATAGTAGGTGAGCGTTTTCAACTGCTGTGTTTGTTAACAACTCAAAAATAATTTATCGGTACCACTTAATCTCTAGAAATAAAAAAATAATATTATGTTTGGTTTTTCGGCAAATATTAAAATTTTACAAAAATTTCCGAATTATAAATGCATATGCTGCTTTCTGGTCTGACATATCAATAAAGGATTTCGTTCTGTTATATTCTATTAATGAATTGAATTTTGCCGAGAATATCAATTTTAAGACTCCAACAAGAGTGGTAATCTTTTTTGGGGTCCTATAGTTGATATTCTCGGCAAAATTTAATGATTTTTAGAGGTTTAGTGACATATTCGTCTCTTACGACTGGACTATAGGGGATAAAATCGTGGTTCAACCTCATTGAAATCCTGCGTTCTAATAAACTGCTGTTTTCTTGTCTTTAGGATCTTATTTCTGGGCTACATGACAAATCCTTCATATCATTCGCACTATTATTTTATCAATCTGTCTCTGTTTAAGTATTGTAAGTTATTCATGATAAATATAAGGACCCAATAAGGAAATAGTTTCGGAACAATATCAATTTTTATAGTTCGATAATCATAATCTTTGAGTATCTTTGAAACAAAGACTGTATTTTAGTAATAAAAACAGCAAATGTCATTCATATTACACCTTGTGATAATTTTTAGTAGTAATTATTTCAAATATGTCCGATAATTCTAATAACTCAAGTAAGATAGATTAAAAAATAAAAATCCCTACAAAATCTAAATATAACTTTGTTCGGAGAAAAATGTGTGTATTTAATTGACTGCATACTAAAGGTCAAGTATTTATTCGAATAAAGGAATTATGATATTAAAACTAATACTTTTCTATTCTAGAAAAATAATTTCTATAGATACATATTGTTGTGTATAATTAAAATGATTTTAAAATTTGTTACATATATCGCTATACTTTGTCAAGTTTATGGTCTAAGGTTAAGGTCAAGGATTTTATTTTAAACACAAAGTTAGTGATTGTACAATGAAACATTTAATATTTTCATGTTCCACGTGTTCCTCATTCTACATGCATCAAGCTTGACGTGGATTTAATTGGTTCATACATTACGTTTTATATATGGTGTAGTTTTTTTTGGTTGATAATTTTTTATCATATAGGTGTCGGTAAGTAAAGCCGCGGACACACTTAAATATTTTTCCTGAATAAGCATTCGTTCGCTCTTTTGCTCAGATAAGTGCAGGATGACCCAAACGGATCCGCACTGCTCAACCCGAGACAAGGATCTAGGGATCCCACCGTAAATTTTTACCTTTACCATGCGAGATTACTAACCTAACCTTTTCTTTTACCGATTAAAAAAGAAGATCAATGCTCATCATATTAAAACCAATAAAAATAACCTTGGTCCATCCTCGGTCGTTTTCTTAGGTTGTTCAAAATTTCCATAAATATTGTGAGAACGATTTCAAAACGTCAAACTTTGGTTAAAGTGTGATTCTCATTGCAACCAATAAATTGTGGCTTAATCCCATATAAACATAATATTTAAATTATTAGCGTAGGCGCAAAATTTCGGGCCAATGCTTTTTAAATGCATTAATTTTTTTCGAATCCTGAGAAAACTAATAAATATTTTTGAAAAATCTATACGCAGAATAAAAGCTTACAGGTTTAAAGGGCTGAAAGTCCCTTAGATAAACAAAAACTTTCTTTTAAAAGAGATATTTGAAATTAAAAATCACACTTAATTTTCTCTTTTCTTTTTCACCCCTGTAACTTGTAACTACCACTTGCAATGAGAGATTATTCAAATTCTCTTCTTAACTTAAGCAAAGATTGTTTGACTCAGTTAGAAAAATTACTTATCCATATTACTTAGCGACCATTTTTTAAGATTTGAAGAGCTTTGTAATCAATAACATAAATTCTAGTAAAAAACAAAAATGCATGGGAGCAAATTTCCCCCCTAATAAAAATAACAAAAAAAAATTACGTAAGAAAGTAGAAACCCAAAGAGATTCACATCAGAGAAAACGATAAAATTAACAAAAAAAACTAACACAACTAACGTACACACTCCTTAAGATAGTTTACTATGGCTTGACATATTTCAGGAAATACTCTTTCAAGTGCTAGTATTGAAATTTTAAATACGTACTTCAAACTGTATAAGTATAAATCACCTATAGCCAGAAACCTGAAAATCAGAGCTAGGCGTCCTTCTATAGTTATTGCTAAAAGTAGAAATGGTGATAGCAGATAGTTTAGAGGGACTTCAGAGGTTAATGGACAGAATAAACGAGTACAGTCAATAGTACGGACTAAACATTAATACCCACAAAACGAAACAAATGATTATCAGCAAGGAGAATATAAACGGGGCTCATCTGTACATTAATGGGACGCAGATAGAGCGAGTAAAACAGTATTGTTACCTGGTAACTATTATTAACGAAAAGTTGAGCAATTTACAGGAAATAAAGTGCCGCATAGGAAAGGTAAGAACAGTCTTTAACAAAATGAGCGCTATATTCAAAAGTCACAACATATCCCTTGATACAAAAATGAGACATTTGAGATGCTATGTTTTCTCTGTGTTGTTGTACGGGGCGGAGGCATGGACACTTACAGACACCACTTTTAAAAAACTTGAAGCATTTTAGATGTGGCTTTATAGAAGAATCCTGAGAACATCATGGACAGCAAGGATCACGAACAAGGAAGTTCTAGGAAAAATGAAGAAGGAACCAGAGATTGTGTTTACGATCAAACGCATAAAATTGCAATATCTGGGACACGTTATGAGAAATCAGCACCGTTACTCCCTGCTACAGTCTATATTGCAAGGTAAAGTCGAAGGTAAGCGAGGGCCCGGTAGAAGGAGAATATCATGGCTGCGGAATTTAAGAACATAGTTTAAGAAAACCTCAACGGAGCTGTTTCGAGCTGCAGCGAGCAAGGTTATGATTGCCAATATGATTTCCAACATCCGAAACGGATAGGAACCCGAAGAAGAAGAAGAAGAAATACCAAGTCAAAGTCATAAAAGGAAGTCAAAATCTACTTGTGACATTCTGGTGAAGTCTAAGTTTTCTTATGTTTCGTATCTAAAGCTCGATTTATAGTTTGACGGACTGTAAATGTCGATGCACTGGAAAAAGATCAACATAAAAGATTGTGTTACTCTTATTTATAAATGAACGTAAACTCATGACAGAACGTAAGTGAGACGCACTGCAACGGAAGAGTTGGCCAACTTTCATCTCCTACAGTGCGTTACTTGCGTCAGGCCAATCATAAGGAAGAATTTTGTGCCGCCAACCAGAGTAGCCTGCCCTTAATTTTGTAAAGCTGTTTATCAACAATTTCGAATTTTGTAGATTATTTGTTCATGGACCGTAAGATACTAATTTATAAATTATTAATAATAAATAATAAAAGGATATCATAGTATCATTGTCACCAATTCTAGCCATTGTTTCTACTCATGCGCAAAAATTCCACTCCGTCGATTTATAAATTGAGATAATTTTTACAGAACGTTTGTTACGTCTCCAGTACGTCTAGGTCTACATTCCGTCAAACTATAAATCCAGCTTAAGAGATGCTAACATTTGCGTATTCTTTCTGTGTGGTTCCCTCTGTCATCATCGCTATTCGTCTATTTCTTTTTATGGTTTCCTGTATATATTCGGTTTCGGTCTAACATGATAGGATAAATCTTCCGTGTGTAATCAAACTTTTAAATAAAGTTTTATTATGTGCCATATGTTCCTACAGCCTCTGCCGCTTCTCGCATTTCCACCGCCATCGTTTTCTGTTTATCCATTCATTCTCTTTGATGGCTGTATAACTTAATATGTGTCGTACATTTTCTTTCCAGGCAACTGAAGGCCATTCCCTTCTTTTTCTTTGTGTGTTATGTAATTTAAAGATTTCTTTGGCCATCTATCTTCATTCATTCGCTTCATGTGACCATACCAAATTAGCTGTCTCGTTTTAATTTTGTCTTGACTGGAAAATACAGTATTTGTCCTTCTTGTAATATCTTCATTCCTTATATAATCTTTTTTAATAACACCACACGCTCTCCTCAGAAAATCCATTTCTACTACTTCTATTCTTTTTCTATCTTTTTTCGTGATCTGCCAAACTTCTGTCCCAGAAGTCATAATAGCGTCTGCCAAGGTTCGATAGATTGTCAATTTCATTCGTTTCTTGTCTAATATCTTTAGACCATGGTAGAGAGTTTAGAGTGTTTAAAGCTTTTTTTCTGCTGCGTTCTGTTTTCGATGTCTCTTTTGGTAGTGTTTTCTTTAGATATTATAAATCCGAGATATTTATATTCATTGCATGTTTTTTTTGTTACTAAATTTACAATTTTGGATCTTGTTCACCATCTCCTATTTTAAGATACTCTGTCTTTGACACATTCATATTAAGGCCCCATTTTTCATATTCTTTTTTTAGTTTTCCAAACATGTAGTTCATGTCTTCCTCACTTCTTCCTTTGTTATTACAAATGATTTATATATAAGGTTTTCTCCTTTAATGACACTTCTTGCATTTTTGTATGTATTTGCGATAGTATCCACATACTCTCTACTGAGACCTACTTTTATGAATGTTTGAAACAGTTTTTAAAGGTACCCTATCGTATGACTTTTCTAAATCTACACACAATAGGTGCTGATAATAAAAAATAGTGCTGAGCTGATAACAGTTATTCCCCTATAATTAGAGCATTTGCATTTATCCCCTTTCTTAAATATTGAGCTGATGTATCCAATATTACAATCAACAGGTATTTTTTGTCGTTTTATAGCATTTGTTAAATAGTTAAACCAACATCCCATGTAATATATTTGGTCCTTATTTTACCAACTCAATTGAGATGTATCTAGGTCCTGCTGCTTTACGTTTTTTAATCTTTTGAGGGCATCGCTTAACTCTTCGGTTATTATCACAAATATTTGTGTATGTTCGGATATTTCTTCCATTTCGATCTCTTGGAATTTACATCTATCTTGTGTCAGTAAGACCTCATAATGGTGTTTCCACTGTTTTAGATCTATTAATTGTAAATTCGATTTTTCCTTTCCTTTCCTCCGAAGAGACTTTATCACCTTCCACGCTTGCACTCTTGGTCCACCTTTATACCTATCCACCTCTGCACATCTTCGATCCCACATCTCATTTTTACTCTTCACAACTTCTCTTTTTAGATCTTGATTTTATTTTGTATATATCTTGTAATCTAACCCCTTTCTCGTTGACATCCATTTCTGATAAGCAGTTGTCTTCTTGTTTACTAACGTTTGCGTATTCTCCGACCAACATTCTTAATTTTGTTGTTTCGTGTTTTTCTTTGTGCTTCACTTGCAGCCTCATAAATGCATTTTTTAACTTGCTGGTACAATTATTCTGCTGATGTATTTTCCCGATCCACATTTTGTAATTTTGTGGCCAATCGTAATTTGTACCGAGATTTCGTTAAATCTTCTTTTAAGCTATCTAGGTTATATTTAAGGGATGTTACTTCTTGTCCCATTTCTATATTCTGTACCTGAATGTTATTGTTTTTGCGATGGGTAACTATGACGTTGGCCATAAGTAAACGTTAGTTACATCATTTGTTTACAGCTGGGAAGTTTGACGTTAAATTGCATAGTGAATTATCGAGCGCAGATTTCTAGTAGGTTCTATCCATGTAAATTTATGGATGTGTCCAAGTTGAAAAAATTTATTCATAATTTTGAGAGTCATTGTTTTACAAAAATCTCTAAGACGCATTTCGTTGTTATTGGTTATTTGTTTCCCATATCTTCTGATATGGGGAATATTTTCTGATATATGACGACTCTGATATTTTCTTCTCCCCTACTCTGCCGTTTAAATCTGCTAGTATAAAGATTTCACAGTTTCCTTTAACTTCACAGAATATTTCATTCATCTTGGTATAGAAATCGTCTTTACTTTCTGGACCAGCATCTTCATATGAGGCATACACTCCGACAATTACGACGTTGTGCCCATTCTTTTTCATTTCGAGTATTAGAAGTTCTTTATTTGCTTCAGTCCACGATTTAATATTGTTTTTATGATTTTTTCAAATTGCAATAACTTGGCTCTATTATCTTTACTCACTCCACTGTAGATATGTATATATTCTTCTATCTGGCCATTTCTTCTTCCCTTTTTCTTGATCTCGGTGAGAATCTTCTTCTTCTCATGGCGCCGTCTCCTTTCGAAGGTTGGCGATCCAAATGGTAATTGTGGTTTTGGAAACAGCTGCGCGAAAGATTTCTGCGGATAAGCGATCGAACCAACCCCTTAGGTCTTTCAGCCATGAGTTCTGGCGTCTTCCTACTGATATTTTGCCCTGTACTTTTCCTTACAGTATAACTTGAAGTAATTCATATCTTTCGCCTCTCAACACATGACCCAAGTATTGCATTTTCCTCTCTTTGATTATTCTTAGTAATTCTTTTTGTTTACACATTCAACGAAGTACCTCAACATTAGTAACTCTTTGTACCCATAGAATTCTCAATATTCGTCTGTATATATACATCTCAAAGGCATCTATTCTTTTTTCTATTTCAGAGTCCATTGTCCATATATCTATTTCGGTGTACATTCTAAGTCCTTGTACAATTGTACATTCCATGTAGCCGATATCATTTTACTTCTCCGTTGCATTAGTCGTCTTGGTTTTGATTCATCCTTTGTATTCCGAAATTTTTGGTCGAAATTGTTAGCATGTATTTCATTTGACAAGAGATGAGTTGCTAGACCATCGCCTCAACCCTCCTCGTTTATCCGGGCTTGGGACCGGCAACGGCATTTGCTGAGCTACTCAATCCACCCAGTACTTACCGGAGGCGGAGTTTGACATCATCTTGATACCTTTTTATATATTATTATCTTGATATCTAAATATTAATTATTAAATATATAAATATTATAATAAATAAATTGTGGCTTATTCCCATTTAAATAGTAATTACTTTAAAATGCCACAAAAAAATATATTCAGAACAATAATATTCCTTAGGTAGTGTACGTATTCAGTTTGAGATTAAAGAATACTGTAAACAAGTATGCGATTACAAATATTTAAAAGCATAGCATTTATCTAAAAATATTTTTAGTAGTGTAAAAAGTGTCTCAAAGGGTCACTGAACTTATTTTTAATTTATTTACGCTATCTCTTATATGAGTTTTATAAAATAAGGTCATCTGAATTTTGTACAAATCGCACCTACAGAGAAAAAAATATTTCTTATCGTACGAAAAGAGTTAAAGAAAGCATCAGGGATTATGAGTTAATTGAGAAATATCTAAATATTTAATCATTATGGCAATTCGTAGTTTTATGTTCCTATTTTAAACAGCTCACTTGGATATTAAAAACAAGTCCTCAAATTGTTAAAACAGAAAAAAAATGTATCCTTTCATGAATCTTTCTTTCTGGTACACTTTATTCTTCTTCCCGTGAAATAATATTTGTAACAGGGTTTAAGGGTTCTATGCCATCACCTCACTCTGAAAGCAAAAATAAGACTCCTTAAATGTTACGTGTACTCAGTGCTTCTGTATGGAGTAGAAACGTGGACATTGAAGGCAAAACTTCAGGCTTTTGAATTATGGTTATACAGAAGAATACTGAAGATACCATGGACAAAGTCACCAATGAAGAAGTACTGCGGAGGATGAACACAACCGCGGATTTGGTCAACATTGTGAAGAGCCGTAAGCTGGAGTACTTGGGACATATTATAAGAAATCAAGGCAGATACGAGCTACTCCAATGCATTTTGCGGAGTAAAATTAAAGGAAAAGAGCCCCAGGACGAAGAAAAATATCCTGGCTTGCTAACCTGAAAGCATGGTATAGAAAGACCTCAACACAGCTATTTCGTATAGCAACCAACAAAATCATCATAGCCAGAATGATCGCCAACGTTCGGAACGGACACACACCCTAAGAAGAAGAAAAAGAGTTCTATCTCATAAAGGTCCTAAATATGAAAATTTTCCAATTTTAAATTAAAATATCTAACGCTGATTATGTAGCCATTTATCAGTTTTTATCTTCAATTCCATTACGACTATTATAAATCAGAATACCTTTTACGTTTTGTTGATTGCATTTTTTTTATTTTGTTAATTCTTGGTTTAATTTCTTCAGTGCTTTCATAATTTTTATATACTATCCTTTCTAGATATTTATTTTTTTGACTTGGTTTATTTGTTTGTCATGTAATCTTTGTTGTGTTTATTATAAACAGTGCTTTTTTTGTTAGTTAATACGCAATGTTACCAAATGCGTTGCTAAAGTTATACCAATAATAAAAAGAATGATGTTACTGCAAGTACAAGCCAACATTATCAATATAAACATCATCCAAATTTATGTTCCCACTGCAGACAAAGAGAAAAAAAGCATTTGAATTTTATCAAGAAATTAACAGAATCATACAAAAAATTCCATGACAAGAAGTTTTATGGATGATTTTAACGCCAAGCTTGGAGCTGGATAAGACACTGTACATCGGAGCCCATGGACGTTTTATTAATTAATAGCACCTAAAGTAAAACACTAGGGGATGCACTTTTGTAGCTTATGCCGATGATCTCGCACTGGTTGCGAAAGTGAGTTAGAAAACGGACATGGCCAATGCGGCTAACACGGCCTAGCCTAGCTTCTAGTCAAGAAGATCTGCAAACACTTCTTGATAGTGTCTTTGAGAGTTATAGGGAGCCAGACATGGATCTGAACATACGGAAAACCAAAATACTCGCAATAAGTAAACTCTCTCTCTTCAATCCTGACCCCCCAGGGGGAGTGTAGTGGTCGACGTGATATCGTGTATTGTCCGTCTCCAGAGATCTCTGTCTCTGGTCATTTCTTTTAATTCATGCGTAGGTCTTTGGCATATTCCTGTAATAAGTAAACAACAGCATATAAAACCGGCTATATTTGTAAATAATACCAAACTTGAACAAGTTGATAAAATCGTTTACCTTTGACAGCAATTAAATTGTAACGCAGAAAGTCACGGTGAAATTAGATTTAGGATAGAGCAGACTAGAGCTGCTTTTAGAAGGTGTTATGTAACAGAGAACTAAAATTGGCATTGCGGATCCGCCTACTTCGCTGCTACATGTTCTCGTTCTTACTTTATGGTGTCGAGTCCTGGACTGTAAATAAAATCGATCTAAATCGCCTTGAGGCTTTTGAAATGTGGTGCTATAGAAGAATTTTAAAAGTTTCCTGGGTCAAGCAGATTCAAAACTCCACAATACTAAAATGTCTTAGCAAGACTACTGAGATCATAAAAAGCATCAAGCAGAAAAAGCTGGAGTATTTCGGACATGTAATGAGAGATCCCAAATATAGGTTGCTACAAAATATCATGCAAGGAAAAAGACCAGGCAAACGCAGTCCAGGACGAAGAAGAACCTCATGATTACAGAACTTGCGAGATTAGTATGGTGTTGATACAAGCATGTGCGGAAACGTAGAAGGACTTAGAGGCCGAGGACGCTCACCTATCCGATGGTCAGATCAAGTACAGAAAGCCACTGGAGAGACGTTTTTCGAGTCCATGAGAGCAGCCCAAAATCGCAAGAGATGAAGAGAATTGACAGCCCGCATTGTAGGGAATCGCGATCCTCAGCAATTAAGAAACGACAAGAGAGAGAGATACAAGCATGTTATTAAGGGTGGCACTGAATATAACTAAGATAGCTATGATGGTAACCAACGTTCTGAAAGGACATGGTACATGACGAAGAAGAAATAGTTCCTGATAATGGCTATGTTTTGTTTTCGTCCGGTCACCCTGTATTTTTCTGTGTAATATAGATTTATAAACCACATACTCTTAAATTACTGTATGATCAATAGTAAGAATATAGTTTTAAGTTTGAAAAAAAGTGAAACACAATTTATTGTGTGAGTAATACAATCGTTAAATTCTAACTATCACTGATAAAGATATTCATAAACCTGACACGTTTTTTAAACCAACCTTTTATAGCGCCTTTTATTACATATAAAAATTACAATAATTACTCTCCCATCTTGGAGGAGTGGTATCCCCTCCTTTTTTCTGTAGTCTAACCTTGAATGTATTTATAAATTGTTAACTCCGCCAGTTCGTTATTATTCTGCGTAGATACTTTATAATTGTTAACTAATCCCCTGGTTAAATAAGATAAAAAATTTTAATACCTTCTCACAAAAACAATCATGTGACATGTGATCGTTGTTAACTTTTATATACCCAAAGGCGTGTCGTTTGTTCATAAGTCTTTCAGAGATGTAGCCAACATGTTGTTCTCCATTATTTGGGTGGTGCTCATCTTTATTGGTTTCTTCTTGTTCAATGTTTATATCCAGTGGAGGTTAAGAAAAAACAGTCTTAAACTTCGTAAGTTTTTAAACTTATTAACAGTATGTAAGCAAAATATAAGCATATAATTAGTTTATTAGAATTTGTAAATAAATCATTTGACTAAATGTTCAACATATGTATTTTCAAGAAGTTGATTAAAATTTTGTAAACCCCTCTATTATAAAAGAGTTTTAATTATTATTTATATTTGGACCATTTTCAATATACTAATATGCCATGAATTTATATTTGAAGTAAAAACTTCTTCTTTTCTACTACTACTACTACTACTGCGCATGAATTTATAATTTGAAGTAAAAACTTCTTCTTTTTTCTCAATGTCTTAGCCTCAACGGTTGTTAGTTGTAACTGCTATTGTTGGACTACTTTTTGCTTGGACGCCCCATTTCCCGTCTTTCTGTTGTTGATCTGTTTTTTACTATTCTTGCTGTTCTATATTATGTCATTTTTTTTATTTTATTTTATTTTTCTTTTGTTTGTCAACAAGTTTACTGCCTGTATTCCTCATCTCGCTTTTATTTCCTCATTTATTACACTATCGTTTGGTTTGTTATATCTATCTGCAGATTACTCTCATTCATTTTATTTTTATATTTTTTAATTTTATCTACTGCTCGAGCCCTTTCTGATGTAATGATTTTTTTAAGCCGTTCCTTAATGTTTCAATTTTCAAAAAATCGAAAAACTTATGAGACCATACACTAAATTGAATGAAGCTTATATTTATATCTTAATAGTTTGTTTTACCATTTCATTGACAATTTAACTCATTTCTTGTATAGAAAATTTTCAGAAAGGATCTACTACTTGTTTGCTGATTACCTCTTCTTCTTCTTCTTCTTCCTTTTTATAAGCAATTCTGTTGTTCGTTCCCGGTGATGATTTCATCCAATTCCGCTACCTATTTTTATAGGTTCTTTAAATTGTCCATCTATTCTGACTTTTATTTTGTTAGCAATTTTAGTTGTAAATTTTAGCTTAGTATTTAAGAAGTTGATACCTTTGTAGTTTTCTAGCTGTTTTCTATCTCCTTATTTTCTTTATTAATATTTTTATTTCTTTGTTTTCCATTTTGTATCCTCTTCCCTTGTTAAGGCTTTTGATGATTTCATCCATGATCAAATTCAAGAGTATGGGGCTCAATGACTCTTTAGAATAGCTGGAGACAGAGACAGTTTCGCTATGTTAATCGCCAACGTCAAGGGGACTTGATAAAGCACGTTAAGAAGAAGGGGCTCAATGAATCACCTTGTCTTATTCCGCTACCTATTTTTATATGTTCTTTAAGTTATCCATCTATCCTGACTTCTATTTTGTTGTTTTAGTAGATATTTTTAATAGTTTTTATAATATTTAGGGGAATTTTTTCATTATACAGAAGATGAATTACATATTTGAGTCTTACCGTGTCAAACGCTTTCTTTAGGTCAATCAGACACAGAAATGCTGGTCTATTATACTCTAGTAATTTCTCAGTGATTTGATTTATAACATATATTGCATCTGTATACGATCTTTCACTACCAAAACTCAGTTGTTCATCTGCTAAACTTACCCTCTGTTTTATTAGCACTTGTAAAATTTTAGTTGTAAATTATAGCGTAGTATTTAAAAAGTTTATACCTCTGTAGTTGTCTGGCTGTTTTTTATCTCCTTTTTTGAATAGTAGAATTAGTTTGCCTGTTTTCCATACTTTCGGTATTTTATTATATTTTATAATTTTATTATATATATTGTTGTTAATTGTTCTATCATTGCCGCTCCACAATATTTTAGTAATTCGTTTGGTATCTCATCTTTACCTGCTGCTTTTCAGTTCTTTAGTTTTTCAAATATTTTCCAAACTTCCTGTATATTTATATTAACTTCTTCATTTGTTGTAATTTCTGGTGTTTTCGAGTAGCGTCGTTTGTTCTTCCTCTACATCTAGTGTTTTAGGTAGTCAATCCACAGTGCTGATTACTTGTTTGTGCTAAGTATTATTTTGTATTGATGTTAAAAAAAAACATGATATAACTTATTTTTTGTAATACAAATATATAATTAAGTATACTCTTAAAAATATAACAATGATGCTACATTTACAGGCTAAATAATCACTTAAAAGATTGTTTAAATCAAAGTCTTCAATTAGTTGATCAATTTAGAAGTACCCTCCAATTGTGCCAATCAGTGGTTCTCGAGATAATGTGTAAAAACCCACTTTGGTCACTGACCTAAAAAATTTGCTTAATAAGTTTTTATTTATATTCTTTATTTAGTATTTACTAATTACAATTTTACCAATTGGTGTTTATTTACCATTTACTTGCCCACTAATTAGGTACTATAGTCGGACAATTTTCAATTAAAGGTGACTAATCTACAAATTGAACTAAACGGTAGCGGCAACCATGAAAAATTTCATTATTAAATTCTTACCGGGGTCATTTTTATTGTGTATGCTTCGCCCATGTAAATATGTAAATTTGTAACGCATCTAAGATAAATTTGCCCCCGTAACAGTATAAATTGGTGCGGTTCACGAGTGTATAGTGAGACAAGTTCATAGAATAGTTTGGAACATCGATAAAATTATCAATATTTTGCTGGTCTGTATATTTACGTTTTTAGAAAGAATGTTAATTGGAGAAATATGATATCTTATTTTATTGAAGTTTATGAAATATGATATCTTCCAGATTTTATACAATGTACACATGCGTAGCGTATTATTGGGAATATATTTGTTAAATATACTTTATTATTAACTTTAAAATAGTTTTGAGGTAAGTAAAGTAAATAGGAGGCCAGTTTATTCTTTATATAGTATTAAACCCTTAACGGCCGCTCAATATACAAAGAGAAATTTGACAATTAATTTATTAGATTGGATTAAAAACACAAATTAGGAATAAATTACAACCAAAAAGATATTTTTTCTCATTTTTAAGGAAAACAGTACAATTTTTAATAAAGGAACATATTGTATCTTAAACGTAAATTAAATTTTAAGGTAAAAATTTTCGAAATATTCGGGGTGTAGATGCATTCTACACTTTTTACATAAATAAATAGTATTACTTTTGTACATCCTACATATTTGCACTATCGTCTCTTTTTATAATGTGGCCAATATTGTCGAATCTGGTTTCATCTGGTAAAGCAAATTTAGATTGACACCCATGTACTGACACTGATGTAGCGGTTTCTTCACTATTATAAATTAAAATTATAAATCTATGTCGGCTCATGCTTTCTCTTATAATATGCACTTCTTTATCCTCATCCTTTGACCAATGCATATCAACTTGAAGCAGAGTGTAAACCAGATAATATACATATGTTAATAATTTTTTTTTTAAATCTGTTATTCATTTCAAAATTGTGACGGTTATTCTCAATTACTTTTTTATCAAAAAAAGTGAAAAAACTTTAATATATGACTTACCTACATGGTTGGCTTTTATATTGTCTAAATATCAATCAGACTGATGTTGAATTACTACTGAGCACGAATGAATATCCGTTATTATAACTTGAGATAAATTTGGATTTACTATTTTTGCCTTATTTTTACTTATTGGTGTTTTTCTTTGGACGTTTTATCTGTGGTTCAGGGGAATATCATAATAAGAATCGTTAGAATTCCCAGAATCACTTGTATTTCATATGTACCTGCAATATCCGATTTTATTGATTCTTCACAAATAATATCATCAATCTCTTCAAGGAATAGAATAATATACCAGCAAAGAAGTGGAAAATATACCTGACGGAACTGTTTAAAGCAAAGGAAAATAATAATCAACACAATAATGTACCTGAACTAAGAGACGAAATAGAAATCAGTTTTCACGAAGTAGAAATAGTCATAAATTCACTCAAAAATAGAAAGTCACCAGGATCAGACGGAATAACCAACGAGCTTCTAAAATACGGATGAGAAAGTTTAAGCCTAGAGATGACAAAACTTATACAAAAACTAATATTGCACTGCAAGATACCAGACGCATGGAGAAACAGCATAATGATACCAATGGTCAAGAAAGGAGATAAAGAAGACCCCAACAATTATAGAGGTATAAATCTACTGAACACCGCACTTAAGCTTACCATAAAAGTCCTAACCAACAAAATCAATAAACTAACAACTTTATCAGATGAACAACAAGGATTCAGATCCGGATGATCCTGCGTAGACGCCGTATTTGTACTAAGACAAATCACAGAAAAGGCCATCATATCTATGTTTTATAAACCTGACAAAGGCTTTCGATCGCATCCAAGTCGAAGACGTCTTACACCTACTGTATAAAAGGAACATACCAATCAATATTATACAAACCATCGAAAGCATCTATATCCATAATCGAATACAAGCAAACATAAATGGAAAACTAACACAGTGTATACCAGTACAAAGCGGAGTCAGACAGGGTGACTCGTTAAGCCCACTTCTCTTTAATATATTAATGGACGAAATAATACAAGCAGTACGTAAAAGTCATGGCTACAGAATTGGGAACAAAGAAATCCAATTATTATGTTATGCAGACGACGCCGCATTAATCGCCGAGACAGAAGACGAGCTCTAAAGATTAACACATATCTTCAATACAACAGCTAAGAAATACAATATGATAATATCAGCGGAAAAATACAAATGTATGACATTTAAATACCCACTACGGTGTAAAATCGAAATTGATGGGAAAATAATAAAGCCGGAAGCAAGGGTTAGATATCTGGGAATAGATATAACTAGTTACGGAGATGTTGAAGAAGAAGTATGACAGCAAAGCTTAAAAGCAAGTAAAGCGGCGGGTTATCTTAATGACACAATCTGGAAGAACAAACACCTAAGACAAGACACAAAAACAAGAGTCTATAAAGCAGGAATTAGACCTATATTAACATACACGGCTGAGACAAGACCTGACACATCTAAAACGAGACGACTGCTAGAAACAACAGAGATGAAAATACTCCGACGAATATCAAGGAGAAGTCTGTTGGATAGGGAGAAAAGCAAAAACATAAGAAGAGCATGCAATATAGAAGACATAAATAGATGGGTGACAAAACGAAAACAAAAGTGGAACAAACACATCAGTAGAATGGCGGAGGATAGAATAGTACGAATAGCACGAGATAAGTCACCAAATGGACGAAGAAGTATTGGCAGACCAAGAAAAAGATGGTGCGACAATTTAAACAATTTAGGAAGCTAATATTGAAGAAGAAACAGGCTTTAAAGCCTACAAACTAGAAGGAAGAAGAAGATCAATGTCTTCTACATCAGAAACTTTCTAATCTAATCTCGGCGGCAAATAAACCACATTAAGTGGCATTTTCACAATCTGAGTCTTCTTCTAACAAAGCTATTAACTACTCTTAGTAGTTAGTGCCATCTTTATTTCATATTTCGAGAATTTACTGAAATAAACAAATGCACTGCTATATAAACGCATTCATATGATAATAGTTTAGCTTACTTCATTTTAATTTATATGAACTTCATAATATATTTTCATATTTATGTAAACGAATAAACACAACAAAATTTCAAATTAAATTAAAAAAAAAAACAAATATAACGTTTACAACACACAGCAATTCTATAAATAGAGAATGATGTGCAATGATGTGTAATTAAAATTGCAGATTGTTTTTAGTCTAATGAAAAAAAAAAAATATTTTCCAAAGTTTTCTGTTTTTTGAAGTTCTGTATTAGATACTCTCTAATAAGAATAAAATTTTATTTTATTTTGTTAGACAACTATAACATACCTGTTAAAAGAGACATGATAATTTAATAATTAAATCGGTCTTAGATTTAATTTTTACGTAATTTCTTATGTGTTTAAATAAATAATTAAAATTTTTTTTGGTACGCCTCTGCAAAATTGATAATTTCAATACGATTTCGTTGAAAAGTTATCGTTAAGGGCTTCGTTAAGTACGATGTTGCCAAGTAATCACCTTCAATTAAAAATTGTTGTAGTATAGTTGTTCAATGGACATTTTATATGTTTATATCTTAAACAATTTACCTTAGAATATTTTTAAAAAATAAAGAAATCCTATGTAACATGTACATATTAAGTGAAGGCGAATATGCCATTTGCATTGAGGAGAGAAGTCAGCGTTGCCAGATCATCATAGTCAGAAAATCGAGTACATAACATTACATAAATAAATAAACCTTCTATCCCAAAACAAATAAATAAAGAAGCTCATAATTAAAAAATAAACTAACAAATCTTTTAAACTTTAAATGGATTTTATTATTTCCTATGATCAATGCATATGGTTAAACAAAACTGTACTCTTCTGTCGAGAGGACATTCCAGTCAAAGACATTCAAAATCGCTGGTCGCTTCAAGCTTTGTTTCTAATAGAACGGTTTATTATACAGAAAAATGCTAATAAATTTCTTATTTAAAACATTTTTATGGCGTACAGGTTCTTGATAAATCAATGTTTTCTTTCACCCGCCTTAGTTAAGGGAGGAGTTTTAGGTAGGAGAGCTCGGAGTTAGAATGGAAGAAAAGTGTGAGCAGTGAAAAGCACAGATTTTTTTTATTTTCCAGGTAAAGATTTGCAATATGTCCTGTTTAGACAATAATCAAATTTGATAATTCAAACAGAGAAATTACCATTAGAGAAGAATACCTGCCAGTATTGGTAGGTACCTTCCTTACTAAATTTAGCTTATAAATATTTAAAAAAAATTCTTATATGCTAAATAATTTACTTATGAAATCTATCAAATAAGTCCAGGGGTTTGTCTCTCTCACTTCCTTGCTGTTTTCTAGTAGGTTTACCGCACTATAATTTGGGTGAAGTTCTAACCGTTTTAAATGTCTATAACTGCACTTTTTTATTTCTTCGTGCACAATACTCACTAAAAGATCACGATACATGAGTTTATTAGGAACGTAGTATGGTGCATTAACAATCTGACTTCAAAAGGACCTTCAATTGGAACCTCTGCAGGATTTCAATACTGGATTCGCTTGCATACCCCACAGTTAAATTCCATAGGTCCAGATGATTTTAAGAATTACTTTATACACTACTAATATTTTCCAGTGATAATTCAGATCTTCTTTTAAGTAGCCAGTAAAGTTGTCTTGATTTAATCCAAGTTGTTTTCCCTTATTGAAGATGCGGTTTCTCCAAATAGTCCATCAAAATGAATAACAAGGTATTTTTAACTATCGAATTGCGGTATATCCTGATTGTTAAGTTGTATAGGTGGACATGTCAGACGTTTAGTTGTAAAAGTTACATGGTTTAATTTACCTTTATTAACCTTGATTCGTCATTCTCTTAACCACATCTGAATGATGTTTAAGTGAACTTATAACCTTCTAGATGCTTCGATCAACTTTGTGTACGACGAGGGGATGACGTGGTCATTACCAAATGTTACCAAGGAACACTGATCAGAATATTATCAGATTAGATTAAAAATATAAGAGTGAACCAAGCACACTACCTTAACGTACGCCAAAGTTTAGAGATCTCAATGCTGTTTCTAGCGTACCGTATTTTATCTGCAAATATCTGTCTGTTATATAGGATATGAATATCCTATAGCATTTAGATTGTAGTTGTTGTTTAATTTTATAAAGCAGGCCTGTATGCCGCACTTTATCAAAAGTTTGTGTGATGTCCAAGAAGACTGACGAACAATATCGCTTTTTCTTCAAATTCTGCTTTATATTAACACCCCTATGCACCTGGTCAACTGCAGAGTGTTTTTTGTTGAAAAGAAAATTGGTAGTCAGAGACTAAGCAGTTTTCTTCAAGAAAAGAACTCAATTTTTTTATTATTATTTTCTCAAGAATTTTAGCAAAAATTGGTAATACACTAATGGGTCTATATGGAGTCCCGGATTCTAAACGTTTGCCCATTATATGGATTAAAGTAACTTAAGCCACTTTCCATTGTGAAGAAAAATATCCTAATCTTAGTACCGTGTTGTAGATTTGTATTGCGTCAATAATTTCGGTTTTTCTAAAACGTTTAATAGGTAGGCATCTGGTATGGGCATACCAAATATCTATAAATATTTTCCTTTTCCTCTGGTTGTAACTCACAGGGAAATGGGGTAAAGGTAGTTTCCAAATGTTCGAGAAATATATTTGCCTTTTCGTCATGTTGTGTATGTTATTGTGGTCGTAGAAATTTTCTTCTAGCCTCCCAAAGGGTGTAATCTGTAGCTTCTTCAGTTGACGTATTTTTAGATTACTAACCATTTTTTTCAAGTCTGTTGCTGCTTTGTTAAATGCAGCTTTATTGGTCGGTGTTCGATTGTTTTGCCATGTCTTTTAAGGTTTTCTTTTTTATCCAAGTACAGAAAATAAGCCTTCATTTTTATTTAGTAATGTGTATACCTTTTTCCTCTTATTGGGTCTTCTTCTAACGAAGGTTGGCGATCACTTTTTAAACGCTTCCCTATCTTTTACAATATGAAATATATGTTTATTAATGAGGTTAGTCCAATCCCTGATATTTCTCAGCCAAGATTTTTTCCTATTTCCCAAGCTTTTTCTTCCCCTACTCTTGCTTGCATGATGACGTGTAAAAGAGAGTATGTATCGTTTTAAAGTATGTAGCCTAGATAAGATGTTTTTCTTATTTTGGTTGTGATCATATATCTAAAAAGAACAAGACTTATAATGGAAATTTAAAAAAAATCTGTAAAATTTCAAGAATCAAAAAAGTAGAAAACTTTTAAGAACCATATCCTTTCTAAATTAGTTTGTAACCTTTTACAATAAACTATTTTAAAGGTAAGTGATTTTTCATTCTACTGAATGTACCATTGCATATACATAAAACTACGTAAAACAAGCTTTAGAACAATGTTAGCGAAAATGGCCCAAAAATGGTGTGCATGGCAAACTTTGTCAACTAGTATCTCGAATATTGTGGATCCTAAATCCGTCTACTAAACGTCATTTTGAAGGGGAAAAGATATGTTTTTTTTTCTGTAAATAAATGCCAATACGTTTACCCACTATCACGTGGAAAAAAGGGGCAAAAACTGGGGTGGTAATTTAAAGGTGACAATTCGAAAGGAAATTTAATTTGGAACAACTTTTTTGTAGATGTGTATGTATGAGCAGTGCAAAGAATTGACCAAAATACAACCTAAGTCCATTGGAACTAATTTGTTACTTTCTCAAAAACGCACTTCTTTAAATAGTAGCACTTTGAGGTTTTTTCATATTTGGGGGTCCATTAGGCAAATGAAATAATAAAACACCTGTAACGTTATAGTTCCTTTATGCCCTATTTTTTTAACATAATCAATAGCCTATTAGTTTGATTTCTTTGTATATAGTAAATGAATGATAAAAAGTGGTTTCTTATTATCCTGGAAATCACTGATTGTCAGAATCAGAGACAACTAAATTAATCTACTAATTGAGGTGCTTTTCCACTTTTTGTCAAAAGTTAGATATTAAGTCGATGATTCATAATCGGTACAGCACTTTATTTACCGACAAAACGAATTACATAAATTACATTTCATTAGACTAAAAGTTCCTTTGAAAACAGCATAGGTAAAGTTACTTATAATTTAAAGCAAAACTAAGATGCAAAATGCAAAATATCCAACTTTTAAAATAAAATCAAATAAAATCCATAATCAAAATAATAATTGACCCCTTAGAAATTTTTTAGAACTCAAGATGTCCCAAACCTATTTTACATGTTTTAAAAACTAAATAGATGATGATCTGGAAACTATGAAAATAGACCTTGACAACGGTGTGAGACAGGGCGACACCATCTCACCCAAGTTATTTACTTTGGCATTAGAAAATGTTTTCAAACAACTAAATTGGGCCGAAAATGTATTAAAAATAGATGGAGAATATCTTAACCATTTGCGTTTTGCAGACGACATAGTACTAATAAGCACAGATATCCATGAACTAAAATCAATGCTACAAGATTTAAATCACAAATCGAATAAAATAGGATTAAAAATTAATCTCGACAAAACAAAGATATTAAGCAACAGCCTAGAAAACATCTCGATAGATAACATCAATATAGAAAAGGTTAGAACAATATATATATATATATATATATATATATATATAATATATATATATATATATATATATATATATCTAGGACATGCAATTAAAAACGAAAAGGAAAATCAAACCCTAGAAATTAAAAGAAGGACACAATTATCATGGGCTGCTTTTGGTAAGTTGAGCTTCATTTTAAAAGACAGAAAATTCCCAATTCACTTAAAACGAAAAACCTATGACACTTGTATACTACCAGTTGCAACTTATGGATTGGAAACTATGGCAATAACAAGAAAAATGGCAGAACAATTAAGAGTAACTCAACGGGCCATGGAGAGGGCCATGTTAAATATAAGCCTCAGAGACAAAATTCCTAACACCGAAATACGTCGAAGAACTAAAGTAACCGACATTATGGGAAAAATAACGACATTGAGATGGCAATGGGTAGCACACGTAGCAAGACAAGATACCAACAGATGGTCTCATAAAGTGACATTCTGGATACCTCGAGAAACAAAAAGAAGCGTGGGAAGACCTAAAAAGAGATGGATAGACGATATAACTGCTGTAGCTGGAAAGCAGTGGATGAGAATTGCAAAAGATAGGGAAGTTGGAAGCAATTGGAGGAGGCCTATGTCCAACATTGGATACATGAAAGCTGAAGAAGAAGAAGAAAAACAAAATATCTTAATTTAAAATGACCATCGTTTTTGCCATTCGAAAGATACGTCTATGGACTTATTGTGTTTTGCTTTTAAGCCACCCAATTGAGAGATTTTATTTGATGCACAACTGTGCAATAACACAAATATAATAGTTATTTTACCTAGAATTGCAGAGTCATTCTACTGCAATATTTCCGTGAACTTGAGAATGCTATTAAAATTTAATACACTTTTGTTTATTTGCTATAAAACTTTATGGGTCATTTGATAATATAATTTATTATATCTAATAAAAAACCATACTGAATACGCAGTTTAATGTGTTATCCGAAGATAATTAAGCAATTAGTTTAAATAATATAAGAGTCTAAGTGCTAACAGACCACCAATGCGTGACCTATCTGCCATTATAGAGCACAGAATGACATAATTTGGATCTCCTATATTTTTCTACCAATACCAAGAAGTACACTTAACATTTAAATGTTTTGAATTGATAATATGAAAATTTTAAACATGATAAACACACTGACGCATTAGAATATGCTTAACATTCGTCAATATTTTATAGTTGTCAAGATTTCGTTAGTATTAGATTGTTATTATCTGTCACGTTTGAGAGATAACGATCTCGTATCTTTATAAAAAAATATTTGATTTTAAAGCAGTGATTTAAATACACGAATTTTAACTCTGCTTTATATTCGTTTAAATTGTTGGCAAAATACAGTATGTCAATTTTAAAACTTACAATGGGCTATATCTCACGAACAAAAGCTGATATCGAAAAATTCTTGAAACCGTTTCTAGTATAGTAAGGGGGAACTAAAACGACATGAAAGAGAACTCACCCCCCATCAACCCCCTACGCCCCATCCGCCATAAACAAAAAAGTTTAAACTGCAAACCCCTACTTGTGATACATCATTGAAAAAACCATAAAAAATGCTATCCAACGGTATAAATAATAATTATACAGAGTGAAGCAATAATTGTGAAACTTTGGCTTAAATGGAAAATTTAATGAAGTTTTTGTTGATTCTATTGATGATCCTGTATAATTATTGTACATGGTGATACTATCTGCCAGCTTACTATGACTTTTGTATTTGTAATTCTATCTTCCGGACTATTATTTTGTTTTTTTCTTGTTAAATAAAAACTTAATTTGCCGTTTTTGCAAAACAACGTTTTTTGAGTTCTTTCAGATTTAATAATATTTTATTTATTTGAGAATTTTAAATGTCGTTAGTTTTTATCATGTGTACAATCGGTACTGTCATTCAGCTGTAATTGTCATGAGGGTTAACAGTATACCTGAACGCGTGGAGATCATTTTCATGTTTGTCTCCCAGAACCAGTGTTATTTACGAATAGCTCAAATATTTCATGAAAGGTATCTGGACAAAAATGTAAGTCAGTTGTAGTATGTCCCCGATTTAGTTGAAAAGTTTAGAGAAACGAGATCAGTGCAAAATAAAAAAGGGATGCCCCAAGATTACTAAATGAAGCCTTCACGTAAACCAAGGTCTTTGGAAATTTTTGCAATAGAGCTTACTACATCAACACGTCAAGTATCTGCAATGGCAGTACTTTTACATGTTTCGGTTAGAAAGATGTTGAAATTACATAAGTTTCACCCGTACAAAACACAAATTCTTCAAGAACTAGGAATGATGATCCAGACCGCCGAATTGTTTGTAAACTTTTATGCTAAATGCGAACCCACATCGATTCAGAGAAGGGCACACTCAATATCCTGAAAAAATAAATGTTTGGGCAGGAATATTAGGCAATTCTATAATTGGCTCCTTGTTGATACCAGGTAATTTGGGTGGCGACATTTATCTCGATATGCTAGAGAATACTATAAAACCTATAATTATGCATGAATTAGAAAACCAAAGGGACATTCAAGGCAACCTAGCTCTAGACGAAAATTTGCTGCACTACCAACAAGATGGAGTACCTCCTCACTATGCAGTTCCATTTAGGCCCTGGTTAGATGCTAATTATCCAAACAAATGGATTGAAATGAGAGGTACTATTGAATGGCCTCCGAGGTCACCAAACTTACCGCTACCTGACTTTTTTCTATGGGGTTATCTCAAGTCAGTTGTTTATAAAACTCCTGCTGCGTCACTTGGGGAATTGAGAGAATGAATCACGCAAGCATGTCGCGCTATTACTAGTCTAAACATCATTTGCCTAAGTTCGTGCAGAATTTGGAAAATAGACTATATTATTGTTTACAAAACAACGGAACCCACTTGAAAGTTTTACCTAATTTATATTTTGAACACATTTGTAGTTCAATAAAAATCTCATTAAATTTTCCATTTAAGCCAAAGTTTCACGATTTATTGCTTTACCCTTTATAATTATTATTTATATCATTGGATATCATTTTTATAGTCTTTTCAATTATGTATCACAAGTAAGGGTTTGCAATTTAAACTTTTTGGTTGTGGTGAGTGGGGCCTAGAGGGTTGATAGGGGTGAGTTCCCTTTCATGTCATTTTAGTTCACGCTTACTATTCTAGAAACGGCTTAAAGGATTTTTCGATATCAAGTATTGTTTGTGAGATACAGTCCATTGTAAATTTTAAAATTGACACACTGGATATAAAATTATGTATACTATAAAAAAATTTGTATCGAAGACAAGTTTATGCTATTATCGTTACTTTTATTAATTTTTTTGTAAAGTAACACAATAGGCAAAACGTGTTTTTTAGTATACCCTGTTTAAAAATTTATTGATTCCAACGATATTAATTTCAATATATTACATACGATTATCCATATTTATGCACTAAATACTTTTTTCTTAACTAGTGAGTAAAATTCCATAATTAAAATTCTGCCACGGATTTTATGAATAGTAGTATAAAGTAAAAGCCATATAAGAATACTGGTTAGTAAGTAGGCGATGTTCAGTGAATTTCAATTCCAATCACTTGAAAAGTAAATTATATAATTTCATATATTTTATGTTCATAAATGTGTTTGTTTTTTTTTTTTTGTTAAAAGCAAATAAAATTTGTGTAATATTTATATGTAATTTATTTCACATAATAAAATTTATTTATTTAATGACATTTTAAATATAGAAATCATGCAGTTTACTATACTATACTTTCTGTATAATATAATCTCCCTCCCACAGCCCATGTCAGGCCCTGTACTCTCCCAGTATCCGCCTCCAAGCATCCCTCTTCTTGGCTACTCTCCTCCACTTATCCACCCTTATTATCTCTTTAGCATCGGTTCTTATTTCGTCTATCCACCGTTTCCTTGATTTTTCTACTGACCGTCATAAAGCAATTTTATTATTTATTTATTTTTTATTTTTTATTTTACAATCATAAAAGAATATTAATTTATTTATTTTAACAATTTTTTGATAATTCGAATGTACATAAAACCGCGGTTAGGTAATATTCTTGTTATAGAGTTTAATAGAATTGAAAAAGTTTACGTTGTATAACGGACCCTCGACGAGTAAATGGACTCTTCCAACTATTTCGTGACGATCGCCTCAATATTTTACTATAGAGAAAAATTAACACAACGCCCGAACAGATGATTCGCTTCAACATTTTTTTGTGTAATTATATAGTATAATCCGACAAGCGCGAGCTGGCGGGTGAGCTGCGCGAAAATAGAAAAGGAATTATTCTAACAGAAATAGGAGAGGTACTTAATCGCGATTATAGGTATATAGTATAGGTACTAAAACGGTTATACACGATGTGAACTCCTAGCCGACTGCAATAGAAATGAGCAATCCCTTCCACTTGTCAATTTGTTCTACACGCAACCCGCCAGCTCTCGCTTGTCGGGTTATACAACCCGTTATACATCTAGCTTAAATTTTAATATATTTTGTTAGTTGGTTCTAATTTTTTTCTATTTTTGTTTGTTACAGCACACCAGCAGGATGATATTTATAACATCAGTGGCAGAGTTCAAAATCAGGAGCAGTGGCCCACACACGATGCTCATTTATCTATAGATCACATAAGTGTCTTGAACCAAATGAACAAACCGGTATATGATGATGGTAAGCATTAAACAAGCAAATATGTCAATTATTAAAAAACGCATTAACACATAATCAATATTTTTAATGCGCATAAATTGCTTTCAAATTATTTTATTTGTTAGACCAAGTATACCTACTAAGCTTTACAAAAAAGTATAGCAAATATTCATGGAAAAACATGTTTTATTTTTTCATAATGCATAAATAATAATTAGTCGTTATTCTATCTATTTTTCTCCACAATATAAAATATTAATCATCATCCGATCCAGTATTTACCGATAATTCTTTATCGGTAAAAACTGGATCTAAATATATGTAATATTATTATTGTTTGTCCAGTTCTTTTCATGGTCATAGTCATGATATGGTATCATAGACACTCTTACAAGTGTCATACTATATCTTTTGTTATAAAATATTGTTTATACCTAAATAAACAATATTTAGTTCAATTCGTTTAATTCTTATATCTAATCTAATAAAAGGCTAGGATGACACGTCATTCGAAAACACTGTTTGTCTGGAATGATAACTCCTAGCGTCCTCTAGGAATGAAATATGAACCACCAACTGACATTTCAACCAACTGAGTCAATCATAATTTGTTCTTGAAACAAGACGCTTTATTATTAAGACCAATAAAATTAATCATATATTAATATTTATAATTTTTTATTATTAATTATTCTGTTTCGCAAAATTGCAAAATATATTGGTTGCTGTAATTTTAAGATAAAATTTATTAAGCAAAATAATTTAAAGCTTTATTTTACTTTATATTTGAGTGTGTTGATCCTATAAGTTTGGCTGCGAATATAGTGATACGTCAAACATATAATACATTACCCGAGCTTACCCAACTAATAACTTGCAAAACTTGCGCTACCTTGGTTTTTGTATGTAGATCGTTATAGAAGACTTCGTGCAAGAGTTGAGCGAGTTCTCTTTAAATGATTTATTTTTATAAAAACCCTATTTTATTTATTTATTTATTTTTATTTTAATTTTAAAATATACTAAATTAATAAAATAAAATTTAATTTAAACTAAAAATAACTAAAATAAATTAATTTAACTAAAATTAAATAAAATTAAGTAAAATCGAATCGAATCAAAAAGAATAAAATCAAATAAATTAAATTTAAAACCATCGCTTGTACGTGGACGATAAGAAATACAATAATATGCTTCCCTCCTCGGTCATTCACAGAAAACCACATACTGTTTTTTTATTTTAAAACCGGTATAATGAAATAATATATTGCTAATCAAAATAAAGTAATTAAGCACGTATGTAATATAATGAAAATGTTAATGATAAATAAATTATATATTATATTTAATAAATTTTAAAATCACTAAACTCAAAACAAAATTTTTAAAAGAAAAAATTAAGATTTTTTAAATTTCAAAGAACTTAAATGTGTGGTATTATTGTAAAAAAATCTTAACAATTTAATCTAA
Source organism: Diabrotica balteata (assembly GCA_918026665.1). Lineage (NCBI taxonomy): Eukaryota > Metazoa > Arthropoda > Insecta > Coleoptera > Chrysomelidae > Diabrotica > Diabrotica balteata. The sequence goes on along the minus strand of OU898281.1, from coordinate 28,776,434 downwards.
TAATAGGCTATAATGTCACGTCAAGTCAAAACATAGAAAACGTCCTCGTTTTTTTCGCTCAAGGTGGCTGTCAATCCAATATTATCTTCGATGAGGATGTCATTCTCGATACATGTGCGTACACAATAAGCTGTTTTTGATTCGATGATGGTGGCTGTTTTGTCCATATGTTTTTTACCATTTCATTTATTACGAGCATGATTCTCGATATACTTGCTGATCTGTTCGAAAAATCCAGAACTGCAGCCTTGCCTTAGTCCTTTATTTGGTTTAAAATTCTCGGGGAACTGGTTGTCATGTATTTCATTTAATAATTATATAGCAGTCAGTTTTATATAGAAGAGATTTGATTTAATAGCTGAGGGTAAGTGCGGGTAGCCAGATATGGCAAAAATTCCACCGAGCGATTGCCGGTATAAGCAATCCCACACTTACTGACCAACGCCTTCGGGCGAATGACTTAGTAAGCGGAAGGGCACTCTTATGTCCTAGTACTAAGAAATCGACACCAAAGGCGAATAAATCAAGTAAATGGTCAACGGCAAGTATGTAAGTAAATGGTACAGCAGGCAAGAAGGAACCACTGCATTAAAGATTCAATTGGATATCTCTAGTACAATCATCATGACAATGATAACTAAAAGAAAAAAAGAAACAGATCATGGGAATTGGAGCCCAAGATTGGACAGGGCAGAAACAGACAAGGACCACCAGTGCGTTAACCAGCGAAACCCTTATGAAACATCGAAACAAGACAAGTAAAATTATCCAAAGCAAAAATAGGTACGTGTAACGTCAAAAGCATGTATCAACCTGGTGAAATGCATAACATCCTTTAAGAAATGAGAAGAATAATTATAAATATATTAGGTGTAAGCAAAATATGGTAGCTTAAATCATTATATCTTTAAACAGAAACTGGCACCTTATATTACTCGGGAAACATTGACAACCAGCATATACGTGGAGTATCAATTATTGTCGATGCAGAGGTCAACAAGTCAATAGAGGGTTTTGTTCCAATCTCAAAAAAAGTGACGCTACCACAAATGTTTACATCACACACAAAACTAAATTAGATCAAAGTCCTAATTTGATCCACCAATAACGGTTGCAACAGAAGATTAAGTATAAAAATTCTACCAACAAATTGAAGATGCGCTGAAAATAACAATCAACAGGGAAATCACGGTAGTATCTTCTGTATAGCCCCATCTTTTTAAATTTGACCTTTTAATGATGCGATGGTTTTTCATGTGGTGTAGGGTAATTGATAGACCGCGTCCTTTCTTTCTTTTGACACCAGCAACCGACGCTTTCCTTAGAGTTTTAAAAGACGTTGTCGTCTTTCAACGGTGGTTTCTATTGAAGAAATGATACTAATGAAGTTTCTATGAGAATTTAAACTTAATAGGTGCCTTCGCTGGTCAAACATAGGACAGCGTGGTTCTCTGTCTCGTTTGCTCTTCTCGACCTAAGAGATCACTTTTCTTTTTAAATCTTATTTAATGATTTAACTAGGCATATAAAAATTTTTGCACTTTTTGACCGAAAATTCTAACATTCACTGACATTCACTGCATTAACCCCTAACTGACTCAGACCAATCGGTAGATTTTCCTCCACAAAATGTCAATTTTCTTTTTAAAATCACTCCGCCATAGAAACTGTTTCATATGTTGTTTTTTACTATAATAATCAATTCAAGCCTAGACTGAACACTTGATATGCATACCATTCAAATTATTGTTATTAAAATTTACTGATAATTTTTTTTTTAAATAGAAAAAGTATTTTTTTGATTTTTATACTCATCTTTCATACTTTCATCTAAAATTAGAAAAAAATTTTTAATCAAAATGTTTTATTTGAATACTATCAATATTTTTACCTTTTGGAGAGCACTTTAAAATTAACAAGTATGCACATAGAGAATGGGATAATAAATTATGCCCTAAAAGATTTGGCACAAGATATTTATCGAATTTTTTTAAAGAAAAAATTTAGTTAACCAGAAACTAGTTATTATAAGATTATAACTTAACTAAACTATACGACAGAATTATGTGGATAAGCCAATTCTCCCCTACCCTACGTAAATTTCTTTGAATGTCTGTCATCAGCTTCTGGACGAATTTCTGATGAATGTATCTGAGTTTTTCACAAATTTGTCATGTTAGTTGTTTCTTGTTTCCGCTTTCATGATAAATATTCCTAGACAGTAAAACTCAAAAATTTTCTAGTGATCGAGCCTGCGTCAAGTTTGGATGATTATCATTTTTGAGAACAAAGGTTTTGTAGTGTTGTAGCAAAATATTCGTGAGCAAATTAAAGAAATTCGAAAAGGTACTTATCATCATAGCTCTGACTAATAAAAGTTTCACCAACCCCCCACTCTTAACACCAAAAATCCTACCAAACAAGGATTTCATCTATAAATTTTACTTTATCGTTATGTCTAAAATTGTCAGGGCATTTTTCTACATTGTCCGTATAAACTCTATCTTCTTCTTCTTCGGGTTTAACATCATCCTTTTATCTTTTTCTGGGCGGCCTACTAATCTTCTACCATCTAGTCTCTTAAAAAACACTGTCTTTAGCACTCTGTTTCCTCTGATCTTACCACATGACCTGTTTATCTTATAAAGTTAGCTTTTATATGTCTGACGATGTTTTCAGTACCACACAGAGTCAATAATTCAGCATTATGGCTCCTTCCCCACTTTTCCATCAACTCATCTTTGTGAGGGCCAAATGTGATTCTGAGAACCTTCCTTTCAAATAACAGCAGCAGATGTAGAGTCCATGTTTTACTTTTATATGTAACAATTATTGGGCAAATAATTGACATGTACGTAGAGTCTTAATTTCGATTGTCTTTTCAGCTATTTAGATCTTAAAATTGATGATAGGAAGTATAAAGCTATATTTCCCGCAGCTATCCTTGCTGAGAAATCGTTTTTATGTGGTTGTCATCTGTGACTTATGATCATAATCTACGCTGTTCGTATAAAATCCATCGCGTCATTTTATTTTACAATTACTTAAAGTGAAATACTTTTTTTCGTCATCTAAAGTAATAATTTTTTCATTGGCAAAATGTACTCGGCTGAGTTGACGACAGCATCTTGATATATGAAGAAGTTGCGCCTTGAGATTATTTGGAGCGCTTACATCTCTTTTGATATTTAAGACCATTTCTCCTCAATTCCAAAGATATCGTACTTTTAGAAGATCTATATTGACAAGTCAGTTTCGTCGTTGACATTTCAACCTGGGTTTTTTACTCTTTTTACCAATCTCTCTGACCTCTGTGCATTAATTCACTTTTTGTAAAATTCAGATTCAGAAAGAAGATTAGGCGTTAGATCGTAGATGGCCCGCGGATGACCGTAGATGTAATTATCTCGATTTCTGGTTAACTACTCGTTTTATAGGGACAAACCCCCTTACAAAGTTACAATTCTTCGGACATATGCGAAATAAATCCAGATACGCTCTCCTTCAAGCCATCATGCAAGAAAAAAATATTTAAAAAACGAGGTGCAGGAAGAAGAAGAATATCTTGGTTAAAGAACCTCAGAATCTGGTTCAATACAACATATGTGCAGCCTTTCTGCACTGTTGCAGATAAGATAAAGATTACCATGATGATCGCCAACATTCGTAACGGATAGGCACATCAAGAAGAAAAAGATCTAATATTAATATTATGTTTTCTTGTCCTAAAAACGTCTGGTGATTTAGACAAGTGAAATTCCCAGAACTTTACAACCCTATAGTAGTAGTAACAGTAGCTTTTAAATGAAATAAGGGATGACCAGACCAGACCAGACCGGACCAGACCTATATTTAAATTAAGTAGGTATAAAAAAGAGACCGGACTAGAAATAAAGATTCATAAGGCAAAAAGCTAACGGAGGCAAGGGCTAAAGAAATCATACACACAATTAAATTAGAGGACGATATTGAAACTGTATAAAGTTTCACATATTTGCGAATTGCATTAAGTATGGATGAGACACAAGAACCAGAAATTCAAATAAGATTAGTAAAATGAAACACTTCCTATTTCCTATATAAAGATATAAAGAAGCCAAAAATAAATTCTGGGAACAAAAATGTGTCCAAGTTAAAAATTTAATTGGTGGTTGTCAGACTACGGAAGTATGGAAAACTATCACTAATCTAAAGAAAAACACCTTTATCGCCTTAAGCAACTTAATTCCGATAGAAAAGTGGTAAAATCACTACAAATTTACTATAAGAGTCCAGATTAGAACATATGGGAGAGGAATACAGTATAGAGAGACAAACAAATAGTAGCATTAATATTACTAACAACGAGGTTCGTACTGCGTTAATTAAAATGAAAAACGGGCGATCTCCAGGACCTGGCAATATAGCTGTAGAGCAGGAGCTCCATTCTTAATAGAGCGAATAACTTTTCTAATGAATCAATGCTGCCAACAAATTAAAGTACCATTTCACCAAGTGTCAATTTTTGAAAGGGGTAATAGAAAAGATCCTAACTGCTACAGAGGACCAAGTGTCCTACCTGCTTTCGGGAGATTGTTTGGAAAGATAATAAATGGAAAAATACAAGATAATGCGGGACATCTAATAAGCGAAGACCAAAGTGGATTTACGCCTGGTAGATCGTGCACTGATAACTTGTTTATACTCCAACAATTAATAGAAAAAGAATATCGGTTGGTACCGAAGTACATCTAGCTTTCATCGACCTAAAAAAGACGTATGATGTGATTAAAAGACTTAAATGGTGGCAAGCTTTACAAGAACTCGGCATTAGTCCACATCTTTTATAATCTTTTAGATTAACTTTCAAAGCTTTCAGAGCCAATTAAAGTAACTAAAAGACAAGATAATGATACAGTATGTCACCCTTACTATTTAATTTATATATTGAGGCGGCCCTCCAAAATTTGGAAAACCACTGCCAGGAAATGGGATCCCTTAACTTTTTGCGGATGACCAAATCGTACTTGCTCAAGATTCTTATCATCTAGAATTTATGATAAAGCATCTATACAGAGAATATGTAAAATGGGGTTATAAGTCAGCATAAAGAAAACAGAATATTTAGTTATGAATTCAGACGCAAGGTTTGAAGTGTTAATAGACAAGGATGTGGAAATCAAACAAGCGGAAAAAATAAAATATTTAGGTGCACTCATTGATAAAAATGGCTTGGAAGAACGAAATTAAACAGCGAATTAATCAGAGACATAAAATTGTAAGATGTCTGAATTTCTTATGTTGGGATCGCAACATTTCCAAAAGGAATAAAAAAAAGGGCAAACCATGGTTGAATCAGTTCTTTGTTTTGGCTCTGTAGTACGGACAATTAATGCACATCTGAAGAGAAGATTGTTGGCAGTTAAAATAAATTATTTGAGAAGAAATGTTAGAAGATCAAGGCTGGAAAGGAAGACCAACGAATTTATAAGAAATAACATGAATACTACAGAAACGGTCATTGACATAATAGAAAGAAAAGGTTTAAAATGGTTTGGACACCTATTGAGAATGCCGGACGAACGTTGGCCACAAAAACTTTACAGATAGAAGCCCCTTGGAAGAAGAAAAAGAGGTAGACCTCGACGCTCATGGCATGAAGAATTAGAAGAGCGATGGAATTGAGAGGTTTGGGGAGGAGCATGCCTTGGACAGGAAGGATTGGTGGAGGAAAACGAGAATACGGCGATAGCCGTTTACAAAATGTAATATATTTACAAGTTGGATTATATCATATATATAACTCCCTATTTTTTACTCGTCCAAATTTTCCGCTCTAAAAACATACACTGGAGATCAAAAGTCATTATCTACAAAACTATTAAATGAACAATTATATGACCAATAGCATGTTATGGATATAAGGCATGCGTAATGACAGAAAACACACAAAGAACGCTGCAAGTATTTGAAAGAGAAGTCCTGTGGAAGATATTTGGACCTATACACGAAAACGGAGTATCACCGATCTCAGAATTAGTTAAACTTTAAACACTTCAATGGGCTTGGAATTTAGTGAGAACGAAGACCAGCAGATTGCCAAAACAAACTCTAAATAGTAATATATAGGGCTTAAGACCAAAGGGAAGGTCACGTAAAAGGTGAAAGAATAAAGTGGCAGCGGACGCGCAAAATTTGCTAGACGTAAGAGACTTAAGAAGATCTGCGTGGCACCAGCAAGGTTGTAGGCATAGTTTGGAGAAGACCCAGAATCTATTTGGATTGTAGCACCATTGTATATAGAGAGAGAATATACGCAAGGAGATGTTATAATAGAATATTAATAATATTACAAACAAAATATGTTAGTAAATACAAAATACTTTTCCTATCATAATTCATAATAATTGTGTAATTTTATTTCATATATTTCCGCATTTTGAATTTCTAATGATATTATTATTTACAAGTATTGAATATTTTGTTTATTAGTAGTTGAAGTACCACCTGTTTCCGACAGCAATTTATATTGATTGCCTATTTTTATTATCGGCACTTGCGTCAGAAGCAATAGATACGTGCTTAATTTAAAAGTATTTACTATAATTCGAACTAGACGGGGCATTTAAGAATAATATTACATTTATTACTTTATGGCCTTGTTTTCGTTGTTATCTGTATGATTAGGTGCAACTTGATGGCTTGATATCCAAAGTCATCATTTACTCGTACAGCTAAACGCTTTTAACATGCCTAATCTAAATCGCTGTTTTTGACAAATATTTTAGGAACGGAATATAAGCGTATTTAAAGCATATTAATAGTTTGGGACATTTTTATAGTATTTTTTTATGAAAATAGGGCCCGTTTTTAATGATAATATTTACTTTACCTATATATATATATATATATATTATTATATTATATATTATATACAGTAACCACGAAGATGTACCAGAAGTCCTTCCGGAAGAGGTAGAATCGACAATTTTAAAAATGAAAAGCGGTAAAGCAGCTGGAATTGATGGCATAACAGTGGAACTGCTTAAATACGCTGGCAAAAAGACGTGGAGCATCTTAGCAGGTGTATTCACGAACTGTCTAAGATCAAGATGCATACCAGACCACTGGAATACAGCAAACATAATTTTGATCCATAAGAAAGGTAATAAAGAGGAGATTAAAAACTACAGACCTATAAGTCTACTACCAATCATATACAAGATATTCACAAAAATCATCAACAACAGATTAACAAATGCATTAGATGCTGCACAGCCAAGAGAGCAAGCTGGCTTCAGAAGTGGATTCAGTACCATGGATCATATCCATACGCTTCGAGAACTAATGAGTAGAGCTAAAGAATATGAAATACCGCTAGCATTAACCTTCATAGATTTCGAGAAGGCTTTCGATTCTATATATCCCAAGGCAGTAATAGAAGCTTTGACCAACCAAGGCATTGACAAACCTTACATAGAAACTTTAGCAAATATATACAGACAAGCAAAAGCTAAGGTAAAAATTTATGAAAACACTCCAGAATTTCCCACTACTAGAGGCGTCCGACAAGGAGACTCTATATCACCAAAGCTCTTCACTGCAACTCTAGAAAATATATTCAGCAAAATGAACTGGCAAAACAAAGGCCTATGCATTGATGGAGAATACCTCAACCATCTAAGATTTGCAGACGACATCGTTCTAATTGCTAAAAATCCTGCAGAACTACAAGAACTTATAAGCGACCTAAATGCAGCTAGCAATGAAGTTGGCCTAAAAATGAACTTGACAAAAACAAAAACCATGTACAACGAGCTAGTGGATGTCCAAGATGTAATAATAAATAATACTGCACTGGAGACAGTAGACGAGTATATATACCTGGGACAATTAATACATAAATCTGGCTCATTACTCCCAGAAATCAACAGAAGAATGAAACTGGCTTGGGCAGCTTTTGGTAAAAATTCAGTTATATTCAAATCTAGGATGCCACTCCACCTGAAGAAAAAGGCATTCGATCAATGTATACTACCAGTCATGACATACGGCTGCGAAACTTGGACACTAAAGAAAGATATAATAGCTAAACTCAAAGTCACTCAAAGGTCAATGGAGCGATGCATGTTAGGTATAACCAAGAGAGATCGAAAAAGAATAGAATGGATCAGACAGAAAACGAAGGTCACTGATGTAATCCACCGAATAAAATCTTTAAAATGGCAGTGGGCGGGACATGTAGCAAGAAGAACTGACAATAGATGGTCCACTAGAATTACTCTGTGGTATCCAAGAGGAGTCAAGAGACCAAGAAGACGTCCAAATTTAAGATGGGACTATGACATAAGAAAACAAGCCGGTACAACATGGCACAGAAAAGCGAATATTAGACAGTCGTGGGCAGACATGAAGAACGACTATGTAAGGGAGGCTGCACCATAATTGGTAGAATACGCTGATAATGATGATGATGATGATGATATATATATATATATATATATATATATATATATATATATATATATATACATATATATATATAATATATATATATATATATATATATATATATATATATATATATATATATATATCTAACATTATTATCAAACGCACCAGTCTTCCGGGTTGAACCGCGTCGATATCCATTTTGCCGAGCTTTCGGCATCCTTTCTGATGCCTTCCTCAGGGCTTCCGAGGTCTCAGTCTCCCGAGTGCCCCAGACACTACTACACTGTTCACTGACCACTGAGCTGTCACTACTGTGACATCATAATTTATCTTTTTAATCTCAAACGGAAAAGAAAAGAAAAATTTAGTACTTGCAAATCACGTTTGTCATGTGGAGGAGCAAGTAAATAAAATCAATAATAGTAAAAATTATGAAATTAAATTTTAAGTCATCAGGCAGGCTGCAATTAACTTATGAAACGTCAATAAAGGGATATTATTTAAATTTTTTAAAAATATATGCATAAAAGTAGAAAAATCATAGAAAAAGCATTATAATTTCTTTTTCTAGCTTGATGGTACCTGCCTAGAATTTGGACTTATTTCATTTTCTGATTTTTTAGTGCCTACGAAATGAGCACTGCAAATTATATTATAAGATTTTGGAGTTCAATCTGAACCGTCAGCACTAAAAAATAAAAAATAACGGTTTGATATATACACCTATTTTAACTGCATAAAAATGAGGTTATGTACTATTTGTAATCATAATAATATGTACTCTTTTGAAACCTATAAAAACTAATTACTATTTAAATGGGAATAAGACATAATTAAAGATTAAAATACGTTTATTGACGTTTTAACCTTTAATTGTGGCTTATTCCCATTTAAATAGTAATTACATTAAAATGCCACAAGAAAATAGCTTCAGAACAATACTTATACTCAGCAAATACGAACATATTTTAATAAAATGTTGACATACAAAAATACATTAGTTATGAAAATGTCATAGACAATTTCTTTTTTAATTATAACACATAAATACTTTACACTTTATACATTTGTGTAAACTTTTTTGTACATATTATCACTATTGGCGATAATTTTGCCATGTGTGTCCAATGTTGTCCTTACAGAATTTAAAGGTATCTCTTGCTGTCTTCCAGTAATCTCTCTTATTCTTTTTGTTGGTGTTGGGGTTTTCTTCTTGGCTAACACAGGTAGAGTTCCTTAATGATTAGACGTTGGAGTCCCATTTTGTCCTACGGGACGATCTCTCTTGGTAGTGACTTCCCAAATTTACATTATTCTTCAGAAACGGCTTGTTTAAAGTCAAATAATGGCAATCTACGTCAGGGTATCTATGCGTTTACAACACATAGATCCAACATTTGAAAAAAAAATTCGTTTACGCCATTTTCTTGATCTTAGATGGAATCTGTAAAGCCCCAGCATCGAGTCTAATAATTCCACTACTCTAATCAGCTGATGCTGCTGCAATGAATGCTAAAAGATAAGAGTATAGAACAACAAAGCATAAATAAAATCAACAAAGAGGTCTCAAAAGCAATTAGAAAGGACATAAGGGCATATAAAAATGAGAAAATCTCGCAGACAATCGAGCACAACAAGAGCATGAAGATATTAAGAAGGAAATTGACGAACAGCAGAAAAGAAATCATCAGACTTAAGGGAAAGAATGGCAAACTAACGTCCAACAGAGACGAAATGCTAGAGATAGTAGAAGACTTCTATAAAACACTATACACAAATAAATTGGACTTAAACCCGACAGAACATACAGAACAAAAAATTATGAATCAAGGTTCAGAAGATATTCCCGACATATCAACGGCTGAAATTTACCATGCTCCAAAGAAAATGAAAACAAACAAAGCACCAGGAGAAGATGGAGTAGTGGCGGATGCGCTAAAAATCGGAGGCTCTGCTTCAATCAAGCAGCTCTTTAATATATGCTTAGAAAACCAAGCAATACCAGCTGAATGGAATAATTCTATAACGCTCCTCATGCATAAGAAAGGAGATCAAACAGACCTCGAAAACTATAGGCCAATCAGTCTTCTAAGTCACCTGTATAAATTATTTGCTCGAATTATCACTGCCAGAATTGAGAACAAACTAGAAACATGCCAACCAAGAGAAAAGGCAGGTTTCCGCCCTGGGTATGGTACAAATGACCATCTAACTTGTCTAAAGGCCCTACTTGAAAAAACTATAGAGTACAACCGGCCACTAGTTCTAGTATTTGTTGACTATAAAAAAGCCTTTGACACTAACGAGATGGTAGCTATCTTAAGAGCTTTGAGATATTGTAGAATCGACTACCGATATACCAGAATTATTCAACATATATATGCAAATGCCACAACAGCAATAAACCTCCACACCCCTACTCAAAAAATAAAAATAAAAAGGGGAGTTAGACAAGGAGACAACATGTCACCAAAACTATTCAATGCCGTAATGCAGCATGCATTCCAGATGTTAGAATGGGAAAACAGAGGTTTGAGTGTCGATGGCGAAAGGCTGAACCACCTAAGATTTGCAGATGACATAGTTCTAATAACCGACGACTTAAAGGAGGCCAACGAAATGCTACAAGATTTACAACGAGTCTCCCAAAAAGTAGGGCTGGAAATAAACTTTGCGAAAACTAAAATGATGACCAACTTAGTACCTAGTGGACCATTGAAACTAGAAAACTGGCATATTGAAACGGTTGACAAATACATATATCTGGGCCACGAAATACAAATAAGTAGAGACAACCAAACATGCGAATTATCTAGAAGAATAGCTTTAGGATGGGCAGCCTATGGCAAGCTAAAAGACGTGTTTAAGCAAAACATCCCAATAAAGCTAAAGAGAAAAGCATTTAACCAGTGCGTACTTTCGGTGCTCACTTATGGAGCTGAAACACTGACATTGACTAAAGCATCAATAAAAAAGTTACAAGTAGCACAACGAAAAATGGAAAGATCTATGATTGGCGTAACTTTGAGAGACCGAATACGAAATGATGAGATACGGCGAAGAACTGGAGCGGAAGACGTCATAAAACGGATTACGAAGTTGAAGTGGAAATGGTCAGGACACGTCGCAAGACAGAGAGACAACAGATGGACAAAGAAGATTTTAGAATGGCGGCCAAGGGCAGACAAGCGAAATCGTGGAAGACCACTTACCAGATGGACGGACGACATTAAAAGAATAGTGACAAACTGGATCGCAGCTGCACAGGACACAGAAGAGTGGAGACATCTTGAGGAGGCCTATGTTCGACAGTGGACAAATTTGACTATGTGATGATGAATCAGCTGATTATAAACTTCAACAGCTTGAAGGCATGGAATCTCTTTGTACGTTTTTTCTATTTGAAAATACCTACGCTTTGTGGTTCTAGGTTCAATACAAACGTAAGTTTATAACATATTTAATGGCTTATTATCCAAACAAGTTATTAGATGTTTACGTCTTTAATAAGGGCAACTTTTTCTACAATGAAACCACGTTCTTTTTTCGAATGGGATTCCTGACTTTGGAACATGGTTTAATCGAATTGTACCTAAAGGCAACAATACATTTTTTGTAAGATAAATTTATAATTTTGGACTATTAAACCAGTTATCAAAAAATATTTTATGAATAACGTTCTTCGACATTGTCTCTGTCAGTCTAGTGACAATATTTCTACTGACTCCTAAATCAGACGTTCCATTTGAAAAAGTATTGCTTTGTTCATCAGAAAAAATATCAAAGTCATAACTAAAACCTGATATGTATTTGATTTTTGTATCAATACTTGTGAGGTTTTACTGGATTATATTGTTTAAGGTGATGCCGGCAATTCGTAGGGATAATTTGTTCGTCAACAGCTAAATGTTTCTCCTTGGGAACCAGCAAAAGGCGTTGTTTAATCTTATCTAATAGAGGTCGAATTTTGAACCGTTTATCATGGCCGAGATTACCAACAGAACGGTGTCACTATTATCACTGAAATGAAGGTGTTGTTTTATAATTTTTCATCTATTGCAGGTCATAGATTCAAATACTTGTGGTTGACCTACAGTTGCATTTCAGTCAAGTCTAGATAATGGTAATTTCACCAATGGCATCAATATTATATTATAGTTCCTATGAATTACTCCATTTCGTTTTCGCTAATATTAGCAGGATTATGTTATCCTGCAGAGCGTTTATGTTTGATTGTTCAATAATTATGGATATTCATTCTTTTGGAAACAAAAAAAAAATCTGCAGTAGTTTTGAACTCAAGTGTACATTTTGGTAGCTCTACAACGCATTTTTAATGCATAATTAATTTTAATAAAATGCTTTAAATGGCCTTGTTCCCATAAACTTGTTCAGGATTCCTTTATTCTTTCTTTAGAAATTTCTTTATTCATTGCTATGACTATCATCAGACTAAGACTGACGTTATCGAGAAATATACTCATTAACGGAATCTGAACCTAATTCGTCTTCACTTAGTTCTTTATTAAAAGGAATATACTCATTATCTGAATCTGAACAAACATCTTCTTCACTTAGTAGTCCATCGCCAGGAATATAATTAAAGTATTTAGATGAGCCATAAAGCTTCCCAGGATCCATTGTAAAAACAAGAACCAAGTGGTAATATTTCTAAAACGGTATAACTACAAAAAGATTAAATGCATTTGAAACCATTTATGAATTTTACAGATTTATACTAATTTAGACGGAATGTATACTAAAACCATATGTTGTAAGGCCAGATAATAATGTAAAATTCGATGTAAAAAAATATTTCCACAACAAAAAATTATACTTACTTTCTCCAAATAATTTTTCCAACAAATAAATTCATTATTTCGATTAAAAATATTGCTTTAAATTGGAATCATACATAAGGTATGGTTCATTCACTACATGACTTCATTTCTTTCGACTGGTAGGCAACCAACACTTTTGAAATTTTTAAACTATGAAAGGTTTCGTATGTGGTAGAGGGTTAAAATGCATATGTCCCCCCACTTATCTGTTTTTTGTTTACGATTTACTCTGAAGTTACCAAATTTGAAAGTTTAGATAATTAGAATGGTATATGATGAGTCGGTTTGAAGATTTCCGGTCTGGAAGTTAGAATGGTAGAAAAAGAATTGATTGTACAATTTGACGTTTATTCTGAACAATATGACGTTTATTAAAAACATTAACATTCGAATTACTTCACCAAATTTTACTATTTTCTTTTTATTTTTAGCACCTCCCTCGTATGAGGAAGTTATGAAAACATCAATCCAAGTTGTCGGAGAAACCTCCACACCACCATACTCACCGCCTCCACCACCAAGCCAGGTTGTAATAGTTGTGCCTCCAACAACAAGGTCGCAGTAATTTAAACAGCTTCCATTTTTGTACATATTCGAGAATAATGCTCAATAGTCATTGGAGTAGCTCTTAACTCATAAAATTAATTTATTGTAACATTTGGAAGATAGGGAATTTAGTTGTCTCGAGTGAATTACTCCACAATGTTAATTATTAGAATAAAAATGTAAATAAATGCCAAACCAAGAGTTATTAGTTTCTTAGAACTTTTATGATTACTTAATATTTAATCCTTTTCCATCAAATGTATATGCTTTTGCACGGTATCAGACGATGCTTATGTCCCGAAAAATTATTTTAGATACATTATGTTTCAGCAATGTAAATACATATTGGACTGAATTATGTTAAAAAGCTTTAAAAACTTACTAATATGTACCTATCTTCCAATGAAATGTACTTTGAAAAGAAGTAATAACTGTGATTTTCAAATTTAGTTTGTAAGGAAATTTAATATTTAATAAATTTTTAAAATTATTATATATTCATATGCACCATAGTTTTCTTCTTCTTTTACCAAAGTATAACTAGTTTCGACAGCAGTATTTGAAAGAGAGTAACCCTTTGTAATAGATATAATAATTAATTAATTAAATTTTGTTATAATTAAATACAAAAATTATGTAACAATATAAGATATCTGAAATAAAAATAAATAGAGATATCCTTTCTTAGAAATTGAACATATATCCTAAGAAATTATATCCACATCAAATTTTTAAATGAAATTAAAGATTGTGTAACCATACGAAACATTTTTGATAAAAAGTTATATAAACGTTAGGCAATAAAAAGTTTCGTGTCTCTGCAAGTGGTATAGTATTAAAGTTTCCTAAACAAATACAAAGACCTTATCGAAGTTAATGTATAAATCAACATAGCAGACTAGAACATAAAAACGTTTAAATAAAATATATCTTTATTATAGTGACATTGTCTTAACCCTACACTGCGCAATTTTTTTTATTTTTGTAAAACTTTGAAAACTGAATAAAAACAATGAGCTGATTGACGGAAAAATATTTAAAAAAAAATTATATGTTCATTTTTTTTAGATTTGATAAAAATAATAAGTGATTCATAAATGCATCATGGCGTGTATAATAACTATTATGTAAACTATACAGAGTGACCCAAAAGTCTGGAAACGTCCAATTATCTCGTACATTGCTAGTAATAATTGTACAAAATTTAAGATACACCTATTTTGGGATACGGAGATTTGAGATTCCATATTTAATATTTGCAATGTTGCCAGATTTGCTGTTTCTCTTATATTATTATTAACTTTGGTTTTTCAAATTTATCACCCTGTATATTCAGTCATTATTGGAATCTCCTATTCAATACGAATTCAACCATACGTAATACTTATTATTTTATGTAGTTTGGAAGATCTTGAATACATAAAACATAAAGTCTGGCAACGCTTAATTGTTTCAATAAATTTTTTAATAGTAACTATTTTTAACTACAATAAAATATAACAATTGATAGATTACAACATTTTTTAACATAATGGTTACTTTATCAAGTGTTCAAAACGTGCTCCATGTGAGTTGACAGTACCCTAATCGATGGTAGAATGCGAATCAATTTTTCCATGATGGTCTAGAAATTATTCGAGATTCATCAATGTTTCGTTGCCTTAGTTCTGCAAGACTTGCTGGTTTAGTTTTGTAAACTGAATTTTTTAAGTATCCCCAAAAAAAAATAATCTTTAGGATTGAAATCAGGTGAACGTGGAGACCATTTAATTCTACCTCGTCTACCGATCCATCGTCCTGGAAATATCTTTTCTACATAACGCCATATTAAGATCGAGTGACGAAATACTCCTGAGTGCTACATTCCGGGAAGGACCCGATAGGAGAAGGTCAGTTGCTCGCCCAAGAAAGAGATGGAAGGACGCAGTAGCCAGTGATCTACGCAAAATGGGAATACAGCAATGGGAAATAACTGCCTAGGACCGACAACAATGGGGGAAAATAGTAAATGCGGCCAAGAGTCACATAGACTTGTAGAGCCAAATGATGATAATGATGATGATGGGTCATTTTCAGTTCCAGTGTAGATTTCAAATTTATAGCAATCACCAGAAACGCCACTGAAATAAATAACTTATAACCCGATTTCTGGGGTTTAGCGGCAAGTATTGTTTCATGTGATGGCGAGCTTTGGTTGCACATATCTGTCCATCAATACTAAAGAGATTCTTCCAGAGGCAAAGATGATAACTTTTCAGATAAGAAAATTATGACAGGCCGATGTTTATATAACTTGTCAGTCACATTAGTAGCTGCGTTTTCATTAAAATGTAAAAACGACCTAATTGTTTCCAAATGCTTTTGATTTATACAATTTTTAACTATCTCAATACCTACTTCTGCACTCCAGTATGTTCTGATGTTTGTTATGTTTATTACTGACGTCAATATGCATATTTCTAAATATTTATTTTAATCCTTGACCGAATATTTTAATGGTTTGGATTGATCCTTTTGGACACTATACTGGATAGTCTCATCTACAATTTTATACATAATTGTGTCATCGAAATAGTATTTAAGTTAATTCCTTCCAGATATTAGGAATATTATCGTTTCCTTTAAAATTAGATGGCACCTGACCAATTTTCTTATTTTTCCATGCTAGCTGCTTAATTTTTAAAACTTTATTTTTTCATTCTGCATGGATTCATGGTTTTCATTTTCGCTGAGTTCGCATGTGTCTTGGTTATTATCAAACGAATTTCCTTGCAAATTACCATCGGTCTCACCAACAGAAACATATTTCATCAACATTAGTGTCGTTCATATATTTTTCTAACATCTCATTTTTAACTGGCTTTCATCAATTTCATCATTATTTAAATCATTCAGTGTAACTCGTTTGGCACTCTCGATAAATATTAAAGGCATCTGAAAGATAAAAAAACATCTGTTATTCGCTCCGTGCGTGACTGATGCGACACCTACCGCCTTCATCTGACAATTCTGGAGTCCCAATTTTCAGGTTAAATATATGACATATGTTTGACATTGTTAAATACATGCGAAATTGACAATTGTTAATAAATTAGTTTTTTAACTATATTTTTGAGTTTATGTACAAAATAAATGTAGTATTAAAAACTGAGTTTCTCAAAATTCATCATAATATATCTTTTTAACTCCAAACGGAAAAGAAAGCGAAAAATCTAGTACTGGCAAATCAAGTTTTTCACGCAAAAGGGCATATAATTAAAAACAATAATAGTAAAAGTTATGATATAAAAGCTAAAGTCATCTGCAGTTAGCTTGAAGCCTTATGAAATATCATTCAAGGTAAATTATTTAAATTGTTCCTATTTCAATTGCATAAAAATGAAATTATGTGATATTTACTTTTTGATATTAATAGCACGAATTCATCTTTTTCTTTTCTCTAATTTATATGTAATCTTTGGGAACCTATAAAAACTACACTCACTGTTTTTGCTATTATTAGCACAATTAAATACGCAACATGCATTTGCATACATTTTTGATAAAACTTATGCGTAAAAATATTTTGTCCAATATTCCAATTTTGTCATATTTCGCCGCTACGCACGCTGGCATCGTTTCAATGTACCCCTACCATGGTCACGCACGGAGCGAATATGCTCGCTGAGTCAAATGTCAAATTTTAACAAATAGGCATAAATAAACATCCATTTCAACAGATCATAACAAATATATTGTCTACGTTTTCAAAAGAAACCAATGAACTAATGGGAATTAGATTATACTTTTTCAATTTTTATAAGTGAAAACAGTAGTCAAATATCACATTTAACGGACATAAATTAGCAGTCAATATCTGGCGACACAGTATAAAGTATGGTTATGTTATACGATCAGCACAATGACGTATAATATATAGACTAAGCAGTCCCCTATTCTCGCTGTATAATCGGGTGTCCGAAAGATATCCGCTCAATGTTGAAGGTATGTTTACCAAAACAGCGGCGTGCTCATTTATATGTTAATGACAATAATTATTTTTTTAATTAAAATTAAATATTTATGATTTCTTTGTGTTCCCGTCTATAAGAAAAATAATTATTTTGATAAAATACTATGGCATTTTACTAAAATAGTAAGTAAATAACTCTCAACGATTTAAAATAAAATTTGCTTGTCACATAAAATATGTAAA
Organism: Diabrotica balteata; assembly: GCA_918026665.1. Taxonomy (NCBI): domain Eukaryota; kingdom Metazoa; phylum Arthropoda; class Insecta; order Coleoptera; family Chrysomelidae; genus Diabrotica; species Diabrotica balteata. The sequence continues at coordinate 28,758,419 of OU898281.1, read as the reverse complement.
CACGCAAAATGGAGAAAATGTTTTCATACGTCCATGATGTTTTCAAACACAAGATCAACTTCGTGATGCTTCGTAAGAAATCATGAACTTCGTGCATCTTCGTATCAAAACAATAAACAATAACAAAGGTACTCATGTTGTGGACACTTTTTAAAGCGTTCACCGGGTCTATATATTATACGTCATTGGATCAGCATCTATATTTTTATGTTAAGATACGACACTTGAATGAATCATCATGCAATGGGCAATGGAGCAAAATCTATTTACTCTGAGGAGTTATGGGATATCATTGCGCAGTGTAGGGTTAAATACAAAAAAGTACATAACGATGACGTTACATAAATGTATATTTTTTATAGTAATAAAGTTGGGATATGGGTAAAAAGTAGATTAACAAATAATAAATGTTAACTATTAGGGAAAGAAATTCTTCTACTTCTTCTTCATCTTTATAAACAATTCTGTTTGTTCATTGGTGGACTAATATCTCTGTAAATGGTTCCTACACTATCTTTTGCACGATCGTCCGATACTTCTTTTGCCGATTGGTGATTTACCTCTTGCTATTTTGGCCACATGGGTCTCCCCCATTTTGCTTATGTGGTTATTCCATTCTTTTGTTCTTTTTAGTGTCCACTCGTTTATACACTGTAAGCTACATTTTCTTCTAATGTATTCACTTCTCTTTCGATCTCAGCGCATTTCCTGTAATTCTGCTAGGTATTCTCACCTCTGCCACTTTCAGTAGCCTTTGTGTTGTGGCTATATCGGGTTTTGTTTTTTCTTAATGCCATCAATTTCTATTTTACATTTGATTAAATATTTGCTGATAACTATTGTTTTAGTTTTGTGAGAGGAGACTGTCATATTAAATTATTTTGCTCTTAAGTTAAATCTGTGGACTAGTCTTTGCAGACCGTCTTTATCTTGGGCTCTTAATATTTCGTCGTCTATGTAACAGTGTATTTTTATTTGTTAGTTTTCCATTCTGTATCCTCTTCCTTTTTTAACACTTTTAATGATTTTATCTATGCTTAAATTAAAGGGCATAGGGCTTAATGAGTATTATTGTCTTATTTCGCTGCCTATTTCTATAGGCTCTGTAAGTTGTCCATCTATTCTTAATTCCATATTGTTGTTCTGGTAGATATTTTTAATATTTTGTTATGATATTTAGACCTAGCTGCCCGCACAACACGCAAACTAGAAGAAATGTATACCACCTTGTCAAATGCGTCAAAAAATATGGGCCTGCAAGTAAATGAGGAGAAAACTAAGATAAGGGTATCAACACTCAACAATAAAGCCAGAAACATCGGCCACCAGTTTACTGTTGATTACTCTACCTTTGAAGTGGTGGACAAATTCACATACTTAGGCTCCCTGATGACCAAGGAGAACGTCGAGATTTAATCCTTTTAACCCTAAATTTTAGACTTAATTATCTAAGTGAAAAATTTGTAGTGAAAATTTCATATACATATCAACAATTCTTTATATTCTGGCATAAGCTCACTAAATACCGAGGATCTAACAAACAGTTACTGGATTCATAAAAATTCACCAAGTCTTTGCACAGCCTTTAGAGCCATGTGTAACAATAAGTATACCAGCAGTATTAGCAACCTTGATATTAACGACTATTTCGCATTTTTTAATAAAGCTGATATACACATACCAACATATTATAGTACTTCATTATTAGATTCATGCATCTTAAATTCTTATATAAAAAAATGGCCCATGGCAACTGTAATCTATACAGATGCATCCAAAATATCGGAAGGGACCGGAGGTGCTTTCTACATTCCATCCAAGTCAATGGAAAAAATGTTCAAACTACCTCACAATTACTCAATTTTGAGTGCTGAAGCACTTGCAATTCTTGAATCCTTGAAATATTTCGACAATTTAAACAATAATGTAGTTTTAATAATATCCGATTCATTATCAGTCTTATTATCTCTCAAAAATACAAAGTTGCCCAATTATAATTCTAATCCTTGTATTCACCAAATTAATAACATGCTTGTCAACCTTAAAAATAAAAATAAAACTACGAATTTTATTTGGGTAAAGGCTCATGTTGGTATAAAACATAATGATCATGTTTATTCTATTGCAAAAGCTGCAATAACCCGACAGCTGAAATTTTACCAGATGAGAGAATTTGTGTTCCTGATGCTTTTTTCATCTTTAAAATAAATCAAACAGATCGTTGGAATACTTCCTGGCAAACTTTTTGCAACCACTCAACAACACAATACGTGCATATACAACCACACATCCCTAATTACAGATGGTTTAAGAATTTCAATACCGCTCGTAAATATACAACAACTTTAATAAGATTGAGATTTGGCCACGCTTGTTATCCTGTTCATCTTACTCATATTAAAATATACAATTCAGACTTATGCGAAATCTGTCAAGAACAAGGAGATCTTAACCACATCTTTTTTAAGTGTTCCAAATATCTTCAGCATTCAGGAACTCTTTTAAACAACTTACAATCTCTGCAAATATTTCCACCATATCAAATAAATAACCTGTTGGATACTAATAATATAAAAGTCTATGATTGTTTGATTAAATTTATACATAGTGCAAATGAGTGTCTGTAGTCAATCTTAGCTAAGCTCGTTAACCTTTGTTTTAACCCAATTGTTATTTTACCTTTCTTTGCGTGACCTATTGCTAGTAATGTCTTAAACAAATGTCCTGATGGGTTCCTGGACGAGAAGTGAGTCTCCCTGTTTTTCCTTATATTTGTTTTATCTTGCTATATGCTTTTCTCTTTTTATTTGATTAAGTTATAGGGATTTTATGAGGTTTTTTGACTCGAATAGACGGGCTTTTTGCACTATATAACACTTATGTATGTATACATTGTATATGTACACTTGTGTATGCATTTATGTGTATATGTTTACACTTTTTTTTAGTATTAATTATATTGAAATATTAATATTATTAATTTTTCTTTTATTATTTCTCAATACGTAATTGGCTAAATAGCTAAGTGTTAAAGCCACAAAAAATGGAGAACGTCATGATGGAAGAAATCAAGCGAAGAATAATCCTAGCAAACAAATGCTGTTTTGGATTGGGTAGACATATGAGAAGCAGAAACTCAAGCCAAAAAAAATATTCATATACAAAACCGTTATAACCAGAGTCAGGCAAATATGCAAGAGTGCATATGCATATGCATTTGCATATTTTTGTGTATTTTTTTGAATTTTGCATATATTGGTAAATTTAAAAATAAAGTGCATATAATAGGTTTTCAAAATGAATTTATTTGTTGATTCATGGTTAAAATACCTTCATAAGCACCTGGTATTTAAAAAATATAAAATGTTATTCCTATCTTAATCCCTTAACACTTTCTAAATGGATACCTTAAAATAGAAGGTAAAAATTACCAAGAATTAGTTTATTGGGGTTTATTATTGGCCTTTTATTTACTTAGGTAAGAAAAATTTCAACCAAGTTTATTTATTGAACTTGAGTTGTTAAATACAAGTTACTGTTGTACCTACTTTTGGAGTGTACTGTGTGATAAAAAGTTTTATCCAGTGTAGTTACAATGTCGACAGAAGTGAATGTATCTGCGTGGATCAAAACATATCCAGAATTAGTCATTGATATGGGAAAAGTATTTTGCTCAGCATGCAGTAAAATTGTAAGTAAATACAATTACAAAACTAACAAGTAAACCTAAATATTTTAAATTGCATTAAAATAATTAGTCTAGTTGCAACATAAGGGGTCTCGTGGGAAATTCTAGCTCGCTGTGATTTAATGGTGGTATTCTCGGGTTTTTGGGTCGCCGAATCTAATGGAAGTGGACTGGAAGCCCAAATATTACCCGTTTAATTGTTATTAACAAATTATGGTAAAATTAAGTATTTTTCAAGTATTATTTAGAAGTTCACAAGGAAAAATTTCCTGTAGCTGCCTGTATAAAATTAATTATAAAAATTTAAGGAAAATCTTCTCTGTAAAAGGTATAGTTATTTTAAACCCCCAATGTAGGGCTATTATTAGAAGCCCAGTATAGAAGTTGATAGTGTTAAGGTCCAGGTCTTCTCTTGTGGTTTTGGTCACTGAAGCTAACTAGTCACGATTACTCAAAATATGTTCTTATTTTGTTAATAACAAAATAATTATTTATTCGCCGAAAAGCTCGAAATAATGCGCTATCTACCGCAAGTTTGTAATTTTTTTGATAGTATTTTTATACTAAATCGATTATCACTAGTCGTGATGAATTAAACCGCGCTCCTACTTTGTTATTAATAAATTATTGCAAAAATAGCTGTTTTTATAGTACGTTAACTCACGGTTTTTGCTCTAAATTTTAAAAAGCCACTTGAGTTGACATTAAATTTGGCATACACGTAATCTAACATGTCAAACAAAAAACTGATATTGTGCCGATGTGTGTTTTTACCCTGGGGGTGAGTTTCACCTCTTTTTTCGGGGGTGAAAACAATACCTTTAAAATAAGTCCAGAAGTGGATAAACTGATTAAGTGATTAATTATTTTAAGCAACTTTTGTTCTACAAAGTCAATATTTTTTGAGTTATTTGCGAGTGAATATGCTCATTTTTCAAAAAAAAAAAACACATTTTAGACGGTTTCTCGTAAATAACTCAAAAAGTAATTTTTCCCAAAATTTTGTTCTTAAAAAAGCTATGAAAAAGACTACAAACTTTATGTAGAGAGCGCATTATTTCGAGCATTTCGGCGAATAAACAATTATTTTGTTATTAACAAAATAAGAATATATTTTGAGTAATCGCAACTAGTCGCATTCGATTCAGCGAGCAGAAATACACCAGAGAAGATAACACTATCATTTTGTTGCAGGGCTTCTAATAATACCTGAAAAATACCTAATTTTATCATAATTTGTTACCATACAGCATACAAACAAAAAACTGGAATACCTAGGCCACATAACGAGAGGAGAAAAGTACTCCCTGCTAAGACTCACAATCTAAGAAAAAATCTCGGGGAAAGAGAAATGTGTTCAATACAGTTGTTCAGAGCTGCAGCCAACAAAGTTAAAATTGCTGTCATGGTAGTCAACTTCGGATAGGAGACGTTACTGCAAGGAGAAGAAGGGTAATATTTGGGCTTCCAGAACACTTCCATTAGATTAAGCGACCCAAAAAACCTATAACACCACCATCAAATCACGGCGAGCTAGAATTTCCCACGGGACTCCTTATGTTGCGAGTAGACTAAATCAGAAACAAAAAAATATGCATTTTTGATGGTTAAGTTATGTTGTTACACATTTAATGCCTGGTTGAACCGACAAATCTTAATCTCCATCTTAGCCAAGCTCAGCTTTTAGATAGGGCCGTTTTTTGTTTCGCTTACGTTGCACCATCATTTTCGAGTATAAAGCTTATGTTTCGTAAGCTGAGCTTAAGGCACGTTTTAAGCTTAAGATGTGTTGGTGCAACCAGGCATAATAAATGCCTTAATAAACCTCGATCTAAAAATTATTTAGTTTACTGTAGGATTTTTTTTGCAGATACCATGCGAAAAAAAAATTCCAAATAGTTCAGCATTGCAAAACTGCTTTACACACCGGCAAAAAACAGAAATTAGAATCGGGAGAGAAAAAGCAAGATTCGATATCTAGATGCTTACAATCAACTAATCGGAAATCAAATGAGCAAGAGATATTTAACCATGATTTGTGTGAAGCATTGTTAAGCTCAAATATACCTTTGTCCAAATTATCGAACGAAAATTTGCGCATGTTTCTTGGAAAATACTGCAAATGGAATATTCCGAGTGAAAGAAGCTTAAGAAGAAACGAGGTCGATTCTGTTTATTCTGCTGTACTGAGTAAAATAAAATTAGATATAGGAGACAATTATTTTTATGTATGTGTGGATGAAACAATTGATTCTTCTGGACGTTATATCGCACATTTATTAATTGGATCTTTTAAAAATAAACAAGCTTGTAAATCGCATTTAATTGCTTCCAAGCATTTGGATAAAACTAACGCACTAACAGTTACAAGGTTTTTGCAAGATAGTTTAACAAAGTTTTTTCTTCCTTTAGCTGTTCCCAATGAAAAATTTTTGCTGTTTCTTTCAGATGCTGCACCTTACATGGTTAAAATAGGAAACAATTTGAAAATTTTTTATCCGCGTTTAGTACATACAACTTGCCTAGCACATGGTTTAAATAGGGTCGCAGAAGAAATTTGAAATAAATTTTTTCTTGTTAATAATTTAATTTCAAATATGAAAAAAATATTTCTTAAGTCACCTATAAGAACTCAGTTGTATAAAGAACATTTGCCCAATCTTCCTCTTCCACCAAAACTTATTGTTACTAGATGGGGAACTTGTTTAGAGGCTGCAATGTTTTATGCAGAACATTTTTCTGAATTGAAGCCAGTAATAATGGAATTAGCTGACGATTCTTCCGAAGCACTTACAGTTTCCAAAGAATTACTGAAAAATAAATTACTACCACAGCAACTTTCATACATAAATCAAACTATGATTTTGTGCCAAGTTGCATCCTTCAGCTACAGGATACGAATTTATCGTTAATTGAAGCAGTTAAAGTAATAAAAAAATTTGAACTATCTTGCAAAATTGTTGAGGGTCAAATTGGCAAAGACATTTTAGCAAAATTTAAGTCAGTCATAGATAAAAATACTGGTTTCAGATTTCTATGTGGGGTGTTTGATGAAACATTAAATATAGAGGCTGAAGTTTTAAATAATTTTAAATACGCTCCTATAACTTCGGTGGATGTAGAACGGAGCTTTTCTATATACAAACATATGTATACAGATAGGCGACAAAACTTTTTGTTAGAAAATTTTGAAAAACATATTATCACATATTGTTTTTTAAATATATTTAAATATTTTGTTTAAATAATGCATATACATGCATATTTGACACAAAAAATATATGCATATACATGCATATTTGACATAAATAAATGCATATACATGCATATTTGACATACATAATATGCATATATATATATGCGCATATATTTTACTTTTTAGCCTGCATATTTGCCTGACTTTGGTTATAACAATGTCGACCAATGTTGACATATGGGTCGCAGACATGGACCATTTCCAAGGCTGATGGAAACCTCCTGCTTATATTTGAACGAAGGATCCTAAAAATAATATTCGGTGGCATCTGTGAAAATGGTGTTTGGAGAAGGAGGTACAACTACGAGATATATCACAGATATAAATATAGATTTGGTATTAAAGACATAGTATCTCTTATAAAAATACGAAGACTAAGATGGGCAGGACATCTAGCAAGATCACAGCAGAACAACCCTCCTAGAAGAATCCTTATGTCACAACCTGTGGCAAGTAGAAATATTGGTAGGCCAAAACTCAGATGGAGGGATGGTGTAGATGAGGATGGTAGAAAAATAGGCGCAGCAAACTGGTAACAATTGACAATGGATAGAACTGACTGGCGTCTTTTATAGGACTGTAGCACCAATGATGATGATTTAGAACTTATCTATTATACAGAAGAAATACTGGAAATTATACTCCAGTGATTTTTCAGTAATTTGCTTAAGGACGAATACTGCATCGGTACACGATCTTCCAGTACGAAAACCCTGTTGTTCATCTGGTAAACTTCTCCCCTATTTCATTAGTTTTTTTTAAATTTTAGTTGTAAGTTTTAAGGTAGTACTTAACAAGTTTATACCTCTGTAATTTTCTGGCTGTTTTTTTCTATCCCTTTTTGAATAGCAGAATTAATTTGCTCGTTCTCTATTCATCCGCTGTTTTATAATGTTTTATGTTTTTAAAAAAATTATTAAAAATCCTTTGTAAAAGGTATATATTAAGAACCCAAACGGGCTAAGTTAAACAGACAAAACGTTTTCGGAATCCATATTCCATCAGCAGTGTCCTATGAAATATTGAACCACTCAATTAAAAAGAACATAGGTTTAAAATTTTAAAAGGTTAATACAAAGTGTGGTTAATACTTACTAAGAGTACATGAATGTAGCCACTAAATATATGGGTAAAAACCCGTTAACAAATAATTGATTACATTTTGTTTACAAAATTTCTTATAATGATTTAAGATGTTAAAATTACCGTTAGATTAGGTAACATGGCGACATTTGACCACGTTGAAGTTGCTAGTCTTGAGACGGTGTGTCTACGAAGATTGTATGGGAGCAACTGAATGGCAGTGACATTAATGACAATGTTGTTAAGTTATGACGGAAGTTGTAACACAGCAGTCAATATAACTGCATGTTACTACTTAAGACAAACATACTTAAGACGTAATCCAACGGTAACATCTTAAATCATTATAAGAAATTTTGTAAACTAAATGTAATCAATTATTTGTTAATGGGTTTTTCCCATATATTTCGTGGCTACATTCATGTACTCTTAGTAAGTATTAACCACACTTTGTACTAACCTTAGTAAAAATTTTAAACCTATGTTCTTTTTAATTGAGTGGTTAAATGTTTTCTAGGACACTGATGATGGAATATGGATTCCGAAAACGTTTTGTCTGTTTAACTTAGCCCGTTTAGGTTCTTAATATATACCTTTTACAAAGGATTTTTAATAAATTATTATGTAAAGTTTGAACAAATATATAGACTCAATAAGAAATAACTTTGTTCGTGATTTATGCACTGATTTGCACTGATTTATTAGAAAACCAGGCACTAATAGGACTGATTTATTACGCAGCACGTCTGAAAGGTAATCGTGTGAATCCCGATGAGTTTGGAACACTGATAGATCAAGGAAAACCAATCTGCCAAAGGAGGTGGCGCCTCTGCTCGCAAACCACTGTAGTGGTGAAGCTTTAGGAGACATTCGTTCTACTTTCGTGTTTGAATTTGTATCAGCCCAAGAGTCTGACGATGGCTGGGATAGGCCGAAATGATCATAACACTTTAGTGATACCGATTCGAGCACGGGAAGTTTAACGAATTTGTCCTCCTAGGCCATATATTTGGCCAATTTAATACAACAAAGCGATAGCAGCTTTTTGCTAAAAGATTTATTCTTTACACATTTCGCATAGCCCAGAGGTAGAAAACGATGTGATTATATCGTTTTCGTTCACGGCCGTAAAAGCAGGTGGCGCCTCTGCTCGCAAACCACTGTAGTGGTGAAGCTTTAGGAGACATTCGTTCTACTTCCGTGTTTGAATTTGTATCAGCCCAAGTGTCTGACGATGGCTGGGATAGGCCGAAATGATCATAACAGTTTAGTGATACCGATTCGAGCACGGGAAGTTTAACGAATTTGTCCTCCTAGGCCATATATTTGGCCAATTTAGTATACATAGAAGTTCATAAAAACAGATAAACAGAAAAACAGATTACTAGAGAAAACAAATCAAACATCTAAAAGCAGACATCAAAATAAAGAATGAGTCAGAAGGGAAGAAACAGTAAGTAAAAAATGAAAACACTAAAGATCAGTGAAGAAAAAGACACTATTTTAGGTAAAATAGCAACAATAGGTACATAACAAAATAACAATAAGAATACTAATGACTAATAACGAAAAAAATACTATTTAAGGTAAAAAATGACAACAATAACTAAAAAACATTTATGGAATTGCTACTAAATTAATATTATTTTAGTTGCTTTTAGTCTTAAAAATTTAACAAAAACTCCTTTGCTGGTTTTGTATCATTATAAAAACATGTAATTCTTTTCAAGTCTATCGCACGATTGTATCTGGAACATATTTCAAAATAATGCCCCTTTATTTACAGATAGACAAACGAATTCATTTTATCTGTAAAAGTAAATACAGGTACAACATATGCATTCCTATGTGTATCACATTACACAATTCGTCCCCATTTTTAATAGTGTGCGTTATCTTCAATAAATGACTTTGAATAATAAAACATAATTTTACTTTACAACAACCAATATTTACGTTATAATCAGTCAAAAAATAATATAACAATGGCGTTATAAATAAAAATCATTTACAGCTCAATTTTCAAGGAAATAATTTGCAAAAATTTAACCTTGCGATTATTTACTTATTTTTATAAATTTTATACTTTGTATTATCACAAGATGCCAAAAATAAGTTTTTTTTTTTTTTTTTTTATTTACAATTTGCTTCAACCACAAAAGGGTTATTAGCAATGAACAGTATTGATATCAAATTACAAAGCTTATATTAAATTTGGTTAATAAGTCCTATAGTACGTAAAAAATTGAGAGTCTTAGATGAATTATTTTCACTTAAACAATCTTTAAATGTAGTTGGTAACTGTTGATGTTGTCGTTCTATAATGTAGAGGGGACAGTCTATTATTATATGTTGTACTGTTAGTTCACTATCACACACATAACACATTGGAGGGGCTTCCTTCTTTAATATAAAGTCATGGGTGATCTTCGTATGACCAAGTCGTAATCTGGACATGAGCACTTGGTCTCTTCTCTTAGTAGGATGTTTCGACGGCAATACATTTTGTTTGATTTTTCTTAATGTAGAGTTTGATTTATTCCAATTTGTTTGCCATTTTGTCATGATCTTGTTCTTAAAATATTGCTTTAGATCAGTATGAACGCAAGTAGTTATGATGTCTGTTAATGGATGCTCACTCGCATTTTTTGCTAATATGTCAGCTTTATCGTTTCCAGTTATCTCGCAATGTGAAGGTACCCAGAGGAATTGAACTAATCTTTGATTTTGTTGGCATATCAAGAGTTCCGACTTAATTAAAAGCAGGACAGGATGTTTGGGGTATATTTGCTTTAAGGCTGTTAATGCACTTAGGGAGTCGCTAATGATTATTGAGAATTTAATGTCATGTGTGTTAACAAATTTTAATGACTGGAGGATAGCAAAGAGTTCAGCTGAAAATATGGAAGTTTGGGGAGGGAGCTGGTAGGAACTGTTATAGTTATCTGTTGTGAAAGCCGCTCCTACTCCATTTGCAGATCTGGATGCATCGGTATAAATATGAATGTGATTATTAAAATAATTTAATATCTCTAATAATTTCTGATTGAAGATTTTTGCTGGTGTGACACATTTCTTGAATGCAGATAGGTTTGTATTACAATCAGGGAGAACAATTGTCCATGGTAGCATGCTTTGACTGACTTTAAAAATATTGTAAGTGGGTGGAATTATTGTGTCTAAGCTTTGTAGCGTTGCTCTAACTCGATGATAAAACGGAGGATCCAATCTTTTTCCCCTATTAAATGTCGATGGAAATCTATCTGTAAATGTGTTTTTATAAACAGGTAGCTGTGGGTTAGTTGATACTCTAGAGGCATACATGAGGCTAAGGTATTCTCTCCTAAGTTGGAGGGATGGTTCGCCTGATTCAACATACATACCTTCAACTGAGCTTGTGTAGTGTGCTCCCAGTGCAATTCTAATTGCTGAATTATGAACCGTATCTAGCACTTTTAATAGTGAACCTTTGGCTGAGTTGTAGGCAACAGCAGCATAATCTAGTTTTGAACGGATTAGGGTTTTGTATATAGTCATAAGAGTTTGGAAATCGGCACCCCATTGTTTATGAGAGATACTTTTCATTAAGTTAAGGCCGTTTTGAACTGACAGACGGAGGGAGTGGATGTGGTCTTGCCAAGATAGTCGGTTATCCAGTTTTACTCCCAAGAAGTTAATCGATTCTGAATACTTTATTGGTAAATTTTTTAGGTAGAGTTTCGGTGGATTTATGTATTTCTTTGGAGTTTTACTGAAAATCATTGCTTTCGTTTTAGTGGGTGAAAATTCTAGGCCAGTAGTATTAGACCAGTTCTCTAATTTGTAAATGGCTTGCTGTATATGGGTCGTCATTGTTGATATATTTTTACCACGACAGAATATAACAAGATCATCAGCAAATAGACGGGGTTTGACTAATGGGCTAAGTGACTTAGCGATGTCATTGATGGCAATAAGGAAAAGTACAACACTAAGAGTAGACCCTTGAGGAATACCATTTAATTGGATTTTAGAGTCTGAAAGGAAGTTGTCTATTCGAACTTTGAAGTTTCGCCTATATAAAAAATTATTAATAAATTTGATAATATTTCCTTTAATCGACCAACTTGACAGAATTTTTATGATATCTGATCTCCAAATTGTATCATATGCACGCGTTATATCAAAAAATACAGCCAGACATACTTGACCACATCCAAACGACTCATGAATTACGGATTCAATATCCACTATGTTGTCTAATGTGGATCTGGACTTTCTAAATCCACTTTGTATAGGGCTAAGTAGCTGTCGATTTTCTAGGTACCACGTTAGTCGGTTGCTTACCATTTTTTCAAGTACTTTACACATAGTAGAAGTTAGAGAGATTGGTCGGTAAGACTCTGGGTCCGATTTATTCTTGCCTTGTTTAAGAACTGGTACAATAATGGAATCATACCAATCAACTGGGAAAACATTATTTGTCCAAATGAAATTATAGAGAGCCAAAAGATATTGTTTGCCTTCCGTTGGCATAGCTTTTAAAAATGTCGTAGGTATGTTGTCAGGCCCTGGGCTAGTGTCTTTAACTTTGTTTAACGTTTCTAACAGTTCATCCATCGTAAATGTAACATTTAGAGGTAAATTATTGTGGTCATCAAGATTTACACAGGCATTATTAACTTTATTTTTATGGACTAGGAAAATTGTAGATAGATTTTCGTCACTGCTATGTTGTTGGTATACGTTTGCTAGTACGGAGGCTATTTCTTGCTTAGATGAATAAATATGGTTATCATGTTCTAGGTAATGAATGGTGTTAAATGATTTTTTCCCGTACATTCTGCTTATCATTTGCCAAACCTCAGAAGTCGAGGTAGATGAATTTAAAGATGATACATAGTTTTTCCAAGCTTCTTTCTTACTCTTTTTTAAGGTGTATCTACAGTACGCCCTTAATCTTTTGAATTCAAGCTGGTTATTTAAAGTTGGGTGCCTTCTAAATTTATAAAATGCCTTTTTTGAATCTTTAATGGCTGCCTCGCAATGAGAATTCCACCACGGGACTGGGGCACGTTTTTTTTGGAAATTTTGAATAACCTATGGACTCGTGAGCTATTGACGTTAAAAACTGTACGAAATGGAGTACTTTGGAGTTGATATCAATATCTGTATCGAAGGGCTGAACCAACTGAGAAATTTTTTGTGAAATTAAGGAGGAATAAAGAGACCAATCTGCATTTTTCAAACACCATTTATTGGATGGAACTGATGAGGAGATATGGTTATTGTTTATAATTAGGATAGGAAAATGATCACTTCCATGCAAATGAGATGTCACATCCCACGACAGAGTTGGTTGTAAGATAGAGTCACAAAGGGATAAATCTATTGGTGACCCATTTCCGGTGGAAATATTGAACCTTGTGATTCTTCCATCGTTAAGGATATTCATATTAGAATCGGTAACAATTTGTTCGATTTTACGTCCCAAGGAATCTGTTTTTTTGCCTCCCCAAAGTATATTGTGAGCATTAAAATCACCTAGTATAATACGCGGTTCTGGAATTTGATTAAAGAGATCAGTTATTTCATTTATGGACGGGTCTAAGTCCGGAGGAAAATAAATATTACATATATTAACTTTGTGGGGGCCTTTTATAGATACTGCTGTTGCCTCCAACTCAGTTCTTAAACGTATTACTTCGGTATTAAATGAGTTATGGACATATATTACTACTCCCCCACTAGCATGGCTAGCAGTTATTCTGTTCTTATAATACGGAGTATAGTTTCTTAAATTATGACAGTTATCTTCTTTGAAGTGGGTTTCTTGTAGGCATATTACAGATGGTTTAAATTTAGCTATAATTAATTTAAGTTCTTCTAAATGGGTGTAATACCCATTTAGGTTCCATTGAAGTATACAGTTGAATGTTGTTGTATTAAATTTCAGCAGAGGCGTCGCTGCTGTGATCACTGTGATCAGTAGAGAAAGAGGATAATACCTGTTTATTAATTTTAGATTTTATTCTTGTACAGCGACTTTTCAGATACTTGGGAGTTAATGCTGGATGGATTTTAGTTAAAAAATTGAGTAGTCCTTCGATATCTTCTGTATACGTTTTAGCAATGCTGAGAGGATCAGCAGAGCCGTGTGCGTTTTCGAAGAAATCAATTAATTCTTCCTGGGTTAGATATCCGTTATCAGAATTATCTTGGAAGAAAGAACTAGTGCATTTAGTAAGATCTTCTGCTAAATCCTTATTAACTTCAGGAATAGTTTTTGCTTTCTTAGATTTACGGAGAGGTTCTTTAAATGGGTTCTGGTCTACTGATGTTGGAGGAGACGTTATTTCTGATACCGTTCGTTTAGACGATTGACTGTCAGAGGACGTAGGAGGTTGATTTTGGCTGTGAATATTCATTTCAACGTTATCTGGTTGGATAGGTGTTTGAATAGGATTTGAATCTAATAGAGAATTATTGGTTGTTTCTGTTGATTGTGAACTGGTAGATTGTTGTAAAGATTGTGAATGATGGATAGTTTGCTGTGCATCTGTTATGTTGGGGTGACAATTTTGGATATAATTTGGTTGAGAAGTAGGTGATGAGTTTTCGATAGATGTTTGAGTGTTCGTATTTTTTGTGCATTGAGAGGCTAGATGACCTTGTTGTTTGCAAATGTAGCATGACTGTTTTTCAAGTGAAAAATATATTCGATAATTGATTTGTTCGTAGTTAATTAATATAGACTCAGGAATATTTTCTAGATTTTTAGGAGTAATGTAAGTATAACGTCGGAAACTCAAGATATGCTTAAATAAAGAATTAGTTGTCCCTATTCTTAGAAAATCCAATGGAGTTATTTGATGAATTCCAATATTTTGTAGTTCAGTCTCTATAATACTGTGGGGTATTGATGGGTGGATATTAGAAATTATCAGTTTTTCGCTTGGTGTGATTAACTTCCTGGCTTGGATACGTTCCTGATTGATTAGTATGGTTCCATTATCTCTTCCTAAAAATTCGGTGACTGTCTCTTCAGTAGTAAAATATATGCAAATACGATCATTTGCTATCCTGGAAATGGCGAGAATTTTATTGGGATCGACCTTAGTTGCTATGGCATTTAAATAATCTTCAATTTTGGTATTTGGAAGTGAATTGAACAAAATGGCTTGGTTTTTGCTTGGGAATTTTTTGTTAGGTGTAGTCAGAGCGGTTGAATATAATTTTGATTGATTGGATGGATTAATGACATCTTGAGAATTTTGAAGTTCAGAAGTTCTTTCCTCTGAAATTTCCTGCATATTGGGCCTATGTTGCCTGATTACGGCCCTGGTGCTTGGACAGGTTCATAAGTAATAAGTAATTAAGCTACTTAATTACCTCGCTACTGGTATTTATAACCGTTGTTTACTGCTTATTGATTAAAAAATAATAATAAAGATGGTCTAACTTACAGTTTGATCCCAAAATTGGATTAAGCACTATTATAATACACTATTATACCAACTTTGATAATTTTCTAACAAGTAAAACCACCTTAATTTTGATAAAAACTAAGAGCTAATCGGAAACACTGTTTACTCGTCAAGCTCGTTTTGTCGTCCCCAAAAATAAGTTATTTTACGAATTTTCGACTATTTTGAACTATCGCTGTATACTTAACAGCCAATGGTCCACTCGCATCCATCATTGTCGTGTTGTTCTCTCAATTTTGGGTGGTGTAACACAAGGTTAGTGGATATTTAAGTAGGTTGTCTCGTAACTATGTGGGCGAAGCGAGGGGAAGGCAGAATGCTTACTTCACTCATACGACAACGTCAAATTTGACAGTTGATGGTCTGCACGTCTGAGTTTAAGTTCACGTTTGTATTCGTATATTTTTTTCTGGAATTTTCTTATAGTATCATTAGTTCGTTTATTTGTTTGGTTATTGTTTAGTTTTTATTTTTAAGTATATGTACCTATAAGGACAATATTATTTATAGAGACTTTTTTCTGTACATAAACAGTTGTGAAGTGTGTTGTCGTAGCTGTGATATTAAGGTTTGTCTAACAGTTATATGTAGTTTGTCTAAAAAATTCACGGTCATGAACTAACAAACCTATCCTGAAGATTTGTGCTTGAAGGACTAATCATTTTTTGTATTTTAATCTAATAATCAATTATTTATATTATCTATTTGTTTTTTTTTTGCCTACCACTAGATATGATAAGAATGCTGCAAATTACAGGAAAAACATAATAACTAAGTTCCTACATATTTAGTATTTTTGCTTTTGAACTTTTTCTACTGTTTTTTTTTGGGTTTTTATGCGAAATAAACTGTTATCTCCATTTAAAACGCACAATATAATCAATTCTATTTTTTATTGACTATTGATTTTAAAAAGAAAATTGATATAATTACTAATATAAGAACCACTTAACATCCCTATACCCAAGAAAATCCCAAAATATATTGCAAAACCTAAGTTTTTGAAACTTTTATTAGCATTGAAGCTTATCGCAATTTTAAAAGTGTCGTATGGGTGACGTATTCCCGCCTTTAAAAAGCGACCATTTGATTGTTCTATAGTTACGAGACAACCTACTTAAATATCTACCGTTTATCTACTAACCTTGGGTGTAACACCCCTTCAGGACGTGGTTTGTTTTATTGGGTGTCGGCTCTGGGTCGTTGGGTTATGTCGCACTGGTGATTTTCGTCGGTGAATGTTGTTTCAGCGGAGGAGGTCGGTGCCCAGGGTGGCCGGAGGTGAAAGAATTTGAGCTAAAACGGTCCTTTTCTGAAATTATTAGTAAATTAAAAAAATTAGTAAATGACTAAATTGACAGTATTATTAAATGTAATATAAAATTTCACTCGCAGAGAGGGCAGCTATGGCTGTAACCTCCCTAAAGACAGGCATAATTGTGCGATGGAATTGAAAAACCACATCTTGCGTTTCAAATTTAAAGTAGAAATCAAAATTATTATTATTATCAAAATTTAAAAAAATCTAGACCTGTAATATATTAAAAGCAAGGTGGCGAAAGAAGGAAATATAAAGGAAAAGATCTACAGAAATTTAAAGAAACACAACGAATAATTAATGAAAAAATCAAAACAGCTAAGGAAATCTATAAGATGAAGCAATGTAAAGTGATAGAAGAACTAGAAACAAAATATGATATGAGAAATATGCACAAAAAAATTAGAGAAGTGACTGGAATGGGTCGAAATAGACAGCAAGGATACATAAAAGACAAAAAAGGAGTACTACTAGTAGATTTACCAGAGAAGTTAAGGCGATGGGAGGAGTACGTTAGAGAACTTTTCCAAGATGAAAGAGGTGAAATGCAGAAAATACAAGAATTAAATCCTTTAGAGATACAGAAGATCACGATAGATGAAATCAAATATGGTATCAAAAACTCTAAAGACAATAAGGCAGCTGGATTAGATGAAATACCAGTAGAACTGTTAAAACTAGTGGAAAAGGACAACTTGGAAGTATTGGCAGATTTATTCAACACGGTGTACGATACGAGAATATTACCACAGGAGTGGCTAAAGTCAGCATTTATAACCATCCCTAAAAAACAAGCAGCAAAAGAGTGCTCTGATTATCGAACACTGAGCCTCATGAGTCATACTTTAAAAGTTCTGCTAAAAATAATACATAAGAGAATATACGAAAGGCTAGAGGAGGATATTAGCGAGACGCAGTTCGGGTTCCGAAATGGAATGGGTACTCGAGAAGAACTATTTGCCATCAACATATTAATTCAGCGATCTTGGGATGTAAATGTTGATCTACACTTGTGCTTCGTTGACTACGAAAAAGATTTCGATAAAGTAAGACATGAAAAACTAATATCAATACTTATGAACAAGCGCATTGACAGTAAAATCATAAATATAGTGCAAACATTATATTGGAACCAAAGTGCCATAGTTCAAATTGATGGGCAACACTCAGAAGAAATGAGGATCTGTAGAGGAGTTAGACAGGGATGTGTGTTATCACCACTTTTGTTTAACTTGTAGTGTGTAAAACACGCTCAATAATATCGAAGCGGGAGTCACCGTTAACGGAAAATTAATTAATAATTTAAGATATGCAGACGACACTGTGGTCATAGCAACGAGTATAGAGGATCTACAACATCTTATCGAAAGCTTGAGTATAAATAGTGCTGAGATGGGAATTACTATAAACACTAAAAAAAACGAAGTACATGCTGATTACAAAAAGGCCACAAAATATACGTCACCTATTGACAATAAATGGTAACGTGATAGAACAAGTAGAAAAATATCAGTATTTGGGAACTTTGATCAATGAAACCAATGATCATACTGTAGAAATAAAAAGGCGAATAGAGATTGCCAGATCAGCATTTATACGAATGAAGCCACTCCTAACGTGCAAAAATCTAAATTTGGAGATCAGACTACGTACCATTCGCTGTTATATATTTTCAATATTATTACACGGAGCTGAGACTTGGACATTAAAAAAATGTATTTTAAAAAGAATCGAGGCCTTCGAACTCTGGTTATACCGCAGAGTATTGAAAATATCATGGACTGATAGAATTACAAATAAAGAAGTACTGGAGAGGGTTGGTAAAGAAACAGAACTAATCACCACTATACAAACCAGAAAACTGGAATACCTAGGCCACGTGATGAGGGGACCAAAATATGACATTTTGAGACTGATAATACAGGGAAGGATTTAAGGAAGAAGATCTGTTGGCCGAAGGCAGAACTCATGGTTAAAGAATCTACGTGATTGATACCAATGCAGATCGATTGATTTGTTTAGAGCAGCAAGTTCTAAAATAAAAATAGCCATTATGATTGCCAACCTCCGTAGGAAGACGGCACTCTAAGAAGAAGAAAAGGTGGCGAAAATAAAAATAGTAGTTTTCAAATAGAGGTAAATTGTACTGAAGTTAAGGAAAACTGTCCTCTTCTTGTGAAGAAACTTGTTTTGATCGTTCTTTTTAGAGTTATCTTGGAAGAATTGGGATCACAAAATTTAAATGTTTGAATCTCGATATTATTCGGTGACCTCCGTTTGTCAAGTTGTCAAGTGTTCGGGCACACGACGGAAAGGAAGTGATTCCAGGTTTGACCGTGGTACTGAAAAGTTCGGGCTAGTTTAAAAATGGCAACTTGTTTTTTGGTGCTGTTCCATGTCGGATCTGAACTAGTACGAACCGTGTAGATATTCAAGGGGATTTTCCACCTTCCTGAAAAAGTTTAAATAGCCGACTACGTTTCGGTTCAATTTGGGATATTTCAAACCCCTAATCTGGCTAAGAAGGGGTTGTTCTTCTTTTTCTGTCTGGCTGTAATTTTCAACTTTTCGACGTTGTCATACAAGTCTATGTACATCGTAAATCGTATTTTTGGAGTTCCTCCTAAGTCGCAGTGGATTTTGCGAATGGTATTTTTGCATTATAATGTCAAAAGCCTTAGTTAAGTCAAAAAAGAGTACACCCACATACTTGTTTCGATCCAAAGCAGCGTGGATATCTTATATACTAAAACGCTAAGCCCTTTTCTTGTCCACCACTTTACTCAAAAACAATATTAGATAAATAAAATATTTTTTCGGAATATTATTAGTATTACGTATGAGATTGTCAAGATATACCTTTGGTACAAAAATTCACTTCAGGTTTTGAGATGACCGGAAGTTAAAATTTACTTAAAATTTAAGTTTTAGACCCCACAATGTATATATGGATCGAAAGGTCTCGTCGAGACGAATCTAAATATGTACTTCCGGTTGCGATCCGTCACCGGAAGTGACCCGAAACGCGCATAAAACGTCAAGAGAGAGCAAATCGGACACCGGATTCGTGATCAGCATGCAAAATTAACTGTTAAATGATATCCATGTCGACATTTGATGAACTAAAAATTGCATTCCGGTTTTGAGGTCGACTTCCGATTTCGTTTTTATTAAAAAGTAAAAACTAAAAGTTTTTTCAACTTCCGGTGCCAAACAAAAGTTGTCAGAAAATGAAGACATTGTAACAAAAAACATTGTTTTCGACGAAATATTTCGTGATATTTAATACACTTTTTACTCGCATTATTATTGATGAATGTTATGTATATTTTGGCTTATATTGTTTGTATTGATCTCTTAATTTTTCTCGCAAAGTAAAAATTTCATTTAAAAAACTCGATGTCGAGTTGGTCCGCTAGTAATTAAATAATGAAATAGAAGCAGTCTCTATAGATTTATTTGAAAGAAACCCATGCTGGCATTTATTTAATATATTATATTTATTCGTAAAATTTACCATTTTATAGTAAATACACTTTTTGATAATCTTAGAGAGTAGACTTGTTACAGTGACTGGCCTGTAATTATCAACCAAACATGGATCTCTCTTTTTGAAAATTGGACTAATTACTCCTGTTTTAAGGTGACTTGGAAACTTGCCACCCTTGATAGATAGGTTGATGATGTAAGACAGAACATGAGATGTATATGAAGAAATGTATTTAATTATTTTAGTAGGGATTTGGTCAATACCTACTGAGCTGGTATAGTTTAAGAAAGATATAACATTGTCTCTCTCTCTATTGAAATGTTTTAATAATGTGTGTTTGACTGATGTACAAAAATACTCACCAAATTCGTTTGGTATCTGTTCTGGATGTATCAATAATTTATTATTATCAGTAATACCCACTCAAAATTGTTTTTATTTTTACCAGTTTGAAGATTCACAGTTTTCCATATCTCCTTAGTTATTTTATTATTAATTTGGTTATGTGATTATAATTATGACTTTGATATGAAGCTTCTTTTTTTATTTTTTACCTTTATTTACCTTACGGATAAAGTTGACCTTCTGTATTTTATAGTTAAACATTAAATCTGGATTACCACTAACATTTGCTAGACAAAACAAATCTTTCAGTATTGTGTATATTGCTAAAGATGCGATGGTAAGAGCTTTTTCTGAAATTGTAAATACATCGGTATAAACGGACATAAAAGCTCGAATAAAAAATTATTATTAGGTTCGTGGAAACATTCTTAGTATTAGGTAAATTCTTCATTTTTTTTTGGTCGTTTCAAACCGATAACACCAATTGTGCACCCCTACTGGATGTTACCATCAAATATATAAGTAAAAAAATAAAATCTTAAGCAATATCTCAATTAAATTAATTTTAAAAGTATTTAAAAACAGTCGTGCGCAGAACAAAATTATGTATATTAGGTCATATAGTCCATTTATTTGCTAGTTAAAACATAAAATACGGTATAAAAACTTCTACAGTGCCGACAAGATGATCTGAAGAAGAACAGAGTAAATTATTTTATATCATTCCCTTAGCCAAATTAACTTCTCTATGAGATAAGTTTATTTCACTCAGGAAAATAGAGTCAAATTCGAAAAGGTTTTACAACTACATATTTTTGAGATATGAGATATTTTATTAGCAGTTTTGAAGCAGCGTAAATTTGATGCGTATATGATGAAGTATAAAGATCCTATACTTACAACCTTTGACGCAAAATTGACAAAATATTGAATTATGTCCTTTTGGCTTAGGAGGACAGAGTTGGTGTCAAAACTGCGCGCTTTAACATGATAATGTCAAACCAGTCCAACCTCAAAAGAACAAACACTTCGAGTTGCTGAATTAAAAAGCAGTAAGTATGAGAGCGGATCAGAAAACATATAGTCAAATTGATCACATAATGATTAATTAACGAAAACAATCGTCAAGAAAAGATGTAAGAACGTTCAGAGGTGCTTGTGCAGATTCAGACCACTACATGGTCACAGCCATTATAAGACAAAAAGTTAAAATTGAAACAAAACAAAAAAAAACCAACATAAAAAGTGGAATGTCAATAAATTAAGTAATGAAGAAGTAAGAAAAAAATATGAAGAGGCAGTAACAGTTCAAATAAAAAAGAAATATAAAGTAGAAGATATAAGCACAGAATGGGAGACGATCAAAAAATCAATAGAAGAAGGTGCAAATATGCAGATAGGTAAAAGTCAAGCTAAAACAAGAAACGAATGGTATAACCAAGAATGTAGAGAAATAACAGGAAAAAAAGTGCAAGCCAGAAATAAATGGCTAAGAACAGATAAAGAGGAAGACAGAGAAGAATATGAAAAATTAAGAAGGAATGCTAAGAAAGTGATAATGCAAAATAAAAAAAGATGGGTAGACAAAAAAATGCAGGAAATAGAGCAGGAAAGAACAAACAGAAATACGAAAAGTTTTTACAAAAAGATTAAAGACAAAACAAAAAATACAAGGGCAAAACAAACGGAATAAAAAATAGAGAGGGAATAGTGATAATAGAGGACCAAGAATACAAGCAAGTATGAAGAGATTACTACAGAGAGCTCTTGACGAAGGAAACAACAGAAGAAGAAATGCATGACGAGGAGGAAACAGTACACGAAGAAGAAGCAAATGAAGTAGACATCGGAAATTTCAAAAGAACCAACATTAGAGGAATTTGATGAAGTAATACAGAGAAGCAAAAATGGAAAAGCCCCAGGTAAAGATGGAATTAATATGGAACTAATAAAATACGGGGGAAGGGAACTAAGAGGAAAAATACTGGCACTATTGAAAAATATATGGAGAGAAGAGAAAATGCCAGGTGACTGGGAGGTAGGACAGATCATAACAGTACATAAAAAGGGAGACCAACAAATCTGTGAAAATTATAGAGGAATAACATTACTAAATACAACATATAAAATATTGACATCAATAATAAAAAAGAGGTTATCAAAGATTACAAAGAAGACAGTAGGACAGTACCAATATGGATTCACAGAAGGAAGATCTACAATAGATGCAATACACACAATAAAACAAATAATGGAAAAAAGCAAACGAGTATAAATTAGAATTGGAAATGTTATTCATAGACTTCAAACAGGCATTTGATTCAATTAAAAGGAACGTATTAATGACAGCACTTAAAAAATTAAAAATTCCAAATAAACTCAGAAAATTAATAGAAATTACAATGAGCACTACAAAAATAAGCATAAAGGCACAAAGAGGAGAGACAGAAGAATTCAGTATAAATAAAGGGATGAAACAAGGAGATGCCTTATCAACAACGCTATTTAATCTAGCATTAGAATATGTACTGCGAAATATAAATAAAGGAAATCTCAGAACAAGAGGTGGTCAAATAATTGCATATGCAGATGATATTGCTATTATTGCAAAGAACAGAAAAATAATGAAAGAAATGCTTAAAGAAATAAGAGAGAAAGGGGAGGTAATGGGGCTAAGATTAAATCAAGAAAAGACAAAAATTTTAAGATTAGGGAAAAAACCAATGAAGGAAAAAATCAAAATAGGAAGTTCCGAGTTTGAAGAAGTAGAATACTTCAAATACCTAGGAGTTACAATAAGTAAATCCGGAGAAAGGAAATCCGAGATAAAAGAAAAAATATTAGAAGCGAATAAAGCTTATTTTGCAAACAAAAGATTACTAAAAAGCAAAACACTGACTGAAAAAAGCAAGATGAGCATTTATAACACCATAATTAGACCAATATTATTATATGCAGGGGAAACAATGACGATGGTTAAAAAAGATGACGAAGACTTAAGAATTGCAGAGAGAAAGATTATGAGAACCAAGAAGTTGAAGAAGACCTCCAAAGAGCAGGAGTCAGTGAATGGAGAGGAAGAACTAGAGACAGGAAAAAATGGAGAGATATTGTCAAGAATATAAGATAAACAAAAAAAAGACTGATCCACTTAAGAAATAGGATCTAGAAAGCATTTGCGGTTTAACCCCACGCTGGGGTGTATAGCCAATATATATTATAAGTATGAGAGCAGAGTACTCATAATGGATATTATTACTGTTAGTAGGATGAATCTACAGAAACAATAATGAATGAATCTATAGTTCAAAAGATTATTATCCTTTAATAATTTAAGTTTGCAAAGACCTGTAAGTTCATATATCTGAGTAGATTGTAGTATTTAACAAATATTTAACAAACCCTAGAAGGTTTTCTTAAAACAATTAGTGTATGAACAATGGCTCAGATAATAACAAGTTAAATTAATTTATCAACATCTAACATAATGTATCTAACAAACAGGTCGTCGATAAGTTGTGTATGGAAAGTGGGAAATTATGATAAAGATGGGTATCTAGAAGTACTTCGTCGAACTAAGTAAAAGATTTCTCAATCCAATTGTTGTTCTAATTTGTAATTCTAATGCTATTTATATATTTTACTAATTTTTATTTAAATTGTGTATGTTTTAAAATTAAATATTAAACCTTAAACAGCAGACCAACGACGAAATGTAAGTTGCGTACATTTGGCGTAACTAATCCATTTTTAAGTTAGGTACGTCCAATGACGTATAATATATAGACTCGGTGAACGCTTTAAAAAGTGTCCAAAACATGAATACCTTTGTTATTGTTTATTGTTTTGATACGAAGATGCACGAAGTTCATGATTTCTTACGAAGCATCACGAAGTTGATCTTGTGTTTGAAAACATCATGGACGTACTCCATTTTGTGTGACAAGCAAATTTTATTTTAAATTGTTGATAGTTATTTACTTACTATTTTAGTAAAATGCCATACTATTTTATCAAAATAATTATTTCTCTTATAGACGGGAACAAAAAGAAATCATAAATATTTAATTTTAATTAAAAAAATAATTATTGTCATTAACATATAAATGAGCACGCCGCTGTTGTAATAAACATACCTTCAACCTTGAGCCGAGATCTTTCGGACACTCGATTCTATAGCGAGAATAGGGGACTGCGTAGTCTATATATTATACGTCATTGGGTACGTCGTACGTTAGTGAGCGTATCGCAGAGCTTGGACAGACTTTTAAAATTTTCGAAGAGATGGCGCCTTTATCTAGTTGCAATAAAAAATTATAAGGATATAAATATAATATTGTAACTCCAGTAACTGTAGTTTATTATACCATGATTGTAACTCAATTACCGACACTATATTTTTCTTCATATTTTATTACCACGTTTACGCTAAGTAGCGCTAGGAATATTTAAATTGTACTTAAAAGTTGTATTTTTTTTATTTACAAACTCGCACCAGCCTGTAAGGCTATTAGCAAAAATAGAAGTATTAACAGTAATTGAATAGCGCAATAATTAAATTTTATATAAAAATGTAGTTTATTCCTTTTAGATATTGTATAATCACTTTGGCACTGCACTTTAAGAATAGTTCTCTCAAATTCCCCAGGATTCCGAATTTACATCTTTCCGTAATTTGTAACGGGCACTTCACTAGAAGGTGTTTTACTGTTAGCGGGGTCTCGCAAGAATAACACTCCGGTAGAGGATCCCTTGCCATCAGATGTCTATGCATAAGGCGACTATAACCAAGCCGCAGTCGTGTGACGGTAACCTGAGAAAAACGATTGGTTGAACTATCAGACCATGGTTGAAATATTGATTTTATCTCAAGTAATTTTGCCTGTTTTTTTTTGTGTCATCTGCTATTCCATATGTTGACTATTTTGCTGTGAATATATGATTTGAGATCTGTCGCTGGAGTTTTTGGATAGAAGTCAATAGTTGTGTCCTCCAAAGCTTCTTGTGCATATTTATTCGCCAGATCGTTTCCCGTGATTCCAATATGGTATGGCACCCACAGGAAAGCAATGTTTCTATAATTTAGGTTATGCAATCCTTTGTCTAATGAGTTTGGCCACAAGATGGAAAGAATATATTTGAGAAAGGCCACAAGAAGAAAGTCTCGATTGAATGAGACATGGCGATTAACACAATTTGGACTTTACTGTTTTTCTTTAATAATTTCTAGGTCTTTATATAAGTCTAGTTTGAGAAAGTTTTTTTGGGTGATATTATGAATAAGTAAAACGTTTTCTGGGATATTGAGGGTGTGGTTATGTTCTTTAAGATGTTGAGAGGAAGTGGAAGTATTTTCTCTTTTTGTGTGCTCTATAGAGCATAAAGACAATGATCTACATGTTCTTCCTATGTATGAATGAATATGAATACCACTACGGTTCATATAATTGATGGAGTCTTTGGAATTGGATATTATACTGACCCAATTTATTGGGTACTTTAAAAAGAAAAATGGATATTTTAACCGAACGTTTGATTGGATTTCGAATATCTCCAGAAAGACTCTCATGACGAGAAGAAAGTGAAACGTAATTGGGTTTGGTGGTAGGGTCTCTGGGGAACGCAGTCTCCTGCAGGTTCCTAAGACGTTTTCGATGGATTAGTTTATTGATGATAATATAATCGTAACCGTTATTGACTGCTATTTGTCTAATAATGTTGAGTTCTTTTCTGTAGTTTAAATGTGAAAGTGAAATGGTTTCCAGGCGATGGATGTAACTATGAAAAGCTGCATATTTATGAGACATGGAGTGGTTAGATGAGAAGGGTACCCTTGCACCCCTAATTATATAGATAGATAATAGAAAAAATATTTGTTTCACTGATGAATGTACTTTTATGCTTAATGGTATTGTGAATAAACAAAACTTTCGTTATTGGAGCGATGGAAACCCGCATCGATTGAGAGAAGGTCACACTCAATATGCTGAAAAACTGAATGTTTGGGCAGGAATATTAGGCAATGCTATAATTGGCCCCTTGTTCATACCAGGCAAGTAAAGTGGCGATTAGAGAACCAAAGGGATGATCAAGGCAACCTAGTTCTAGACGAAGATTTGCTGCACCTCCAACAAGATGAAGCACCTCCAGTTAGGCACTGGATGGATACTAATTATCCGAACAAATGGATTGAAGGAGAGGTCCCATTGAGTGACCACAGGTCACCAGACTTATCGCAACCTGACTTTTTTCCATGGAGTAACTCAAGTCAGATGTTTATAAAACTTAACCTGCGTCAGATGTGGAACTGCGAGAAAAAATTACGCAAGCATGTAATGCTATTACTAGAACAACATTTCCCAAAGTTCGTGTGAAATTTAAAAATAGGCTGTATTATTTTTTACAAAACAACGAAACCCCTTTGAACATTTACTTAATTGACATTTCTAACAAATTTGTATTTTAACAAAAACCTCATTAAATTTTCAATTTAAGCCAAAGTTTCACAATTATTTCTCCACCCTGTATAATTATAATTTATGCCATTGAATAGCATTTTTATAGTCTTTCATGATGTATCACAAGTAGGGGTTTACAATTTAAACTTTTTTGGTTGTGGTGGGTGGAGCCTAGGGGATTGATGGGGGTGAGTTCTCTTTCATTCATTCATTTATTTTTGATACATAAACTTAAATCATTAATGCCTAAACAATATTCAAATATATTTAGACAATTTAGAGTTGAACAAGAAGATGCATACACTGATCTCAAGGATATTGAAGCAGGTGTTCCACAAGGGAGTGTATTGGGTCCAGTCCTATACCTAATATACACGTGTGATATACCTGAACTAGAAGACGACAACATAGCTACCTTCGCAGATGACACTGCTGTCTTAGCAGTAGGTGACACCGTCGAAGAAGCTACGGAAAAACTAAAAAATTCAATAAATAAAATCCATGAATGAACCAAAAAATGGAAAATTAAGCTGAATGAGATTAAATTAGTCCATATAAATTTTACCAATAAGAGAATTAATAATATTTCAATTGAAATAAATGATGTCCAAGTGTCTATTGCAACATCAGCAAAGTACTTAGGGATCACTCTTGATGTGAAGCTTCGCTGGAAAGCTCACGTGAAGAAGATATGAGAAGAATTGGGCATCCGCTACAAGAAAATGTATTGGTTGATGGGAAGACATTCCTCTCTATCCATAAGTAATAAACTCCTAATCTATAAACAAATACTGAGGCCAGTATGGACCTATGGCTGACAACTCTGGGGCTATGCCAAACCAAGTAACATCAAAGTAATCCAGATATTTCAGAATAAAGTTCTGACGAACATCGTAGATGCGCCTTGGTACGTTAGGAACAACAATCTTCACCGGGACCTCAAGATGGAAGACGTCAATCAGATAATCACGAAATTTGCAGGGAGCCATGAACAACGACTCCATCATCATGTAAACGTCGAGGCTATCCAGCTTCTCGACAATACGAACCTAAAGAGAAGGCTCAAAAGGACAAAGCCTTTTGAACTGGTATAGTGAGTGAGTGAAAAGCAGAGCAAAGTGTTGTGCGAGTATGCATGCTAAATTTAATGCTACTTATTAGAAATAATGGGAAAGATACGAGTGAGTAGATACCCAATTTTAAGTTTTCATTAGAAATTTAGATTAGAAACAAATTGATAATTGGTCTTACTGACCAGATTTTAATGTAAGTACACTTCGGTGTCTTTAGTAAAAAAAATGTCATTTTTCAATATAAGGTTGAATGTTCGAATAATTAAACTTTAAGGGTATACAAGGCAACTATCGAACACGGTGATTAATTTAATCTTGCCTAAGTACTTTCGATCAATAGATCATCTTCAGGGGCATTTCGTCAGTTGTGGCCTATCCGGCATAGTAGAATGTCATAAATGTAAAATTTGGACACAACAATACAAAATACAATACACAAAGACAAACAGACACTTTAAAATTTTAAGGAGAAGCTACATGTTGTATAGAAGCCGGAGACAGAATGATTCTCCGGCTTCTATACAACATGTAGCTTCTCCTTAAAATTTTAAAGTGTCTGTTTGTCTTTGTGTATTGTATTTTGTATTGTTATGTCCAAATTTTACATTTATGACATTGTACTATGTCGGATAGGCCACAACTGACGAAATGCCCCTGAAGATGATGTATTGATCGAAAGTACTTGGCAAGATTAAATTAATCACCGTTTTCGATAGTTGCCTTGTATACCCTCAAATGTCATTTTTGTTCCCCTTCAGGCTTTGTAGCCCATTGTAAGTTTTTAAATTGACACACTGTATGTGACGAAGTTATTTACGGAAACTTTGATTCAGAAACACAAATATGGAATAGAGTTGACTTATTTAAGTTAATTTTATACAAAATTAATAAAACAGCTCAACCTACTTAAAGAGGATGAAGCCTCTTGTACAGATAAGTTATCTATAAAATTTTTGCTTATAATTTTCTGTGAAGATGATTAACATTTTAACCGTGAATGTTTCTATTAGTGCAATTTTTTCTATGGATCGAAACGAGGGCCATACAGAGAAAAAGGTTCTAGGATATTTCTCGATACCGATAATAAGATAACCCCATAAATGTATGACGGTATATAATTGAACTGAACAGAAATAAAATCAGTAAATATCTTTAAAAACATTGTATACGTACTTATTTTAAACCTCGATTTGTTCTTATTTTGTATTTTGATGTTGAGAGGATCGTTTTGTTTGTCATTTACAATAAGATAAGTAGGAATAAATTGTAATAATACAACCTTTTTATCAATTTTATCTAATCGCAAGGCTGATTATCAAAAAAATCAATATCAGTCCAATTATGAAGAAATGATGTATTCTCAATTATGTAGGTATATAGATAACAAGGTACTGGTGCACTTTCTAAAAAAAATATCGTTTCACAATGGGGGTTGAAGTATATCTCCTGTTTTGTCTTGTTTTTATATTCATTATTTCTTTTTGTGGTCTTTTACAGAAGATTAGACAGTCATATGAAAGGGAAAGAATTATAGCAGGTAAGCGAATATAGTAATATTTTATGTTTATATCATCTGATGGTTATCTAAACAAAGGAATTTTGCGCACAGTGTTGGTTATTATCAATTTTTAAAAAGTCCTCTAAATGACAAACAGTATTGTTATTATCATGTAGAAATAAAAATATTGTCTCTTGTCAACAAAGAGAATGAAATCAAAACTTCAGAATGAAAAAAAGAGAATAATTACTATTTAAAGGGGAATAAGCCATAAGTACGTTTATTGACGTTTCAATTTCTACTTCGGAAATCGTTCTCAAAATACAAACATTAGTAAATTAAACAAATTTTGTTTTTTTTTTAAATCAAACAAATTGCGTGGGATAATGAATATAGAGTTCAATGAAATGACTCAAATATAGTCCTAAAAGAAATGGATGGCAAAAAGACAAAAATCAAAAAAGCGACTCTAATTATACTAAATGAGACCAATTGTGTCGCAAATTCCTCGACAGAATGTAGTAGGATCTGGTTACCCATATTGAAAGAGGAAGTTATTAAAAAGAAAATACCAGTATTAGTAAGTCAGTAACATGAAGAGGATACATAATTTATGTTTTTAAAATAACAAACATATAAAATGAGAATTTGGTGTCTATTGAAGGTAAACTAAATGCACGACCAAATACTTACCACGTAGGGATAGTATTATGAGGTTTTTTCCTGGTTTTTCCCTCATAATTTACTATGGAATCACTAACCGGAGAATTTTACTGCCAGCATGGTATGTCTTTGCCTTTTTAAAGACAAATTACATGCTATGATTTTTTTTCTGACGGATATTCTCAGGTTAAAGTTGATTTCATATAATCGAATGAACTATCTTATAAGTAAAGTCGTCCCAAGAGCGCAACTCAATAATATTGGCAATATCATTTTAAAGTTGTCTACTTTAAAATGTTTAATGTGTGTCTAAATTGTCAATCCAAATAAGTCAGATAAAATTTAATTATTAGAAGAATTTTTCACTAACTAACAAAAAAACAAAATTTGTTTAATTTACTAATGTTCTGTATTTTGAGAACGATTTCCGAGGTGGAAATTGAAACGTCAATAAACGTACTTTAACCTTTAATTGTGGCTTATTCCCATTTAAATAGCAATTACTTTAAAATGCCACAAGAAAATAGCTTCAGAACAATAGTAATAAAGAGAGGTTGTTTTCAGTAGCAATGTGCAACCTTTATGTTTTTTTTCTTTGTAACTTTATTTTATATACAGGATGATGGTATAAAAGTCGGAGATGCCACACTGGACACAGTAGAGAAACTCGTGTATCTCGGCAGTAATATCAATAAGAGCTGGGATCCAACCGCAGAAATTAAAAGCCGAATAGAACAAGCCCGAGCTGCATTTGTAAAAATGAGAAACGTACTTTGCAGTCACGATCTTAGCATTGACCTTAGAGTTTGTATGACATCTTGCTACATCTTTCCTGTCCTGCTGTATGGAGTAGAAGTGTGGACCCTAACTGAGGCTATGCTTAAACGCTTGACAGCCTTTGAGATGTGGGTATACAGACGACTACTGAAAATAAGCTGGGTCGACAGAGTTAGAAATGAGAAGGTCGTTAGACGGCTGAGCCAAACAACACAACTGGTCAATATAATAAAGAAACGCAAGCTGGAATACTTCGGTCACATTATG
Organism: Diabrotica balteata; assembly: GCA_918026665.1. Taxonomy (NCBI): domain Eukaryota; kingdom Metazoa; phylum Arthropoda; class Insecta; order Coleoptera; family Chrysomelidae; genus Diabrotica; species Diabrotica balteata. The sequence goes on along the minus strand of OU898281.1, from coordinate 28,727,037 downwards.
AGACACCCTAAAAAAATGATCTTTTACATCTGATCATTCAGGGAAAGATCCGAGGTAATCGTCTTACTGGTAGACGAAGAACATCATGGCTGAAAAATATAAGGCAATCGTATGGAAAATCAACTACATCGTTATTTAGAGCTGCTGTCAATAAAGTCACGATAGCGAATATGGTAGCCAACATGATATCCAACGATCGATAACGGTCATGGAACTAGAAGAAGAAGAAGTAACTGTATTTTGCAAAATTTCCATTTTTTTTTCTTTATAACTGTCACAATAGTTCATAAAACATTGTTTATTTTAAAATTTTTACAACGTCTGATATTTGACAAAACATTGCTTGCGATGAAGTCATACATTACATTATTTAACGTATTATTTTGGACGTGCTCCGAACGTGTGGTGTTGGAGTATCTGGAGTTGTCAGCTGAAAATTACTATAAAGAAATTGCCTCAATGTTGCGGTAGAGAAGCCACATGTTGGCTATTGCCCAATTCAAGCCAACTCCATATGGTGTATATATGGTAGAAATGATATATCGCCCAATACCATTTTTAAGATCGAATTTGAATCCTATATTAACCTCTTAGCTTATCAAATAAGTCTACACCACCCATTCCCTTGTTATACAAATGCACAACGTTTGATTGAGAGACCGCTATAATTTTTTATCTTTTCTGGACCATTTGTTACAGTTTTTTATAGTAAATATTTCTGGAGTTGAAATATTAGTTGCCATAGTAACTTCAATATTGCCATTTCAGCGGACAACAAGAGTAAGCTGTTGTTCTTCGCTATGTAGAGCGTGAGAAGTTCTACGAAATATTTTTTTTTATTTCTTTGAGTGGGGCTCTTTCAATCCTACCTTTTTTATTAGGCCGATACAGTATATCTTTTGACCTCTCAACCTTGTCAATAAATGTGAAGATGTAAAAAAAGATGTAAAGATGTAAGATTCTTGTGGTAAAAATCCTGTATACAGCTTTTCGATTACGAAACTTTGTTACGAATTACCCTGTAATTTATCTTCGCTTCCAGTATAGGGATGATATTTTTCAAAGTAACCTTTATTGGTCGCAACTCACCAGAATTTATATCCATATTGGATGAGTTTTCCTCTAATATAATGTCCACAATACATCTCCATGGCTTCGACCACTGAGAAACTTCCGTTCACTGGCTGTAGGTAATGATGAAAACGTTCATTTAGATAGTCAATTAGGGGTTGAGCTGTAAGCACGCTATTGGTTTATTGATACAATGTATTCTCGTTAAAGTGTTAAAATCTTGCCAAAATTACCAAAGTATTTATATAAATCATCAATGTACAAAGGCAAAGGGCAGGATTTTTGTGAAGCGTACTTTATCGTTTCTTTACGAAGATAGTCGATGAATTTTTTATCAAAAAATAATATAAACACATCAATTGGTTTCAAATTTTGTAGTTTTTATTCATTTAGTATATGGGGTTCCATATTGTTTTTGAACGTTACATTTCTGGCTTCTTTTTTTAAGTTTTCTTTTCTCCCTTTTTCTTTTGTTACCTGATTCGTGACTTTCAGTCACAGTTGTATCTGACAGCACTGTTTTCTCAATGGCTTTATTTTTTCAAGAATCAACTATAATATCCACGCTTTGAGATAGTGTACCTCGGCCAATACTTTGACAAGTTTAATTGAACTGGTCTTCCTTATCACTTTTAGTATTATCAGCCATTACAGAACGCACTATTATACAAACTGCATAGTACAGAACGCACTATTATGTAATAGTAAACTGCATAGTTTATCACAGAGATGCATGGACATGAATCAGGATATAAACTTATGTTTTGTAGACTTTGAAAAGGCATTTGATAAAGTTTAACGTAAAAAGCTTGTAGATATATTAAAAAGCAAAAATATTGACAGTCGTGATCTGAAAATTATATCTAATTTATATTGGAATCAAACTGCCAAGATAAGAGTTGACAGCCAGTACACCGAAAATATCAAAATACAGAGAGGAGTCCGCCAGGGTTGCGTGCTGTCCCCACTACTTTTCAATGTCTACAGTGAAGCGGTATTTCAAGAAGCGCTCTCAGACTCAATAGAAGGTATATCTATCAATGGAGAAGTTTTGAATAACTTACGTTTTGCAGACGATACAGTAATAATTACGGATAACAACAATGATTTACAGAACGTAATGCAACGCCTTAATGAACGCTGTCATGAGTACGGACTGAAGATAAATTTAAAGAAAACTAAATGCATGATCATGACTAAATCTGCACATGCAAATATCCAATTGACTATTGAAGATACTGCAATTGAGAGTGTTAATAACTATAAATACTTAGGAACATGGATAACATCAGATGTAGACCAAACCAAAGAAATTAAGACACGTATTGAAATAGCACGTACATCGTTTATTAAACTTAAAAAGTTTCTTTGTTGTCGGGATATAAGGTTAGAAATACGCCTGAGAATGCTTCGATGTTACGTGTTCTCCACTCTTCTTTATGGTCTGGAAGCTTGGACACTAAAACAAGTTCATCTGAATAAGTTGGCTGCCTTTGAATTTTGGTGTTACAGAAGAATCCTACGAATATCATGGACTCAAAGATTGTCAAACATGGAAGTAACTAGAAGGATAGGAAATGAGGCGAAAATAATATTAACTATTAAAAGACGAAAACTTGAGTACTTGGGACATGTGATGAGAGGGCAAAAATACGCATTATTACAACTTATTATGCAGGGCAAAATCCGAGGAAAGCGAAATGTAGGAAGACGAAGAATATCCTGGCTTAAGAACTTGAGGGAATGGTTTGAATGCCGTAGTGCAGAACTTTTTAGAGCGACAGTCAACAGAGTCCGCATAGCCATGATGATTTCCAACCTTCGATAGAAGATGGAACTTAAAGAAGAAACTGCATAGTAAAAAATCGAACTTGTCCAATATGCATTCTGCTGTTGTTTTTAAAAATTTATTTTATATTTTTAATACAGTGTGAACATTACTCATCATCAACTTTACGTGTCCACTATTGGATATAGGTCTTCCTCAGTTGTTTTCATCTGTATCTGTTTTGTGCGGCTTATATCCAGTTACTGCTGTACACGTTTCTGGCCGTCAGTCCATCTGCTTGGTAGGCGGTTTTCGATCCTTCGTTCTTCTTGTGTTGGCCTCCATGCGACAATACGTTTTCTACATCAGTTACCAAATCATCTGGGGACGTGTGCTACCTCCATCAACTACACGAGTTATTGTAAAGGTATCTTAAATACATTATATTACCTTCAAATGTTTCATCCATTCACCTTAGTATATTTTAATAATATAAGAAAGTATTACTAAAATGTAAGACTAGTCTACTAGGTAAGCTGTAATTACTTTGACATTTTATTTAAACCAGATATTTGTGTAGTCCAAATAAATATTTGACCTAGTACCAAATGTATACCTAATATTAATTAACATATATATTTTTTTATAAAGCACGATTTCGAGCAGAAAGACTAGCAAGGCAACGGTCAACTCAGATGGAAAACTCAGATGCTTATATTAACAGAACGTTTGTTGATGAATTTGAATCCATTTCAGGAGTTTTTCCGACAGCCCCACCGCCTCCATATGCACGTAAGTAGATATGCTCTTTTAAATAACATGTAGAACGAATTAATGAAAGTAGACGACTGCATTTCTTTTCAATTCGAGCTTCATCATTCTTCTACACGTATTTCGACGTTTCACTTCTCATCAGGAAGACTTGTGGTAGCTCGAAATAAAATAAAGTGATGTTGATGTAATATCAGAATAACCAGTTATTCCAAATATCCCAAGAAGAAAGTTTTTTGAAAAATAAAAAAAAAATTACTGTAATAAAACCCAGTAAGTCTAACGATAAAGTTAAAAGCTATCGTTGCGTGACATTTATCAGCTGCTGCTATACAATTCTTAAGTGACACATTTTCATCAAGACATACAAATTCTCACAAATATTTTTTCCGAACAAGCTGGGTTCATAATATCTACTTAAACCTACACAGATTAAGTCCTAAGTCTAACTGCACATATGGAAGCAGGTTTCCAAAAACAAAAAAGACGACTGTAATTTTTATCGATTTAACAACTGCCTACAACACAGTATGGAAAAAGGTTTTATCGTATAAGCTGACCAAACTAATCCTTTGCCAAAGAACATTACAAATAATAAACCATTTAATCTCCTGCCTCCATGTATTTCACGCTAAGAATATAATTAAACGAAGGATATTACATTGGTCATTTAGAAAGTAAAGGACATTTTCAGATAAAAAATTTATTTGTTAATCTCAAAACTGTTTTTTGACTTCAAACTTGTTTCCTTAGGTAAAGAAACATTAGTATATTCTGACATTTTTATTAACATAATCGGCATAACGCACTCTCAGTGCAAGACTGCAGTAAGTCAGAATAAGTAAGTTTCGAGATAAAGACGAGTTTGTTTATTTTCATGCTAATATCGGTGAAATAAAACACAAGTAAAAAAAATTTACATTTTATTATGATTTTTCATGCTTTTCAGCCTATAATAAATTAACCAAAAATAAAAATTTTAATCAAACAATATTAATGCTAAAAAAATTAGGAATTTCAAAGTTACAACACTTTTACACGAAGAAAATTGTAAAAAGTGTAGACATATTTTCTGTTAGTTGTTGTCCTCTTCTGTGGGCTTCTGGTATCATACCTAAATGGCATAAGTATACGAAATCTTTCATTTTGGCCATTTGAATTTAATCTCCAACAGCAATCGGGGTTTAGTATGGTATTAAACTTTACATTTAACAGATTCCAAGAAATCAGATAGCTACCTAGAATAAATAGGTACCAAATAAAATGGCTTATCGCTAGCGGCTATTTAATCTTTCCATCTCTGCACACGTTTCTGATAGCTACAATTCCTTCGCTTTGTAATGAGAATGTCATAACAAGGCAGAAAAATTATTTGTTAAACTTTCACTATTTTTATTTAAATTCAAAACCAAAGGACTATAATAAAAATATGCTAATTAGGCTAGTTTGAGTACAGTGATTAACAAAAGGATTGAAATTCACTACCTTAGTAAAAGCTGGGAATTACGGGGGGACAATATGATAAGACAATCGCCCCGGAAGTTTACATGAAGATTTCATACAATTTGGGATTTAGTTTTTATAGAACAAGTTTCTCAGAATAGATATTTTTTACCTGTCAGTCAATACCTTCAATATTTTTATTTAAATTCAAAACCAAAGGACTATAATAAAAATATTCAAATCAGTCTCTTGGGTACTTTTTTTTTCTTGTGCCGTGTTCTAACGAAGGTTGGCGATCACTTCTTTAAACGCTTCTCGATCTTTTGCAACGTGAAATATCTGTTCAACACTGAGGTTAGTCCAATCTCTGAAATTCCTCAGCCAAGATTTTTTCATTCTTTCCAAGCCTTTTCTTCCCTCGTAGCAGAGAGTATTTATCGTTTTGGAGTATGTGGCCCAGATACGATGTTTTTCTTATTTTAATTGTGTTCATAAGCTTTCTGCCATGTCCAACTCGTCTTAACACTTCCTCATTTGAGACTTTTGCAATCCAAGGAATCTTCAAAATACGCCTATATAACCATATTTCGAATGCCTCCAATTTTTTTATACATTGGGCTTTCAGAATCCAAGCTTCTACCCCATATAGTAGTTGCGACCAAACATAACATTCGACAAACCTCAATCTGATGGCCATACTCAATTTCTTATTTATAAACATTGACTTGTATTTTATAAAGCCTTTTCGAGCTATTTCTATTCTGACCTTTATCTCCTGCTCTTGATCTAACTGTGAGTTTATAATTGCTCCGAGGTATTTATATTTGTCGACTCTCTCTAGAAGTTTACCCTCCAATGTCAGTTGTATGTTATCAACAGGGTTTTTTGAGATCACCATGAATTTGGTTTTATTTATATTCATTGTTAGTCCCATCTTTTTGCTTTTTCTGTTAATGATTTCCAGGAGAGTTTGCAAATCGTCTATATTCTCTGGCATGATTGCGGTATCATCTGCAAATCTTATGTTATTAATGATGCTCCCTCCAATCCTTACACCTTCAGTTCTTTCCCATAGTGCCTCCTGAAATATTAGTTGGGAGTACACATTAAATAATTGTGGCGACAGCACACATCTCTGTCTGACTCCTCTTTGAATTTCCACCTGGTTTGTCTCACTATCTTCCACCCGTACGACCGCTGTTTGATTGTAGAACAGATTTTTGATTAAATTAATATCCTTGAGATCTAGGTGTATCTGTTTCAATGCATGTATGAGTTTACCATGTTGGACTCTATCAAAAGCTTTTTGGAAATCTATATAACATATGAATACGTTTTTATTATATTCCCTGCATTTTTGTAATAGTACCGTCATTGCGCACAGTGCCTCTCTTGTTCCCATTCCACATCTAAATCCAAACTGTGTATTGTCTAATTGTTCTTCACATTTTTTATATATACGCTGCTGAATAACTTTGAGTACTATTTTTAAAGTGTGGCTCATAAGGCTAATTAATCGGTACTTATCGCAAGATTTAGGATTATTTTTCTTGGGTAAGGGTAAAAAGATAGATTTTACCATTCATCCGGGATTTGACCATCGTGGTATATTTTATTAAATAATTTAGTTAGACACTCTATATTTTCATCATTCAGGATTGTTAATATCTCTACAGGAATTTCACCGGGACCTGGCCCTTTACCACTTTTTGAGATTTTAATTGCCTGTTTAACCTCTGATATCAGAATTTTTAGATTTCCATTAGTTGCTAATGTATCATTTATTTCTTCCCTATTATCTGCGAATAAGTCCTTGATGTATTTCTCCCAAGTTTGTTGTTTTTCTACTGCTGATAATTGGAGATCCCCCTTGGAGTTGCGTATAACTTGTGGTATTGTCTTCCGATTATTTCCTGTAATTTCTTTCAGTTTCTTATGTAGCCCATGTGTGTCGTGTTTCATATTAAGTTCTTCTATTTCTCTGCAATTTTCTACCATCCAGTGTTCTTTAGTTTCCTTGATCTGGGTTTCTACTAGTTTCTTCATTTGCTTGTACTTCTCTTTATTTGTATTTTTGTATTTTCGTTTTTTTTCTATGAGGTTTATAATGTCTGATGTCATCCAGTCGTTTTTGGCAATTGGTTCTTTTTTACCCACAAACGTTTTACCAGCGTTAAGTACTGCCTATTTCATTTCGTTCCAGGCACTATTAATATCTTTTTTTGGCACCTCTGCGAATGCTGGTGCAACTGCTTCATTTATTTGTTGTTGACATTTTTCACCCTCAAGCCTTGACAAATCTAGTCTTTGAATTTTACTTTTTTTCTGTTGTTTTTTCAGTTGAATATTAACGTTGGCAAGAATTAGATTGTTGTCGGAGTCTGCATCAGCACTAGGATATGTTTTAACGCTTTTAATTCCATTTCTAAATCTTTTGTTGACAAGAATGTAATCGATTTGGTTTCTTATCAGATTATTATTGTTGTCTCCTGGTGCACTCCAAGTATAGAGTCTTCTTGGTGTTAATTGATAAAAGGTGTTTGTGACGACTAGTTCTTTCTCTTGACAATATTGTACTAATTGGTCTTAGCTTGAGTACAGTGATTAACAAAAGGATTGAAATTCACTACCTTTGTAAAAGCTGGGAATTACGGGGGGACAATATGATAAGACAATCGCCCCGGAAGGTTACGTCAGATATAGATATTAAAATAACAAATCTCTTCCATTGCTTGTTATCGAAACCATTGCAATGTTCCTTGCAAAACTGTTGTAACTCTGTTACATTAGAATTACAACAGTTTTGCACGGAACTTATGTACAAAACGTAAAATAGTTAAACTGTTGTTGTTGTAATATTTGGCCGGTTAAGCATTCGAAAGTTACTAAAGTTTTATAGGGGATAGATATGCATGTTTACAATCAAATTCCATGATTACTTCATTTTCATAAAATTTTGAGTTACTGCAGTCTTGTACTGAGGGTGCGATATTTTATATTGGTACGTAAGAATTTTATGCCTAAATTTACCATATTTGGCACGCTCCAAAATTTTTAAATGCGAAGCAAAGTCTCTGTATAAAGGACCCTGTATAATTGTTTATATAATTGTTTTAGATATAGAACAGCCTCCAAAATATGAAGATATAGTAAAAACCCAACCAGATATAACAGTAAGATATGATGTAACTCAAGAAAGAACAGTAGTGAATATTCCGGATCCGCCCCCTTACACAATTCCTATATAAATATTGTAAAGAAACATAATTGAGATTATACAATTATTTTTTTATAATTTATTATTTTCAGTCGAAAATACCTGGAATACTAAATGAATCTAATGCAGATTATTATTTTTCTTGTGCAAACATATTTATTTTAGTTGTATATAAGGTAAGTTTATTAATAAAAGCAATGACCATGTATTACGTAGATATAAATGTATTTGTTGTGAAATACGAAATGTTCTGTAAAATATGAAATGTTTAATAAGATATTATGGTTGTTTGCTTTTTAGAAAATAACATTTTGGTTCACTTCTAAAAACATATACAATGATTTTTGTAACTACAGTTCTATGAGATTTATACATACATACAAAACACATACAAAAAAGTCTTGGCGAAAAATATGGAGTATTAAAAAAATCTAGAACTCTCCAGATGTCGTCGAAAGATGACATCCAGAGACGACCCAGAAATGTTTAGTAATATCTGGAACGTCAGAAAATGTATATAAACATAGGAAGTTTGCTTGCTACTGTTACATAGTTTAAGTAACAGTATTATTTGAGTTTCTACAATCATTGGGATATAAGAGATATTAAACAATTGTGAATGGTTAATACAGAATCTACTAAAGGTTATAGCAGGATAAGATGGTCAAAAGTGCCTCCGCACTGATCAGCACCGCGACTTGCGCTTTCAATAAAGCATATAAAAAATGACTTTTTAGCTTCCCAGAGCCCATAGAACCCCTTAAATCTAAAAAAGAAGCTTTTTTCAACTTTTTTTTTGTCGACGCAATTCTGCTTTAAAAAATCTGAAAAAATTTATGAAGATGTATCTTCAACATCAAAGGCAAAAATAGCCTGATTTTTTTTAAATTTTTATATTGAAAATTGAGCCCAGGAAAAATCATTTAATGAACTTTTTAATAATTTTTTAGGTTATGTTAATAATTTTTGGCTAACTTTTAAATGGTAATTTTTTATGTATTTTTTTCGTTCGCAAGCATCGAAAATAAAAGAAAAAACGTTTTTTTTACTGATTTATTTGCACATAACCTCAAAACTCAGTTGGTAATTCAACATTTTTTCTTCCACATCCTTAAATTCTATTATAAAAGTCTCCATTTAACTCTTTTCCAAAGACAAAATTCAAAAATACCACATTTTTTTATCCTTTTAGCACTTTTTTTAGCTTACCTCAAAATCAGATAGTCAGATGTATGGTTTTTAATCTAAGGTATATTGTGCAATTAATATGGCCACCTTAAGAACGTTTGGCCACCTTTTGTGGCCAAATATAATTTTTTTAAAAAGTAACTGTTATTACAGTTACATGGGATATCTAAATATATATTTATTGTATAATTTTTCAAAAATTGATAAAAATATAATATTTATGACTTAATTAAAAATATATTGCTATTAGCCATATTACGAACATGGTGTCGCTAATATGGCCACTCTACAGAAAGTAAATTTTTATATCTAATTATGAAGCTTAACACAAAATATAATAAAATAGTTTCAGATTTTTTAACAGTTTTATTACATGTTAAGCAAATACAGTACAGAAACTTAATATTGTCTTATTTTTCACAATCAGAGCATAAGAAGTTATCAATTTTGTCTTTAGCTGTGAGACCCATGCACTCTTGTTCTGAATTATTTCCATGCACTCTTCGTGGATATAAGTGCTACATACGCTACACAGTCTTATATCTACCATCCTGTCTTCCTTGCATAATTTGCAGAACCAAGATTCTTGTTTTTTGTTCCCTTTTTTTAGCAGGCAAGGTCTTAAATTTGTTTTTTGGATTGGGTAATTTTCGTAGCATTGACGAGACTCTTTTACCATCTGTAGTATGCGTATTGGCTTGAATATTTTCTGAATCACTTTTTCCAATACATCTACCGAATAAATCTTTAGTACCAACTTGGGCTCGACTGTTGAAAGCTGGTTTTCTAGGCTTTTTGTTATCGTTCTTTATTGCTGCATTTTCAGGTGTTTCGAGCATAATTGTGAATTAAGTATTTTGGATGTTTGAGAAATCACTGTGATCGTCTTCTGAATCAATACCTTCATCACTGCTAGAATCATGCAAACTACAGGGTAAGTCAGAGTTGCTACTATCAGTGTCTAGAAATGGTTTTTCCGGGCGATTCTTTGGTTGAAAATCCGAAGTAGAGGGACGACAAGAGTTACTACTATCAGTAACTAGACATACTTCTTTTGAGCTATTTTCCGGTTGTAATCCCAAAGTAGAATGACAACGGTAATATTTTTGTTGAATGCCTTAAGTTGATGGCATGGATAAATCATCTGCTTTAGTATAAGCGATAGTTTCTGATAATGTGACATTCTCTTTATCTTCCTGATGTTGGTATGTGATAGTACTAGGGGCAAACGCTACCTTTGGGATAGCTTCTGGGTTGAATGGATAAATTCCCGTTGAAGAAAACCCCGATTTTATATTAGAGGGTGTCACTGTTTTTTTCCAAACTGTAGAAAAAATTGCCCCAAATCTGTGTTTGGTAATAACACGATCGCTATGAATAGAATAATATTTCATAACTTCATCATCCCAGTAATATTCAAAGGCTCTAAATACAGCTTTGTCCATTGGTTGGAGCTCGTGAATAGTATTACTAGGTAAACATATAGAGTAATTTCGTATATTTCGGCAGTTTCTACAATAGTGTGATCCAAATGGCATCTTGCACCATCAAATATGATAATACATGAACCAGCAACCTTAAATTTTGAAAAGTGTTGAAGCCAAACTGAAAACGTTTCAATATTCATGCTACCTTTTGCAGTCATTTGAACAACAGCACCTGGAGGTAGTGAGTCAACCCATTCTGGCTTACTACGTTAAGCCTTAAAAAGTACCATTGAAGGGATTGCTGTACCAAGAACATTACGACAAGAAACAATGGTAACACTTTCTCAATGTTCGTTTGCAACAACATGTACTCTTCTAGCCCCTTTTTGTGCCAAAACTTTCTGCTGGTGGTGAAGTGTTAACCTGCAACCTTTCTCGTTTACATTTTATATATCCGTTCGGGCTTATCAAGTATGTCCATTTCTCTTAAAATACCTTCCAGCTTAGTAAAATGATCTTTTACAATAAATTTATTAGGCTTTTCTGACCTAGCCGGATTTAAGTTTTGTGCTTTCCTAGGTCTGATTTGAGGATTGCGCTTCACAAAACCACGTAGCCAATAACGACCAGCTATTTATTTGCTTTCTTAAAAAGGATTTGGGATATTATTGAGTTCTGTTAACCGATATACACACTTACAAAGTACCCTTGCAGTAAGTGGATATCCAATTTGCGAAAGACGGATAATACGTTGAACTAATTCTGCTTCTTGTAAGTATAGTTTTTAGTAAGACTTCACCTGTTTTCCCTCTTCTAAATATCGTCGAAGTGTCCGCCTTGGGATGTGATATGTACGACTAGCTGTGTTAACTGCGGTCCCATTTTCCACCGCTCTTAAAGCCGCTGACAAATTTTTTTCCGTCCAGTTGCCTCGTAGGCCCCTGCGCTGATACTGGGGCATTTTTTATTTCTGTAATAAAAGAAATCATATCAATACAGAACAAAATATGCATTGTAGAGTAATATGGCCACGTAAGATAAATATGGCCATGGCCATATAACCCTACTTTTCACCTGGCCATATTACTCAACACTGTATTTTGATATTTTGTCTAAGAAAAAATGTATTAAATCAAAATTTATACAATGAAATAAAAACATGTACATGATTTTGAAGGTATACGAAACATGTAAGTACAATAATTAATATATTAAAAACTTACCTATTAGATTCAGTTAAGATTTTTTTAAAAATTACGAAATTAATAACCAGCTTGTGCAATGACGAGTTTTCACAACAATGGTGTATGGTTTTGACGTATAGAGAATGTGGCACCATCTGTTTAACAATTTCGGCACTAAATGTGTATTACTATGCTAATATCAAGAGTTCTACCGTTTAAACATAAAAATAGTAAGAAATTTGTTGGATGGCTATATTACTGTACATGGCCATATTACCTACACCTACCTTATTTTTTTACGGGCTATGAATCATCATTGTTTAAATAATCTTTTTAACTTACAAATTCCCAAATTGGAAAAAAATGGTGTTTTTCTAATATTCAATACAAGAATTTGAACAAAATCAGTCTACTTATATGAAGTCATGTTTTTATACGCTTTATCGAAAGACAGATAGCGCTGCTGATCGGTGCGGGGGCACTATTGGCCATCTTATCTCGCTAGAGCGTTTAATGAAGAAAAAATATATAGATTGTAAAAATGAAAGAGGAAAAGGAGAAACGTATACAAGAATACGAAGAGAATAAAGAAGGGAAGCGTAGAAAAGTAAAGGTACAAATAATAAATAGTTTATCTGTTGCGACGAATACATATACTACTAAACATTTATCAAGTGCTAAATAGTTTTCGGCCTTTTTACTCTCTCTGTCATCTTTTTTATTTTTATTTTTCCTGTTCCTCTTTCTTCCCATGAGTTGGGTCGTACTAATCAGTCGAGTTGGGCAGTGCGCTCTTATTTCCGCCATTTTTCTTTGGCATCGCTTGTAGTCCACTACGTTACCTCTGGGCTATGCACCCCTTTAGCACGATGGTGTTACACCTTGAGTTTGGGGTGAGGTATATTCAGATGATATATATAGTCGACTGTACTATGCATATCTGTTTGTTTTCAGTGATTTGCTTCACTGGTTTTTATATTCGTGAAGGTTTTCTCCCAGGGTTTGTGTATCAGGACGTATATGACGGATAGGAGAGGGTGTCGTATAATAGTTGAAAGTATTTCATGCTATGACACAGCGACAAGATAGGACTTGGGCAATGCTTAGCGGACAGCTGCTTCAACTAGTCCCCTTTTACCATGAGCACGAAAAACTGTAAAGGTACTCTACTAGAGCGGCCCGCATTCCTACGGGGAAGCACTCACCAAACCTAACTCCTCCTGAAGCGTATATATTATGGAGAATAATAAATATATAAATCATAGGTTATTTAAATTATTTTAAATTTACTGCTGTAACATTAAAAAATTAAATACTGTAATTCTTTGTTGTTAATTTTATTTGTTCCCTTGCACTCAATTATATTTTTTAATTTCTTGCAACAAGCGAAGTTCTTCAACTTTGTTGAAGTTTGTGGAACGAAGTTTTTTAGTTTAGTTCATTGTTACTAAAATTGATATTATAACTGATAAAATTATAAAGTACCATAACAAAGAGCAAACATTACAACATTCGATGTCATTATTTCTAGTTTTGTTCAAATACCTAAATCATAATTCAGTTTAACCAAGAGTATAAAAATTTCAGCGGAAATTAGAAAAGACGTAAGAAGATATAATACTAAAGTAATTACTCAAACAGTAGAAGAGAACAAAGGTTTAAAATTTATGAAAAGAACTCTCACACAAAGTAAAAAAGAAATATACAAGCTGAGAGATAAAGACGGAAAGGAAACAACACATAAACAAAACATTCTGAAAATAACCAGACAGTTTTATAAAGACTTTTATACCAACCAAAGACCACAAGACAATTTCCCGACACGAGTACTCTCATAAATCAGGGATCGGAAATACTTTTACCCATTGTCACTGTGTCAGAAGTAAGAACAGCTGTAAAGGAAATGAAGAACCATCGATCGCCTCGTGATGATGGACTCGTTATTGAGGCAATAAAAGCAGGAGGAAAAATTCTATTAAAATCAGTAAGCGAACTGTTTAATAAATGCTTACATGCGGGTACGATTCCAAAAGACTGGAACAATGCAGTGATATTCTTGTTATACAAAAAAGGCGATATTACTAAATTAGAAAATTATAGACCGATTAGCCTCTTGACACATATGTACAAACTCGTTATAAAAATCTTAAAAAAGAGACTAATACCTAACCTTGATTTCTATTAGCTCAAAGAACACGCAGGCTTCAGGGCAGGATAATTTCTTAATAGAAAAGTGCATCAAGTACAACATACCACTGGTTCTGGCTTTTGATTCTGTAGAGTTTGAAACAGTACTGGAAGCCCTAAAGCAAAGCCGAATAGATTACAGGTATATAACACTAATCAAAAATATCTACGAGAACGTTACATTAAGTAAACTACTACACGAAGACACAGACAAATTCAGATTAGATCGAGGAGTTGGACAAGGAGACAATATTTCACCAAAATTGTTCATTGGCAGCTCTAGAGTCAATATTTACAATATAGTCAATAAGACTCAATGGCAAGATATGGGCATCAATATAGATGGAGAAAGAATAAATTATCTAAGGTTTGCAGATGATGTTGTATTAATCGCAGATAACTTACAGGATGCAGTTTCTATGATATATTCGCTTAAAAGTCTGTCTGAAAGAACAGGATTAAATATAAACTTTAAGAAAACTAAACTTATGACAAATTTCGTAACGAGTGGAAATATAACTATTGACAATAATACCATATAACAAACAGACAACTACAAAGATCTAGGACACGAGATTAAAATAAGCAGAGACAATCAAACACATAAAATACAGACGCGAATAGGCCTGACATGGGCAGCATTTGGCAAATTAAGCCATATTCTAAAAAGTTCAATTCCCATGAGTCTTAAGCAAAAGGTGTATAACCAATGTGTCTTGCCTGTACAAGCTTATGGAGCAGAGACTTTAACACTCAAGCAAAAATCTGCGAGTAAACTCAGAGTTACGCAACGAGCCATGGAACGTGCAATGATGAACGTGAGCCTTCGAGATCACATAACAAACCAACAAATCAGGCTAAGATCAGGAGTTCAAGACGTCATCAAAAGAACACAGAACACAAAATGGACGGTGGACAAGACGTATTATGGAATGGAGGCCCAGAAACTATAAAAGAAGCCGTAGACGACCACCTACTAGATGGACCGATGATATAAAACGTGTAGCGGGAAACTGGCTACAAGCGGTCTAGTGTAGAGAACACTGGAAATAGATACAATTGATAAAAAGTAAAACAAAATTATTTTTTATGTAAATTAATTATTCTGTTATTATCTCTTTTATCTTCTTAAATAATTGATATGTACTTATCATTTTAACAATAATTAGTAATGCAGCTTGGGGGATGTGATGTGTAACGCAATTGATTAAATAGATAAATTTAAAAATATTACACAAATAAATCATTAAAACAAAGCGTAGATTAATAGTTTCGGTTAAACATTTCAAGTTCTTCCGGTACACACCCATCACTTCCTTAAAGCGGAACACCAGTGAGACTAGTGAGAGTAAATAATCTTTTAAATAACAAGTTCGGCATTGCTCGACTAAAGAAATGTAATTACAACAATAAAATTGAGCATTTTCTAAACTTCAATGACGACAGTCACAAGACCACGGGAGAGTGTATTAACATTTCAAATTATTAATTGCGTCCTTATTTTCTCAACATTCACGAGGCCAGTTCGGATTTTTATCAGGACCGGTAAAAGATACCAAAAATCTTTGTAATTCAGTATTTTACCAGTTTTATTTATTTTTAGGATTAAAAAATATGTTTTAATTTTCGTACACACATCATTATGTATCACCATCTAAAGATATTTGTGGAGTTTTCTTTTTAATGTACTGTCTTCTGTATAAGGCTGAAGACCATCATGACTATTTGTAAGCTGTTTTTAAAAGTAGACGATCAAGTAAACTACTCTCTGATATTGCGCAGCCATAACGCAGTATGACTGAAAAAATATAATATTTGATGATTGTATTTAGGTTTTAGAACGTGCAAAACTTTTTATAAAGAATAACTTTTTTTTTTTCATAAAACTAAAAATAAAAAGGTTCCCCATATGGAACCAACTTAATTGAACACACTATAGGTTGACTCCTGTATCCTGTATCCTGTATACATATCTGTATATCAGATACAGGATAATGCAGTTGATACTCAACGGAAAGATCGACGGAAGAAGGGGAATTGGCAGAAAGAAATACTCATGGCTCCGAAACCTTCGTCAATGGACTGGCTTATCAGCAGATGAATTATTACATGCGGAGCAAGATCGAGAACGATATCGGCAAATCGTCATGGAAACTATCCACGCCTAAAACTTGGGCACGGTACTTAAAGAAGAAGATAAGTTGACTAATATTCCAATCTGCCTTGCTTCTATTAGCTTTATTATTTTTTTTTCTTGGTACTTGATCAGGACCTTTTGCCTTCTTGGTTTTTGTTTGCTTTATCGCTTCCAATACCTCATCTGTTGTTATGTCTGGACCGTTGTGGATATATTTTTCTTCTAGTAATATTCACTTTCTTTTTTCTTTAAAACGGTCTTGGATATATCCTGGCTATCTTTTTATCCTTTTTCTAAAATCTTAAATTTTTTGCGGTTTTTTTATGCAGCAGTATGTTTGATTTTGGGGAATAAAGGGGTAAAATGCGAAAATATGGAGTTGATTCTAATTTACTTTAATTAGTCTCTTATTCTTAAATCCGACTCTCACCTTCACGGTGGTGTCTTCTGAAAATCGAGCAACCCAACTGGAGATCTGGTATCCAACCCGGGTGAAAAGTTATGTTGGGAACTGACAAGAGCGGTGAACCCAATGCCAAACCCCCTCCGAAAAGGGGGTTTGGCATTGGGTTCACTACCCAATCCTGTAAAAAACCTTTTGGTATGAGAGCTACAAAGGAAAAAAGCGGACTGTCTAACCTATGTCGATCTTGCAAACAAAAAAGGGATATTCGATATATAAGGATAATGATATTGATAATAATTTAAAAATTTGCAAGTGGGACGTAAGAAGCCTTTATCAGCCTAGGGCCACGACTCTGCTCATACAAGAAATGTATAAAGCCAAAGCTGTCAATATTGCTTTAAACGAAATGAGGTGGACTAGCTCAGGTATCCTGGAAAAAAATAACTGTAATAATATATTTGCTACAGTGGACATCCTACCCGACACAAATTTGGTACATATTTGGTGCAACATAGTGTAATTTATTTCAAAGCTATTGATGATAGGGCATGTCGAATAAGACTTAAAGGGAAGTTTGCTAATAGCATTATTAGCATCCATGCTTCAGCGAAAGAAAAAGAGGACGATGAAAAAGACATGTTCTAAGAGGCACTAGACCGACAGTACGATGAGTGCCCAAAAAATTACATCAAAGTAATTGCAGGAGACTTTATTGCCAAAGTTGGAAGAGAAAGTATATATTCGCCCACTATCGGAATAGAAAGAGTACACGTAGGCTCTAATGATAACGGTCTCAGAATCACAAACTTTTCTTTTGAGAATAAAAATTTGAGCCTTTTATTTAACTAGTCTTGTTTGATAAACATAAAACAGGAATCTCTTTTCTATACTTGAGTAGAGTTTCGGTTAAGTTAGTTTATTTTTAGCTAATAAACGATTTGCTAATAGAATGCTAGTATACCTGTAATCTGTTCTTATATTTCTTCCACTTTTATTAACGGATTAAATTAAACGTAACGCAATGTGTTCCGGACTATTGAACGCTGTATGGACCTTCAGGTTGCGTTCCAAAGTTATTCGTTGTATAAAAGTTCCTTGCATCAAACAACGCTAACAGCTTTATGCCATAATGGTTGAATTTCGAAGGAATATATTGAAGAATCTTACAATTCCCACAAAACCCTACTAGCTCTTCAGTAATAGGAAAATATTCCCAAGGCGAGAAAATCTATCTATCTAATTTGAGCTTGTTGACGAATTTGGATGTCATCAAATTTAATTAAACGAAGAATAAATAAAAATCTTAGGTAGCTTATTGCAGTATACAAAAATTCGCCAGATATGTCATTTTCCTAGAATAAATCGCTGAAATTCAAATGAGAGTAACGCATTATTCTAGCTACAATAAAAAGTATAATAAAAGTTTTTATTACATTTTCCGTAACGAGCTTTAGATTGCTATTTCTTTGAAAATAGTTATTACGTTCTTCTTGATATATACCTATGTTAGTTTTTTCAACAAAAAGTCGATTACCAAATCATTACAAAGAAAAGCCAAATGTTTAAGCGACATTTAATTTAATTTTTTTTGCTAGTCCTGTTCAACCCCGTGGATGACTCAATCTATTATGACTTCCTGTTAGAAAAATTAGTTTTGTTATTCAGCTCCATTTTTAAATCTTATCTTTTTCTTAAAAGGTCACAAAACAAGGGTTTTATAGAAATTAAAAGCAACGTACCTGCATTGTACTACTTTTACTCTCTTCAATTCTATAATTTCTATCATGGCTCTCTAAACTTTTATGATCTGATCCTAAACAGCAGAGATGAAAATGATCAGAAAAATTGATAGTAAAGCACTATGGGGGAGAGCTAGAACTACAGATATAGGACGAAGATGCAGGGTGGAAACATCAAGCACTGGATAAGAACTAAAAGAGTAGAATAAAATGATGATATAAGCCGAATGATAACAAATAGATTAGTAAAGACGGTAAGAGAAATCAATAAAGCAACAACTTACTGGAGTCACATTAACAAACAAGACTTTTTATATAGAGAGTCATGTCTATATAAAAAATAAGAAGAATTCGTATTATTGCTCAATATATTTGATCGTCTAGGGGACGCCTATGAGAATAAGTCCGCAGGAAAATATATTGAAAATTAAAAAGCCGCTTAACGCTTCTTGGGCGCCAAACTACTTAAAAGGTTACTTATAGAACCCTCAGACCGCAGATGAAACTAGTGCGGTATCTAATGACGTGGAAAATAATTGAAGACATAAAAAAGACAATTATTATGACTACAACTTTTTAAATCTAAAAACAGTAAAACCTCGATATAACGGAGTACTTGGGGGACCGTTGGGTCCGTTAAAGCCGAAAATCCGTTATACAAAAATATGTTTAAAATAAGTCAAAACACTCTTTTTTAATATATATGTACACTATATTCAGATATATATAAAAAATACAAAATACAAACAAAATTCTATTTACTTGTCTTCGGACATTCATTTGCTATTTCACGTTCAGTCATGATGTTATATCCAGGGTCACCTTCTCTAGCCCAGGGTCACCTTCTTTAAATTGTAAAGCCATTGTAAAGTATCTTCCTAGGCTACATGTTCTCCTGCATTATTATTTATTGACCACCAGTGATCAATAAATTCCAACCCTTCTAAATCTATGCATCTTGGCCATCAAACAAATTCTTTCAACCATTTTTTAATGTTTTCTCTTTCACCTTCTCCCATAGTGCAGAAAAATTAAAAAATGTTAATTTTAAATTGTAAGACCTTAAGTTTTGCAAGCTACGCTGTCTTCTTGGATATTTTGCATTAACTCCATCGCGCAATACAACCCTTACTTCGTCGAAAAACTTTCTGCGATGAATAGGTTGAATAAGTGATATATTTTTTGGCAAAAACACACAGCTAAAGTTGCCATCTTCTAAACGTAGAATATTTTTAGATGGGTGAGCAGGAGCGTTTTTAAAAGCAATAAAAATTTCACCTCTTCTGGCGGTATTCCCAATTATGCTCCCCTTATGCTAAATTTTATTGAAATTTTTTGTAAAGTACAGTTTTATTGACCGGATTTTTTGTCCGGTAAACAGAGGTCCGTTATATCGAGGTTGTACTGTACAACTTATTATCTCTTACTCACTAGTTCTCTTACTTACTACTGTTACCATAGTAAAAAATAGTACAAGAAGCTTTAAATTACAACTTCTAATGTGAAAAATTAAAAATTAAATGATGATGAAAACTAGGCAGCTCTTTGTCGTAATAGTGCAAAGAACATTTGGAATTTAATAGGAGTTACTGTTCAATAACATGTGAGGGTTTTATCTACTAGATACTACTATGTAAGTTATCTATACGTAATTATTATTTTATTAGTGTGAAAAGAAAACCTTAATAATAAATATATACTACCGTACAATCATTTTGTGAGGTTAGCTGTTATAAGTACCTTATAGTAGCATGCTGTTAGTTTTTCACTTACCAGAGTCGGAGTAAGGTCTTCACCGCCATAGCTTAAAATGACTTCACAGAATGTAAACACACCTTACGATCTAACCAGTCCAGTAAATCAACGTTCGAATATCACAAACAGTTATGCATCAGCCGCTTCACACTCTTTTCCGAGTAAGACCCAAGCAATTGTATTTAGTTGCATCGATAATGCTAAATTGCAGGATTATCTCATTCCTTTGGGCACAATCATCAACCCAAAAATATTATTTTTTCATCTAGATTATCAAATAATAGAATCTGCATGTATTTGGCAAACAAAATCGTAGTAGATAACTTCATGACACAACATGGCTCTATAGAAGTACTCGGCGAAGTTGTAACAGCACGAAGACTTGTCTCTCCAGCAAGACTAGTCTTGTCTGGAATCTTCCCATCAATTCCTCATCAAGTATTAGTTAAAGAATTACAGAATATCGGTTTAAAGCTTATTTCCCCAATATCATTTCTGAAAATTAGCTCGACTCTCCTTGAATATAGTCACATATTGAGCTTTCGGAGGCAAGTTTATATAAGTCCTATAACATCACCAATTCCAGGTTCTATTCTAATAAATTTCGATCAAACACCTTACCGCATATTTTTGTCACAAGGTACACTTACCTGCTTTATTTGCAAAAATACAGGACACATATCATCCTAATGCAATAACAGTTCAGTAACGGAATCAACTCATATTGAGTCAAACAATGAAGTACCAAATCAAACAGCTTTAACAAGTATACTACACAAGGTACCAAACACCCAGCAGTCATCAAGTTATCCATTATCAAATCCAAGCATATCACCTATACCTACAAATACCGTTTTCACAAACTTCGGAAGCAATATCCTCCAATCTATTAGCTTCTTTTTCATTAGATACAACTGCAGAAAATTCTAATAAAACTGATACATCAAGACATTTTTCTGAAACATCCATTTCAACCAATCTTACAAATAAAACTTCAAGCTCGAGTTCTGTCACTATCAATGAGTTTGCTTCAGTAATTTCAAATGTAATAAAGCCACAGCATCTAAGTGAAAACTCTTATACCAATTACGAAAACGCAAGTTCTTTCATAAAACGCAGTACCTATTGGTGAGACGTGGTCACGTCTAATTCAGACTCAGTAATTTCATCAGAAAATCTGTTTGCAAAACCCAAACCCTCTAAACCAAAAAAACCGCGCTCATCTAAAGTCCCATCTACACAAGAAACTCTTAAAAATTTCATTGATAATCATACCCCACCATTCGTTTTAAATTACCACCAATTGTCCTTACTGATTGATAATGTCCAAGGCTCCTCCGACACTATTAACGTCGTCAAAAAATTTACAACTGATATGGATGGTTTACTTCATCTTTTACAAAGCAGCTATCAATATGCAAATGATAGATCTACAAAAAGCAAGTTTACAAAACTTCAAAAGAAACTATACAACCGTTTAGAGAAAGAGATTTCTGACTTAGATAGTGACTCTTCTGTAGATAATTGTTTGGTATCATCTAACTCCGAATCTGTTAACAACATTTAACTCGATACTTCAATGGAACATTGATGGATTTTTTCATCGTCTTCCTATGCTACAGCTTCTTTTATCTAAATATTCTCCAGATATTATTATTTCTTATGAACATGGAAGAGGTGTCCAATTTTTATGGGTTCCCTCACACGTCGGAATAACAGGAAATGAAGAAGCTGACAGGACTGCACGAGAGGCAATTTTAAGTGATTTGTCAAAGCCGATAGACAAGTGTGTTTCCAGTGACTTAGAAGCTTATTTTAAAAATAAAGTGTGGTGTTTGTGGCAAAATGAGTGGTCCCAAACTAATTCCAATCTAAATAAAATCAAAAATAATGTGTCTCAGTTGTTTCCATCGTCGCTTAATAGACGCGAACAAATTGCGGTTGCGCGTTTACACCTAGGACATACCAGATTAACGTTCTCCTACCTTTTCACAAAGAAAAATCCGCCTATATGTGATCAGTGTATCGCTCGATTAACAGTCGAACATTTTTTAACAATTTTTAGTAAATATGGCCAAGAAAGACAGCGCTACAAGATCCCAAACGCTCTACTACAGGCTCTACGTCAAAACTGTTCCTGTAACAATATAGGGAATTATCTTAGATCCATAAACATTTTGTACAATCTGTAGGTGTTTAACTTTGTTTTTTTATATTTTGTTCCGTCGCTAATAACCTTTTGGTGCATGCGACATCTTTTTCTAATAAAAAAAAAATAAAATATGAGAATTTATTTCCTATTAAAACAGAAAGAGCCACACCGAACCTGTTATTCTGATTTTTGTCTGCCGGTGAGGTCTCGCTTCGTCTTTGATAATTGTCTCCCAGCATCCCCACATGATTTGTGGTGTCGTTGATTTTTACCTGTAGAAGAGGAAGCGCAACCTGTATGCTGCATGCCCATGCCCTTCTCTCGTGCCTTGTGCTAGCGTTTTTTATTACTTTTGTTGTGAGATTCGTCTCAGGTGATGCTGGTTTGACTGAATGTGTATTTCCACTCGTAGTATGTAGTTCCGTATATGCTTGACTGGATGACTGAAATATTACAGTCGGTGGTTTGTGTGGTTATGAGTGTGTCGCTGTTATTTTTTCTATACCATTAGGTTGACGTTAAAGGTAAGTTATATTTTTATTTTATAGCAAAAAAATAATCTTTATATAAATTTTAATTGAATACATCTGTGTATAATTTAAACGTCCAATTTTTTGGATAAAGTTCAACGTTATTTAATAATACAGGGAAAAGTAAAAAATAATTTAAATATAAATGCTCTAAAACTAATTAAACCCCACGAAATTCAATGATAAAACTAATCTCTGTAGCTCAGGCACAGTATATTGCTTAAAAAGAATTAAGCAATATATTGTGACTCAGGCTTGAACTAGAAACTTCTAGTTTCAAAAAGTCGGAAAGAAAACCGACGCTAATCAAAAGCGAATAAAGAGCAGAGTGATGGGGTGTTATTTATAGTTAAATGCAGTCAGAAACTGTAATTATTTGTGCTCTAAATAACTCTACGAATTGCAAAATTAAGATAAACCCTTATCTGGCATGGTGAAAAAAAAAAAAACGTTTTAAGGTATGGCAATGTCAAACTAGACCTTTAATTTTTTGTGTAAACATAACAAAAAATAAATGTACAAAATTGAGAAAAAACCACGTTTTTACTATGATCACTAATCACGTTTCAGGACAAAACCTACCGGGTCAATAACAAAACTAGGTTAATGTTGAAAATATTAAAAAAAAAAACAACAACAAAAACGATTATTTTGTTAAAAATAAAGAATTCTCATCCATAAAGGTTCAGATGTTTTAAAAAAATTCAAATCAGAAGTTAATTTGCGAATATAAATAACTCAACAAAGAAGTTGCTGATACTTACATCTAGTACAAGTATTTGTTTTGATACAATGATTTTTACAAACGTGTTTATGACATTTGTTACAGTCAAGTGATTGTTTGTTATCGTTACGTGGACAAACACCATGGTCTTTCAATGGACCTATCTTAGCTTTGGTTATTGTGTGAGATGTAGCCAAATGGACGAATAACTTTTCTTAATTTTCTGGGAATATTCACCATTTGAATTATGCGGAATAATCAATTCAGATTCTGGATGGGCACTTTTGTATAAAATGCTTTTATTTACGCAGGCAATATCCAAGATCCAAAACCAAAATGTCTGTGGCCCCAAAACCAAAATGAATTGAATGTACTTGGATCAAACTTGTGCTAATTATTAACATTGTAAAAATATATCATATCTTGTAGTTTTTTTTTTGTCTTTGCAAAACTTTGTCATTATAAAACTGGAAATGACAGAAACTGATCCATTTTTTTGTAACGTACATTCTTCATTCTTTAGTAAAACCAAAGAATGAGGAATAAAACTCGCTTTGATTTTTCGGCAAAAACTCATTTGACAACTCTCTTTTGTTTCTTTTGATATTACGTACCTACATAAGTAATTTTACGTTGTTGTAGCTCGTTGGCCAGTTCTGGCGAGAAAAATCAGTTATTACCAGTCACA
Source organism: Diabrotica balteata (assembly GCA_918026665.1). NCBI lineage: Eukaryota > Metazoa > Arthropoda > Insecta > Coleoptera > Chrysomelidae > Diabrotica > Diabrotica balteata. The sequence goes on along the minus strand of OU898281.1, from coordinate 28,702,650 downwards.
TTGCGGTTATAATTCACTATTGGAGCAACTAACGAAAAAAAATTGAGAATTAGTATAGTTAACTTCTTGGGATTCAGTATTTTGTTTTCTTATCTAGTATATACAAAAGCTTTTAATAAATAATGGATGCGGGCATCATAAAGGCTTATTAATTTTTGTTTTTTAATATTTTTTTGACTTAATTTTCTTAAACATTATTAATTTGCACTATCGCGGAAACCCATCAACATTTCAGCTGCGGTTACGTATTCTCCAAATGAATAGTTAGCATAATAGTTATTTACGAAACTATTGCCAGAATTTTAAATACAATGTCAAGAAATTCGTTTGGAGAAATTCTGTGGTGTATGTGCTTAATTATGAAAGATGGTATAAAAACTTCTTGTTAACACAAAATTGATTAACTTGTGGAAAATGCTTCCCAAAACATACGCAAGATTTTATATCCTGGAATAAACCTTTTTCTAGACGAGGCTTTGCTATATTGGCGTGGACGATTAATGTTCTGCCAGTACATTCCAGGCAAAAGTGCTTCTTTTACTTCTTAATTTTTGTATGTAGGCTTTAAAGCCTGTTTCTTCTTCAATATTAGCCTTCTAAATTGTTTAAATTTTCGCACCTTTTTTTTCTTGGTCTGCCAATACTTCTTTGTCCAGTTACAGGTGACTTATCTCGTGCTATTTATACTATCCTATCCTCTGCTACTAATGTGTTTGTTCCACTCCTCTTTCCGTTTTTCACCCATCCATTTATGTCTTGTGTATTGCATGCTCTTCTTATGTTCTTACTTCTCTTTCTATCCAATAGACTTTTCCCTGATATTGGTCGAAGTATTTTTATCTTTGTTCTTTCTAGTAGTCGTCTCGTTTTAGATGAGTAAGGTCTTGTCTTTGCCGTGTATGTTAATATCGGCGGTCTAATTGCTGCTTTATAGATTCTTGTTTTTGTGTCTTATTTTAAGTGTTTGACCTTCCAGATTGTGTCATTAAGGGATACCGCCGCTTTACTTGCTTTTAAGCTTTGTTGTCGTACTTCTTCTTTAACATCTATGTAACTAGTTATATCTATTCCCAGATAATCTAAACCTGGCTTCCAGCTTTATTATCTTCCCATTAATTTCGATTTTACATCATAGTGGGTACTTAGATGTTGTCATACATTTGGTTTTTTCTGCTGATATTATCATAGTGTATTTCTTGGCTGGTGTATTGAAGATGTGTTAATCTTTGGAATACGTCTTTTGACTCGGCGATTAATGCGGCGTCGTCTGCATAATATAATATTTGGATTTCTTGGTTCCACATTCTGTACGACAAAATAAAAATTTTGGATAATTCTCTTATTTTGTTTTTTTAAATTTCTACCTTTTCAGTGCCTTCCTAGAAACTAAATACCATTCTTTATTTTTTATACAAAACTGTTTTTGAAATTTCTAAATAGCTGCTGTATGGCCGTTTGTCCTGACAGACCCCACCCTATCAAATGTGTAATAATATTTGCACTGCTCCTTAGTTGTATTTTTCTTGCAATCTTGTTTCACTTGGCAAGCGTGTGCATTTTTGTGAACTGGATTAATCGGTTGTTCAGTTTTTGCATTTAGTAACGATGTGCCTGACGTATCATATTATATACCGAAGAAAGGAAAAAATGTGATTGCTGTTTCCACTATGCACAGAGATGATCGGATTGATGAAGATACTGGTGATCAGAAAAAACCAGAAATAATTACTGTTTAAAATTTCACAAAAAGTGGAGTACATGTTGTAGACAGAATGATCACATCATATAATGTTTTCAGAAATACTAAACGTTAGCTAATGGTAGTAGTTTATAATCTACTTAATCTCGCAGCAATTAATGCATTTGTAATTTACAAAGGTAACAACCCAGATGAAGAATTTTCCAAAACGCGAAGAGTATTCCAAAAAAAGCCTAGGTATGGAATTGGTACAGGAGAGTATACGACGGAGAGCAGTTATCACGCATTTGACAAAAGCTGTGCGTGCTTCGCCTTGATGCTCTCAGCTTAAGGTTGACGTTGTACCAGAGCCCAAGCCAGGTAAGAGAGAAAATTGTAAATATTGCAAAAGAAGCAAAACTCGCTTTTTTGCAAAATTTGCAAATCCCGGCTATGTATGGATCACATAATGGCAAGCTGCAAAGATTTCTTAAAAAATTTTACCACCAAAGTTTGACCACTGTAGTTTGTGTTCACAATTTAATTTTCTAGTTTATATATGTTTTTGTAGTACTTTGTTTATTTCTAATTAAAGTCTTAAATGTTTTTTTTTTGTTTTTTTTTTCATTATTTAGTCGCTGTTCACAAATTTGAAAAAATATGCGTTAAAATTGTATACATTTTTAAAATTTACCTAATACAACTTAAAAAATTTTTGGATATGTTTCTGTAATAAACATTATATAATAAATGATTTGTTTAAATCACGTTGATGCGAAATTTGCAATAAAATGTATGCTGTTACTCGGGAGGCGGTATTTCATTTTGATCGTCACAGACCACACCCGACCGAAGGTGTTTCAGAATGGTCACCCGATGAACGGGGGGTTAAAGAGAAGTGGGCTTAACGAGTCACCCTGCCTGACTCCGCTTTGTACTGTTATACACTGTGTTAGTTTTTTATTTATCTTTTCCCGTATTCGATTATGGAAGTAGATGTTTTCGATGGTTTGTATAATACTGACTGGTATGTTTGTTTTATACAGTAGTTGTAAGACGTCTTCGATTTGGATACGATCGAAAGCCTTTGTCAGTTCTATAAAACATAGATATGCAGGTTTATTGTACTGGATCTGAATCCTTGTTGTTCATCTGATAAAGTTGTTAGTATATTGGTTTTGTTCCTTAGGACTTTTGTGGTAAGGTTAAGTGCGGTGTTTAGTAGATTTGTACCTTTATAATTGTTGGGGTCTTCTTCATCTCCTTTCTTGAACTGGTTGAATTGGTATCATTATGCTGTTTCTCCATGCGCCTGGTATCTTGCAATGCAATATTAGTTTTTGTATAAGTTTTGGCATCTCTAGAGTTGTACATTATTACGTACGTTATTCTGGTCCTGGTGACTATCTATTTGAGTGAATTTATGGCTATATCTACTGATTTCTATATCGTGTCTTAATTCAGGTGTTGATTATTATTTTCCTTTGCTTTAAACAGTTTCGTCAGGTACCTTTTCCATACCTTTTCATTGGTTTCTTATAAATCTCTATATTTGTTTTTATGTACCGTAGAAGTTGCTTACCATCCTTTTTGTAAACTGTTGTTTAGTGCGATAAAAGTGCGAAATACGGAGTAAAGTTGTGTCAGTTTTGTACCCCAAAACGACTTGGTTCTGTAATATCATGTGTTGCTGTCTTCTCTTAATATCTCTATTCCATATGTAACCAGGAAGGTTATGTTCTGTACTCTGTTATCTGAAATTTGCACTCAAGTGTAGGTAGGTCCTCTGTGTATGTTATGATAAGCGGTATCTATATTCCATTTTGTTACGTCTTGTCAAGTCTTGTTAAAGCAAAAACGAGTAATTACAACTCAAGTTTTCTATATATTTCTTACAGTTCATAGAAGAGCTACAGTTATGGATGTAGCAGATTTCTATGATATTTCTCTTGAATTGCTTGTCAACCTTTTTTAGTACTTTCTCAGTGTCGTAGTTGGCAATGTGTCTAGTATTCTTAATATGTTGGCTAAAAGCTGTACTTGTGGGCTTTTTTGCAGCATCACTTTTGTGAAAAGCTACCCTTTTTAATAGTTTCTGGCTGGTTTGACCGACATAAACTTCCGAACAGAAACCACATGGAATATAACATACTACATTAAAGGTATCCAGTTTTTTACTCCTTTCTGTCAGATTAGTGGAGTATGTCCCTAATCTTTTGTACACTGAATTTGCTATCACTATGTTAAACTGTCTAAAAAAGTTTATGGTCTGTGGTGATAAATCCGTGATATGAAGCAATCTTCCATAGAAAAGTTCTAATAATTCTCCTTCTAATGCTTGGCTTTGGTGTGTTCTTACCGTTGGCATTTTTTGGAAGAGCAATTTGTTCAGCAAGATCTTAGAATAGTGATTTTTTCTATGAGTCTCATAAAGTTTTCAAAATTCAAACCGTGCAAACATGTTCCCGACTCTTGATACGCATTGGTAATTGTTGATGATACTGATGGTCGAGAACAACTTTCAGCAATCATTCCCGATGTTGGCGAATGATGAGGGTTTAAAATTTTTTGAGCATTATCGTTCTTATTTCTTATTGAATCCTATCCTTCAGCAACCGTGCTTGATTTCCAGTCCCCATGTCGTTTGAGGCATTCTAGATTTCCGCGTCCATCAATTAAAAGTGTCGCTGAAGTTCGTCGTAAAGAGTGACCCGTGTATGCGCTTGCATCGTTTCAATTTAAATAACTAGCTACTTTTTGGGCTACTGCGCTGATCGAATGTATTCCAATGACGCTTTGGTAACACTTTCCATTTGGATACTTGATAAAAAATCGGTTTTCTGTGAAATTTTCAGGGCGCAGTTATGCATACTTTTTATACAGTTTAATGTAGTTTTGACCAATTATCGTAAAAGATCTAATTTGCCGTGTTTTACTGTCTGGGATTTTGATAATTATTACATTTTCTTTATCCTCAATGTCCACAGTCTTCATTTTTACCATTTCGTCGCATCGACAGGCGCCGGTGACCCCAATTAACAAAACAATCTGGAATGCAATCTGGAGTCGTGGAATGCAAATTTTAGATTCCCCATGTCTCTTTTAACATCTTTTTTCAACGTCTGTTTGCCTTGCAGTTTTTAGAAGGCTCAGATTATAAAGCAGAAATCTGAATTGTGTTTCGAAACTATTTTACGATTTTTGTAATTAGATGTCGCTAGCGCGTCCGTATTGAAGCCATGTTATTGTTGCTTCTTAAAAAGGAGAAGATATTGATTTTTCACGTTGAGAACTTCTATGAATAGCTGTTCTGACGAGACCTATTAGGACGAAATACGTATCAACAGATACATAGGATTTGTTTGCGTGAAATCAAATATTTGCTGCCTTTTTTCATTTTATTCGGATTTACTCTGTGTGAGTACTAGAAGCACAATTCGCTAAGGATTTCTGCTTAGTTGTAAAAGACATGTCGTGGAATGCAAATCTTAGATTCCCCATGTCTCTTTTAACATCTTTTATCAACGTCTGTTTGCCTTGCAATTTTTAGAAGGCTCAGATTATAAAGCAGAAATTTGAATTGTGTTTCGAAACTATTTTACGATTTTTAAAAATTTGCTTATATCCACATTTTTCTAATAACTAAGTCGGATTTTATTATAGAGTATCGTGACCACATTTTAGAAGATTTCCATTTTTTTTTCATTTTCCATTATATTAAAATATGCCAGTAAAACGTCTTCGGTAACTTGCCGTACTCCTCTTGTATCGCACCACTCTTGGAAGTGCTTGTACGCTAACCGATACTTTATTCCGGACTTGGAGGGCCCAAAACGTGCTACTGCATCATTAGCCGCGGACTCAATTTCTTTTAGGTTTTCCATTTTCGCACTAAATTTGCGCTTGCGGTTACAACCATCTCAGAATTAGCGCTTGCCGAGATCAGTGAGGGCCTTATAATAAACGGTGAGCCACTTAATAACATAAGATATGCTGACGACACCGTCCTTTTGGCAGGAACACTAGAAGAACTGCAACACCTTGCTGAACAACTAAATATATATTGCAACGATTATGGACTAAAAATCAATTTGAAGAAAACAAAATTCATGGTATTTACAAAAGCACAAAACATCAAAGTTAAGCTAGTACTAGACAATACAGAAATTGAACAAATATCTTCGTACAAATACCTTGGAGCATGGATCACAGAAGATACTGATCAGACAAAAGAAATAAGATGCCGCATTGAAATTGCGCGGTCAACTTTTAATAGAATGAGGAAACTTTTTTGTAATCGCGATATCAATATATCGCTCCGGATAAGAATGCTTCGATGTTATATTTTCTCTACCCTTTTGTATGGAGTTGAAGCTTGGACACTTAAAAAATCCAACATTAAAAACCTAGAAGCATTCGAAATGTGGTGTTACCGACGCATTTTGAAAATATCATGGATGGATCGCAAAACAAACGAACAAGTTCTCGAACAACTAGGAAAACAATGCAAAGTTTTAAATTCCATAAAGATCAGGAAATTGGAATACTTGGGGCACATCATGAGAGGTGAAAAGTACGAACTACTAAGGAATATAATGCAGGGTAAAATCAAAGGTAGAAGAAGCGTAGGAAGACGTAAAATCTCGTGGATACGCAATCTCCGTGAGTGGTTTGGATGCAGTTCAATTGAACTATTCAGGCGAGTAACCAATAAAATTATAATTGCCAGAATGATTTCCAATCTCCGATAGGAGTGGAACTTGAAGAAGAAGGTTACAACAACAATAAGCTGTCTTTAATAATTGCAAACAAATGTCAAACAACGGTAACCAGGGAGACGCAAATCCCACCGACGACTTAATTATTTTAATTTCTAACATCTAGACGACTTTGATAGTTGTCACAGTTAATTTCGAGTAAAAATAGCCTATGAATTGTACTATTTATGGTTGAAAATTGCTACGTTTGAAGAAAAAATAGTATACTTTATTCGGCAAAGAAGCGACTTTTCTTGACGTCCTCTTACGCGCCGAATGAAGTGAGCGGGCGCTTTAATTACGGGCGCGTTAATATCGGGCGCGTCAAGAAAAGTCATGCTTCTCCGCCTCATAAAGTAATATACTATTATTCTGTTTTTTTTCTTTGATGATATTAATCTTCTGTTCATCTGGATGATAAGAGTGAAAAATCACATAAAAATGTTTTCAGTCTGTACCAGTCCAACCTTATTGTATTATCCTCATGCATGGTTACATAAGTGTAATATTGTACCATTCCTCGACAAAAAGTCTCTCAAGAACTAAATATTAGTTAGTTTATAGGGACAAAACTTAAGTACCCCCTTGGTAGCGAACGTGTTAATGAGTCACGCTTAAAAAGTATAACAGAATTATTTTTCTCCCTTATAATTTTACTGTATAATTTATTATCTAATTAAATTTTAAGAATTTGTTGATTTATTTATATTATAAACTCTAGAAGTAAATGTTTAAAGAGTACTGCTATTATCTACTTAAGTTAAAAATAGTTGCAGAATTACGTATTTTTTCACATAGTTAATTATTTATACAACCTTTAACGGTAACTGGAATATAAATTATTTAAAACCTTTAAAAACCTACCAGTATTTGTTTAACATCTATTTTGCATAAAATATTCACGTAATTATCTATTAATGTGTTTTCTTATAAAGCCGAGATAGAATAATATCCTTACTAATTTACCGAGAACGTGTTGCGTTAAAGATAATTCAGAATCTTAACAATCATTTTTGAACAGCAACAATTTTATTTGCTTGCGGTTTACATTCAATGTCACCACATTATGATACAATATTTTTTATTAAACACGAAATCTGCATGGTTTATTTTCAGACGTGTCACAGTCTGATGGGTATTTCAATTAGTAGTAATTTAGAAACGTGTTAAATTTTACTTTGTTGAGTCTACGCTAGAAATAACAAAATAATTCATTTAAGTTAGTCAATAATTCAAATGGCCAACATAATACAAAAGAAAATATTACTATTGTTATTTTAGAGAACCTGTTTACCTGATTGAGATAAAATCGACTGTCTAACTACGAAAACTCATCATCATAATCATGGTACTACAGCCTTTAAAGGGTCTCCATCTTCTCCAGCTTTCCTCTTCTCCATCTTATTGGATTTTACATTTATTAACACCGATCTGCTGATCGCAAATTGGACTTTAACCTCTGATACAAGATGCTTAAGTGTTACGTGTGGCCTGTTCTCCTGTAGGGAATGGAAGCATGGACGTTAAAGCCCAGTTCTAATAACAAACTTGAAGTGTTTGAAATGTGGTGCTTGCGTCGAATGCTTAGAATATCATGGACGGACAGGGTCAGAAATGAGGACGTACTTAGAAGAGCGGGCTTACAGAATAGGGAACTTTTTAGTTATATAAAAAGTAAGAAGACTGCATACTTGGTGCACATATTACGAGGAGAAATGTACACTTTTCATCAACTGATACTCGAAGGGAAGATAAAGGGAAGGAGAGGCCTGGGACGTTAAAAAATGTCATGGCTGCGCAATATTCGACAATGGACAGGAATCCACAGCTATGAAATGCTTCGCAATGCTGTTAAAAACAGAATTATTTAATCCTGAATATTTAACATCTCACTTGACAAGACGATGTACGGTGAACGCCTACGCAGAAATGCACGGCACCTTAAGAAGACGAACACCGATCTACTCATTATCCTGTATTACCCCGTCTATCTATCTTTCCCGTCTTCTCATTCCCACCGGTTGCGCTGTAAGAATCTTTTTTATCCTGTTCGATTTCGACGCTCGGGCTACATGTCCTGCCCACTGCAGACGGTTTCGCTTAATTATAGTAGTAATGTTTCTTCTATTAATCTTATGACTTCTATTAATCTATTAATCGATAGGGGAGATTCATTTGTTTTGATTAGGATATATGTCTCTGATCCATATGTGAGAACGGGGACTATCAGTGTTCTATACAGTCTTATACGAGTTTTTTAAAACAGACGTTTGTTAGCTAAGTACTTTGATATCTAATGATTACACCTGTTTGCAATTATGATTCGCCTTTTCATTCCTCCTGTTGTGTTATTATTGAAATTAACCTATGTCTCTGGATAACTCTTTGACCGCTTCAAAGTTTTGGTAATTGAAAATAAGATTTGTGTCATCATTACCACTTCGTATGTTTGAGTTGGTCACCATGAATTTATTTTATTTAAATTTTTTATGTAATCCCATTCGTTCTGCTTACTAGCTCGAATAGGATTTCCGTGTTTCTATCCCTGGTTCTTGTTATAATGTCCACGTCGTCAGCATGTGCTAGAATTTGAACTGATTTATTTAATGTAGTTCCCCTGATTATCTAAATCTACTTCTCTTGCTACTTCTTTTCAGATTATGTTATCTAACTGCCAAAATTATAAAAGCTATAATGGTATGGTTATCATAGAGATAGAAATTTTTTGTTCTACTTTAAACAAAGTACCGAACTGGACAGTACAAACAAACACACACATCGAAAAGCCGGCTTTTTTGGGAATTTCATTTACCTCTTATGTTGTTCATGACGAATATCTGGAATATCTGACGAACTGGGGGTATTGCATCGAGATAAATGTCTTTCTTATGAAGGTGGCCCTTGATGCTCTTCGCTTGCTGTCTTTTTCTTGTTAGCTGATTTAGGTTATACCCATTAGTGCCCAGATCATTTTTTCAGTTTGTAATGTGATGCTTATATTTTTTTGGGAGCAGTTTTAATAAAAAATATGAAAATAAATAAATCTACGCATTCAGATTTGTAAATCACTCAGTATATGATGTTACATATATGTCACACTAGGAGCTAATGGGTACAAAAAATACAAAATATATCTGTAAACAGTTCTATTTATTTAAAAACTGAAAATATTAAAAAAATTTTTAAAGAATTAAAAGATGGAGATGGAGTCCTGCCAGTACCTTTGGAAGATGACAAATATTTCTTTAAATAAACTTGCAGGATAGCCCTTCGAAAGTCTATTTAGGACATCTGAGAGTTGTTTGATTTTCAATAAAAACATCATACGTTATTAACAGAATAATCAAGAAGCCATGTAAACAATGTCCAGTACCATTTTTTGTTTTTAATTTGAATCCTGTATTGTCCAACATTCTGATCCATTCGACCAGTACCACCCATTTTTTGGTATACTCTGCAAGTACTGCTGGTCAGCTCACTTGTATGTGTTTTTTTCTTTTTGCGAATATCGTCTAACATTTGTTATTGGATTGATGCCATATCTATTTGACTACGACATTGCAAACTACCCCCAGTTTAGACAGTGGGGTTAGACAACGAGACCCAATGTCACCTTAACTTTTTAATACGGTGCTAGAACATGCTTTTAAGAATTTGGATTGGATGACAAAGGGAATAAAAATAGATGGAGAATATCTAAGCAACTTACGTTTCGCCGATGATATACTTATAGTAGCTGAAGATCTAGGTATGGCAAGAGAGATGGTACAGGAACTCGTTGTGGCTACAGAAAATGTAGGTTTAAATATAAATATCTCGAAAACAAAAATCATAACCAATTTGGTGCCCAACCAGAACATCAGTATTGGTGGGAAAGAAATAGAACTCGTAGATAGATATAAATACCTGGGACATGAAATTATGATTGGCTGAGATAACCAGATTCATGAACTGAAGAGAAGAGTCGGCCTTGGGTGGGCAGCATTTGGAAAACTGAGAGAAATTTTTAAAAGTGAGCTGCCTACATGTCCTCCCAGTCTTGACGTACGGAGCAGAAACACTTACCTTAACAAAAGCAGCAGCTACCAGACTGGGAGTCACACAGAGAAGAATGGAGTGATCCATGTTAGGAATAACTCTCCGAGACAGAATAACAAACGAAGACATCAGGAGAAGAACCGGAGTGACTGACATCATCGAGAAGATAGCCAGACTAAAATGGAGATGGGCAGGACACATAGGCAGAATGACAGATGGGCGATGGACAAAGAGGTTATTGGAATGGAGGCCAAGGGAAGACAAGAGAAGCGTCGGTCGACCACCTACAAGATGGACTGACAAGAGGCCTATGCTCAGCAGTGGACTCTTGAGGCTGGATGATGAATGCAAACTACGGAATTATCGACCCACTTAGCTACTAGTACAGCATCCGTCTTACTAATAGTACTTTCATAGTACTATACGTAAGACGGATTTTTTCCTTCCCCTTTCCTTTTTCTGAATATCTTTTTTAGCAAATAACGAACAGCTCCTAGGTAAACGGTTTTCCTTATAGTCCCCGTGCCTCCGTGTCCTTTCAAACGGAAATAAGACAATAAACTGAAGGTAGTAAATAAATTGGTAAAATAAGAATGGAAAAGATTTTAGATTACCAGGTAATTCTTCTATCATTTTCACCAGTGGTGCTGCCGCCTTTTCAAAGTTTCTTTCTTTGTCAATATCAGGAGTTGAGTTACAGATTTTCCTTGGTAAGTATATCTCGAAATCAATCAAATAGCTCATTACTGTATTTAGGCACCTTACTTTATAACCAAATCGTATGGGTTTGGCTCTTAGAAATTGCTTGCAGCTATGTTTACCGCAGTATTTGACCATTCTTTCGTCGAAAGTCAGATTTTTTTGGGAACAAAATACTTTCTGAATTTGTCCTTTATAAATGGCGGTATTTTTTAGAGATTATTACCCTTATCAATATTTGCGTTAAAATTCAAAAGAATAAGCCTCAAAATTTACTCCAATATGTTGCGTCTTATAGCATTATATGCAAATTCGTTTCTAGTGTCAAGACTCCCAATACATACGCTAGCTGGGACTATTATTACAACCACTTAGAATCAATATAGCAATAAAACATTTTATTTCCTCTGGCGAGACTCCTGGGTCGCGTAGGTTCTTGAAAGTAGCATATTGGTTTGTTTTCTGTAATAGGAATAAAATGATGAACATTTCGAATATATTAACAAATAATTTGTTTCCAAACAGTGGAATAATCTGACTCAGAAAATTGTTTCTCGTTATATGTGACATCTTCCGAAACACAATCACAGGATTTAGAAATTTTTGAATATACCATATGAGCAGTAACAAATTGTCGTCAAATTGTCGTAATCTCCGCCCTCGTCGTTAGCTCCGGAATACTCATCCGTCAGAGTAGCCGGATCCAGTGGCGTTATATAAATTGCCTCTATAGAGTCTTTTATCTCGTCGTATTCTTCAACGGTTATATCAATAGCTTCTTGAACAGTCAGTCTACTTTGAAGAACTGCAGCAAGGCCTCTGAAATAAAAAAAAAAACAACTTAGTAGGTACATACTGCATTTTTAAATTTCAAATTTTTAAATTTTAAAGTTCTATAAACACTGTATAATAAAGCTTCGAAAAATGTTACTAAAAATACCATTAAATGGCAACAAAATATAGTATATTGATACACAATAACTGGAGATAATGCTTAGTGTAGGTACATCCTAGCGTTACAAATATGTAACAGTCAATTTCCTAACCGATCATCTTTTTTATTTGAAAAAATATCAAAGCTTTCTTACAAAAAAAATTTGTATTTATATTTTCTTATACTATTTGTTTTCTAATATTAACTTTAGTAAATTTACATTTACATTATCAACAAAGTAACATCTCTTAATCTCGGATATAGAATGGGCAACAAAAGAATTGGTATGGTGTGTTACGCAGACGATGCAGCAATTATTGCCGAATCAGAGGATGATCTCCAAAGGCAGCTCTTTCAGTTCTTTCAAACAAGCCGACTACTAAATATGAACATCTCTACCAACAAAACTAAATGTATGACAATAGCAAAAGATCCGCTCAGATGTAAGTTAGTGGTTGAGGACAATCCCATAGAACAGGTGATGCAATTCAGATATCTGGGCATAGATATATCAAGCACCCACGACCCAGTAAAGGACCTGATGAGTCAGATCAACAAAGCATCTGCACTGTCAGGATGTCTGCGGGAGATAGTCTGGTCAAATCCGTATATGCGCACAGATAGTAAAATTAGAATCTATAAGACTTGCATACGACCGATCATGACATATGGCATAGAAGTGCTCGAAGATACTAACAAAACGAAACAGATGCTAAGGGTTGCCGAAATGAAAACCCTAAGAACAATAATGGGGAAAACAAGAAGAGACAGAGCGAGAAATACAAACATTAGAGAGCAGTACAAAATTCAAGATATTGTAAGATGGGGAAGGCAGCGCAAGAGGATGTGGTACAACCATGTAAGACGAATGGATGAGAATAGACTCCCAAAAATTGCACTAGAAAACAATCCGCCCGGTTTAAGACCCCCCGGAAGACCACCTAAAAGATGGAGGGATAGTTGGCAATCTACCTCCCAAGAAATTAACCAGAGGCAGCTTCAGAATTAAACAGATCGAAAGATCTACAAAAAAGTAGAAGAAGAAGAAGAAGAACTTAAGTATATAAAATAAGATTTATATATAAGCCATGAAGCTTTATTTCTTTCGTTATATTTTATCCAGGCATAGATTCAGAAAAAAGTTTTAATAAAATCGCACATTTACAACGATGTACACACTAGCACCTTCTGAGAAGAACTGACTTGTTTTCAACTAAAAATTTGCGACGTAGGCGATAGAGGATCTATTTTGATGGTGCCACTTTGCCTTCACATAATCGTAAACTAATGGGTTAGGTTGTATTTTTAATTTATATTGTGTTGAAATAAGCTTTGTTTTTATTTTTGAGCATTCATCGTGTTGACTGCTTTTATTCTGAAAAAAAAAAATCTTCAAGTTTTTTTGACATAATTATCCTGTCAGGAATCTCATTTATGGATATGATCATCATGTTTTTCATGAAGTTATCATCATACATATGTTTTCTCTCATTGTCGTATTTTCTTTCCCTTTGGGGGCCTTGTGTTTGTTTTAATACTTTGTTTGTATCTTTAGGGTACACTGCTGCAATGAAAATAAAATCAATAAAAATAAAAAAGAAGAGGAAACTATACAACACATAGTAAGAAAATATATCGGATACATTTCATTTAAATTATAATGTTGCCTAAATGTCGACTTTTTGAACATTAATTTAAGTTTTTCTATATATTTTTTTAGTATTATAAACAAAAACCATCATCAGCAAACATTAAACAGGGAATAAAAAAACTTTCAATTAAGTAAAAACTTCTTCTTCTTCTTCTTACGGTGCCTATCCGTTCCGGATGTTGGCGATCAACATGGCTATCCTAACTTTGCTTGCTGCTATTCTGAATAGTCCGGTTGTCGATGTATTAAACCACTTTCTCAGGTTTTGAAGCCAAGATATTCTTCTTCTCCCTGGTCCTTTCTTTCCAAATACCTTGCCCTGAAGAATAAGTTGCAACAAGCCGTATCTCTGTTCATTCCTCATAACATGGCCAAGATATTCTAGTTTGCGCTCTTTGATTGTGTTAATAATCTCGCATTTCTTGCCTATTCTACGTAGGACCTCAACATTAGTCACACGATCCACCCATGAAATTCTTAAGATACGTCTGTAACACCACATCTCTAATGCCTCGAGTTTTCTTAAGGAAGCTTCGGAAAGTGTCCAGGCCTCTACTCCGTATAATAAGGTAGAAAATACATAGCATCTAATGAGAGAGATTTTGGTAGCAAGTGGTAAATCATGACTTCTGAAAAGAGACTTCATTATGAACGCTGATCTCGCTTTTCCTATGCGTTGTTTTATTTCACTGGAGTGATCCCATTGGCTGTTAATGTTGGTACCAAGGTATGTGTAGCTGTCCACTCTGTCAATTGGATGTTATGTTGGTTAACCAAAAGCTGTGTATTTAATATTTCGCGCTTACTGACTACCATGTACTTTGTTTTCTTCGTATTAAGATCAAGTCCGTGTTTTCTACTTATATGTAATATACGCGACATTATTCTTTGCAAACCGTCCAGACTATCTGCAAAAACTACTGCGTCGTCGGCATATCTAATGTTGATTAGACGCATGCCGTTGACTAATACACCTTCTTGTAGTTCTCCCAGCGCTTGCTCGAAGATATGTTCAGAGTATATATTAACGGGGACAGAATGCATCCTTGCCTCACTCCTCAGCAAGTAAAAATTGCTTTGTAAAATGGTATAAAATTAAAAAAAATATATACCATTTTACAAAAAGAAGTTTTTACTTCATTGTAAGCTTTTATTAAACTACACTATACAGCCAACCACTAACAATTTTCCTTTTAAATTTTAACCAGGAAATGTTGCCGTGTAGTTTTCCTATTATCGGTTCCAATACACATGAAAATAAATATGGACTGAACACGAAGCCTGGATACAATCCTGTTTTCACAAGAATTTTAAACTCCATTCTTAATTAGCGGCACACTACAAAACTACTCCAGGAACCCTATTAAATTCCTTTATTTTTACACCAATAAATAGAGGCTTAAGAAAGGGGGAATCATTTGGTCCAACACTAATTATAATACTTATGTACGAATTTATTAAAACATGAGCAACAAGAGGTAAAAAACTGAATACAGGATTTAGAAATCTGCATCTGAAGAGAGACAGCTGAGTTGGTGAGGTTATTTGCACCAGACAAAGGATACCGTACCAATGAGAAGAGTGAGGGAAGCAAAAATATTAAAAAACAAAGAAAGGAGAAGACCACGACACACATGGGATGAAGTCATAGGAAAGATATTAAAGAGAAAAGGAGTGACATGGAAAGACGGAAGAAAATTGATACGCAACCGCAAAGAATGGAAGAATTTTGTTGAGTTATTTTATCACATATTTAAATAAATTCTCCATTTTGTTGATATTTTTGTAGCGAAAAATGTAGTTACTATCTTAATATGATTTGAAATAATAACAAGTTAAAAGAGCGAGATATGGCATTCATTAAAAGATATATTAAATTCGGGAGGCTTCATTAATCGGAATAATGAATTTAACATTGACTTTTTATTGGATTCTATAATTAGCGTAACCAGCAATTTCCCAGTTGTACCTGATAAATAATTAACGGGAGATTAAGAATAATTGCGACTTCCTTTATTTACAAACATTTTTATCTGAAAATAAAACATTGTTGATCTTGATAAATATGTTATTAATTAAATAAATATTGCTCAAATAAATTCTTTACTGATATTATATATAATAAAACTTTGTGATATCTCACGATTAAAAAAGTGGGAAATTGGAAAACAAATTAGGAATTAATCATCATGTGATGAGTAGAACTTAAACTGATACATATTTATATTTTTCTTGTGCTGTATTTCAAGACTAGAGAAAACGTAGTGTTTAAACCCAACATTGTAAACAAAGAAAACATGAACACTGCAATGGTAATGGGCACAGACTAGTGGATTTTGCGACATTAAATAACCTTGACTAATATGCGGGTTATCAAATTGTTTGATAATTTTTCTTAAATTCTGATATACTTTAATATCTTTCCTTAACTCAATAAGAGTCTCCTAAAACTCTGCAAATCGAGTTAACGCGTTTGAAATGTCGACATTTAGAAGATTGCTAAGGATTCCATGGGTAAATAGAGTCACGAATGCAGGAGTGTTAAGGAAAATGGGCAGAGAAAAGGAAATGGAAAATACAATAAAAGAAAGGAAATTGCAATATCTCGGACATGTAATGAGAGGCGAAAGATTCAACATCTTGAGACTCATAATTCAAGGAAAAATAGAGAGTAGAAGAAGCGTAGGAAGAAGACGCGATTCTTGGTTGAAGAACCTGAGAGAGTGGTTTGGTTGCAGCTCAAGGCAATTGTTTAGAGCAGCTGCCTCGAAAGTCAAAATAGCCATGATGATTGCCAACCTCTGTCGCGAAGATGGCACTTAAAGAAGAAGAAAACTATGCAACTTCATGTCTGTACTCATTCAAACATATTTTTTCTTTTTAGTTTTCTTGGGTTTCGATTATATAATCATTTACCCAGTAGATATAAGGTTATTCTTCTTCTTAACGTGCCCTATCAAGTCCCCTTGACGTTGGCGATTAACATGGCGAAACTGTCTCTGTCTCGAGCTATTCTAAAGAGTTGCTCAGCTTTCTTTATTCCTGTCCACTCTCTGATATTCTTCAATCAAGAGGCCTGCTTTCTACCAATTCCTCTGCGTCCTTCGATTTTACCCATCATAATAAGTTGAAGAATATTATATCGGTCTCCCCTTACTACGTGTCCAAAATATGCCATTTTTCTACATTTGATGTTATCAAGCAGCTCGCGAGCAGCATTTGCTCTCTCAAGGACTGTCACATTTGTCAGCATAGCCGTCCATGGAATTTTTAGTATACGTCTGTGCGGCCACATTTCAAAGGCCTCCAGACGATTAATGGTGGATATTTTTAATGTCCATGCTTCGACACCGTATAAGAGGACTGACCAAATGTAGCATTTAACCATACGCTTTCGAAGTTGAAGTTTCAAGTTATCATTACACATTTCTCGATTCTACATTTTATCTCTTGATCTGGATCTAGTTGTTCAGTAATATGGCAACCAAGATATTTAAAACTGGACACTATTTTAATTATATGACCATCAACATATAATCGTGCATCTTGATGTGCTAAACGGCTAAACACCATGTGTTTTGTTTTTGAACAGTTTATGTTTAGGCCAAACTCTCTTCCCACTGTATCAATGGCGTTTAAAAGGCATTGTAATCCATTCATGTCATCACTTAAAATAACTGTATCGTCTGCATATCTGATTGTATTTATCAGAATTCCATTAACTTTCACGCCCCATTCCAAATTATGCAGCGCTTCTTTAAATATTATATCTGAATATAAATTAAATAACAGTGGGGATAGTATACAACCCTGTCTGATATCTCTTTGTATTTTACATATTTCTGTTAATTTTCCGTTTATGCAAGCTGTCGCTGTTTGACGCCAGTATAACTTTTCTATGAATCGTATGTCTTGACTATTAACTCCTTTATCTTTTAATATTGTAATTAATTTGTGATGCTGTACTCGATCAAAGGCCTTTTCATAGTCAATAAATACAGCAAAAACGTCTTTCCTTTGATCTCGACATTTCTGCAGTAATACATTTAGTGGATGATGCGTAGAAATATTTTCAAAGTGTGGCTCATAAGGCTTATCATTCTATAATCGCTACAGTTTTTCGGACGTTGTTTTTGGTAGTGTTATGAATTCGGACTTTAACCAATCTTCAGGGATATCACCAGTCGAATAAACATCATTGAAAAGTTTGACCAGTACCAATGGCTTTCTTGTTATTTGCTAACTTTATAGCATGCAGTATTTCTGATTTTAGTATTTCTGGTCCTTCAGCTTCAACTAAAGTCTCGGGTTCTTCGGGTCTATCATCATTATACAGTTCACTTATATAATTACACCAGGTTATTCGAATTTCATGTTCGTCTATTATCATTTTTCCCGACGAATCGGTTATAGTATGTGGAGTTTTCTTATGATAAAGACAAGCTGCTTCTCTAACTTTTTTAAACATATTAAACGTATCATGTTTTTCATTCAACTTTTCTAATTCCTTGCATTTATCCTCCATCCATTTTTCTTTAGCCACCTTTATTTTTTGTTTAATTAGTTTCTGTTTTTCCTTATATTCTGTCTTGTTACCTTTCAGTTTCCTTCTCTGCTCCATTAATTCCAGGATTTCATCAGTCATCCATTGTTGTTTTTTGTGAATATGTCACGTTGTTGAATATTTTTCTATTACCTTCAATATATAAGGTTATACTCGTCTTATTCTATGCAATGCACAATTAGCGACAAAATTGCCACCTGAGGAGGTAGCCCAGGAAATTTTAACATCTCTCTTACCTATTTATGGAGATTTTGAATTACTTTTCAGTCCTCTGCAGTATTCTGAGAATCCCATATCATTTGATAAATATTACAATATTCTTCTTTCTAAAACTGATTCTGCTCTAAGTCCTGATAAGTTATGAAACCTAATGATTCTATGTTAAAAATTTTTCGCACTTTAGATCAGTACTTTTAATTAAATTCTGTAATAAATGTATCCGGAAGGGACAGGTTCCTATCTCGTGAAACCAAACGGTCATTTTACCTATTGTTAAATATGGAAAGGATAAAACTGACCCACTTAATTATAGGTCAATAGCTCTTTCATCGTGCTTTGGTAAAATGCTGGAAACATTAATCAAAAACAAAATTGAGTGGTTCTTAGAATATAATAATATATTAACTCCATTGCAACTTGGTTTTAGAAGGGGTAGAGCTTGCATGGAATGCATTTGATTACTAAATTCTAAAATACAAGGATTTTCATTTATTCAATTTACAGTAGGACTTGTCCTAGATATTTCAGCAGCTTCTGATACAGTCAACATCTCTCTTTTATACTTTAAACTAATTAAATATAATGTTCCTATTCAACTAGCAAATGTCATTTATTCTATATTAAATGATCGTAGTATTTATGTAAAGGTCAAATGGTCCAAGAAAAACTAATCAGGGCTTACCTCAGGGCTCCGCTCTAAGTCCAATGTTATTTAATTTGTATTCCCTGTTTTTATATAAGATTATTCCCAATGGTTGTAATCTGATATAGTATGCAGATGTAGTATGGTTAGTGGGGCCGATCTACTTAAGTTAATTATTTCTATGAACTTGTTAATTGAAAGGGTGGATCTCTGGTTATTTAAACACAACTTTAATCTATCTTACAATAAGTCCTCAGCAATTATATTTCTAAAGGGAAATCGTACAGTTAATCCTCTGAACATTAGAATTAGAGGTCATACAATTAAATGGGTGCATACAGTGAAATATTTAGGGGTAGTTATTAAAAAAAAACCTTAAGTTGAAATTATATGTGAATTTAATAGAATTAAAAGTAAGTCGTAGCTTGAATGTCATGAGAGCTCTATGTGGAACATATTGGGGTAGTGGTCCTAAAACTCTCCAGATAGTTCATAATGGTTTGATACAGAGTTATTTAGATTATGGATGTCAAATATTATCAGATTGTCTAAAGGCGCTGATCAACAGGTTAGATAAATTACAATATAAGAGTATTTGTATCATAACAGGATGTATGAGATCTACCCTTATTCATGCATTGTTGGGTAAAAGTGATCAAATTCCAAGCAAGTACAGATGGAAATGGCTTTATTATAAATTCCTCCTATAAAATCTTATGCGAATTAATAATCCAATAATTTCTGCCCTGAATCAATTACAGATATCTTTAACTTTGTTTCAGTAAAGTTCCAGTAAAGATATCTGTAATTGATTCAGGGCAGAAATTATTGGATTATTAATTAACATAAGTTTTTATAAGAAGAATTTAGAATTAAGCCATTTCCATCTGTACTTGGTTGTAATTTAACTAATTACATTATTCAAACTACTTATTTTATATTAAACAGCTAATTTGGTCTCGGCAGACCCAAGAATGGAATTCAAACAGATCAAAAGGATCGTTTTATAGTAAAATAGTTAATAAATGGAACAAATCACCATGGCTCAATCAATTTCCTTATAAAGACAGAAGGCATAACACCATGGTAATTATGATAAGAACAGGACATTGTTTCACTCTAGTTCATTTATTCCACATAGGTATTCGGGACAACCCATACTGAGAATGTGGTCAAATATTATCCTAGAGTGCCCAATAAACGTTTCTCCAAAAATTGACTTCTACAAAGAATTGGTTAAAACAAAACTACAAACTTCGATAGAGATTTGCTTTCTTCCATCCAAGCTTAATCCTCTACTAAATTTGTTAATTACTTTTCTTAATCTGTGTTCTCTAAATATCATTCGTTGGTAGCATTTCTGGTATGTGTTCAGCTTGGTTGCTACCCCCAAGCAAGAAATGTTTTATCCTGTGTTATATTGTCTTTTCTATTCCTATACTAACTATTTGGCCCAAAAAAAAGTTTCTACACAGAGTTCATTCAATATAAAATAATTTTAATTTAGTGTTATTTGGGGATATTAGATTGTCTAAAGCAAGTTGAGAATACCCCCCCCCCTGAATTAGCTGGGCAAATTATCCCCTGGGATATTACCCAATAAAGGAAGAAGAAAAAGAAGAAGAACCAGAGATAAATTTCGGTTTACTACTAATTAACAGCTGGGTGATACTTGATTGATTTGATTGATACGCAAATTATATATGTTAGGATATATATTCTGAATTTATTTTTTTTTCCTTATTTTGACAAGCAAACAATTTTGTATAAATCTATTTAAAAGAATTTGATAAATTTACTAAATATTTATATAACTTTATGAGAGGTTTTGTATAGAGTACTATGTAAATATATTGGACTCTATCTTCCTGCTTTTAATACTTAATATTAATACAAGCCCATATTTTTATCTTTGTTTATGGGACATTCAAAGAAGATGTAGATCACTGTTCCAATGGTTCCACATTCACATATCGGTGTTTCTGTTTTGCCTATTTTGTAGAGATAGCAAGGAGTTTTACAATGTCCAATACGTAACGACCATTTGGCGTACCATGGTTTTATGGGGATAGCACACGGCAATCTACAATAATCTGGATCCTTATCTTTAATTTAGGAACGCCACGCATTGTAGAATTGTGCTAAAATATCTTTTTTTGTAATACAAAAGATATCTGTACTAATATTTTTTATATCATATGGTACTATTAATCCTGTCCCAATATTCGCAAAACCTATCTGTTTCCTCATTGCCGTTAATCCCCTGATGTCCAGGTACCCATCATATTGAGAATCTCATAATATTAGCTTCTACCAATAGTTTTTTGGTTATTATGGTTACATAATCCTTTTACAGCTTTTATAATATTCTTCTCAATGCACACAGAGATAGCTTTATATATAGCTATCATTTCAGTTCTACATATTTGTTTAACATCTCCCACTGTTGGTCAGTTGGTCTTGTGTAATGATTCTTTTAAAATTTGATGGTTTTCCTATTGACTGTGGGTTTAAATGAACTAGTGGTATTATATCTATTTGCACACTTTGTAACTTTGATATTTAATTCTAACTATTTCCATTTCGTAGCTCAATTTCTTCTTTTCTAAAGTATTGGTAGTGCTTGGTAGAGCTTTTATTGTAGTCAACCAACCACTATCTAATATATTGTTAAGTCTAGTTCTCACATTCACACTCTATGTCCACTTTAGTTGCGCCCAACCTAACACCCAAAATATTACTGACATGTTTGAGAATAAGATCTAAATTATGCAATCCACATAAAATAATTTATATAATTTTATATTTCATCGGTTTACTTTCTATATTATTGGTAAATTGGACTTTTGGTCAATGTGCAGTTAATCATAGAATTTTGAAATGTGCAGATCACATCACCATGATTGTGACTACTCATCCAAGTTGTAATATGTCAGAATCCACTTTACCATTTCCGTTAAGACCCGGAGCCATTCTCTCTCCTGCTGTCACCCACAATGAAGCTTCCTAAATTTTGAAATTTTTTTAAAACTGTTTGTCCTTTGTCTGGTGTTGAACAAATGTAATATTTAATGTTTATAACATTCATAGAAGTGCTGGATAGCCTACAATTTTGACGAATTAAATCTAAAACGTTATAATTTTTTTTTATCTACCATCAACTTTTGAGTTTTTTCGTAGTTAAATAATCTTTCGTTGAATTATTCGAGCATTTAACCATATATCACTTGATTAAATAGTTAATTCATTTGTTTTACTCGTAGAAACTAAGAAAACAGAAAACTTAGTAAAACTGTTATATCGTACGTTTATTGTTTTAAAAAATGTTGGTAATGGATCTCACTTAAAACTTATCAAAATATTTACGCCAGGATAAACTACTAACGACATCTTAATTGCTTTAAGTATATTTTTAACTATCAAAATAAAAAAGTATGTAGTTAAGCATAATAATACTAACATTTGGGGAGTCGCTATAAATTGCATAAAAATGTTTAAATTGCTCGTACATGATTTTAATAGATGAACATAGAAAATAATAAGTTACATTATTTAGTTTCATTTTTAAGTTTAAAAAGATATTTACTGTATTTATAATACTAAATTAATTTTATATCATCTCTTTATAAATGTTTTCAAGACTAAATATCAGCAGTGGGTTGACCCTGTAAACGCCGAATCATTAAAAACTTTAAAAAAATCACAAATATCCATAAAAAAGATGTTATTTTGGTATCTTGTATCATATTACAATAAAAAATAAAAGGCTATGATTTCAGAAAAAAAAAGATGTTCTCAAAATGAGAACGTTCTCGTCTATACAGGTCACAACTACCCTGAGAGCAAAACAATCGACTAAAAAGCGATATTTGAGATTACACCTTGATATAATGTGCAAACAATTATAACAACAATAAACAACTTTATTGTTAAACTTACAAAAACTGCTATTGCGTTATTCGGAAGACGCATTATAAAAAAATATGCAATGCGACCAGAGTTCCCTAAATATTCATCATTGAAACTAACGCAAAAAAGACATGAACAGAGATATTACCACCCCTACTTCTAATTACACTTTCCAGTCGATTTCGCATGGATCGGATGAAGTTTTTAATACATTTTTGAGGTATTGCTTCGAATTCATCATTAAGCGCAGCTTTCAATTCCATTATGTTGCTTGGTGCATGATTTGTGTCTCGGACCCTTTGTTTTAGCTCATCCCAAATATGCTTTATTGGATTTATGTCCGGGCTTAATGCAAACCAATTTATTGTAGGTATACGGATCTCAGTCAGATAGGTGGTGGTGACTCGTGCGATATGGTATAGTACATTACCGTGCATTAAAGTAAAGACATTACCAACAAATCCCGCGCATGGAACTACATGTTTCTCCAAATTATCTCTGATGTAACGATCCGCCAATAAACCTTCTCCACCAGGCACGAAAACTAACTGTTCGGACCTCTGCTCTAGCTTTGGTTTTTTCAGTGGCAGAATATTGTGCACCAGTACGGCTAAATAGTGCACATACAAGCAAAATCGATGTACAACTTAACCAAACCATGAGAATAATCACTGGAACAATAAAATCAACGCCAGTGAGATGGCTGCCTACTCTGAGCAATATTGCTCCACCAGATCTACGCCGTACAGCAGCATTAGTGAGAGAGTACCAGAAAATTGTAGCCAACGTACAATTACCAATACATTAAGATATCCCAGACATCTCAAAAGAGCACCAAAGATTGAGATCTAGAAATCCTCCAATACGATCTGCCCGAAAAATTGGTAATTTCTATGATATACATAGGCAATGGACAACAAGATGGATGCCAACAGTAGAATCAGACTGTATTAAGATATCCACCCCAACTCAGGGTTTCATCGGATCAAATCTGCCCCGGTCCATTTGGGCAAGGCTTAATCGTATACGTACCGGACATGGTAAATGTGCTGATTCGCTGTTCAGGTGGGGTCGTGCAGAAAGTCCACAGTGCGATTGCGGAGAATTTAGACAGACCATAAGCCATTATGTTTCAGACTGCTTGAATCGTGCCTACCGTGGAAACCTCCAGGACTTTGCGGAATGTTCCCCAGAAGCAATTGAATGGCTATGTAAATTGGACATTAATATTTAGTGTCATTCATTCTATTCATTCTATTTTTACTATTTTTAGTGTTTGAATAATATATATAATATATATGTGTATATTATTGTAATTGTATTTGTATATTTATCGTACTGTGAAAGTCCATACGCTAAATAAATAAAATAGTCAGTGTAATTCAAAAAAAGAAATCCTATCAAGAATCGAACAAGCAAGGAAAACATGCACGAGCATAAAACTATTTTTTACAAGATCAGACCTTAATCTGCAGCTTAGAATCCAAATAATCAGATGTTACGTTTTTTCTGTCTTACTGTATGGCTGTGAAAATTGGACAATGGAAGCTGACATAGAGAAAAGAAGAAAAAGAAAAGAACAAAAAGAATTACTAAGAATAATCAAAGAGCGGAATATACCGCTTATATATAAGAGCAATTAAACGCGTGTACAATCATTCTATTTTATTTATTAATCTTCATCTGTCTTAAGATATGTTCTCTATTAAATTTATGTTTTAAATAGTGTTATTATTCATAAATTATTGTTTAAATGTTTAAATATTCTTTCTAAATTCATGTACACGATAAGAAAGCTTGAATAGTAGAAATTTACAAACGAATACATTTTGTACATTTATTTATAGCTCCGGTGTTTGAACTCATTATTTAAAAAGTAACGATTAGGTACCTTTTCTACTTTTCAACAAAACCATACCAACCTGTCCACACCAAATCATTCCTATTAGATAACAATTCTATTAAGAGTGTACTTTTATTTGTTGCAGCTAATTTTATCCAGCATCATCATTTCAAAATCGACTCCGTAGTGAAAAGGAACACCTGCAGTTAAATAGTGTTGTGATGTAAGTGTGACATATATTAATACCAACAAATAATAGCACGTGAGAAAAGAAATAAATTTGAAAAAATTACAGCGATTTGAAATCCGCGTATATAAATTTTCGATTGTGGACTGTTTTGTTGTGTTATACAAATGTTATAAACGTAATTTTCGTAATTATATCGCAATTATATCTTGATTTATCAAAATCGACATGTGACAAGGCTTATCTCCTACACAATGGACGTGTATAGTTAAACGGGTTGGAAAATACGAGTACATAGAAGCGCTCACAAAGACAGTTATTGAATGGTGTTCATACCAAATATGTGCAAATGTTGTCAGAGGTAAGAAGTTTTAATTAATTGAAATATTTTTAACCTACAACAATGAATAAAAGCAACTGATTTATTGACATATATTACCGTGTATTTATTTATAACGCTCATAAACTCGAAAGATGCTGTTGATTGTTTAAATATAACATAAGATAAAGTTTAAAAGATGTTTTTCATAACTTTTAGAGTAAAAACATGTTTAACGTACTTCTGATATTTCATAATATTTAACAAGAATAATTAAGAAAAGAAAATGGTATAAATTAAGGCCTAAACAAAGTCGTCTTCTTCTTCTTTAAGTGCCATCTCCGCGATGAAGGTTGGCAATCATCATGGCTATTCTGACCTTCGAGGCAGCTGCTCTGAACAATTACCTTGAGCTGCAACCAAACCACTCTCTCAGGTTCTTCAACCAGGAAACGCGTCTTCTTCCTACGCTTCTCCTACCCTCTATTTTCTCTTGAATTATAATTCTCAAGATGTTGAATCTTTCGCCTGTCATGTCCGAGATATTGCAATTTTCTTGCTTTTATTATATTTTCTATTTCCCTCTCTCTATCTATTCTCCTTAACACTTCTGCATTCGTGATTCTATCTACCCATGGAATCCTTAACAATCTTCTAAATGTCCACATTTCAAACGCGTTAAGTCGATTTATTGTATTTCGGTTTAATGTCCATAATTCAGCTCCATAGTACACTGTGTACATAGCATTTAATTAGCCTTATTCTGAGGCCAATGTCAGATCTTTGCTGCATAAAATTTTTTTCATTTTCAGGAAGTTTGAACGCGCTTTTTCAATTCTGACTCTTATCTCTGCAGTATAGATAGATAGATAGGTTTATTGACAATTTTTACATAGTAAACACTACATGTCATGTCACAATAAAAATAATTTACTATTGTATACTAAGAACTAAGAAACAATACAAGAACATATAATAAAACATATACAGTGAAAATTAGATATATAAAATTATAACAAATAAGAAAGAAACATTTCAGTAAGGCGTAATATAGTTTTCATTAAAAACGACCACACTAGGAGCTCAAACAAACAAATTCCTGTATACTATAGAAACAGTGTTCCAGCAGGAAGTGTTTTGCTAGTTTATAAAATTGTTTAGAATTCATTACCTTAATATCAATATTTTTGTTTAAGTTTAAAAAACAATTATACAGATTATAATCTATTGTATTAAGTTGTGTAACACACAATCTGGAATATGGTATAATGATATGACTTTTATTTCTTGTATTGTAATGATGTTGATCAGCATGTGATTTTACATCTTTTATATTATTATGAATAGTTAACAAAGTTTCAAATATATATATATATATATATATATATATATATATATTGAAGGTATAGGAAGAATGCCATACTTCTTAAATAAGGGTTTACAGCTGGCGCGATATTCTGCCGAGTCAATAATTCGGATTGCTGCTTTTTGAAAAGTGAAAACTTTATATGCATAGGACGAGTTTCCCCAAAGAAGTATGCAATATGTCAGGATACTATGAACCATTCCAAAATAAACTGACCTAAGAATATCTCGACTCACAGAAGTAGCCAATCTGCGCATAGCAAAAATCTGTGAGGCGAGCCCCCTACACAATCGTTCAATATGGTGCGACCAGTTCAACCTTGTATCCATAGTAACACCTAGTAACTTTACTGGTTCAGATGGTGTAACCCATCTATTAGAACTAAATACGATTTTCTGGGTTTTCTGCTCGTTTAACTTAAGTTTGTTACAGTTAAACCAGGATTAAGATTTTTCTAATATATCCTGACTGTAATCAGTTTTACCTCTACATAATAAGGTTGTGTCATCTGCAAAAAGAACACAGTTGGTGTTATCCAATGCACTTGGTAAATCATTTATATATATCAAGAATAGTAGAGGACCCAAAACTGATCCTTGTGGTACTCCTTTATCCTTATATCTTATTACTTTCTCGATTTGCTGGCCGCCTACCGTCAATATTTCATTTGTGTTGTTGTTCTTGCTAATTTTCATGAATTTGGTTTTTTTAATGTTAAGAGAGAGTCCGTATTCTCCACTATATCTTAATATTTTGTTCATCATTCTTTCTAAGTCTTCCAAGTTGTCAGCTATTATTACTTTATCGTCGGCATACCTAATGTAGTTAATTAAACTTCTGGTTACTGTAACGCCGACTGTCTCATTTACCAAAGCTTTTTGTATGATTTCTTCAAAATAAGCATTAAACAATAACGGCGACAGTATGCAACCTTGCCTGACCCCTCTCCTTATCTCCACTTCTTCTGACACTTCTCTTCCAATTTTCACATTTGATCGTTGGCTGTAGTATAAATGTGATACTAACGTTACATCCCTCACATCCAGATTCTTGTTTTTGAGTACCTACTTCTATAATCGGTCATGTTTTACTTTATCGAATGCCTTGTTGTAGTCTATAAAGCATACATAAAGATCTCGATTAACATCCAAACATCTTTGGGTCAGCACGTTAAAAGAAAATAGTGTCTCTCTTGTGCCCACCCCATTCCGAAATCCAAACTAGGAATCACTAATATCCATCTCCAGCTTAGCATGTATTCTATTATGGATGATTTTTAGCATTTTTTTAAGGTATGTGACATTAGACTGATCGTTTAATAATTTCTACATTCTCTGACATTTACTTTCTTTGGTAGACAAATAAAGGTTGTAAAATAATAAGGAATGGGAGCGTTATGTGAAGGTAAGGAAAACGCTGTCACCAAATGTAATACACAATAGATCCTCAAGAGATGCTAACCCTGCGAGCGGCTGCAAGGAATACTGGTCACACTATTCTGGAGGGCTGGCTCGTCTTCGTGGATTTACGAGAAGATAAGGGATTTTCGGGATAGGGGTAAGGACTCCTAGGTCTCAGGTCCTGTAAAGAGCAGAGGTTATGGGCTTACTTTTGAAGCCGGAGATATGCATACGCAGATTCTCGTGTTCTCCTAGTCTCTAGTGAGTCGGACGAAAGGAACATTAAAAAAACCAATTTAGAGTCTACAATATATTGAATTTACCCTGAAGTTACAAATACAATCGTTATCACGTTATTCTGCGCGTCGGAAGGCGAGGAGCAAGATAGTGAAAAGTTGACAGTTGTACTAATATAATTACTCAGGTTAGTATATAGAAATCTGTTACCTTATTTGGGCTTTCAACCACGACACATTTCGGTCCTCTGAAATTCGGTCAGTTGAGGGTCTCCTCCTGTGTTACGGACTTACGAGCTGCCACAATAACCGGACTACACGCGATACTATGCCGGGATGATAAGCGCTCCCCGGAGAATTACCGACTCCTTGTACTGGACGCTCCCGGAGGCAATTACTGCCTTGGGCAGGCACAGCTGCCCCGCTACTACGGACCGCTTCCGCCGTATTACTACCACTGACTTCTATTACTGACTGCCTGGCTACCGTCATTTTTTCTTGTTTTATTGTGCTCGTACTTTCAACGCCGGCTCTAGTACCAAGGTCGTGTTTTCGCTGAGTTGTAGTCTTAGACGTTATTACTCGTATTTATGTCACGGGTGTTGTTATTTTTTACAACAATAGTTTCTGTTTGACGTGCTTTTTCTACGTTTAAACAATTATCAAACAATGCAATAACTAGGTCAATTTCTTTGTGTGATTTAAAATGCAAACTTTACTGTAATAATTTTCCCTTATTAACTTTGGAATATATAATAATTATCTCGAATAATTATTATCTTTTCTATGCTACTTAGCCCTTTATTCCAACTCCCCACTCACTTGCTACGCTCACATTACAAGGTTGATGTTAGCATTTCACGTAGAATGATTCCTGTGGAATAGATTGTGTTCAGTAGTTGGACTAAAAACATATGTTTTTTTTTATTAACCAGTTTTAGCAATTCACTTGGTACTTTATCTGGACCAGCAGCTTTATTATTTTTCATGGACTTTACTGCATGCATAACCTCTGACTTTGTTTTTTTGGGTCCCTCGTCTTTACTCTGATTATATTCATATATATTTTCCTGTCTCTGGTCATGGATTAATTCCTCTATATATTCTTTCCATCTTCCTAGTTTTTGTTCCGTCTCCACTAAAATGTTTCCTTGTTTGTCCAATAGTATGCTTAAAGTATTTTGTTTTGCTACCACAGCTAATTCTTTAACTATCTTATGGAGATTGAAGATATCATATTTTTTTTGTAAGTCTTCTATTTCTTGGCATTTTCCAGCGAAATAAGTCTCTTTAGCTTCTCTTTTTTTCCTTCTTATTTGATTATGCAGCTGTTGATACTGAGTAATTTTAATACCCTTCTGCCTTCTTCTGTCCTCCATCATTTCCAAGATTTCTTCTGTTATCCAATCTCCTTTCTTGCATCTAGTTGTGGGTTTTATGCGACTAGGTTCGATAATTGCATTTTTAAAGAATTGCCACTGTTGTTCTACATCACCATAAATTAATTCCGGTGTGGATTCTAGGTTTGCATTAATTTCTTGTTTCAGTTTTTCTTTGACGTCTTCTGATTTTAATTTTTGTATGTTTAGTTCATCATTTTTGTAGACTTTTTTAATCTTTTTTAAATGAAGTTGGAATTTTGCTACAAGAGGATTGTGGTCCGACGCCACGTCTGCACCTGGGTACGCTTTCACCGATTGTATTGCGTTTCGGTATCTGTGATTTATTAAAATATAGTCAATTTGCTTTCTAACGATTTTATCGACCTTGTCAGCTGGCGATTTCCAAGTCTAAAGGCGTAGTTTAGGCAGTTTAAAGAAAGTATTCATTACAGCAAGATTATGTTCTAGGCAAAATTCTATAAGGCGTAAACAGACCCATAGAAAATACAAAAAACTCAAGTGTTTAAAGGGTGGGGGAGTGCCAGAAGGGTTTGGACCATTTTTTAATAAACAACTATGGAGGGAAAGTGGATAACAAAAATAAATATTGAAATCATACTGATTAATATCTCAGTATATATTTGCATAGTTTGTGTACAAATATAACAATGTGAATAAAATATCCGCATATATATATTTGAGATAATGTGTCCAAACCCTCCCGACTGACCGGGAGTGTCTGGACAATTCTTCTTAACGTGCCCCATCCCTAAGGACATTGGCTATCATCATGGATCATTTGACTCTATCTGCAGCCTTTCGATTTCTTTGCTGATGACTATTGCTACTCCATTGCGGTTTTGTGTCCAGTGCCATTCTATCCGTTATCGGTATGAATTTTTTGACTGATGTTTTGATTTCTTGGCTGATGACTATTGCTACAGCGGCAGAAGTGTCATAGACAAAACACGTAGTTGTCTATGACACTTCTACCGCTGTTAGGTCATCGAACTACATCCAAGGATATCTATCTTTATATGTCTATACTATAAACGAATTAATACAAAAATAATACTTTAGGTTTTTATTGCCCCAAAAAAGCTTTAGATATCAATAAAACAAACAAAATGTGCATTATTAAAACTGTCCTGAAAAAGATCAATGTTAAAATATATCATGTCTTTTTATATCTAGCACTTTGATCTGTCAAAGTAGTTGGTAACCTTACAATCACTTCTTTGTATGTTGTAAATGTTGACGACTCCCCACTAACTATAAACCGGTTGGAAGCAACTTGCTTTTTCAAAAGTTTAAAGTTTTAGCGATCTAAAACAACTTCAATTTTGGCGGCATAATTTTTTTTCAAACACCTTACAAACCACAAAACTATCACTTCGTAATCTAGTAAGGTCCTCATCCTGATCTTCATCATTTTCCAAATCTAAATCTAAAGATGAGTCTTTGTAAATCACTTATTCCTCATTGGAAGAACACTAGCTCTTTAATTTCCTCGTTACCATCTCTATTTTTTTTTATTAATTTGTGTTGATTCTTTTTTAAATTTTTGGTTTGTTAAAAATAGTTGTTCTTTTTACTGAACCTTTGCTAGTTAGTTTCCTCTCTGGAGCTTTCGGGTATGGTTTTATTTGTAATGGATATAAGTAATTTTTCTTGTGCTCGCTTTCAACTAAATTGTCGGGCTGTGACAATACAGAGAGGCTAAATTGCGATGACATCTTCACATTTTGATTTGAAAATTCACGCGATGAAGAAACATTGGGGTCTTTTGATATTAAAGGAACCATTCCGTCTGTTACAAACGAGCATAGAAAGTATTCTACACCAAAAATATTTTTATACACAATGGCCAAATTCAAGTGCAACAAAATCCAGAGTTTATGTTGGAAGGAATTGCAGATCGATCCCAAGCTATCATGCATATTGGTTCAAGACCATAAATTAATAATGCCTTCTCTGGATTAGAGGGCATCCAATCATCTGCTCCTTGATTGAAACACCTCTTAAATGGTCCATAAACAGTCTTATCTAACGATTGCAATTTGTCAGATGTGTGGGGTGGAAGAGTTGTAATTCCATTATATTTGCAGTAGTCAGTAGGAGAACCAGATAAATGGGATTCATGATTATCCATTAATAACATAACTTGACGTCCTTTAGAACACCTAACATGAGTTACAAAATGCTCTAAAACTTTAGACCTTAGGTCATTTAAGGCGAAAGTTATTCTTGTGTTTTTATGTAATATGCTTACTTTAAGCGTAAAATGCAAATCATTGTTTCAACATTGCCCATTAGGTAGACTTGTAGAGATATTATTTGACATGTATCTACAAAAGAGAAGACATCGAATACGTAAGCCCGCTACGTAGTTAAAGGCAAGCTAGTGGGCCAAATATCCAAAGGAAGATCTCTCGCACGATGGTCGGGCCAAATAGCGGACGTAACTGAGTTACTCATTCTCCGAAGCAAAATAACACGCGCAGGAGAAAGATTATTGGACATAAATAGTCAAACAAAGTATATGACATTGTAGGGGTGGTTTTAATGTGTGCTGTTTGAGGATTTAAGGATGATGTCGATAGAGAGTTGTGAGTTTCGGGTGATAAGTGTCTGGATTGGTAGTCTAGTGTAGAAGTTATTGTTGACGTTGGTTTATGGATCGACTGGGTTGTTGTACAGAATAGTTTGGTTTGGGTCGAGTTTTGAGCTGTTTTATGTGCTGTAGCTTGGATTTTTTTATGGGATTGTTTGCAGACAAATATCTTATTGTCCTCGATCTAGGATTTTTGCTGATTTTGTACAGCTACATTGTTGATTATTAATTTGGTTTATGGTTTAACAGAATTATTACATATATTGACTTTACTGAAGTAAAAGTTTAATCCAAAACGTTAACTATTCTGGGCTGGTAACTAAGGTCTCAAATGGAGAATATATTTGGAGACACTTTTTCAAGATCAAAGAACGGATTATAGGCATCCATTTTCAGAGAGAATGACGGGCCCGTACATACTTAAATCCGAGGTAGAAGAAGCAATAAAACGGATAAAAAGCAGGAAAGCTGTAGGGCCTGATAATATCAAAGCTGAATTTTTAAAACTCTTGGAGGAAGAAGGAATAATTTGGATCACGGCTATCTTCAATAAAATATACAATACAGGAATCATCCCTGATAAATGGCTAGAATCAGAATTCATAGCGATACCTAAAAAACAGGGGGCTAAAAAGTGCGAAGAATATCGAACAATCAGCCTAATGAGCCACATGTTGAAACTGTTTTTTAGAGTCATCCATGGAAGAATTTATAAGAACTTCGAGGAACAAATATCGGACAGCCAGTTCGGCTTCATTAACGCAGTGGGTACCAGAGAGGCACTTTTTGGAGTACAGGTACTGATTTAAAGATGCAGGGACGTTAACTGCGACGTATACGTGTGCTTGATCGACTATGAAAGGCATTTGACAGAGTTCAACATCAAAAGATGATAAACATTTTAAAAGAGGCAGACGTGGATGACAAAGACCTCAGAATAATTTCAGAACTCTACTGGAATCGGACCGCATACATGAGAATTAACGGAATAGAAACAGATCACATAAAAATACTACGTGGAGTTAGACAGGGATGTATCCTATCGCCGTTGATATTTAATATGTACTCAGAGAAAATCTTTAACGAGGCTCTTTACGGAATAGACGAAGGCATCCTTCTAAATGGTGAAAGAGTACACAATATTAGATATGCCGACGACTCCATGGTAATAGCAGATAGTTTAGATTGACTTCAGAGGCTAATGGACAGAATAAACGAGTACAGTCAACAGTACTGAGTAAACATTAATACCCACAAAACGAAACAAATAATTATCAGCAAGGAGAATATAAACGGGGCTCATCTACACAATAATGGGACGCAGATAGAGCGAGTAAAACAGTATTGTTACCTGGGAACTATTATTAACGAACAGTGGAGCAATTTACAGGAAATAAAGTGCCGCATGGGAAAGGCAAGAACGGTCTTTAACAAAATGAGCGCCATCTTCAAAAGTCACAACATATCCCTTGATTCAAAAATGAGACATTTGAGATGCTATGTTTTCTCTGTGTTGTTGTACGGGGCGGGGGCATGGACGCTTACAGACACCACTATTACAAAACTTGAAGCATTTGAGATGTGGCTTTATAGAAGAATGCTGAGAATATCATGGACAGCAAGGATCACGAACAAGGAAATTCTAGGAAAAATGAAGAAGGAACAAGAGATTGTGTTTACAATCAAACGCATAAAATTGCAATATCTGGGACACGTTATGAGAAATGAGCACCGTTACTCCCTGCTATAGTCTATATTGCAAGGTAAAGTCAAAGGTAAGCGTGGACCCGGTAGAAGGAAATATCATGGCTGCGGAATTAAAGAACATGGTTTAAGAAAACCTCAACAGAGCTGTTTCGAGCCACAGCGAGCAAGGTTATGATTGCCAATATCATTTCCAACATCCGAATCGGATAGGAACCAGAAGAAGAAGAAGAACTAAGGTCTGGTAACCATGTCTGGTTAAGGAGAGGTTAAATTTATATTTATGTTGGTTGCAAAAGTTTGGGAGAATGAGGATTATAATGTATGAGATTATAAGTAAGAGTAGTGTTAAGGTGTAAAAGTGGTCTTAAGGTGTAGATGCTATCGGAAGAGGTTGGAGTGTGCCTACTTCATGTGTAGTATCTGAGCTCTCCTTGTAGGGCTTTTGGTGTATAAGTAAGCGGATTGTTCGAGTTGGTTAACGTTGACCGCTTCGAATTCTGCTGCTAGCATGTTTGGGTAGATTCTCTTTATATATTTCTCACGTGCTTCTGTGTGTCTAAATAATACATAAAATATTTCATAAATAAACTCACCGATAAAAACGTTCCCAACTTATTCTAGATTTAATATTCAAAGAAATATATATTTTCATATTTATTTATAGGTAAATTAAATTGGTTGATCTATATTTATTTTGGTAGGTTGGTGTCTTAATAGTTTAAAAGTTTGCTTCATCTTTTGACATAAATTAATCTCGTTTTTGGTATAACAACCGTTTTACGATTTTGGCAGCGTTATGGCGATTCATAATAATTATGTAGTGATATTTTAGATAGTTTATTTCATTAAATATAAAATAAATATAAAAATAAATAAACGATTCAATAAAAAATATCTCATTTTGATGACGTATTTTGTTAATGACATTGAGTTTTCATTCTCTACTCTAAAGAACTCTAAAGAAACAATTCAAAATTATAATTACATTCAAATTTGTCCAGTTGGTATATTAGTTAATTTCCATAAAGTCGGCATTTTAATTATCTTCCAAAATATGGCTTTATTCAAATCACTAAAAAAATTGAGGGAATTATAACAATAAGAAATAATTCTATAAAAAATTGCACTAAAAATATTGCATTAAAAGTCTATCTGATAAAAAAGATAAACATGATATCATCGATTTTATATATTAATGTATTGTTTTATCCTCATGAGTTGTATTTGAATAGAAATTAGCAACCTGACAATTGGTAAGTCCATTATTTACAATATTTGCAATGGTTTTATTGGTTTAAACAATCAACAAAATTAATTCGGTTGGTAGGTAAACTTACTTTGAAATAATAATAGTTGATTTGCTAGACGAGTTAAAAATACACGAAACTAAAAATTTGATCCAAATATTTATGTTGTCGGCGTCGAGATAATGTAATAATATTATAGTACCTTGATTGGTAATAAATTAAAATGTTTAGCACTTAAATTATACAAAAAGGTAATAAAATGCGTTTTGTTATTTCTATTTTAGTCGTTAAAAATAAAATACAGTGAGGTAGATGAGCATAATTATTTACTTTATTTCATTGGTAAAAATTGGTACAGGACAACTAAAGAATACTACTGTACGTACTAGTTTAAATTTTGTGAATTCAAGCATTTTTGCTTTAAGCCCACCTACACGTTGGGCTGACGACATTAGGCGTATCACCAAAAATTGACAACAAAGAGCACAAAATCGCAAAGGATGGAGGAGTTTAAGGGATACCTATGTCCAGCAGTGGACGTGATTATTGAGGGCTAGATGATGGTGATGAAGCATTTTTGTTTAGCTTCTCCCCTAAGGAAAGGGAAAGCATAGACTAAAGTTTTGAAAGGCTAGCTTTTTAGGAATTATTTTGCCAACATGCCGAATTAGAAGAGAAATTTTCAAATTTGGTGGTTAGTCGGCCAAAGAGTTCTAGGAATAATGAAGAACTAACCTTTTAGGGAATTAGCTGTTTTGGTCTGTATAGGAATCGCGGTATTTCTTCACTGTATAGATGGTATTGTTTTTATTGAGCTAGTCGGTATCACTACGGGAGGAGAAGAGAGCTTTTTTTGAGGAAATCAAATTAACCCTACAGCAGGCGCGCCGACTACGGTTTTATTACCGGGCGCGCTGTGTATTTTGTACACAAAACATATTTTAGTTGATTGTACCAAATTTAGTTGGTTTTAACAAAATGACAACCACGATTTACAAAAATAGTTTATTGTTACATAAAATAATAAACATAAAACATGTACCTACGGGTTACTTCACTCGATTTCTTCTGATTGCTGCCGTTCATTGTTCTTACATTTTACGCAGGTAATTGTGGTTTCTGAATGCATTTTACATACAAATATTCTACATAGTTCACATCTAACTATTGTGCTGGAATTTTTTGAGCCTGGACATATGGCACAACGTCCACGTTTTCTAGAGCTTTGCACTTCTGTTCTAGTAGGTTCTTCACATGATTTATATTTCATTAGAAAACCTTGAATATCCTGAGGAAGATATCGCATTGTCGCTCTTTCTGAAAGATGTACTTTCATTAAACTTCAACTTAAATTCTTTAGAAAAATTCGGCGACATATTTTGGGATTTATTTTATTGGCACAACACCTGCGCGTTGATACCCGCCATATCCATTAGAGAAAAAAATATAAGTAGTGGCCATCTTCTGGTTATTTTTTTTACAGAATATGATGCACACATTTGGTCAATAGTATTCACACTGCCTTTTGTGGCATAATAATCTAAAATAATTTCTGGTTTTTTAGTTTCGACGTCTACGGTGGCAGTGTCATGCATTGTGGATAAAAGTATGACCGACTTACTTTTTTTTGGAACAAATGAAACCAAAGTGACATTTTTCTGGAATCCAAAGAGTGACTTTCCCACTTCTTTTTGTTTTTGGGGTAAAAATTCAATAGGTATTTCCCTTTTGTTTTTTCTCAAAGTGCCAACTGTAGTTATTTTAGGTTCCAAAAGGGAAATAGCTAAAGGATAACTGGTATACCAATTATCGGTTATCAAATTGCGATTTGAACCTTTTATTTATATAATCAATAAGCCTATCTACAATATCACTGGGAGAGTTTGATATAGCATAAGGCCCCTCAGGTTGCCGTCTACAATAAACCTCTAAATTTCCAACAAAGTAACTTTGTGCATCGCCCAAAATGAACAGCTTGATACCATATTTTGCTGGTTTATTTGGTAAATACTGGATGAAACTACAACGTCCTCTGAATCCCTCTAGTTTTTCGTCTATTGTAACAAATTCACCAAAATTATAGGAATTTTTACAGTTACTAACAAATGCGTCCAATATTATTCTAATTGGTGCAAGTTTGTCATATATTTTCCGTTCATGTCTTGTGGTTTTGTCATCAAAGCGCATTGAACGTAACAAAAATAAAAATCTTTTGTAACTCATTACAGCTCTAAAAATTTCTATACCTGTTCCATCAGATGTCCAAAGTTCCAGTGCGTTAGTATGGTTAGCCTTTTTAGTGCCTAGGAGGTAAAGCACTACCAGTAACGCCATTATTTCACTTTTTGAAGTATGTTTCATATCTCATTCTCTTTTATATTGAACAGATTCTTTTTTACTATCAATGTATATGTTCTCTAATACATCAGATTCTATAATTTTTTCAAAAGCTGAAAGTTCTGAGGTCACTTTTAAAGCCACTGCCTTTGGTCCTGGAAGTATTTTGATAATATTTTTCTTTTTAATTTTTGATTGCGACGACAGCGGAGTCTTACGACATGCAGTTTTTTATCTTTACCTAGAAAATATTCGAAAGCTGTCGTACTTACTGCAGTATTATCCTCGAAGTTACTGGCTCTGTCGTGGTAATTCTGTTCTTGTTCAGATTCAGAATTTTGGTCATCATAGTGTATTATTTCTTTATCTGTCTCAGATTCATCGGAATATTCTATTTTACTAGTTTCTGTTTCTGGGTCTTCATTAAGAATTTTATATAACTCAGCCTCAGTTAAAAACTTCTTTCTAGCCCTGAAAAAAATAAAAAAAAGTAACACACAAATAATATAACAATGCAACTAAATTCTTACATGATATTCTCTCAGTGTAGCCGTTATATTCCTTCTTAATTATGTTACAATATCCTGTTCAACCTAAAATAAAGTAAAACTAAAGTTAATTTGACTTTAATTTCGAATTACAACTTTTTATAAAGTAAAATAATTAATGGATAAAGTACTTACACTAGAAGGCGCGCTCTGTATTATGTACACAAAACCGTCACACTCTGGTATTTCTAAGAATTCTCACAAAGCTCAGCTGCAGCAAAAAATATTACTCAACTATTTGAACGACAGATCTCTACTGGACGAATAGACGCGACGATATCGCCAGATTGACGACATTTCTACTTTTAGACCACTTTTTCTATTGGACGTGTACAAAATACACGGGCGCGCCCGCTCGAGGGTTAAGATAGCCCAACACGTCAGTTCTATACGGAACCAAAATCATAGATAGGTGAGAAAAACACGTCCGTTCTCTATGAAAAAATAAATCAGAAAGAGCTTTTTCTTTTGCATTGCCCAAGAAATATCTAGATTTGTTGAAGGTAGGGTTGTAGTTGGAGTAGCAATTATTACCTATTTGGTGGGTTTGACTAAGTGACGATTTTAAAATTAAGGTTGGTAATTTAGGATTTGATACAGCGAAAAATATAGAATTACTATTGGAATTATTTATTGGTTTAAAGATTATCGATTTACTTTCTTTATAGACGGAAGGTATTCTCCATTAGGTGTGGATAGCCTCAATTCCAATAAGAGAATCTTTGCTGCAATAAAATAACCTTTGACAGGGGCCAGAGGAGCGATAGAGTCTCTTCATCTTTGATTAGTATATCACAAATTTTCTAGGGATCAGTAGCAATGTTCCACTAATTCTTACTTTTCTGTCATATTTAAATATTCTAACAACCACACTTACCAGAAAGTTTAAATGGCCACCGGTTGAATGGCCACAGGTAGTGGTTGATTAATAAAACTTTGAACCTGGGAGACAGTAAACAAGAAAGGCGGGCACGTTACATTAACGTTCACCATACCAGTTTTTGTGCTAAGGGGACTGTGATGGTAGCTGTGGCAAAATAAAGCTCTGGGAGTTGTTGATTTTCATGTATTAGTGGAGGTGGTATGGAATTATTTAAAGGTGAGATATTTTTGAAAAAATCGTCATGTATACCATCATCTTGATCAGGTGTTGGAATTTTATTCAAATTTAAGGAAGTTAAAGTGGCTATGTTTACAGCATTTAAAAGTTAAGGTTAATAAATACTTTAAATCTGTACAGTATTGTGAAGGGTATGTTTGCCAAATCTATAAGCTTACTGACTCATAAGTTGTAGACTTCAATATACTTCTTCTTGAATTTAATAATTTTTTCTGCAGTTTGCTGATCAACATCGCTATTTACACTTTTGAAACTGCTATACGAAATAATTATTATTTTAGTAAAAATAAGTCACAATTGAAGTTTAATATAAGTTTATTAACGTTTCAGTTTTCAAGTCGGAAATCGCTTTTAAAATACAAACAGTAATCATTAATGCTGTACGAAATAATTTGATCGATATTATTCCGAACCATCGACAAAGAGTTGGCAGTCAAAAAAGTCCTACAACTCTTCGTACAACAATCCTTCGTTGCATTATAAGCTGTTGGGACTTATATCTTGTGCCTATAGAATAGATTCGAAAGATGGTGCATCAAATGGAAAATTGCCTTAAACCCGGATAAAACACAGGCTGTAATGTTTAGTCACAGAAGAAGTGTACCAAACCGAGAACTAACTATTGGGAACACCCCAGTAGAATGGAAAAACGAGGCCAAATACCTAGGAGTGTTACTAGATAAAAAACTCACATTTACGCAGCACATAAATCAGCAAACGTATAGAGCCAAAGCGCTGAAAAATCAGCCCTTAACGCTTATTGGTAGAAGAAGTAAACTAAGGTTTAAAACCAAAATCAGGATTGCGAATAGTATTATCCTGTCAGTCCTATCGTATGCCTCCGCTGCGTGGGGACACACCTGTAAAACAAACAGGAAAAAAATACAAACAGCGCAAAATCAATTAATAAGAGTTGCCCTAAATCTACCGAGATACGTACCTCAGGTACGTATCTCGGTAGAGAATATACGTACCTCAGGAACGTATCTCGAGAAATTTATACAGAGACTCAGGACAAACAAGGATCCTACACATATTGGACAAAAAGGCATACGAACTATTCAACGGACTAAACAACCACCCAAGTAGCATGTTAAGAGAGCTGACTACCTACAACGCAAACATCAGGACGGTACACAGAAGACCTAAACAGCAAATAGCGGGATATAGGGTCCCAAATGAATAAATGAAGAATGGGATGGTCGCAAAGACGTCAAATAAAAATAATGCAGTCATCAGAAAAACAACCACCAAAAAAAAAAAAATTTACCTTTTTAGGTACACTCTGGCGAGAGCATACAGGTGCAAAGGCACTTAGATAAGGACACTATACAATGGGGTGTGTGGAGGCCATATACACCCTGCAATGCACACCCCAACTCACCCACACAATTTAGCATGTAAGAATAAAAAAAGGGTGTGCCTGCTGGGAATTGTGCCTGCATTTTATAGCAAAACGCCAAGGAAGACCCCCAAACAAAAAAAAGTTGTTTTTCTCTTAAATTCAGAACCATTAAATTCAAATTAAACTCATCAAACGTTTTAACGTAAAATTCACCTCAATTTTCTGTATAGAATGCCCGTCAGCCCTTCTATATACCGCTGATGCAGAATAGGCCCTTAAGGCGGATCGAATGAATACTGAACCTCTCGCGACTCCCGAGCACTGAGACCATGTCCGGCAAACATGAGCTTGGTGGCTGGATCCTCTCGGATGCCCAGCCGGCGAGGAG
This sequence comes from Diabrotica balteata, assembly GCA_918026665.1. Classification (NCBI taxonomy): domain Eukaryota; kingdom Metazoa; phylum Arthropoda; class Insecta; order Coleoptera; family Chrysomelidae; genus Diabrotica; species Diabrotica balteata. The sequence goes on along the minus strand of OU898281.1, from coordinate 28,661,519 downwards.
AACAAAATTTATTTTGCCAAATCGTCGGCTGAGTGACCGAGCACACACATATTTTTCCGGACATGAAGTCGACAGCATAGGCTGTCGGCTTCATGGTCGGAACACCTACTACTTTTTTCGCTACTTTTTTCCTTTTCCTTTTAGGGACTTCAGTCCCGAAATGATGCTAGAGTAAAATCAATAGAGCCAGTAAAGTAATTAGGGAGACAAGCCTAGATGTGGCTACCTCTACAGTTAGGTGGCATAACCACAGTCATTAAAAACAGGAGGTGTCTCATTACCCAGGGCACCTCAAGTAACTTTCAGATCATAAGCCTCCTCACGTAAGTCATACGATGAGGAGGGGTGGTGGAAAAGCCTGGGGGTCAGATAAGTACCACTTCAACTAGTGAGGTGTGACCGGTTTGATCTTCGGACAATTGGATCCCATTCTTATATTGGTATACACATGTTCCTAGGGGTTGGGTTGATCACTTAGCGTAATTGTGTGTGTATTGTGCCTATAGACGTTGCTAAGGAAGTCAAGTTGAAGACGTTGCTAACGAGTCAAACTATATAGATTAAGTTTGTGACTCTACCCTTTTAGGACACTCTGTGAACGCATCTATAGACCAACATAATTTAAAGGCCTTTATCTCTTTAAGAAGTTCTTTATTAAGTGTCTAGTTTTCCACAATATATAGGAGTATGGGAAGCTTATAACACCTAACCATCATAATTTGTAGAGTCATAGAAAGATACGGCGTTGTCAACAGTTTTTTATTCTGACGAACGCAGCCCGTGCTTGTTTAATGTGTGACCACATTTCTTTTTCATATTGGTTAGTCTAGTTAATTTATATTAACTATCTAAAGTTATATTTTATGACCTATGGTGGAGCAGTACGGCAAGAGATAAGGGCTTGCGGCTCAGTGATACTCCTCCATAGATCCCTACCGGACGGGCGTAACGCCTAAAAAACCGGATATATATATATATATATATATATATATATACATATATAGTCTAGTTAATAATAGTTTCAAGACATTTGTGCCTAGAGGCCCGCTCAATGACCTGTTCATTTAGAACTTCTTCTTCTTCAAGTGCCGTCTCCATCAATGGAGGTTAGCGGTTATGGTGGCAAACGTTTGTCTATCTTCAGCTGCTCTTAAGAGTTCCTTAAATCCAAGTCCTGTCCAGTTTCTGATATTACGTAACCAGGACAATTTTTTTCTTCCAATTCCTCGCTTTCCTTCTATTTTGCCTTTTATTATCAACTGAGGGATGTAGTATTTCTCGTTGCGCAACAAATGCCCTAAATAACTGGTTTTTCTTCTTTTGACTGTTCTCAATAGTTCTTTTTCTAAATTGAGTGTAGCTAGTACTTCTTCATTTGTTTTTCGTGCTGTCCACGAATTTAGAACTAATTGTCCACAACTCTTGTTAACCTTTTTGGAACCACCATCATTTCAGGTTTCTAATATTATTATACTAACCATAGATAATTTATCAGAGTCTTTGGATATCTTCCAAATTATTGTCTAGTATTGTTAATTTTTCATTAAAGCATGGCTATCTGGGGCAAATACAATTTTGGCTGAATTGAGGTATTTTTCAAGCACTCTCAAGTACACATTTTTGTTGCTAGCTTTCATTATTTCTATATCTGGTGATCAATGTTTGTTCCTGATGAAAATCTTATTTGTCTCCGTTGTAGTGAACCTGGAGATTTACTCATATTTGATTCAGCAGTATTGCTGAGGTTAATTTATCGGAGCGAATTTTTGTGAACACTATGCTGCGTGGTTAACTACTTTATAAACTGCATTATCCAATACTTATCATATCCTGTCTTTTTCTTGATTTATTTAATTTTCTATAGTAATAACTCATATTTCAAATTTTCATTTGCTGATGTTTTTCTATTGTATTGTTATTATTTACGAATATCATTTCTTGTGCGCAATAAAAGCATCTGTTAAGATACTCTGCTTTATTCACTTGACAGAATGCTGTTGGTCTTGAGCTTGTCAGTTAAACCGAATTGACCTTTCTCAAGCACAACTGTGAACAAATTTAAAAATTTAGATTTAAAAAAAATTAAATAATGACTTTAACATTTTTCATGATCCGTTTATAGCTTAATATTATATTTTATAAATTTATTAACAAGACTTACGGTTATTAATTGCCTATCAACATGTTAAAACAAAATTAAAATTGAACGATTTATAACTCTTTATTATCCTTTTATTAATATTATTATTATATTTTATTAGTTGTTCACGGATTATTGTGCCATAATCTGAACACTTTATAACATATTATTATCTCTACTACAGTATCAATGTTAATGTTATTTAGTTATTTTGTATGATTTTTTGTTTAATTGTAACTAAAATTGTTATTTTTCTATCTAAAGAGAATTAATCTATTTTTTTTAAACCAAGTTACTTCATCCCGAAAGTATAAATGCGAAGATTTCTATTCATCATCACAGTCATTAGCATCTTAGTAGATGTGTTGTGGTTCATAATTGGGCTTCAGCAGCTCGGACAGTTTGATTGATAATATTTCTCCACTGGTCGCGGTCATCAGTTATATGTATTGCCTCAGTATACTGTTTATTGAGAAGCTTTTTAGTAATGTCAGCCCATCGCTGTGGAGATCTTCCGCGTTGGCGTCGAGTCTGAGGCCTTCCTTGGACCACCAACCGCTCCATTTTGTGATCACTTCGATGGATATGGCCAAAGAACTTTAAAATTCTAGAGTAAACGGTACTGGAAAGACGCTGATCCGGTTTAATTTCATCCAGAACCAAGATATTTGTACGGCAAGCCCGTACGAATTCAAAGCAGGCGTCTCCATGTCCACATTTCAAAGGCGTCTATACGTCGTCGATCTGATTCTTTGACTGTCCATGTCTCGCATGCATAGTAAAATATGGAAAAGACCAGAGTTGAAACGAGTCTCTTTTTGTTTGTCATAGTAATGTGACGATCACGCCAGACCCCGTTTAATTCACTCATTGCTGCTCTTGCTAGTTGAATGCGTCTTCTAATTTCGGATTCACAACTGCCTGTGTTGTTAACTAGAGCTCCAAGATATATCATAGATGAGACTACCTCGCATCCCGCAATAGTTTGGGTTTTGGGAAACAGTTGTTGGCGATCAATAACCATGATTTTGGTTTTGTTGTAGTTAACCATGAGTCCAAATTTAGCACTTTCTACCTCGAGTTTTTTTAATAATTTAATAATTTCTTCTGGAGTAGAGGCTAGAAGTGTAATGTCTTCTGCGAAACGCAAGTTAGATATCTTAACACCACTTAGGTTTACTCGTCCCTCCCAACCATCCAAAACTCTGCGCATTATGAACTCCGAATAGATGTTAAATAATAAGGGAGATAAAACGCATCCTTGGCGTACTCCCTTCTCCAAAGTGCATTTGTCAGACAGATATCCGTCCATTCGAATATATGCCAGGTTATCTTAATACAGTTTGCTAATAAGGTGAGTCAAGTGTTTAGGTACACCCATTGTCGTCAATATGTTCCATAGTTTGTCCCATCTAACATTATCATTATCATATCATATCTATTAACGAAATCAAAATTCAGATTTTTGCTTTAATATGTGGCTTCTAAAAATTGCACGGCAAAACAGACGATACTTAAGATATATAAGAGAGAGATATCGAGAATCTAAAAGTTATACTCCACAACATATCTCGTCCAAGTACAAATCCTTGACGAATCGGTTCTTGTACTCATAAAGAGTAAACGGAACTAAAAGAAAAGACAGTTAAGATTTGATATTACGTCCAGTGCCTCTGTATATTCGCGTATTATAAGTATTTCATCCTAGCAGGAATCATCAGAGCGACAGGCACAGAAACTCCAAATGTAAAAAGAAATCTTTTTCGTCCAAAAAAGCAAAAGTTAAATGGATTTGATATGGACGCTATGGCGGTATCTGATAATATATCCCGAAAGTAGAAATGCCAAGATTTCTATTAACGAAACCAAGTGTATATTTTTGCTTTAATCTGTGCCTTCTAAACATTGCTAAAAGTTGCATTCCATAACATATTTATATTTTCATCTAAGCAAAAATCCTTATCAAATAAGTTTCTTGTAGGTATAAAGAATAAAAAAAACTCAAACCAAAAAACAGTTAAGATTGAATTTCCCGTATAGTGCCTCTATATATTCGCTTAAACGTAATTTATCCTAGCAGAAATTATCAGAGCGACTGGTACAGAAGCTCTAAAAGTGGAAACAAATTACAGAAAATACACAATGTGTTATACTGTGGAACAGTTTGTTTTAACAATAAACATAAAGCCAACAAAAACTATGGTTATCAGTAAGATGGCTTAAGTCATAACAAAGATCCAGAGAAAATATGAAGATATTGAAAAAGTGGGCAAAATGAAATAGGAGTCTCAATCACTAAAGATAGAATAGATTTAACAAAATTGTTAAATCGATTGTTTTTTATGGAACGGAAGCTTGGACTATTATTGTTGATTTAATGAGAAAGCTGGAAGCTTTTAAGATGGGGCTTTTTTAGGAAAATTTTGAAGATATCATGGACCGATCATATTATGAACGAAATGATGTTGCACAGAATGGGAAGATACAGAGAACTTTTGACCACCATAAAAAGGAGAAAGACAGCATGTTTAGAGTACATAGTCTAGATTAAATACACACGATTTAATAAAAGCAGCAGATACAGACAATTTGTAATGCTGTTAGCCAAACTTTATTAGTGGCACTAGAAGAATAATAGTTATTAAACGTGCTTTGATGAGAGACGGATAGAGCAAACATAGTAGAGATGGATGAAATAAGAGAGTATTGCAATATTTGCCACAAAATACGTATTTCTTCTGCAATTTTATAGACGGAGTAACTTTTTAAATTTCTGCAATTTTAGAATAAGACAAATGTTAGGTACTTATATATGAGGAGATTAAGGAAATCTAAGTATTGAAGTTATATTTTCTGTAGAACTGACTCAGGACTTACCGTCCTAAGTCCTAACTAAAATAAGGAGGTAATATTAATAAATAGTGTAAATTAAGGTACAGAGTGATGGTGTAGCTCGAAACAAGGTGGCGAAACAAGGATTAGAGGAAAAGGTATAAAAAACTAAAGTAATTGCAAATACATATTCCTGTTTTATTAGTTTTTATCACTACAGTACTGCCAAGTTAAAATAGGAATAGCTAACTTAAACAATAATCACTACAGGAACAATGTAACCCTTTTGTAGCAGTAAATTTATTATAATTTTAATTTGTTATTGCCTAGCTTATATGAGTAAAGAAAAGGCCAAAACCAAACCACCAAAGCACACATGAAAGACAAACTAACGAACATTGTATTATGCGGTACACACCATACTTAAAGATGAAAAGTAACGACTAAAACTAAGTGAGCAAAAGTGAGATAAAGATTATCGAAGACTGGATTACTCTGCAGCGAGGAGAAGGTTCGAGTATCTATACAAACAAAGATTCGACACAGCATATGCTTAACAACAGCTACTAAAACCTATCTCAAAGTTATAAATTTGGAGATGCGGTATACCCAATAAATTTTCATATGCTATTGTGTAAAGGATTACTGTGCCACAAAACCCCATTACCTATAATCTTTAATCTATTATTGTATCATTCAACGACTGGATTTAATTTTGAAAAAACTAACTTTAAGCCTCAACTGATTTCCTTGACAACATATTTCGTTGCATAGAGTTGATTTTAGTGTTTTACTATTTGTATGGTTTTATTATTTATGAAATAAATATTGTTAGTTGGCAATATATTAGAATTATTATAAATTTACTCGTAGAAATGTGTAATTCAATTTATAAAATTTAGCAAAGCTTCTATGTCTAAAATAAAACTCTTATTTGTTTCAGTTGTCTAGAATCATGTTATTGGCATTTTATAGAAGAGCGGTTTTGCTTCGACGAAAGCATAGCCAATTATCAGGAACCAATTACAAAAGAAGAAAAAAACAATAACTTTTGCGACAATATGGCGTTTTACGATAGCGTATCTGTGATAGCTGGAAGGGCAATAGTAACAATAGATCCCCTACCGGAAAAAAAGTGAGTATTATACTTTAATATTTACATTATTTATCAAAATTATACAAATTACGTGAAGATATTAAATTTATTGAAGATAAAAGGTTCAACATAAAAAGCTTCTAGATATATTAAAAAGAAAAAATATTGACAGTCGTGATATGAAAATTATATCTAATTTACATTGGAATCAAGGTAACAATTGACAGCCAGTATACTCAAAATATCCAAATAGAGATAGGAGTCCGCCAGGGTTGCATGCTGTCCCCACTACTTTTCAATGTCTACAGTAAAGCGGTATTTCAAGAAGCACTCTCAGACTCAATAGAAGGTATATCTATCAATGTAGAAGTTTTGAATAACTTACGTTTTGTAGACGATACAGTAATAATGACGGATAACAACAATGATTTACAGAACGTAATGCAACCCTTTAATAAACTCTGTCATGAGTATGGACTGAACATAAATTTAAAGAAAACTAAATGCATGATCATGACTAAATCTGCACAAGTAAATATTTAATTGACTACTGAAGATACTGCAATTGATAGTGTTAATAACTATAAATACTTAGGAACATGGATAACATCAGATGTAGATCAAACCAAATAAATTAAGACACTTATAGAAATATCACGTGCATCATTCATTAAACTTAAAAAGTTTCTTTGTAGTCGGGATATAAGGTTAGAACTACGCCTGAGAATGATTCGATGTTACATATTCTCTACTCTTCTTTATGGCTTGGAAGCATGGACACTAAAACAAGTTTATTTAAATAAGTTGGGCGCCTTTATATTTTGGTGTTACAGAAGAATCCTACGAATATCATGGATTTAAAGAATGACAAATGTGGAAGTAACTAGAAGGATAGGAAATGAGTACTTAGGACATGTGATGAGAGGCAAAAATACGCATTATTTCAACTTAATATGCAAGGCAAAATCCGAGGAAAGCGAAATGTGGGAAGACGAAGGATATCCTAGCTTAATAACTTGAACGGAATGGTTTGAATACAGTATTCGAAGATGGAGAAGATAGAAATTAAAGAAGAAGATTAAAATTGTATTCCTTATGAAATTAGAGTTATACTTACCTATCATCTTTGAGTGACAATAATTATTTTAAAAATGTGGTTATGTATTAATGGAATTATTGTGAAATTCATGTGCGCCACCAGCGTCACTTTAAATTTTTTTAATCATTATATATTTTATTCAGATTATTTTCAAGCTGAGTGAAACCTTTTTTTTTTTTCTCAAATTCATAAATTTTAACAAACAATACTGATAGTATAAAATAACCATATCCTATTTTTAATACAATAAGTTTGTCAATTCTGACGTACTTTATGTTAGATTATTTTTTTTTCATATTAGAGTATGAGGCAAATACCCTCTATAAAACGAACTAGTTTTACGAACGTGCAACGTTTTTGTTTTGGAATCAAACAGCAAGTATCAAGGTTGAGGGCAGACTAACAGAAGAAATTCAAATCCGTCGAGGAGTCCGGCAGGGATGTATCTTATCGCCACTTTTATTTAATCTGTATAGTGAAGCTATCTGTGAACAAGCACTCGAGGAAGAAGATCTTGGTCTGATAATAAATGGTGAGACGATCAACAATATAAGGTATGCTGACGATACAGTTCTCCTAACGGGAACGCTAGTAGAACTACAACATCTCGTTCAAAGTCTCAATATATACTGTAACAGTTACGGCTTGAAAATTAATTTGAAAAAAACTAAATTTATGGTAATCACGAAATCAAAGAACATCAGAGCTAATCTTGTAATAGACAATACAACGATTGAGCGTGTGCCCTGTTCACGGTGCTTGGATCACAGACGATACTGATCAAACAAAAGAGATTAGATGTAGAATAAAAATCGCTAGATCAGTCTTTAATAGAATGCGCAAACTCTTTTGAAATCGTGATATCAATATAAAGTTACGAATACGAATGCTGCGGTGTTATGTCTTTTCTACCCTGTTATATGGAGTTGAAGCTTGGACACTAAAACAGTTGACCATAAAAAACATCGAAGCTTTCGAGATGTGGTGCTATAGGCGCATTCTCAGAATATCATGGATGGACCGCGTCACTAACACGCAAGTACTCCAAACTTTAGACAAAAGATGCGAAATTCTAAATGAGATAAAAACTAGAAAGATGGAATACTTGGGGCACATTGTGAGAGGTGAAAAGTACGAACTTTTAAGAAACATCATACAGGGCAAAATTAAGGGCAAAAGAAGTGTGGGAAGAAGAAAAATATCGTGGCTTCGTAATCTACGTGAATGGTTCGGGTGTAGTTCGATTGAACTTTTCAGGCGCGCTGCTAACAAAGTCGCAGTGGCCATGATGATTTCCAATCTCCGCTGGGAGTGGTACGAGAAGAAGAAGAAGAAGAACGTTTTTGTAGAATAATTCAATTAAATTAAATAGACGAAATTCATAAAAACATCAATAATTCGATATTCTCGTGTATAAAGTAAGAAGATGGCGTCAGGTAAGGATGATCGCGATGGCGAGAGCAAAAAAAACCAAGTTTACTTGTTGCAAAACTAAGAAAATATGCACAATAATATGTGTAAAGTGTAAAAAAGCATTTCACAAATCATGCACGGCACATGATTGGGCCTGAGAACTTCAAATTTTACATGAAACACTTGTGATTTGTTGTGATTCTAAGATAACCTTTAATAGTGGGGATGACACAAAAAATACCATCATTCATCTGCTAAATGAACTAATTTGTGAGTTGAGAAGTAAAAATCAAATCTTAGAGGAAAATAATAAGCTCAAGGTCAGTTGACACAGTCATAGAACGGCCACTTTGTTCTGTGGATTTGTCTAAGCTGCCACTTGGCTGCCACCTAAACCAGGAATACCAAATAGTTCAATTGCATCTGTGACGCCTGTTAAAGATATCAACCATCAGCTGATTAAAAATAAAAATGATAAATGCAACACACAAAAAACAGGTTTTTACAAAACAATTCGTCCAGCACTAATTAGATAACCATATCCACTCCAGTGACGCAAAGAGACTGCTGGAAGTATCCTGCGTCTGGCTACAAAACATATGGCTATTTTCCCGTCATTTTTCTATCCAAAAACGTAAGCTCAGGAAATGTTTAACTACCTAAAATAAAGAAAACTAGACGAAAACGTTATGTATGTGGATATCTGCTGGTTTATGAAGTCGATGCCTCCCATACAACGATTATATTCAGAAATGAGATAAGTTTGTGGTACTTAAATAATTTTTTTTCGGATTATAAATAGCGTTTTATTTGAGTGACTGCATTGACGCCATGACATGTAGATGCTACTGTCACTATATCTTTTTTATCAAAGACAGAGATCATGCCTCTTCTTTGTCCAATCTTGAAATTGGAACAAAAGATTATTGAAGTGAAATGTAATCAAAAGCTTTCTTACTTTATCCGAAAACTCATCTATTATGCAAAGTAAAGGAGCAGCACATTTTCCAAAATCGCTTTTGGGTTTTTTCCTTGATTTATATCAAAGTTTACCAAATAACCAGAAGCAGAGTTCAGGGTCCACATTTTATATCCAAATCTGATAGGCTTACTTCGAATAAACTGTTTACATAAATGCTTCTCAAAGTGTTTGATCAGAGCCTTATGGTAATTCAACTTCTGTGTGATCGGTGCAATTCAATTTTTTTAAAATTTGGCGAAACCAATCTCTTCTCATACATTCAGTTATCAAAATATTTTTCATATCTTGCTTGGAATTCCGGTAAAAATCTCTTTCAGAGTATCCTATTAGAATCATAATACCAATTACACATTTAATTTTTAAGTTAGAAAGTTTTGGATTCGGTTTATTGCAGAAAGTGCTTATTTTACTGATTCGTCCACAAGTAGTTCAATTATTTCTCTATTAACAAACATCTCGAATATATATAAATGGTCCATATCACTATATTACTATAATCTGGTTGGGAAAAATCCTTGCTCACACTTTCAAAGTCATCTTCAATCCAGAATATTTTTTTAAACCAGGGCGGGCAATATTTGAAACTAGCTCTAATACGCAGTGCTGTCTCCTGCGTTAACCTACACCTGAAAGTATCAAATGAATATACTAGATAATTATCAACACACAGACAAGACGCTTAACTTTTCTGATCGTCTGTATACCATATATGCAACACGCAAGAGGTTTATACACATATAATATTTTTTGTCTCCCTGGACCAGCCAGTTTTACCATACGACAACACCAACATTTTTAAACTTACTTATATTACAAAACTTAAAATACTGTCAAAACAAAATTTGGTCTGGAACTAAAGAATAAGTATCTATAAATACCCTTTTGTAAATATTTTTTATAACAATTCAAAAACCAAGTTTTAATATTACTTACTCTAGACGAATGTCCATGTTTAATAGCTTGTAACTGTTAAAGATAGTTCAAGCCCTCCTAACCATGGAACTGCGCGAAGACGAAGTTAAATTCACGTAAAGGCAGAAAGGTTCTATTGTAAGTGGAAATATACAGTGCATAGTAAAATGCGTTTCGCATGAAAGTGGGAACTAAACCAAATTTCATATACTGCGCCGTCGTCAAGAGTGCTTGCTCACACTCTACCACAATTTAAGAGTTTGATTAAAACTGCCAAACCGATTTCCCGTCGATGATGTATCCTTGACTTTCCAAATGCCTGTTCACAAATAAGCAACGCATTCCAATCAAACGAAAAACGGTGTTGCCACTTCTAAAATGTAATTGTCAACCGTAACCATATGGTTACGCCAGCCGTTGAAGGGTTAAGACAGGAACATTAAATAAATTATATTTAAATAAACCAAGTCTAACTATATGAGAATGTGAGATCTGTATTAGATGCCACATTCTCAAAAATCTGGTCTATTATATTTTATGAGAAAACAACACATTTACTCTTGAGTAAAACGGAGAACACCTAGCATGTTATTACCCGAGCTCTGAGCTTAACACTAAGGTCTGATAAGAAATGTCTTCAGGCTCATTAATGTTTTCCTCGTTTGTAAAATTTTTTATATTTTATTTTTTTGTTGGTTACATTCATTCTGATATTCATCATTATCATCTAGCCTTCTGCGTTCATAGTTAAACAAAGGCATTTTCTAATTTCTTTCAGTTATGTCGGTTTTAAGGTTTTTGCACTAAGTTCCCTGCGGTTCTTGTGACGTCGACTGTCTTGCGCGTAGGTGTTCTACCCCTGCTTCTTCTAGTTGCTCATGGTTTTCGTACTGTAATTTTTGGATCCACCACCTGTCATTTAGTCTGGGCATATGACCTGGCTAGTTTCTCTGCGGCCATAGAATGCACTCTGTAAAAATTTTGCCACCTGTTCTGCTTATTTCATTGTAATGCTATTTCGTTTCAGTCGACTTTTGGATTTTCGTTTGATAACAAATTTTTTAAGTATTGAATATTTCCAAAATCTATGTTTAAACTAATTTTCTTTATTGTCAAGGGAGTAATGTGTAAAAGAAAAGAGAGAGAGACACTGTCTCAAGACTAGCAACTTCAACGTGGAGTCATATGTCGCCATGTTACCTAATCCAACGGTAACTTTAACATCCTAAACCATTATTAGAAAATTTGTAAACTAAATGTAATTAATTATTTGTTAACGGGTTTTTACCTATATATTTAGTGGCTACATTCATTTACTCTTAGACACTGATGATGGAATATGGATTCCGAAAACGTTTTGTCTTTTTAACTTAGCCCGTTTGGGTCTAAATATATACCTTTTACAAAGGATTTTTAATAAAATTTTTTGCAGATACAATGCTTATCATCGACATTGTATCTGTACCAGAAACCTGCCCTGTCTGGTACAGGTGCAGCATAAAAAAATATGATTAGAAATACTTTTTAATTGACGTCAATTAAACAAAAAAATTAATTAGAATTGTGGTTATTCTCCACAAAATTTAATGGTTAGTATTATAACAATGCCAGAAAAAATAGTTCCTGAACCATAGTAATGTGTTTACATGTGAAACAATATAGAATAATATACCTATTAACTTCTTAACATTTTAATGCCCTTGAAATAGAGCCAGTATTTTGGGATTAAATAAGATACTGACAATGTACAAAAACAAGGATTTATTTAACTATACTTAAATACGGAGTCATAAAGTTTATTAGATAGCTTAAAAAGTAAAATCTATGGAACACTTGAATTAGGTATTTCAGAAACGTGTATTATAGTGTAGTATGTGCAATATAATTTTTCTATAAAGGTTCTATATTGCTTACTGTATATTCGCTCCGTGCGTGACTGACACGACACCTACCGCATTTTTCTGACAATTTTGGAGTCCCAATTTTCAGGTTAAACATATGACATATGTTTGACATTGTTAAATACATGCGAAATTGACAATTATTAATAAATTAGTTTTTTAACTATATTTTTTCAGTTTATATACAAAATAAATGTAGTATTAAAAACTGGGTTTCTCAAAATTCATCATAATATATCTTTTCAACTCCAAACGTAAGAGACAGGGAAAAATATAGTACTGACAAATCAAGTTTTTCACGCAAAAGAGCATATAATTAAAAACAATAATAGTAAAAGTTATGATATAAAAGCTAAAGTAATATGCAGTTAGCTTGAAGCCTTATGAAATATCATTCAAGGTAAATTATTTAAATTTTTCCTATTTCAATTGCGTAAAAATGAAATTATGTGATATTTACTTTTTCATATTAATAGCAGGAATTTATCTTTTTCTTTTCTCTAATTTATATGTAATCTTTGGGAACCTATAAAAACTACACTCACTGTTTTTGCTATTATTAGCACAATTGAATACGCAACATGTATTTGCACACATTTGTGATAAAATTTATGCGTAAAAATATTTTGTCCAATATTCCAATTTTGTCATATTTCGCCGCTATGCACTCTGGCGTCGTTTCAATGTACCCCTACCATGGTCACGCACGGAGCGAATACCTTCTTATATTCTTAAGAAGGTCCTGAAATGTTATGTGTGGTCGATCCTATTGTATGGTTGTGAGACATGGACGTTAAAAACCACAATGCTAAACAAGTTAGAAGCATTCGAATTGTGGTGCTATAGACGAATCCTAAAGATATCGTGGGTTTCGCACACTTCCAATGAAGATGTTCTTCAAATGATCAATTCAAAACGTCTGCTCATAAACACCATAAAGAGGAGAAAAACAGAATACTTCGGCCATATACTTAGAGGACCTAAATACCATTTACTTCGCCTTATAATACAAGGAAAAGTGGAAGGAAAAAGATGGATTGGTCGAAAGAAACTTTCATGGCTGCGTAATATTAGACAATGGTGTGGTTTCACAGTAGAAGAATTATTTCGCGCAGCAGCCGACAGAGAAAGGTTTCAGAAAACTGTAAACATGATGACGGCCAACGTCTGAATACGGACACGGCACCCAAAGAAAAAGATATACCTTCTTGATCTTATATAACGCAAGAATACAATAGAAATAGTTGTCTATTAATTTGAGATATTTATTATGATTATTGAACTACGTTATTTATTATGATAGTGCCTGTAGGCCAAATGATTAATGGGCGATATTCTCTCTTCCTCAAAATTTTATTAATAATCAGTTGAATCTTTTATACATATCTGCCACTTTTTTTCATTGAATAATTGTTCAAAGTCTTTCTGTGTCTTTTTTATTGTATGGGTCATATTTTATAACTATAGAGAATTTGGCTTAAACCCATACAAGTTAAAAATACTTTAGTACTCAGTTGTCCTTAAGCGCGACTAGTACGCACTCGAGACGCATCGCCCCGCCCCTCATTTTTCCTATTGGTTCCTGACCTGGAAATCCCTATTTATCGCTACATTAGCGCGTATAAAAATAGGCGATTTTCAGGTCAACCAAGTTAGTCCTTCACGGGCTCTCCGAGAGCTTAGTGCTCTCGGGGCTCTACTTTCTTTTTAGATTTTCCCATACTCTGTGGCTGAGTATTATTATTTAACTGAATATTTGGTGATTTTATTTCGACAACCTTAATATCTTTGTCATGTAAGAAATATCTTGCCTTTGTCAAGGTAAGCCACCGAAGACTACAACCTGATGTTTATTTCGACTTTCTTAGTTATAAGTCATGTAAGAAATAGCTCGTCTTTTTCAAGACGCGCTCATCAGAAGAAAATTCTACAAGTCTATACCCAGTAAATAGACTTGGGTAGAGGTGCATTCGTTGACGTCTTCGAAGCCCTCTACAGAGCACCCGGAGGCAATAGAAGAGTTCAGACCCCTATTTGTTCCCCCCGAGGTGACACAGTGATAGGGAGAAAGTAGAAATGCTGGAATATTAGGTTTTTTGCTTTTTCGTTACTAATGTATTTTGCAAAACTTTATTTCTCTTTATTCATAATTGCTAATAGCTTTTTCCTCTTCTTTAAGTTCCATCTTCTATCGAAGGTTGGAAATCATCATGGCTATGCGGACTCTGTTGACTGCCGCTCTAAAAAGTTCTGCACTACTGCATTCAAACCATTCCCTTAAGTTCTTAAACCAGGATATTCTTCGTCTTCCCACATTTCGCTTTCCTCGGATTTTGCCCTGCATAATAAGTTGTAATAATGCGTATGTTTGCCCTCTCATCACATGTCCCAAGTACTCAAGTTTTCGTCTTTTAATAGTTAATATTATTTCGGCCTTATTTCCTCATAATAGCTTTCAGGCAAGGCGAAAAGGGGATGTAATGGAATAGTGAAATACAACATATAGCCACTTCTATTCAAATGTTGACATCACCTGCTCGTATGATGATCTAGATCATGGTCTTCTGGTACATCCTGCTAGATAACTAACGGGGGTCTGACTTCTGAGTGTTTGTCGGGATAAGCAATCCACCATTTACTGACCAACGGCTTAGGGCGGAATGAGCTAGTAAGTTAAAGGGCAGTCTGTTGTCCTGGGACTAAGAAATTAGTCTCGAAGGCGAAAAAACCAAGAAAGTGGTCAACGGCATCAGAATGCAGAAAGCAACGAGAAACCACTACATTAAAGGTCCCTGAAAACATCTCTGGTATATATTATAATGTCTAGCACTATTTGCACAAAATACATTATTGAATATGGTAATCGAAGAACAAAATTCGGCAGGGGAGGACAACCATCAGAACGCAAGCCATCCTCGGTCATCAACATGCGAAACCCCTGCACAAAAAACCAAAAAAAAACAACCCTCTCAGATAAAAATAGCTACCTGGTATGTAAGAAGTATGTGTCAGCAAAAAAACTACATAATGTTATTAAAGAGAAAGAGAGGCAAAATATAGATAAACTTTGGGTTAGCGATGTACAATGGTAAGGTCAGGAAATGGAATGATATCAATAAATAACCACAATATTTAATACACTGGAAAAGACAAAACTGATCATTGACATGGAGTAGCTTTCATCATAAGCAACACTATTAGAAAATCAGTGCTCGGTGTGATTCAAATCTCAAAAATAATAATAATGCTAAAAATTCAAGCACGGAACTGTAATATTAATATGATCCAAGTCTATGCTCTCACAGCTGATAAGACTAAAGATGAGATCGAAAAGTTTTATTCAGAATTGCACAATACAATTAAGTTTACAAAATCTAGAGACAATAATTCCATTTTAGTAGATTTTAATGCAAAAATTGGAGTAGGCACAGTTGAAAATGTAGTTGGACAGTTTGGATTAGGAACTAGAAACGAGAGAGGAGAAACTCATTTAATTCTGGCAAGAAAAGAATATGGTAATTGCCATACTTGGTCTTCTTCCTAAGAGAAGACTTTATACATGGACGTCCCTTTCACATATAGAAAACCACATTGTCAGAAACCAGATAGATTTTATACTCGTAAATAGCAGATATAAAAACTCTATAACCTCGGTTAAATTTTTGCTGGAGCAGATGTTAACTTAGACCACAATTTGGTAGTTTCTGGCGTGAAAATAAACTTAAAAAGAATTGAACTCAGAAAACAACAACCAAAAATTAATGTAAGAATGCTAAAAAAGGAAGAAATAAAAAACGAATTAAAAATTATGTGAATGTTAATATGCAAAAAACACTAACTGACAACAAACAAATTATGGATGTGAATAAAAAGTGGTATAATGTAAAAATCACATTACCGAAACGAGCTTAAAAAGTTTGATACAACATAGGTCAGAGGCTGGAAAACAGTAGACGACAGAAGAAAAACTATTACAGATGGAAGAAAGAAGCTAATATAAAGGAAAAGATCTACATATCAAAAAAAAAATAAAGCTAATATAAAGGAAAAGAGCTACATAACTCTAAAGAAATACAACGAATAATTAAGGGAAAAATTAAAACAACTGAGGTATACAGAAACAGAACTAATCACCAGAAGTCCGGAATACCTAGACCACGTGACGAGGGGGCCAAAATATGAAATTTTGAGACTCATAATACAGGAAAAGATTGAAGGAAGAAGATCTGTTGACCAAAGGCAGAACTCATAGGGAGACGGCACTCTAAGAAGAAGGCGAAAAGCTCAGGTTCATTCGGAAAATATTCCCATAAGATTATTTTGCATAAACAGTTTCATAAGATACCCGAAAATAAGGTAAAAGGAACCGTCTAGGCTAAAAGTTGTTTAATTTCTTTAAACCATTTTTAAAAATAAATTTTTTCGACGTGCGCAATTTTTTCAATAATTTTTTTGGATCATTCCTAACAAAATAAATCTTATGTAATTTTTCTTTTATCAGCTTTAGCTTTTCTTCTATCAATTATTTGATAGAAGGACATGACAGGACGGGCCCTCATTTATACAATGAGAATTCACACAAGTAATACTATGTGCCATAGATCTTAAGCAATTTAATTTAACATACCTTGTGAGACTTGTTTATACCTAGAAATCACGTTCAGGTGTAACAATTCATTATACTAATTTATCTATTAATTCGTGTGTAAACAGGAATCACTTGACCGCGTTCATACTATGCTTCATACTATTCCTTTCCCTCTATAGCACTCTGATGCGCCATAGGTGCACAACTATCAGCTAAATGCTCTTCATGTGGGTGTCCTGGGTAAAAGAACTTTAAAAAAGAATGGTTTCCTATTCGATTTAAATTTAGGCTAGCGTTAAGGGCTTTATTGCTTTTATCCTTTTCACAGCCCAAGTGTCCGTTCTCTTATAAGCGCTTCATTGTTGTTTTGGAAAACAATATTTTATAATGATATATACCCAAAATACTTACTAGGAAATGATAGAACAAGGCTTGATCCTGAATTTAGGATGTTGGTGAATTTAAAAATAATATTTTTTATTTGATATTTTGAGCCTCGAAAATCTATTTTTTTTTTTGCTGAGAAATCTCCCATTCTTAGTCTGGCGCGCATCACGTCTTATGGCAGATATTGTCTTTTTGCTTTAATCGTCCTTACTAAATGGATGTTTTTCTTCCTCAGCCGATAAGCCAAAAGTGAACAGACTGGTATATTATCTGTCAGCATTTTAATGTTTCACCATCACCCAAGAGATCTTTAGCTAAAACCGTAACTGTATTTTTTGATACTTTGGATTCAGTGTTTTTTGATTTTACGCAATAAACCAGAAGGTTCCATGTATAAACTTTTTTAGTACATAGTTTAAACATGTCGTACTTTGGGATCTTCTATGCCAGCCTTCATTATCAGAGTCGTCGCTTGAAAAATACATCGTGATCAAAGTATACTAAACACAGTAAAAGCACAATTAAAGTCCTTTACACATACACAATAACACTATTTTGTTCATAGAGTTGTATTTTTACTTTCCAAACTACTGTTTTTATCGAATTGTTTATCTTTACAGGAGGACACTGTTTTTAAAACGGTTATTGTTCTAAACAAACAAGTTGATCAGTCAGAATCTGAAAAGAAATAAAAATATGTATCGTTTTTGATACACATGGTACTTGCGCCAAACTGCTCGAAAACTTTATTCTAGACCAGTGTATCGGAAATGATCCATACTTAAAAAACACAAACATAAACTGCAAGTAAATAAAAAAAACTGCTTCAGTCAACATAAAAAATTTTAGTCATCAAAAATTTTGTAAACTAGCTTAACGCTGAAGGTGTTAAGCATTAAATAATTATTAACGATAAGATAAAGATAAAAGATGGATACTTGTTTTTCGTCTTGAGACCCATCAAAATATCCTTTTTAATTCAAACGAGACTAGGTCACGACAAATGGGGTAAAACAGAGGTTAGAATTCTAATTACACTTCAATATCAAGCTTGCTTTTGCAGGTATTTCCTTAAACATTCATTAACAACTCTTATATTTAGAGACAGCAGGTAGTACATATTGTATGGAGGAAAAATTTTGATGTTTATAAAAATTTTCAATATATCTTCCGTTTGTTTTATGTATTTTTTATATTTGAAGAAAATAATTTAAATCTCCTTCTATTTGAAACTCTGGATATAAGTTTGCATTTAAGCTTTTTAAGTTTGGCCATGTTACAAGAATAACAAACATGTCCAAGTTTTAGTCTAATTATAAATGTTATAACCATACCGGAACAAATATCTTGGAATTTTAAGATTAGTATTTTTTTAGAGATAAATCTCCCATCATCGTACAACCCAGAAGAAGAAATACCATAATCCAGAAAAGTAAAAGCCAGTCTTCTATACCAAATATCCCTTCGGTAATTCTGGATCCACACTTTGAAGAAAGAGGATATGATTCTCTTGGAAGTGATACGACCCACTTAAATCCACTAGAACCGGTAAGTCCCTTATTACTAGTATATATAAATCACTCAGAAGCAGGGTGACAGAACTGATTTTTTTGTATAATTCAGATAGGTAGTAAAACAGGTGGCATTTATCATGTATTTTATTTCAAAGTGGCTCAACTAACGTTTCACCGTGTACTAATAGATGATAGTTGGGCTACATAAACATTTCATATGAATTAGTTATCGAAATGTGGCTTAAGTGACAGTTGGGCCAGTGAGCAGTATGATAGTTTACATATTCTCACTCTTGCCTTATGTGTTTGTATCAATGTCTAGCGTTCATTCGTGTTTAACAGTGTTATCAACCTTTTATATGGTTTACATGCTCTGACTCCCATTCATCATCTGATGATGAGTCTTCTACAGCTGAGGAAAGCTTTAAGGGGATGGACTTGTGGAACCTGGATGAAGTCAGTTTGGAAAAGATCTATGTCTAAGTTGAAAAAAATTTAGGAAAATCGTATTTCAATTCTCGTGGTAGAATTGTGTTTAAGAAACAATTTTTTCTTGAATGAATGAAGTGTCATTTGTTGTTATCTCTTGAAGAAAGAAAAAATATTTTGCAAAGCTTCTACAACTGATCTGATTTTAATTTACAGACTGCTTAAATTAATACAAAAATAAATGTATAAAACGACATACAGTAGCTCAAAATCATAATAAACGTTCTAAGATACGAATTTAACCGCTACCAAAAGAATCAGGTGATATGGTAACTGTTTTCAAATCATTTTCCAAAAATCTCTACAAGTTTTAGATAGAAGGCTCACCAGAGCTTTAATAATAAAATCAAGAGAGTATCTGTTACCTGATTTGTATGTGTAAAGTGAAGAACCAGAAGTGAAGGTATCCAAATTCGTCTTTTCGAAAATATTTAATAAAGATATTAATCTTCATTTTCGTTTTTCTTTTACTGACTGGCAAAGGATGTGATGCTTATAACATGAAAATAAAAAGCTCTGTAGGCTAAAGAATAGCTCAAAGATGAATAATGTCTTAAAATGCAGTTGCTAATGGTCAAAGCAATAAAGCCCTTTAAAATTTATTTTAAATATTTTACCACCACGTGCTTTGAATATTTTAATAAAGAGAGTCTATTATTTAATTGTATTGACGTCTCAAAAACCAGACGTCTTTCAAATAAAAAGAGAAGATTTCTACTTGGACATCTTCTATCCTGCTGGAAGATCCATAGAGCAACTAAAGTATAAAGACCTTCAGAGTATTCTTCCTTACATTCCGCCAGTCAATTATGAATTCTACAAACCTGAAGACAAAAGTGAAGGCAATATCTAATGATATTGGATCAAAAACAGATGAATAGGTGGCCCAAGTAAAAGTTTTATGTTTTTTCGTACAAGCTTAATATTTGACATAGTGGTCCAACTGAGTTTTTTTGTATAAGAAAAGATTTTTTTGTTAATATTTTGCTCATATGACTCATATAATGTATAACTTTCCAGTAATGTTTCTATAACTGAATATAATGATACTGGTTACTAAAAATGCTGGTTTCATTTTGTATATATCTCAAACCATAAATTTTACACTCAGGCCATTGTGCTTCTGAACGACTTATATATTGATGTTTCTTCCCAATAAAACATCGTTTAAATTTTTTATTGTACCTATTGCTATTATAAAATTCCGAATATATTACATATCCCTTTTACAGGAGTTCCAGGACAATTCTGCAGCTGTTAAAAAGACTGTCAGCTTTGGGGATATCACAGATACAAAATTGGAAAATACAATAGCGAACACTGCAGCACAATCAGAAAATACATTCCTATCTCCTCCACCAGTAATGGGTGTTCCCAGAAAATCTCTTATGGAAAGGCGACAATCTCGAAGTTTACATTTAAAAATAAATTATCCCAAAGAAGTAAGTTTTCTGGATTTTCTTTTATTTATTATTAATTATTTAAAATTAAACCTACAATCTTTTAGTTTTCTAAGAAATCTCATTTCACCAACTAGAGTTATTAAGCTATTTCTTTGCATTACTACCCAGCTTTTATGTCCATACATCAAAATAGATATCATTTTATCGCCTCTTCTTGTTGTTTTATATTCTATGGATTGTTACGCATATATACCTACTAAAACCTGTCAATTTTGTGATCAATATTACTTTCTTTACTAAAATTTCTGTAACACCTTTGGCAATTAAAATGATTCGCTCGTTCTAGTGGAGCATTTGATTGTCCCTTCTAAACATAGAATTGTGGAGTACCATAGAGACCGAGCGACTACTGGTAGAGTAGATTTCTCCAACTAATTAACAACTTTGGTTGAATAAGTGGATAATTTAAGAATGATTAGAAATGTAGAAAGCAACGGGGAAATGCCGCATTAAAGATCTTTTAGATATCCCTAAAATAGTTAATATAGTTTAACAAGCCAATAATGGATAAAATAACTGAGGCTTTGAATAGACGATGTATTTTATCATTTCAAATAACTAGAAATTACAATACTTCTTAACAAACAAAAAGCGGAAAATTTTTGGTAAGCAAGTATTTACTTACTCTTATTATAACAATCATATATAGCATACCACATCCTGATGGTACAGCTCATGGTACGCGGTCATATCCTGAATTACTGAAATATGCAACAAAAAAAAACACAACCAGCAATCATTGAAGTGAATGCAACGTTATAACACTATAACATGTCTACAATGTATATCCAACCTCGTTACGCAATCACCACAGATGAATACAAGCCTTCTTTTAATTACTGTGCAATAAATTTGTTCCTGTGTAAGACTGGAATGCGGAACACACACACACACGGTTGCTGAAGACTTCAACAAAAGGTTGTAATCTTCTAAAAGCAATAACCAATAATAACTATGATTGCCACAAAAACAGAATCCCAGTACGACACTGGCCGAGTGACCCCAGAACTCTTCCAGATCTACTGGACTACTACATAAGCAAAGAAGTGTTTAGAAACAACTGTCTAATAGAATCCAGCTATAATCTCTAATTGGATCATACACCGGTTATTATAAGTCTGAGTACCATAGTAATAAAGAATCCACCACTTCCTCGACTCAAGTCAAAAAACACCAACTAGGCAGATTTTCAATCCTACCTAGAAGAAAACATCAACCTTAATCTGCGGATTAAATCTACACACAACAGATATACAGCAGCTCAATACCTTACCACACTTGTGCAAAAAAGGCATGGCAATCTACACCATGAACTGAATGTAATCAAACACATACCACAAATGTTTCCTAGCATATTTGCCAACTTATTGCTGAAAAACGTCATGCGAGGAGAAACTGGCAAATATCTAGAAACAACGTGAATCCACATATATTCAATAGACTACGTAGGCAACTTATAGTATCCATCAAAGCTGCAAACAACGAAATCACGAAATCGTAGAACATTACACTACAAACCTTACAGCAAATAACCAGACGTTATGGAAGGCAAGTAAGAAGCTTAAAAAACCATACATAACCATCTCTCCCATTCGTAACCAAATGGCGAATGGGCCTGTGTCAACAAAAAAAAATCAAATAAACGTCTTTGCTGAATATCTTACAAAAGTATTTCAAACAGAACCAGCAGATCCCGATGAAGATGTGGAAAAAAGAATTAGCGCAGCATGTTAAATGTCCCTCCCAATTAAAAGTTTTATTCCTGTAGAAGTCAAGAAAGAAATAAACAAACTTATTTCACAAAAGGCCCCAGGTTATGATTGAATATCAGCACAAGTACTACAAAAAATTGCTCACAAGACCGTTACCGTTATAACAGTTATATTTAACCACATGCTAAGCTTATCATAGTTTAGAAAAATATGAAAGTTGGCTAAAATCAATATGATTCTGAAGCTAGGAAAAGAGGCTAATGAAGCAACATCTTATCGATCCATTATCCTACTTACAATTGTAAGCAAAGTTTTTGAAAAGATTTATGCTACAAAGAGTGTATGCAGATCATGAATTCCTAACATTAGTACAAACATCAATTTAGTTTTCGGGAAAATCACTTCACTACCCAACAAGTCCATCGAATGATAAATGAAATATCAAAAACTCTTGAAGAAAAGAAATACTGCAATGCTGTATTTCTAGACATCTCACAAGCGTTTGACGAAGTCTGGCACAGAGGTTAGCTTAACAAAGTAAAAATATCTTTAGTTTAGAACTAAGGCAAAGAATGGTTAGGTGCTATGTTTGGTCTCTACTTTTGTATAGTGCAGAAGTGTGGACGCTAAAAGTATCGATTATGAACAAAATTAAAGCATTGGAAATGTGGGTTCATAGACGAATGCTGAAGATATCTTGGACAGCAAGAAAAACTAATGAAGAAGTACTAAGGAGCGTCAACAAAGACAGAGAACTGCTAAAGACTGTTAAACATCGACAAATTTCTTATCTGGGACATATAGTAAGGGAAAGTCGATATACAATTTTACAACTGATCCTTAAAGGCAAAATAGAGGGCCGTAGAAGCATGGACATACGGTGTCGAAGCATAGACATTAAAAATGTCCACCATTAATCGTCTGGAGGCCTTTGCAATGTGGCTGCACAGACGTATACTAAAAATTCCATGAAAGGCTACGCTGACAAATGTGGCAGTCCTTGACAGAGCAAATGCTGCTCGCGAGCTGATTGATAACATCAAATGTAGAAAGATGGCCTATTTTGGACACGTAGTAAGGGGAGACCGATATAATATTCTTCAACTTATTATGATAGGTAAAATCGAAGGACGCAGAAGAATTCATAGAAAGCAGGCCTCTCGGTTGAAGAATATCAGGGAGTGGACAGGAATAAAGAAAGCTGAGCAACTCTTTAGAATAGCTCGAGACAGAGACAGTTTCGCCATGTTAATCGCCAACGTCAAGGGGACTTGATAGGACACGTTAAGAAGAAGAGAGGTGTAGGAAGAAAACAAGTTTCTTGGTTAAAAAACATTTGTATGAACTCAGATACCAAATGCAGGACAATTATTCCATATTGCAAAAGATCGAGAAGTCTTTTCTCGCCAGTTTCTCGCCTTTTCTTACCAGTGAGTGGTATACAAAAAGGAGAACAAAAGTAAAGAAAACAAAATCAACTCAAATAATATTTACCAACCATCACAACATATGCCCACCTGTGAGAATGAAATTGTAAGTATACCAACAGTAACATACGCTAGATACCTTGGCCTCCATTTTGAGCAACGTCTTACTTGGAAGAAACATATCTAGAGAAAAATAAGATAGAGCGACTTAAAATTTCGGCAAATGTATTGGCTTCTTGGACATCAAATATTGGCTATCAAAAATAAAATTCTTTTAGACAAAGCCATACACAAACCTGTCTGGTTCTAAGGACTACACCTATGCGGCTGTGTAAGCCCAACGTCGCTTAATAACATCCAAAGATTCCAGTCTAAAGTGTTAAGATCGATAGTAGATGCACCATGGTGCATGGTGGTACGTAAGTAATTAAACACTTCACTACGACTCAAAGATTCGTTTCAACAGAGAAGAAATTTATCGACCCATGAAGTCACAAAATGGACGTACCATTCACCACGAAACTAAGTTAGTAAGAAAATTATTCAAAAATGGCCCATCCAAAAGCAGACTAGGTATATAAAACCTGGACCTAAGACCTACTTCAAAACTAAACCAAAATAGAATAAGGTGTGACATCATTGGATGTCTCTTCTCCATGCCCAAAACCCGTAACACATTTACTTAATACTCTGCAATTATGTAGATTGTCAATAAATAAAATTATATAAAACAAATTATTACATTTAAAATGTCGAGTAATTTTAGTTGTGATATTAATAATGACAGTTAAGATTGTAAACTACTTCGGTTATCTTTATTACCAGTTTAACACATTGGCTGTCACCATAAGAGTGTTAGGTACGTTCCCCAGGTGCCAAACTAAAAAATACTTACAAAACAATATTTATTCATACAAATGGTTAATAATAAGTTTACATTCTTACAAATTTTTTTTTTTTTAAATAGCAAGATCACGGATGATCACAATGGCACTGCACTAACATATTACACACGTATGTGCCACTAGTATCACCCGTGATCGTGAACAACTTAACGCTTTTTAGTGAAACTAAAACTGGCGTCAACTGTAACAAGCATATGCTTTACAGTAGTAATAGTTTCAGACATCGGACTGTAATTAACTAAACTTAGAATTAGCATTTTCTACAATGAGATAACTTGTTGCTTTGTTGTGTTGAAGGAATTATATATTATCAATCTATTGATAACAGAAGTATTCAATAAAACTTTGATTGCAGCTTTATGGTACCAGCGAACAGTTTTTCTCAGAGGTGAGAAATAGCTTGCGAATTGATCTAAGACATCAACACCATCTTTTCCTTTGTTGTAGTCTATAATTGCTTTAGATTTAATTATAGCCTGTTTTATGTTTACCTGTCTCCTTTATGTCGATTTCATGTCTGATTGTCAAAAAGAAGACATCACGTTTATCGTGCCATTTGCTTATTACAAAATTTTGCTTTCTCCGCCGAAGGGCTAAAAAATAAATGTATGTGTTAGATTTGTCTAGGAGTTTAGGTCTTTCTATTTTTAGTTTCTTTTTATTAAAAACGTTAGGTCTTAACTTAAAACTTATCTCTAACATGTTATTATTTTTAGGTCCCAATAATTAGACAAAGTTCAGTGCCAAAATTCTTCGTGGACACACCGGAAGACAACCAGCAGGATTCGGTGTTAGTGAAAAGTCCATTGGCAGCTCTTCAAAGCCCTATGATCTGCAAAGATAAATTTTGCTATGACTTAAAGTCGGTAGTGCATATGGAAGACGAAAAAATTAAACAAGCTGAGCATGCAAGAAAAATCCATCCGTTAGTGCATAGGGTATCGTCGTCATCGAAACTAGCTGGCATTAAAGACAGAATTAAACTAACAAAAAGCAAAAGCACACTTAGTTCTAGTAACATACCACATAGCCACCATATATAGTTCATATCATAATACAATTTTTTTTCAAACCTTAAAATCTATAATAAACTGTAATATACATCAGTGTAAGTGGAACCGTGAATTTCAGTACTTCCTGGTTGAAGTCCAAAAAATATGTGACCAAAAAATCACTGAATAGATACCAACTAACTGCTACACAAACATATGAGAGAATCACACCTTCTAGTATTATTTTTTTACTTTTTTATTTTTGCAGTCCATGCGTTACACTTACCATACTGGTTTGGAATAAGTTTAATCTGAGGCACAATTTCACTATCAGACTGTAAGCAAATTTGCCGGAATATTGTAAATAATTAGCCTTGATATGTGCTAATAAAAAAAATTACTAGCAATACGAAATACATTACTTAGCCCACATTATATGTATTAAAAGAAGCGTAAAATACAATTTTCACCTTTTATCTACTATAGGAGAGGTGAATTACATAAAAATCTAATCTTCATTGATCACGCATATACCTTCTACAGACCAACAATATGTGGATGTCTTACTAAATCGCCGACAAAGTTTTCAAAAGGTCTTTGTCTGTTAGTTGACCTACATATATTTTTACCTGTTTTTTCTGATTGCATTTAACCACAATCTAATTGCTCATGCATATTTTTATCAAGTTTAGCTGCATCTATTTTCATTTAAGTCTTATTTATTTTTAATGGGTTTTTTAAGCCGCAGATTTTGGAGAGTTAGGAAATAGAACATCAATGCCATTTAGTATAACATCAGGACTTAGTCAAGGAGACTCCTTATCATCGTATCTATTCAATTTGCCGTAAAATATGCAAGTAAAAAATCTTATGAGCTACAAGTGGATTTGCGAACCGACGATCAATTCTGTCGTTGGCCTTTGCTGTTGATAAGAACTGAAATTGACTTTGTTGAATGAAATGAAAATCTGGTCACTAAAAGTAGATAATATAAATAAACTAGAATCATTTAAGATGTGCTATAGAAGGATTTTGAAAATACCATGGATCCAACGAGTAACAAATACTGAAGTGTTAAGAAGGCTACAAAAGGATTGCGAGGTCATAAAGCACATTAAAACAAGAAAGCTAAAGGCCACATTACCAGAGGTGCGAAATATGAGATATTAAGGCTTATAATGCAAGGTAAAATCAAGGGTAGAAGGTCCATACCAAGACGAAGAATTTTCTGGCTAAGAAACCTAAGAGAGTGGCATAGTGACAGCTCAGTAAATATTTTTAGAGCAGACGCCAATAAGGTACGGATAGCTGTGATGATAGCCGACTTCCGATAGGAGAAGGAATTACAAGAATAAGAAGCTGTTCATCTAGATGCAGTTGCTTATTCTACAAGAGACGCGAGAGAGCTAATTTCACAACTCAAGAAAAAAACAAGTAGTCTGGATCTTCGAATAAATGAAGAGAGGACGAAATACATGCTAGTAATCAAAAATCCAATGCCAAGAATTAGGCAAAACATAATTATTAATGACTACACTTCAAGGTTGTGAAATCAAAGTTGTTCAAAGAGTTTAAATATCTGGGGACGGTAATCCCAGATGACAACCACACAGGAAAAGAAATTTCCGCGAAAATAGAATTTTAATAAATTATTAAAATCTAAGCTGCTAAAAAGAAAATTTTAATTAAGACTTTACATGTCAATTATTCGCCCAGTTGTTACATATGGAAGTGAAACATGGAGTCTACATCAGTGGGAAATAAATAAGCTTTATTTGTATTTTAAAGTATTTGAAAGAGAGGTTCTCATAATGATAACTGCACTTCAAAGATATGAATTGACAGGAGAGTGGAAAAAAAGTAGGCCATTCCAAAAAAAGATGGAACGATGAGAAATGGAGGACTATGTTTAATGCGAAGAAGACTCACCCCGAGTTGTCAAGCCAATGAAAAAGAAGGAGAAGACGGGTTTAGGTTTGTACTAGTTTAGAAAGAGCATCTTCTGAAGTGATCACTAGTGCACCAGCGCGTAGATTCTTTTTCTTTCTATGGTAGTTTTTTGTGTTTATTTTATTTGCTCTAGAAGCAACCCTTTTAACGTTTTCTGTCGATGCGTTGGTTTAAAGATGGTTTTAAGATGTTAAGACTCTGCCTTTAGATACTTTGACTTCGTTTGCGATTGTGGTTGTTGTGGATACTTCCACTGTTTGTGCATAATAATTGGATGCAGCTACATCTGCATGACTTTCTTGAAAAGTGCACCAACTTTTATATGCTTGTGGTTTATACCTTTCAAGCTCATATTTAATAATTCTTCTTTGTGTGCCGTGCTTATATTCAAGCGTTGGCTATCGTCATATTGACAAGCTGATGAAATTATTCTCGGCTGGCAGCTAGATGAAACAGTTCCTTAACCGTTCGACCTGTCCATTGTCTAATGTTACGCAGCCAGGACAGTTGTTTTCTTCCGACCCAACGTTTTCCTTTAATTTTGCCCTGCATGATTAACCGGAGTAAGCGATATTTAGGTCCTCTCATTATATGACCGAAGTATTGGACCTTTCTCATTTTGATGATGTTAATCAATTCTCGCTCTTTGTGCACGGTCTCTAGCACACGTTCGTTAGATATGTGCCCACGGGATTCTGAGCATGCGACGGTAACACCACAACTCAAACGCTTCTAATTTGTTAAGATTTTTTATTTTTGTTGTCCAGGTTTTACATCCATAGAACAAAGTGGACCAGACGTAGCACTTCAATACTCTTAGACGTGTGGTCAATGACAGACTTCTACTGCATAATACAGAACGCCAGTTAATAAAGCTTTCATCGCGCGAGTTCTATTTAATAATTACTGGATCTATACTCTCCCAAATTTTGGATATTATAGCAGCAAAACAGATATGGAAAGTATATCCATAATTATTTCGTTGACACTTTAAAGGTTCCTTCTCCCATTTTATTTTAAACGCCGGAACACTCGGCCACGGAGATTCACGAGTTGCAGGATGTGGCTGGTATACAAGGAAAGTTTAAAATTGTGTATATTTTTTGTCTTGGCGCTTAAACAAGTAAAATATCAATGTTAGATCTATGGTCATCGTACATAAGAAATCGCTCCAAAATACAAGTTTCCGTTTTGCCGTAACTTTACATTTTATAGTTTTTAAAAAAGTCGAAGCAGTTTCGTTACCACCCCTACCTGTTTACCTTTCCTGCCACCTAAAAGTAAAAGCTCCATTGTTGTCTCCTATATGTATACTAAAATTGTAAATATTGATCTGTCTTGAGCAATACATCTTGCTGTGAGTAAGAGCTGGCAAAGAAACACTTGTTGAAGGTCTATACTAAGACTGCGAACGTCGCTTCTGGGCATTTCAGAGTTTTTGTGATAATTTTCTGTAACCTGCCTAGCTTCTTCTGCCTTACGATGGTGCAACTTTAAGCGTCGCTTGTTATTATTTTATTTTACAGTATATCTCTCGAATGCTGCTTGTAACATATAGCAAATGTCACACGTATCACTGCGTGGTTGACAAATCGATAGTTTTGAGAATTCGGGAATTTCTCATGGGTCATTTATGTAACGTGATCGATAAACCTGGCAAATCAGAAGGATGCAGGGTTTGCTTTGCGTCAATTTTCTCTGTTGCACTGGTTTAACAGGCTGGCATTGCAACTATCAGTCTATCTTGTATTATATGTCTATGGTAGTTACTATAGTAAAGTCAGATATATCCCCAATGTCGGACGTCCAGAAATCTTTTGTATTTTCACCAGTATGAATGTTCAAATATGGACGTCTAACGAAAGTCCATATTTATTTCACCATAACTACGTCGAACGTTGTACTTTCCAAAGACCTCTCTTTAAAGTCCACGTGGACTAAAACTGCAACGATTTTGGATGTCCAGATGACGTCATGTGCTACTAGGGACTTATGAAAGTGTTTATGAAAGTATTTATGCTTTTTAACTGATTAGATTATAATTATGTAATTTAAGTGTTGTCTAATGTACAATTGCTTACTGTACAACCAAGACAAAAATCCCTGCTACCCATTTTGTACATATTATTAATAAGGATATCACATGTCACTTATAATATTTATATTGTAAATATATATTAAATACAACCAGTTACTTTATTTCAACCCATACTATTCTCAACCAAACATTTCTTCCTAAAACTGTTCCAGATATATTATCATTATATATTAGACTGTCAAATATAAACTCAATAATTTAATTACACTTTGCTTTTAAATTGATCCCTTAACTGATCCGACGCTGCCTCACAGTCTTCGCTTAATTATATTTTTCGGTGAATAAAATTTCTCTGCAACAGCAGTTCAAGACATCTGCAGAATATTATTTTAAAGAAAACTGTCAGTCAATGTGGGACAACGAAAATGGTGCAACAAAAATAGGGCTGGTAAATCGAAAAAAGTTTATTTAGGTGAAAGTAATTTTAAAGAAACTCTTTTAAATTAGTGGAATAAATTCAAGTGGTAGATATGGGGTTAATGTATTCGAATGTTTAATATTAAATCAAACGATATAACAGGATCATCAGAAAGCAGTGCATATGGTATCAATAATGACATACGCCCCAGAAACAAGACCCAACATAGCCACAATGCAAAGGCTACTGGAAACTGCAGAGATGAGAATACTAGGAAGAATAAGGCCGTCCGCACATGAAGCTACTAAAAAGAAACTAGTTGGTAACTTTAGTTACCAACCAGTCGCTTATTAGTTACTGCCCATGTATTTTTATCAGTATCCGCACACAACGCTACTAGTTAGTAACCGGTCACTAATGCATCAGTGATCAGTCGACAGCAGACTGGACGTGCAGGTCGCTTGGCGACTAGTTTCTAGTGAGTTTCTAGTTTGTTGTGATATTTTTAACACGGGAAATGGCGAAATTGGTAGAACAGTCGTTTAATATAAAATTAGTGCAAGAAGTGGAAAAATATCCCTGCCTATACAACTATACGTTAAATGAATATTCGCGTAAAGACATTACCGAAAAGGCTTGGAATGATATAGGAAGAGAATTAAATTTAACAGGAGTGTTTGTCTTTTGAATAGCAGGTACAAGCAATTGTACTAAATGTAAATAAGATTCTTTTGACATTCTATAAAATGCAAGAAATTTAGCATCACTTTCTTGTAATTCTTTTGCAGCAACAAAGGCCCTGCAATTTATATTATTTGCAATGTAAGGATGAACCCAATACCTCCATTTTTTCTGCATTTTACGTCTTCTATTATAATAATAAAGAATAATATCTTCATCACTTGAGTCACTAGACATTTTTAACGCGATAATAACACTCAATAATATAATATAAAGGTTAAAATTTAAACACCCTATAACAAAGCTACTCGCACAGCAAGAAGTGACTATCCATCTATCTATCTATCTAATTAGCCTTCTTCGGTCCATCTTTGGACATAGGCCTCCCCAATCCTTTTCCATTCTTCTCTGTCTGTCGCTACAGTCATCCATCTAGAGCCCACGTGCTTCTTGATATCATCTGCCCATCTCATTTGGGGCCTTCCTCTGCTTCGTTTATATTCCCACGGTCTCCAACTTATAAGAATTTTGTTCCATCGGTCTTATCTACTCTAGTTTCTATTAATTTTCGGTAGCGTAGTGTGCGAGTCACAGTCACTAAACAGTTGGTAATTCTAGTTACCAACTAGTTTTAGTTTCTTTTTAGTAGCTTCATGTGCGGACGGCCTAACAGGAAATACAAAGAGAAGTGAAGACATTAAAAGAAAATGTAACTAAAAGTGTATAAATGAATGGACACAAAATAGAAAAAAAATTGAATAACCACATAACCAGAATGGAGGAGACCCGTGACGTAAAAATGGCACGAGATAAGGCACCAATCGACAGAAGAAGTATTGGACGACCGCACAAAAGATGGAGTGACAACCTTCCATAGAGGTATTAATCCGCCAATGAACAAGCAGAATTACTTATAAAGAGGAGGAAGAAGAAGAAGAGTAGAATATGGTAAGAATTATTTCTGGTGGTGTAGCTTAAAAGCTCCTATGTCATTCAAAACCTGACATTGTCAAAGCTGCTAATACATTGTCGATTAGGAATTTGCTATTTTGTTACAATATGTTGATAATAAATGAAACTACTTTATTGTGGCATAGATAACTGAAATATATTATATGGGATTAAGGCACACTAAATAGTCTCTCTTCTTTTCTTTGTCAACCATTTTCCATCCATTCCTCAATGTAGGTTACTTTTAATTGCTTCCATCTTTCTCTATCTTGCGGAAATCAAATCCACTGTTTGCCTGCTACTGTTCTTATGTCATCTATTTATATTTTTTGAGGTCTTCTCATGCTTTTGTTGTCGTCCTTGGTCTCCATTCTAGAATTCTCCGTATCCACCTGTTGTCATTATATCAGGCTACGTGACCTGCCTAGCGCCATTTTATTTTTGTAATTTCTTCCACAATATCCCTAATTTTCGTTCTACGTCTTATCTCGGTGTTTCTAATCTTGTCTCTCAGTGATATTCCAACCATGATTCGTTTCATAGCTCTTTGCGTTGTTTCTAACTTTTTATCAGATTTTTTGGTAAGGGCTACTGTCTCCAAGCCGGAGGTACAAACTGGTAGTACGCATATGTTATACACCTTTTTTAAGTTTACAGGAATGGAAGTGTTTTTCAAGATACATGCTAGTTTGCCGAAAGCGTTCCATGCCAGTTGTGTTCGTCTATTAATTTCAGCATCTTGATTTGGTTTCCCTAGTTTGATGACATAAATTAGATATACATAATGTTCAAAATTTTCGATGGTATGATTTTTTAATGTTATATTTGTCTAGTCTCGGCTCAGTATTTTTGTTTAACCGTAGTTCATTTTTAAGCCTACGAGTCTCAAGTGGTTTAAGTATGATCCGTCGACGTTGATACCCTTCGTAAAATCGGTTTTAAATAGAATATTGGAAAAATGTATAACTAACAAGTTGTTATTATAAGGTTACGTTTTTCAAACAACAGTATGCTTATTTTTGAAAAAATCTGAGGTTGGTGTTTTTACCCTACCAATAAACAAATGAATATCAAATTTTGTGTAATATGTATCGCATTTGTGGTTGTGTAACGTAGGTTTTGTAACATACGTTATGTGTTTGTGTATTGTGTGTTGCATATGTATTGTGTATAAATTTTAGGTGATATCTTGAGCTTCCTCTTACTCCAATATCGCTGGTTTATTCTTGCTATTGACTTATTCTTTTAGTATTAACCAAAGCATGTTATATGCTGCTGATGGGTTTGTTACACATTTTTCACAATTAAGTTTAATAAATAAGATGAAAGCTGCTTCTTTGATTTTTGCATTGTACTCTGTGCTTGCTGTCCCAGACATTTTTATATATCTGAGATTTTTCGAAGTCTCTGTAGTTGACGTATGTTGTAGTCACGTTAAAATCCTAACACATAATTGTCTTACGATTTCTCCCACGTTGTTAGTTGTTTTGAATGTTGTTGTGACGTAATACTTGTTTCTTACTCTTTTCAGTTTTTTGATGCGCTCTTCACATTATGATATTTTTGATTCCTTTTTAATGTTAAATAAATGCTTTGATCATTATAAAAGTCAAAATGAATTAGTTAACATTTTTACTAACTAAAGTTAATTTTTATTAAGTAATGAATGCTAGATTTTCGTGTTTCATTATATAAACATAAAATTACTACATTTCTGTTTCTATAGCTATGGTGTCGATATTTAAGTTATTTGAAATCACTTCTATGTCTAAAAGTCAACAGCTTCCACTACTTAAATGCCATACATATTTATTTAAAATCTTGACGCTCTTTACTACACTTGACATAATTTTTTGTTACTTCTCAATACTTGGTCAATATTTTCTTTCTAAAACAGTGTTTTTTCTTATTGTAGAAACCTACAAGAAACCAATTTAAAACAAAATCATAATAATAATTTTAGAGTTATGAGGCATATCATCACGTAAAAACAGAATGCCTTAGGGCAAGTGAAGGAACCTCGTTTTGTTAAAAATAAACGTGTATTCAACTTATTTGTCTTTAGTTTCAGAGCTAGAAGCAATCGCAGTAACCATATGGTGCTCTAAAAGAATAATTGTTTGTAGTATATATATATATATATATAATATATATATATATATATATATATATATATAAATATATATATATATATCATACCGAATTAGCATCCTACTGGAGCTGACCTGGTAGATTTAATTTTTCAAATGACAGCACCATTTTGAATTATCAGAGACTTTAATGCTCACACTATTGCATGGAATTCACAAACCCGGTACGGCAGAGAAAAAAGTAATGAGAACTTACTAAGCATTATCGACACATTTTTCTTAAATAATGGTTCCAACACTCTTTTCGATATTTCCACAGGAAGTTTCTCAGCAATTGACGTTTACGTGATTCCAAAATATATCCTGCTCTAACATGGAATGTTTTAGATAATCAATATGATAGTAACCATTTTCCCGTCCTTATAACAAATAATAAAGAAGAATCACCAGGAACAGCAATAAAGTAAAAGATTTCTAATGTTGACTGGGAAAGTTTTGGAACTAAAGTAGACCGCCGAATGAAAAAAATTTCCCTTATTTGAAAATATAGATAATAATGTATATAATTTTAATAATTGCATTATCTACGCTGCTGACATTTACGTAGGAAAAAGTATAATATCTTCTACAAAAAAATTAACACCTTGGTGGAATGTACGTTGTGCAACTGCTGTAAAAGAATACAAAACTGCTAAAACAAAAGTAACGACAACCTTATTTGTTTTACAAAACTTGAGCCAAGTCAAGACAAAAAACTTTGAAAGAAAATTAATCAAATTGAAGGAAAAAATGAGGGCACATAAGAATTTCAGGCCTTTTACATAAAAGTAGAGGAAAGTAGCCTAATTTCGGATAGTGTCTTAATTTCGGATAGCGGTGTATCTAAAAAAGTTTCTTTATTTGCGAACAGAAACCTATACGTATGTCACGCTGAATACCACAGAGAACATTATCTTAAATTGTTTAGGTAGTAGAAATGCTCCCCGTTAGATGGCAGTGCCGAAACCACCAAACGTTATTGTGCAGTTTTTTTTCGGTCGTATTTCAAAGCCTATTTTTTCGTGTTTTTATTCCTGTTTGAAGTTTGATCTTTTGGCAGGGGTAAGCTAGAAACCTGTTTTATTTGATTTTGCTACTAATTTAAAGCAGATTTTAATCACATATAAATTAGAGAGCCCTAACCTTAAAAATAAAAAATTCCTTATTTCGGATAGTACAAGTCCCATAATTTCGGATATCCGAAATTAGGAACCTTAAATTGATGAACATGTTAGCATAAAAACTTTTGTTTCTTTTCAGAAGAAAATGCCAAAAACAAGTAAAAAAACATAAACAATGGGATCCAGACCGAATGATACGTGCTATCCGTGCCGTCAGGGGAAAGGAAATGGGGTATCTTAAAGCCTCGAAGTTATTTGCTGTTCCGAAATCAACTCTGGAAGATTATGTTAAGCAAGAAAATAAAACTCCGGAGCAGTTGGTTGCTGTTAAAATTGGAAGAAGACCAGTACTTACTGCAGAAATGGAAGCAGATTTAGTCTCGTATTGCCTAGAAATGGACCGGCGATTTTACGGAATTGGGACCGCTGATATCAAGAGACTTGCATATCAAATAGCTTTACGAAATGGTCTTCGTCATCCATTTGCCCATGCCGAATCTGCCGGTAAAAAATGGTTAAGGGGATTTATGAGGCGAACCGCAGTTTTGTCCCTTAGAAAACCACAAGGAATCTCGAAAGCCCGAATTAAGGGATTTACCCCAGAAAATGTCATCAGATTCTATGATCTTTTAGAAACGTCAATGGAAAAAGTTAACTTCAACCCCGCAAGAGTATATAACGTTGATGAAAGCGGCATAACAACGGTTCAGTCCAAGAATACTCGTGTTATAACATTAAAAGGAAAAAAACAGGTTGGATCTGTTACCGCGACTGAAAGAGGCGCATTAGTTACTGTTGTATTTTGTATGAATGCTGCTGGTGGGTTTGTCCCTCCATTATTCGTATTTCCAAGAAAGAACATGAAAGTGGAATTATTAGATGGATCGCCGCCTGGCTCTATTGCAGCTTGCCATCCATCAGGTTGGATTCAGCAGCACATTTTTTCCCAATGGCTACAGCATTTCGTAGCTCACGTGAAACCATCCCGTGAAGACCCAGTGCTGCTTATTCTTGATGGTGACTACAGCCACACAAGAAATATAGATGTGATAGAAGCAGGACGTGCAAATTTCGTTACAATTTTGTGTATCCCGCCGCACAGTTCACACAAACTACAACCTCTAGATTTGTCTTTTATGTCACCATTTAAAACATATTATTCGCAACAAATTGAGATGTGGTTAAGGCAAAATCCTGGACGCACCATAAACTCGTATCAAATTTGTAAGCTTATGTGCCCGGCATATTTGAAAAGTGCTACAGAAATTTCCGCGAATGGTTTTCGCAAATCTGGAATATATCCTTTTAATAAAAATAACTTTTCTGATCACGATTTTATAATGGAGAGACAAAGAGAAAGAACACCACCACCCATAAATCAAAATCATGGGGAAGTATTACCAACAAGAGGTCAGTCAAGACCAGAACCACAAAGCATTATCGAAAGAACACCTCCAAAACATAACTTAACAAATAAATCATCCAATGGAAATGCAACTGAAACTACGGCAACTATGATAAGAGCTGAGGATATTAGTCCACTGCCTTCTTGCAGTTATACCTCACAAACAAACAAACAAAAAAATCCTCGAAAAGGTTCTAGTTGGATAATAACTAGTACACCTTATAAAGATGAACTTGTACGAAGTGTAGCCGAACAAGAAAGAAAAAAGTCTTTGAAAGAAAAGAAACCAAAAATAAGCAACGAATTAAATCAAGTCAACAGCAAAAAAACTCCACGCCAAAAAAAGCAAAAGAAAAAAATTGAATCGAGTAGTAGTGACACTTCACATCCTGGTGATGACCTTATTTTGGATGATGATTCTGATATGGATGTAGACGATGAAGATGGAGACACAGAATGTATGTTTTGTGACAGTTTATATTCCGAAGATACACACGGTGAGAAGTGGATAAGGTGTATAAAGTGCTTCAAGTGGTGTCATGAGATGTGCGCCAATGCTGATAAGAAGAAAACCTATATTTGCGACTTTTGTCAAGATGTGTAACTATTCTTATGATGATCAAAATGGTGTCTTAATTTCGGATAGGGTATCCGAAATTAGGAGCCCTAAAATTTTTGACATACAAAAGCACTAATTTTATTGAACAATATTTTTTGTAAAAAAGATTTTCAATAAATTGTCTATGATAATAAAATTAGTTTCTATATTACTCTGCAAGTACTCTTGAGTAGATAAAAGTTTAAAATGTGTTATTAGGTGAAAAATATGACACTAATTGTAAATGGTATCCGAAATTAGGCTACTTTCCCTTAATTTAGTAACCGATGATCAAGACATCGTTAATTTAATTGCCGAAAATTTCTATCAATAACAAGAATATCTATCTATATTTTAATAACAAGAATGTACTCAAAGAAACAAATCCTCCTGTACAATCTCCTTCACAATATCTCGAATTTGACTCTGCTGTATTAACATTCCATTTACACTACAGGAACTCTTAAATATTCTTCTTCTTAAATTTGCAAAAAAACTGCGCAACTGTCGCAACAACATCCCCTTTATATTTAACTCTGTCTTTAATGAGTTAAATTGCCTGAAGTAGGTCAAAACCATGTCTGGCCACCTAAACGTTTATCTACGATAATGCCAAATTTGCATAGACTTACCTTGTGTCAAAATTTTTATATGTATTAATTCTGAATCTTTATTCTATATATGGTCTGGAATCCTAAAGTAAAGATTATATAGACAAAATTATCGAGCAAAAAGACAGAATATAAAAGGTAAAAGTAGTAGGGGCAAAAATATTGTTAGACGGGAAGTGCTATTTTGAGAGGTCACATTAAACAAGGAAAGAGACTCACTTTCCTTGTTTAAGAAATCAAATTTAGTTGGGTTATGTTATTGATTGACCCAACTGCCACATGAAAGCTTATTTATGTTGTTTTTTAACAATTGTATCACATTTTAGACTATAATCGTTATTACTTAATTAAAATTTTCTCGTCTAAGACTCATTCTCAAAATTATTTTATAGCTTCTTTAAATTTGGCGTCTTAGCATTCCCGGATATGTTCTCCATATGAAGAGGCTACTTTTATGAATTTGGGTCTCCTTTTCATAATGATTTCCTCTTTTCCTTTTTTGCTCGGTGGACAAAACACAATAGCTCTTTCAAGTTTAATGCAGGCAGCACATCATAGATCCATATTCTAACAAAGATACAAGTGAAATATTTGCTCTTTAACATGACTTCAAAAAAGCTCTCCATAGTTTTACAAAACAACACAGATAAACTTATGTACCTAAAGTATAATCGTTTTTGTCCTTATCTTAAAAGTTAATTATTAATCAAAATAAATCTCTTGATCTTTAAATACGTCAAAAGTTAGTATTCACACATCACTCAATAAGACTCTTTAAAAATCATTCTGCAGT
The DNA here is from genome assembly GCA_918026665.1 of Diabrotica balteata. Taxonomy (NCBI): domain Eukaryota; kingdom Metazoa; phylum Arthropoda; class Insecta; order Coleoptera; family Chrysomelidae; genus Diabrotica; species Diabrotica balteata. The sequence continues at coordinate 28,622,972 of OU898281.1, read as the reverse complement.
ATAATATGATTACCTTGAAACATAAATTACACTAAAAAATCATCTGTTAAGACAAGAAGGTCACTATTTGTTACAGATAATGTAACTTCTTTAACCAAGATGGTAAAGAGTATTTGTAAACAATAGTCACTGTGTGATATATTAATATAATGTGATATATCTGAATCTGTTGAGTTCGGCCTAATACGAAACTAGCAGACAAGGTTACATATGATTGGAAAATACAAATATCTTTTTCCGCAAGACATAAATAGATATGTTAAAATAGATAAACCGGCGTATCACTAGTTTATTTAATTTTCGTAAAAAAATCATATAAGTATAACACTGACCTAGAATTAGGCATGGTGAGATAAAAGTACATATGTACCTATCTTTCAGATCAGAGTCATCATTCTCACAGTGAGCATGTGGTAGAATAAAATCACTAAAAACAAAAAATACAATGTGGGTACTCATATAACTGTGATAATGTTATCTGTTACTTGTTAAACGGCCTATTAAATCAATAAATTTTACGTTTGATTAGGTAAAAAAAAATTAACAAAAAGGTAGTTCAAATGGGTTTATAATATGTGAACAGCAATAGAATACTAAGCATAGTATTCTATTGTTTTATTACAAATCTTATATACTAAAAGGCTAAGCCCTTTTCTTGTGCGCAATACTCCTCCTAAACGGTGATAGATAAGAGAATAATTTTTTCGAATAATTAAACAGATTATTGAGTAGATTCCCTCTAAGGTTTCAAATTTGAAAAATTCGAACCGGTTTAAAAATGGCGGCCATAAAATGAATTTTTCCTATAGTAAAGTATAGGAATTTTACAGGTTTCATTCTTCAAAATTTACAGTCCTAATTTTCAATGTATTTTTAAAATATGACCGCATCTACTTTTTTCTTATACTTACTGATTGAATTCAGAATTAATAAACCGGAAGTATTTACTTCCCTACTTCCGGATTTAGTTTTGAAAATTATGGTTTCTTTCACGGTGTTCCAGAGCATATGCGGGTTCTCAAACCGAGTTCTTTTTCTTAAACGTGGCATTTTACAATCTAAAATATGCAAAAAAAGTTATTTCCGGTTTTACTTCCGTTTTTTATTTAAGAGGGGCGGAATCTAACAATTATATTGTTTCCGTTTCCTAATGTAAATCGTTCTGAAAATTCTAAAAAACTACTGTATCGATTTTCAATTTAAAAAAATTGGCGTCGATACAGTTTATTTTTAGGATTTTTGGAACATGTACACTAGGCGACGGAAACGATAAATCGTTAGACTCGGCCCCTCTTAAATATTAGCAAAACTTACATCAAAACTCGGTGTCGAGTTGGTCCGCTAGTTGTAACCTATCTTGCAAATTAATACCAAGTATTTTTTCCTACCTCTTCTAATTATACATTTTAAGTTATTATCTAGTTGGAGATTTGTTGAACACCTGAAAATTTTTTGATAATAATAATTTTTAGGATACAACAAATGTACGTATTACATGTCAAATGATAAACTACTTCCACGATGACAAGTGAATATTGTTTACAAATGATAAAAGTAAATATTCATTTATGTACAGGTGTAAGAGATTGGGAATGTGAACTTTATTGAAACTATGTAATCTGTACAGATAATCGTGAATAAATTACTTTACTTATGTACTTTTAAAAAAATGATACACAGCTGTAGCAAAAATGGGTGACAAATGTGTTTTTAATGATCTAAAATAATATTTTATTGATAATATCAGTAAATCTACAAATGCGATATCAAGCCTTATATTGGAAAAGTTAAATGACTAGTGGTTGACTTAAAAATGCAGTCAGGGTGCGATACCTACTGTCAGAAATAGTCAAGGAAAACAGAATATTGGAGTGGAATTCCAATAGCCTTCTACAACACTAAAACAACGTCAAGTGTACCTTGACACAAAAAAAAGATGTATGTCCCTTAACTAAAACGCACGTCACTAAGGATAAAGATAAAGACTTACGATTCCACGATTATATTAGTGTATCATATAATCTTCTTCTTCAGTGCCTTATCCGGTCCGGATGTTGGCGATCATCAAGGCTATCATGGTTTTGTTGACTGCTCTACGAAACAGCTCCGCTGAGGTCATCCCAAACCATTGACGGAGATTTTTCAACCACGAGATACGACGGCGTCCCGTTCCTCTTCTGCCAAATACTTTACCCTGCATAACGAGTTGAAGAATTCGATATTTTTCTTCGTTCCGCATCACGTGGCCGAGGTACACAAACTTACGTTGTTTAACTAAATTAAGCACTTCTTTTTCTTTTGTCATGCGCTGTAGGACCTCAACGTTGGTGACATGGTCCACATAAGATATTTTTAGTATCCTTCCTTTAGTATATCCCCATCTCGAAGGCTTCGATTCGTTTTTCAGTGGCTTGCGTCAGTGTCCAGGCTTCAACTCCATATAGTAAGACTGGAAGAACGTAGCACCTCACTATTCGCATCTTGGTTACCAAACTGAGATCACTGCAGTACAGCAATGATCTCAACTTAATAAATGTAGACCGTGCCATTTCAATTCTAGATCTAATCTCTTGAGCGTAGTCTCATTGTACGTTGAGGGTAGTTCCGAGATAAGTGAATCTGTCGACTCTCTGGATTGTACGGCTGACAACCATGAATTTAGTTTTCTTAATATTGAGGTTCAGTCCGTATGTTACGTTCACAGTTCGCACTCGGTCTAGTATGGCCTGCAGATCGCTTAGGCTGGTTGCTGGTAACACAGTGTCATCGGCGTAGCGGATATTATTGATGAATTCACCGTTAACTCGCATTCCCATGTCTAGGTTTGTGAGGGCTTCATTAAAAATCTCCTCAGAGTATATATTGAAAAGAGTCGGCGATAGCACACATCCTTGCCTTACTCCTCGCATGATCTTCACTTGGTTGGTCAGCTGGTCTTCGACCTTGACTTGAGCACGCTGGTTTCAGTATAAATTCATGATGATCCGAATGTCCTTCTCATCCAATCCTACCCTTTGTAGTGCGGTGACCATCTTCTGGTGTTGACAACGGTCAAATGCCTTGGCGTAGTCAATAAAACACATATAGACATCACAACTGACATCGCGGCATCTCTAAAGTAGGACTTATAAGGTGAAAAGTGCTTCACGTGTACCCATGGAATTGCGGAATCCGAATTGCATTTCATAGACATTTTCTTCGCATTCTTGTAAATTCTGGCATGTATGATTTTAAGAAAAATTTTAAGTGCATGATTCATAAGACATCGTTCGGAAATCTTCGCACGTTTTCGCAGATCGTTTTTTTTTTTGGTAGCGTTACAAAGGTTGACAATAGCCATTCCTCTGGGATATTACCTGAATCGTATATGGTGTTGAACAGTTCAGTTAACTCCTTCGTGCTCACTTCACTCATCACCTTTATAAGTTTAACGAGTATTTCGTCCGGACCTGTAGTCTTACCATTCTTAGACTGTTTTAAAACAGCCTTTACCTCGCTTTCTAGAATTGACGGCCCTGTCATGCAACTTATTTCCGGAAGGTTGCCTAGGTCGTCCCAGAAAAGTTCTTCCATATATATTTTCCAGGTAACCAACTTCTCATTTACTGTCATCGCCAGATTACCGTCTTTATTTATGAGGAGGTGTATGTTTCTCCTCTTGTATTGACCAGTGGCTTCACGAATCCTTTGGTGGATATTTATACGATCGTGTTTCTCTTGGAGCTCCTCGATTAGTTTTACATTACATTTTTCTTGCATCCGTGTCTCCTTGGCTCTTCGTATTTCTTTTTTAATTGTCTGGTTGGTTTCTTTGTACTTCTTCACGTCCCTGTTTTTCATTAATCTTCTTTGTTCCATCCATCATATAATACACCCAGAAAATTCAATCTATAGCTGTAAACGTTAAAACTAAAAACTGTAATATTACAGTTGCGACAGTATACTGTATACATAAAAGTATAATAATTGTTCAAATAATTTTTGAACAATTATTTTATCTATATATCTGAGAATCATAGATTTATTAATGGAGAAATTGGATTATATAGGAGCATATCTAGCAAAATTGTCAATAAATATATACATCAAAGGTCTTAGTTTCCTCATTTTGTCGTTTTTAGGTGAATTATTATTATCTGCTACATTAATGTACCTAAAAATTTCTTCAAAACGGTTTTGACACAACTAAACTGTGAGTTTGCAACTAAATTATCATGTATATTGTTCATCACTTTCCAAAACATTTCTCTTCGTGACACAGGCACATATCCACTCAAGTAAGTTTTACCTAGAATTCTGTACATTTTATTTGTCCCCAGTTGCGGCCTAGTATTATTTTGATGAACATACATCACTGTGTGTTTACCAATATGTTCAACAATGGATGGTGATAAAAAGAGATAATAAAAAATCAACGGGATAACTCTCTGACGATAATTATAAGAAAGGTAAATATAGGCTGCAGCAAACTCTGATTTTTCAGTTTTATCTTTGACTTCGAAGTCATTGATGGCTTTGCTCCAATATCTTTTTACTTTGTTTACTTTTTTGACTTCCTTTTTCTGTTTTTTTCTTTATCATCAGCTTTCGCTTCTTCTATGGTATCTTCTTCTTTAAGTTTACTTTGCGTAGGCATTGAAATATCTACTTCGGATGCTACATGCAACTGATGTAGACTTAGCCAATCTGGATCATTACAAACTTCGTCTCCATCGTCTTCATCAGTATCGACACTATCATTATTGGGTGGCGATGTGTATATATGAGTAAAATATTATATTCATGTAATCGCTCAATTTCATCCAATAATTCTATTGTGGTTAAAAGTTTGTTTTTTTTCTTCACGTGCCATCTCCGCGATGGAGGTTGGCAATCATCATGGGTATTCTGATCTTAAATGCTGCTGCTCTAAATAGTTCAATTGATGTGCATCCGTACCATTCCCTCAAGTTACGCAACCATGAGATTCTTATTCTTCCTACAATTCTCTTGCCCTGGATTTTTCCTTGTATAACCAATTGAAGTAGGTTGTATCTCTCATTACGCATAATATGCCCCAGGTGCAGCTTTCGTGTCTTGACGGTTTCCAATACTTCCATTCTTTTTTTGATTCTTCTCATGACTTCGTTGTTTGTCACATGCTCGGTCCATGATATCTTCAGGATTCTTCTATACACCCACATTTCAAATGCTTCCAACTTTTTAGCAGTCGACGCGTTAAGTGTCCATGCTTCCATCCCATAAGGCAGAGTCGAGAAAATATAACACCTTGCCAGCCTAACTCTCAAGTCCAATTTTAGTTCTCTGGCTCAAAGTACCTTTCTCATTTTATTGAAGTTTGTACATGCTTTCTCTATTTGAACTTTGATTTCTTTGGAGTAATCTTTTGTGTAATTAATTATTGTGCCAAGATGGTGGTAGTTTTCAACTTGTTCTAAAGCACTACCGTTAATTGTCAGGCTTTCACCATTATTTTGGGTTTTGACATCCTCATAAATTTGGTTTTCTTGGTGTTTATTGATAATCCATATTCTTCTCCATACTCAACTATCTTGTTCATTAGCTTTTGGAGGTCTTGGAGGTTGTCTGCTATTGTGATAGTATCGTCAGCATATCTAATGTTGTTAATTGGTGTTCCATTGACTTTGATTCCTGTTGTTTCTCCCTCAAGAGCTCTTTTCATAATTTCTTCAGAGTATGCATTGAATAGTAGTGGTGACAATATACACCCCTGTCGCACTCTTCTTTTAACTTCGAACTCTTCTGATGTGTGTTTATTAATGCGTACGTGTGCCTGCTGTTTATACTATAGATTTGTTATAATTCGAAGGTCATTGTGTTGCAGTTGTTTTGCTTTAAGGATGTCCATTAGCTCTTTGTGGCGGACTTTGTCAAAAGATTTGTTGTAGTCTATGAAACAGACATACATATCTTGGTTCACATCAAAGCATCTCTGAATTAGTACGTTGAATGCAAAGAGAGCTTCACGGGTACCTACGCCATTACGGAATCAAAATTGAGTTTCTTCAATATCCATATCAAGTGTTTTGTAAATGCGTTCATGAATGATCTTTAAAAACAATTTAAGTGTGTGAGACATCAGGCTTAGTGTACGGTGCTCGGTGCATTCTCTAGCACTTTTCTTTTTTGGGAGACAAATGAATGTTGAGGTCAACCATTCGTTGAGTATATCACCCGATTGATAAATTTTATTAAAAAGCTTTGAGAGGACATCAATGTACTCATTTTCTATTATTTTAAGTATAATAATAGGCAGTTGACATGGCCCCCTGGCTTTTTTCTTTTCTGGTGTTCTTTAGTGCATACAGCACTTCTTCCTTTGTAATTTCTACCCTTGTTTCTCTGTCCTCAAAAGACAAGTCTTGTAGGTGTCCTCTTTCGTCGTCGAAGAGCTCTTCCATATACTCCTCCCATCGTTTTAGTTTTTCGTCAGTTGTTATCATAGTATTTCCATTTTTATCTAAAAGAATTGTGTTAGGGTTTCTTTTTTGCAGCCCTGCCATTTCTTTAACCTTTTTATGTATGTTGAATAGGTCGTATTTGTTCTGAAGATCCTCTATCTCTTTACATTCTTCCTCGTAGTAAGTTTGTTTTGTCTCTCTTATTTTTTTTCTGATTTCATTGTTAATGATTTTGTAATTGTGACTGTCTTTGTTCTTGGCTTGTCTTCGTTATTCCATCATGCCGAGTATCTCATCGGTCATCCCATTGTCTTTCTTTTGTATCGGTTCTTTTATTATCTCTTTGCATGGAGCGAGGAAACAGTTTTTTAGTGTTTCCCATTGTTCGTTTATCTTGTAAGTGTTAGTATCTAATTTATCAAAGTTTTTGTATATTTTTTTGGTGAAGTTTGATTTTTATATCATCTGCTTTTAGTTTTCTAACATCTAATTTTGAAATTCTTTGTGGTTTTCTAATACGTTTAAGCTTAAGCGTGATATTAGCGATTAGTGGGTTATGATCTGATGCGACATCTGCTCCTGGATATGTTTTAACTGATTTGATGGTGTTACGATATCTCTCTTTAATCATTATATAGTCGATTTGGTTACTTACAACTTTTTCCGGTTTATCTGCTAGTGAGCGCCATGTATGTAACCGTCTCATTGGTAACTTATAAAACGTGTTTGTGATTGTTAGACTTTGTTCTTGGCAGAATTGTATTAGACCATCGCCTCTATCGTTACGTTCTCCTAGTCCTAGGTCTCCCATTACTGTTCCAGCTCTTCTTTTGCCGACTTTTGCATTGAAATCGCTCATATCTACCGTGATTTCCCTATTCTTTGTCATTTTCAGTGGTTTTGTTTCAGAGGTGTGTTCCTAAAACATAATTTTCGGAAATAATGTCCTCCTATATGCTGAAGGGGTCGTTAGTCATCCAAAAAGTTTTAATTTCATTTGTTATATTAAAAATATCAAATAATCTTATGACATTTTTAATATACCAAAAGAATAGATAAAGACTATTTAATTAATGTCGATCTAGATCACTAGCTTTTTTAAAGATTTTTCATGACTAGTTTGCTGGAATATCATATTTTGTAGAGGGATTCTTGGAGATAAAATAAAATATTTAATTTTAAGTTCTCTTTTTTGCATTTAGTATATTATTGTTATCTTTTAAAACTATTGTGTTCATTCGTTTTTATTAAGCTTCTTTCAAATAATGCCCAGATTACACGAGGCTGGTTTTTGAAGCTAGGATAGCAAGCTAGGGGAATGGGAATGGGCAACCGAAGTCGAAAAGGCGGCCTGGACGAGGTCCCTGGTCACGGATGTAGTGAGGTGGTATGGGTGTCGGCATCGGAGCGTCAACTACTACTTCACGCAGTTTCTGACCGGACACGGATCGTTTCGAAAATACATCCATAGAATCGAAAGGTCTGGAGACGAACTATGTCCTGAAGGTGGAGTGGTGGAATATGCGCGGCATGTTGTGTTCGACTGCTCTGCATACCATACGGGGCGAAACGAACTGCAGCTGAGCCTGGGATCTCCACTACGCGAGCCTCACGAGCTGATCGATAAAGCCAGCGACAGCAAGCACGATTTCGAACTGATCATTGCTTTTTCTCACAAAAACCATAAAGCACAAGGAAGAGAAAGAGAGGCGGCTGCAGGTGAACTGACCGCTATATTTATTTATCGTTTTTTTTTTTAAATGTTTGTTATTTATTTACTTTATATAGATATATTATATAGATATTATATATATTTTATTGTATTTTATTTATTTAAGTTACTTTCGTTTTTACTATATTTTATCTATACCAATTTAAACTATTTTTTATTTTTATTTTATCTTCATTACTTTTAACTGCCAACTGGTTCTACTCGTTAGTTCCAATGTGGAAGGGGGGAAGGCAATCAGGCTGTCTCGCCGGCATAAGGATTGAGCAGGACGGTAGCTTTACTGACCCGGCCAGTCTCGCCCGGGCCTTATGCGGGTAAGGGAGGCCGGGAGGCCGTCAGATCCATGTAATGCACGCGAAAAGTGCCAGAGGGAAGTTAAGAGTAAGGCTGACGGGCCAGATATGCTTGCTAAAAGCGGTTCTGGGCCCGTCGAAGCACTCACTTCACCACCCACTAGTGAGTAGCTAACTGAAATTGTTATCTACTGCACGAGCTATTATGGCTATGAACAAAATTAATTCCATATTATCTTCGTCTCACATGGAGGATCCGAACTGCGTAAACACCACATTTACGTACCAGATGTCTAGTAGTCATTGCTCTTCATATTCACACACAACAATTAATACTGTATCATTGCCACTTACATCAAGAGAGTCGGATTTGTCAATAATTACACAAACACAGTACACAATAACGCTAATAATTATCAACGGCCAAATCCAATCGACGAGATTAATTTAGATTTTTGATGCCAGTACAATGAGAATCCTATTGCTTTAGCATTCCGCAATGCATAGTTTTTTTATTATTTTAGTTGTAATTTTGTGATAAGTACAAATAAGTTATTATAAGTACTAACTTTTATGTTTTATTCCAATGCTTGGAAGATTTCTTCCTTCTTACCTCTGGTAAGCATTTAGAGATGGAATACCTTGAAACCCGACAAAAGTGTCTTCTGTAACTAATGCCACATGACAGAAAATCTAAAGTGATATCCAACTTGACTGTTGTTGTTAACGATTTTCTTATAATAGTATGCTGTCGTTGCATTTTTGGCAATATAAGACTTAATAGAAAATCAAACACTTCTGACATAATTCGTCGAATACACGTCGAATATACTCTTTTAAGTCTTGATTGCGAATTTCATCCAAAATCCAGTGCAAATAATCCACGTCTATTCGTTTTTAAAATCCACGGTCTTGTCCAAACGCATTTATTCAATAAAGTTAATGTTAATTCAAAGCGGCTTCAGAGCAGGAAAATCGTGCGTGGACAACACATTTACCCTTCAACAAGTAATTAAAAAAAGAACAGCTCGAAACCTCCCTACGCATCTGGTATTTATAGATCTGGAGAAGGCTTACGATACAGTTCCTTTAAATATCTTATTTAGTTTCTTGACGAAAATGGACCTTAGTAAAACATATCTAATAGCAATACTGAACATCTATCAATGTCCTCATAGCACTGTAAAAACAGGAAATACTTTCTCAAGGGTATTTACAGTAACTAGTAGCTTAAGACAAGGATGCTGTCTTTCCCCCACCCTATCAAAGTATATATCCAAGAAGCACTGCACCAATGGAGACAAAAATGTGCGGGAATGGGGTTGAAGCTTAACAACCATTATCTGACAACGTTGTTCTTTGCAGATAATCAAGTACTAATTGCAAGCTGTGAAGAAGATGCAGATTATATGCTTAAAAAGCTCAAAGATGAATACGAAAAATGGGGGATGGGTATGAATATGTCAAAAATAGAATATGTGCGAATAGGCAGTAAAGACGAAAACCCAGATTTGGAAATTAGAGAAATGAAATTGTGCTACGAATAGAAATATTTGGGAAGTATTATCTGCAGTAAAGGAACAACGGAACGAGATATAGACTATAGAGTGCAACAAGGCAGGAAGAGTATTTAAATTCTGAATTCGATACTTTGGTCCAACAAAGCTACTATGAGAAGTAAAATGACTATCTACAAAGTAATTGTAAAGCCCATTCTTACATATGGAGCAGAATGTTGGCAAATGACAGTAAAAGAAGAGAAAAAAGTTGACACGGTTGAAACGGACTACCTGAGAAGAGCTTGTTGTATATCAAGAGTAGAACATATATCTAATTCTGAAATTAGAAGAAAAACAGATAGAGTACATACAACTTCTGAAAGAATAGAAACTAGACAGTTAATATGGTATGGACACGTACAGAGGATGGACGACAACAGATCTACAAAAAGAGCTATGAAATACAATAAAAGTAATAGAATGAAACGAGGAAGACCAGCAAAGTCTTGGATATAAGGTGTTATGGAAAACATGAAAGACAGAGCCATTGATTAGGACACCTAGAGAGATAGAAAAAGGTGGCGATCGAAATGCGGGAAGCGGCAGAAGCTCTAGGATCCCCGCTTATATATATATATATATATATATATATATATATATATATATATATATATATATATATATATATTATATATATATATATATACCGTTAATTCATCCAACGCAAGTTGACACAGTTTTAAAGTTTTAAAAGTAATTGTTTCAGTCAAACATTAATTTTTAGAAATATTTACCATTTTCAGTGAATATTGATCTCGCTACTAAATCACTACCAGCTACTGCTAAAAATTTCCTAGTCATATGTAAACCGTTCTAGCATGCGTCAAGCTAGGACAGTAACTCAGGCTAGAATTCCGGTATATCCAGCTTACTATCCTGGCATGAAAACTATCCTAGCATGAAAAACTAGCCTCGTATAATCCAGGCATAAACAATATGTTTGTTGATGATTAGATTTATCTCTTCTTGACCTTATGTTGCTTGCAGTTACTCACTAAATGGAAAAAAATAGTTTATCTTAATGCACAATTCAAATATTATCTTTATTAACCGCTACGTTCAGTTTATTCTAGTTTTGTGTTAAATATTTATCTCATATATTGTCTTGTTTAATATTTTGACCTTAATTAAGTTTAAACTATGTTAATTGAATTAAAACAATAATAGCTTCACCTGGATTTATCGCTTTACCAATTTTAGATTAACGAAGATAACTTATCATGTAAAAAGATAAGTACCTATCACAGTTTTATATCAAATATATAGAAAGTCCAACATATAAAATAATAAAGTGTAAATAGGTTGCAAAGTGTGAGAAAAATGACACAGGTACTATCAAAAGACCTTAGTGATTTATTAGAAAGTGCTTTAAATGAAAAAATCGAAAGTTTTGACATCCAGGTAGAGGGCAATGGTACAGGAGAGGGTTATTTAGGAGAAGTTCTTTTTATAACATTAACTAACAAAAGTACCAACAAAACTGAAAATGTAGTAGTCAAACAGGTACTTGGTAGTTCCGTAGAGACTACTATAAATTTCATGTCATCAACTTTCATAAATGAAATTCATTTCTACGAGAAGTTCCTCCCAGCTTTGCAAGAATTTCAGAGAACCTATCCCGGAGCCGAAATTTTTACCCATGCTCCCAAATGTCTGGCTTCATGTCTAGAGAAAGGAAAAGAAAAGTTAATATTGGAAAACCTGAAGTTTAGGAATTTTACTTTGCATCCTAAAAAAGAATTCGTAGGGTATAAAATGTACGAAGCTGTATTTAAAACATACGGAAAGTACCATGGAGCTTGTTTAGCCTTTAAACAGAACCAACCAGAGAAGTTTCTAGAATTAGCTAATGGTTTTCAGAACAACTTTAAAAAATTTGTTACGGGTGGTATGTATTCTTACATTTTTATATTCTACTAAGAATGTTTTATTTAATAATTATAATTTTTAAGATTTTTTTCAATTGTTAAATAACTGTCAATATGTGGATACACATTTTTAAGTTTCCCCACATTTTAAAGTTTAATTCTCACAAATGTTAGGTGATTATGCTGTGGATTATGAATATATATTTGGGAGGTATTACTTATATTAATTTTAGTTATAATTATAGTATTTGGCATTATAAGACCAATATATTTTGAAATAGAGAGATGGAACAGAAAAACATTAATTTAACTTGTTAAAATTTTTTATTTTACTTAAATTTTTTACCTAGATGTCATCATCATTATTCAGCCAATTGCGTCCACTGCTGGACATTGATTGTGTACAGACAAAACACATTGGTTATAAACCTTTCGCTTGAGACACATGAGAATTGAACTTTTTAGAATATGGCTCAATTTGCCAAATGCTACCCATGTCAAGCCTACTCGCCTCTCTATTTTATGTGTTTCATTGTCTCTTATTATTATAATCTCGTGTCCGAAATATTTGTAAGTGTCTGTTTGTTGTATGATATTATTGTCAACAGTTATATTTTCACTCATTACGTGATTTGTCATAAGTTTAGTTTTCTCAAAGTTTATCTTTAATTCTCCTCTTTCAGACAGACTTTTAAGTGAATGTATCATAGAAACTGTATCCTGTAAGTTATCTGCGATTAATACAACGTCATCTGCAAACCTTAGATGATTTAATCTTTCTCTTTATTTATATTGATGCCTATATCTTGCCAGTGAGTGTTCTTAAATATTAACTCTAGAGCTGCCGTGAACAATTTTGGTGAAATATTGTCTCCTTGTCTAATTCCTTGACCTAAGCTGAATTTGTCTGTGTCTTCGTGTAGTCGTATACTTGATGTAGCGTTCTCGTAGATGTTTTTGATTAGCGTCGTGTACCTGTAATCTATTCCGCTTTAATTTAGGGCTTATAGTACTTTTAGTAGCTTCCAGTTGTTTTAAACTCAACAGAATTAAAAGCCTTCTCGTAATCGACAAATGCAAGAACCGGTGGTACGTTGTACTCGATGCACTTTTCTATTAAGATCTTTATAGTATGCAATTGGTCATTTGTGCTATATCCTGCCCTGAAGGCTGCCCTTTTTTTGGGCTGGTAGAAATCAAGTTTAGTTGTTTAGTCTCTTTGTTTAGATTTTCATAAAGAGTTTGTACATATGTGTCAAGGGGCTAATGGATTTATAATTTTCTAATTTATTAATATCGCCTTTCCTGTTTAACAAAACTAAACTGTCTTTTGGAATCGTACCCGCATGTAAGCATTAATTAAACAGTTCGCATACTAATTAGAATAGAATTTCTCCTCCTGCTTTTATTGCCGCAATAACGAGTCCATCACCACCATGCGATCGATGGTTCTTCATTTCCTTTAAAGCTGCTCTTACTTCTGATACAGTAGTGGGCAAAAGTATTTCGGATCCCTGATTTATGAGAGTCTTTAGCCGTGTCGAGAAATTGTCTTGTGGTCTTTGGCTGGTATAGAGGCCTTTATAAAACTCTCTGGTTATTTTCAGAATGTGTTTATCTGTTCTTGCCTTTTTATCTTTATCTCTCAGACATTTGTAAATTAAACAAATTTTGGTTTTTTATCTCTCAGCTTGTATATTTCTTTTTTACTTTGTGAGTTTTCTTTTCATTATCTTTAAACCTTTGTTTTCTTCTACTGTTTGATTAATTACATAAGTATTATATCTTCTTACATCTTTTCTAATTTCAGCTGAAACTATTTTATTTAATTTTCTAATTCTTCTTTATTTTCCTTTTCGTTCTTTCTTAAGTTTCGTCGATTTCCATGAGAGCTTTTGTATCTGGTCTAATCTTTTCACTTTTGGTGTCATTTTTCTTGCAAAATTTGAGTTGTGTGTTTCTAACCGCGTCTTTTATTAATTTATTGTGATCGTCGATACTTACCGTAAAGTTTCGGCTATATTTTTTATGCATGCTTCTGCATCATTTGGTGAATTCCAAACTATGCGTTTGCAACTGTTTATCATCTCAGCTCTTTCTTTTTGTAGGATTATCGTTACTTTATCTCTTACTGGTCTGTGGTCGCTTCCTACTGATAATTAATTGAGTACAGTGACGTCTTATATAATTTGCTTTTTGTGTGTTATTATATAATCATATTCGCTCTTAGTTCTTCCGTGTGGACTAGCCCACGTCCATTTTCTATTCTGTTTCTTCTTAAAAAATGTGTTCATTGCATACAGTTTGTGTTTCAGTAGAAAGTTGGTAAGCATTTCGCCTCTTTCGTTTCTTACTCCAATTCCAAAATCTCTGATTGCCACTTCTTGTTTGTCCGGTTCCTGCTTTTTTGCTCTTTCGATTTCTCCATAGAAGGCTTCAACAATTTTAACTTCGTAATCGCTGCTAGGAGCGTATACCTGGATTATTTTCAGATTGTATCTCTTATTTAGTTTTAGATTTATATACATAACTTTTGGAAAAATTTAGTCAATGCTTTGTATATTTTTGTGTACTACTAATCCAATTCCTCCATTCGCTAATTCCTATAATATCCCATTTCACATGTTTGAGTTCTTCCTCCAGTTCCGTCATTTTTTCATCCTTACATAAGGTTCTTACACTATACGTAATTATGTGCAGGGTCCGTTGTTCTTGGTAGTCTTCTACAACCTGGGGATTCTTTGCACCCTTTGCCCGCTGTCCGTGAGTCCTACCGCTACCTTGGTTGGGAGCTAGCGAGCTGCCGAGAACTGAGGGCCGTTTTCTTGAATGTCTGTTTATGCAGAGGAAGTTTTGGCATTTAAATACCACGCTTGCCAGGAGGGTGGTGAGTTGGTTTGGGAAATTGGTAGGATAGTAGGTATTGGGTAGAAATGGGGTTAGGACATGATTTTTCTCCACAGGAGTTGAGAGAGAATCAAGGCTCGCGTAGGGCAGGGTCGCATCTCTGAAGTAAGTCTATCCTCCACTCGAATTGTGCGCTACCCTATTCTGACCCTAGTCTGTCAATTCAATGACCTGATATTACAAATCACCTGATATTACATAACTTCAATATAGTCTATCGAAGTGTTACATTTTTTGAGCCTTACAAGATGCAATTTTATTTTTTTGATGCATTAAGAGTAGTAGCAATTATAAGCTTAAGTTGAAGTTTTGTAAGTCATCATCCTTGTCCTTTAGTCACCATCTTGGAAAAAGAGGTGTAAAGGGTTTGCGCACTGCAAACTAGCAACCTAAAGAAAATTACATTGGATATTATTTGTATCAAATTCAATTGTCCACAAATTTTTTCTCAAAAACTTTCTAACTTAAAGAGAAAAATAAAAATCCACAAGGAAACTAAATTCGTGCAGCTGGCTGTATAAGATGTATTATGTAATTAGTTATTTATGCTCACGAACTTATAACACATACGTCTTACAGTTGTCAGGTACAAAACGTTGCTTTTAAAATAAAGCGCCTTTTCTACTTAAGTTATAAGTTAATTCTATTATATTCTATCCACAATCCATCTCAACAGCACTCTTAAATAACATTTCACTTTGCAATAATAAAATTTAAAGTACTCAACTTCCTACACATATCTGTTTTCCATATTCAAGGTACCAAATGTTGAAAAAAACATAAAGAGCCTTTTATAAAAATCTTTAGTTCACCACCACCGAATTCAGATATCTGTATAGTTGGTTACCTATCAGTACGCACAAAATTTTACCAAACTTCAGTTCCCCTACATTACTAACAATTTTTTAAATTTTCCAACCTAATTTTAGGATAAATTCATATTTCTTAAGCTGCATTTAGATATGCCACTAAAATTGCATATTTTCGGCAATATTTAGTAGAAATATTACTCACCAATATTTGTGAAAACAGAAATATGTACGTATGGCCTGTCAACAATAATAAAAAATATTTAAAGCAATATTTCCTGCCATGACGATCCATGTCTCAGTATTTCTCCTGTTATCCACCCTTGTTTTTTTCTTGCTTTTAGCGCACTCAATTTTGTTTCTTAAATAGTCTTTAAGATGTCTGTAATTCTCGTCCAGTTTTCGTCAGTACTTTCTTCTTTACTTGATATTAACTTCATTTATTGTTCTAATATACTAGTTATTTATTATTTTACAGTATCATTTAGCATCTTTTCTCTATCAATAGTAACTGTTTGCTTATTCGTCCTCTTGTTAATTTGTCTTATTTTTTCTACTAAAATATTGTGATCTGTTGGTACATCTGCGCCTGGATATGTTTTTACTGCTAATACTGAACTTCTGTATCTCTTATTTATACATGTGAAGTTTCTTTGGTTACGAACAACTCGTTGAGGTGTATCTGCTGGTGATTTGCAGGTGTAAAGACGACGTTTTGGAAGTTTGAAAATTGTGTTTAAGATTACTTATGATGATTCCATCTCCAGATGAAGTCAAAAATAAAGAACTATGACAAAATGAAAAGCAGATATCAAGCAGTTTTATAAATTAAATCTTGCCCAAGTATTTTCGCTTTCTAGAGCACCTTCAGGGGCATTTTATTTTATTCTATCATGACTCTATCTTCTATCTAATTATCCTATTTTAAATAATTTTAAACTGTTTCTTCTTGTGTAGTGTAGTGTTATGTACAATTTTATGTTTATAACATTCTGTGAATGTAGGATAGTCCACAATTGACGAAGTGTCTCTGAAGATGCTCTAGAAAGCGAAAGTACTTGGGTAAGATTTAATTATAAAACAGTGCTCGATATCTGCCTTTCTGCCATTCAACCTTATATCAAAAATAGAGATCTCCGACATTGTACAAGTCTTTAATCGTCCTACGATACATAAAAAAATAAAAAACGAGACATATTGATACGCCCTTTTTCAAAGTAAACGCGAAACAATGAGTAATTTAACTAGTGAAATAATGCTAAATAATTATTTGTATTATTATGAGCCAAAGCCTTATTTAGAACAATCTATTCGCCCCTGTCTCAGGCAACTCTTCTCCACGCTTTAACTCCGATAGAGTTTAGATCATCCTCTTGATACCTAAGTTTTTGTCTTCCTCTGGCTCGGTCCTCTTCGGTCGAAAATTTTTCTGATCGTTGCATCTTCAACTCGCCTAATTACATGTCCTATCCATTAAAGACGTGCTAATTTATTATATTTTGATTTGGTATTTATCGATGGTTAGTTCGATAAATCAGATTGCCCTGGTTAGTGAACGACTGAAAGGTTGTGAATTAGCCATTGACATACAAAGGGATATATCCTATATTTCGACTTTACCAGAAAGTTCTATCTGAGGAGCTAAAAATATCAGAAATAGAATGGCAGGTTGATAAGATGTGAATATTCCCTTTCGTATATTACTTACATATAATTTTATACTTAATTTAAAGTAAAAAGTTGCAAATTATTTCTACATAATAGTGCGTCCTTAGATATTTTATAAAAAATGACAGGTGCTATCTATTGGCAGTTGGGGAAGAGGGCAGAGAATGTCATCGTGGCGGAAGTAAAACATCTAAGAAAAATAGCTGCTGTCACAAAAATAAATCATATAAGAAATGATCACCTAAGAAACGAATTCAAGCAGGAACCGTCAGGATCTAAAATAAAAAAAAAAACTAGTTTAAGAGTGGAGCAGAATGGAATCCAAGAAATACGAAAAAAAAAGACAGGAAAAAACAAAGATGGACTGGTTGTAACAATCACTAAAAACTGGCAGAGAAAAAGAAAAATTATTTCAACAAAGGAATGAACTAGCTAGGAACCGGAAGAGAAGGAAGAGTTGGGTACAAGAAATATAAAAATATCACTTCGACGTCCAAACAGGAAATTAAGGAGTTTAGAAATGTTTAGAAACCTAGAATGAACTTAAATGGCGATTAAAAAAGTAATTTATGACTTATATACTGGAGAATATTATAAAAAGTATTTATGAGGACATCCTTAAGAAATTAGCATAATAGTTTGTTTAAAAAGTATTTATTTTGCAATGTATTTGGTTATTTTGATAGTTATAATATTATAAATAGAATAAGATGAGTAAATTTTGTTATATTTGGACATTTTGTGAATGAAAGTGATATGGGACAGTGAATCCTGGTTAAAATTGAACAGAAAGGGAACATTTGAAATAATAATTATGGATTAAAATAGTTTTATTTACTAATTTAAGATGTTTAATTTATATATAAGTTTTCATTTTGATCTGAAAAGACTAAATTTCTTTATAGAAAAGAGAAGAACTTTTTATAAAAAGTAAAAAGACAGCAAATATTTGATTTCACGCAAACAGCGCCTTTGTATCTGTTGATACGTATTTCGACCTAATAGGTCTCATCAGAACAGTTATTCAAAGGTGTTCTTACCTTTAAATAACTGTTTAACTGTTTTGATGGGACCCATTAGGTCGAAATACGTATCAACAGATACAAAGGTGCTGTTTGCGTGAAATCAAATATTTGCTGTCTTTTCACTTTATTCGGATCTACTCTGTACGAGTACTAGAAACCAATTCGCTAAGGTTTTCTGCTTAGTTGAAAAGACGTGTCGTGGAATGCAAATTTTAGATTCCCCACGTATCTTTTAACACCTTTGTCAACGTCTGTTTTGCTTTACAATTTTTAGAAAGCACAGATAAAAGCGGAAATCTGAATTGTGTTTCAAAACTATTTTACGGTTTTAACTTTCTAGAAGTTTAAAATAAGACGTCAAAACGTCTAAATAGCAAGAATATAACCTCTTCTCGTTCGAGAATTTTCGCGAACATTGAAATATCTCTAAAATAGAAGACTCTAACTGGAGAATATTCGCCAACATTGACATATCTACAAATACGCTGTCACTTTGAGCGTAAGGGAGATTAAGAAGATTAATTATTGAAAAGTCAAACTGTCACAATTCATTTTTGGAAAAAGTCAAGTTTCTGTTAAATTTTTATAGTAAAGAATTCGAAGTAATATATAAATTAGTTAAAAGTCGATCAAATAAAGAAGAAATTATATTTTACTCAACTATAAATTTTATTAAGAAAAAAAAATAATTTGAATTGGTGGAAGCTGCTAATTGAAACATTGTGGTCTATTTTGGAGAAGCAATTTCATAAAAAGAAGGATAACCAAAAGCTGATAACTGAGACATTGGGTGGCGATTAAAACCCTTATTTTGCAAAACAATTTCAATTAGGCATTCAGTGACAAAAAGAAACCAAATTTTGTTAGTATAATTTATTTCTTGTAATAAGAACTTCAGTGTAAAGATAGGTTGTTTTAAATTTATATCATGAATGTGTTGCTTGTGTGAGTCCATTTCAAATAGGTAAAGAAATAATAAATAAGACTTACTCACAATCAATTTAATTTAACTATCCAGACGACCGGTTTCGCTTTCTACAATATGCAAAGCATCTTCAGGTCTCGATAAAAAGTTAAATAAATGTTGAAATAATAATAAACCCATATTAGGGTGTTGTGTAATAAAGATAAACAAAGTAGATGATATAAATTAAAGTAATTATGCCAATATTACATGTCTGTGGTTTTTCAAAATGAATAAAAAGTATAAAAAGTTTTAACAGACAAGGTAAGACCCATAAATTGGTATAAAATAGTCTATTAAATTGTAATAAATTAATAAATGAGCAAATAAATAAAACATTACTTACATGCCGGTACTCTATTAATTGATGGATGGTAGAACATGATTGAAACTATCATGTATTGTTGAATGGAGAACTTAAGTCTGCTATTGTAGTTGTTTGACAATAAACGGGAAGTTCTTGAGGAGATAGATTTGATCCAATGAAGTAGAGATAGGTGTAATGTGATTGTTTGTTAGATGAAAGTGATGTTCTATACCATTAAATTATTTAAAAGTTATTTATACTTATTCAAGAGATACACTTATGAAATGTGTGTTATTTTATTGAGATTTTATTTTATAAGGGTGACAGTTTTATGACAATAAATAAATGTACAAATTGTGTGGGTGTGCAATTCTTTCAACTTGTAATTATCAAATTTCTTTGATAAAGTTCTATTGGCATAAATGGTCCATTATTCCAAAGTCAAGTAAATAAAATTATTATGGGATTATTACTACATCCCATCTGGTTTCTAAATATATTCATCTTACAAAATATTTAATTTCAAACTCAACACGTGGTTTGAGAGTTTCCAACACAACATGAAAAATCGTTCAGACTAGTAGTATTAATTAAATACATCTTTACTATTCATAATCATATTTAATTTTTTTAAATTTTTTTAAAAGTTTTACTTAAATTTTATTACAAACTCACCATTGTGCATGTCGGTGTTAGGAATATCTGTTCATGTGTTACGAAAAATTGAAATAAGAATAAATTTGCTTTACACCGGTTTAAATAGAGTACCGTTTAGCTGTTGGTATAACCAATCTTCGGTCCCAACTGTCAGATGTTAGAATTACCAACTAATTATTGAAGGCTTAATAATTCAGTCGATTTCTTGAATTCATAAATTAATTTACCATCAATAATTATCCACTTATTACTTTAGTTACATATTAATATATCAGAACTGGAATTAAATATTTAAAAATATTTATACACACCATGACAGATAACTCATACCAACAATAATATCAAATAAATTTTGTAAATTTGTTATACATTTTTATTACAAATGTACATGTTTAATTACCAAATAATCACTGTAATTTGTTTTGTAATTTTGACTAAACTGAGTTAGTTATAATAGAGGATGTATTTCAATTATTCGTATTGTTACATTTAAATTTAATTAATTAAAGATTGTTAAAGTATGCCAATATTAAACACATCAATTTACTTTTGATATCTTAATTAAAACAATTTTAGAGACATTTATTAATATCAGCATATTTCATAAAACTGGATAACTTAACTTACAGTATTGAGAAATAGAAGAAGAACAGTCACATTTTAACCCACATATGTCAAATTTACTTCAAAAATCTAACAGATAACATAAAAAAAACTCATTGTCTCCAAGACTGAAATGTAGTGCATTAAAGTGCTTCTCCCCTTTTTAAATTTAATGTTTGTTTGGTCCCTTTTAAGTGTTTTCTGTGTGTTTAAATTGTCCTTAATGGTTTTAAATTTAATAATTTTATATACTTGACTTTGCAACAATTTACCATTTATGCCAATAGAACTTTATCAAAGAAATTTGATAATTACAAGTTAAAAGAATTGCACACCCACACAATTTGTTCATCTAATCTTATTCATTGTCATAAAACTGTCACCTTAAAAATCTCAATAAAATAACACACATTTCATAAATATATCTTTTGAACAAGTATAAATAACTTTTAAATAATTAAATGGCATAGAACATCACTTTCATCTAACAAACAATCACATTACACCTATCTCTACTTCATTGGATCAAATCTGTCTCCTCAGGAACTTCCCGTTTATTGTCAATCAACTACAATAGCAGACTTAAGTTCTCCATTCAACAATACATGATAGTTTCAACCATGTTCTACCATCCATCAATTAATAGAGTACCGGCATGTAAGTAATGTTTTATTTATTTGCTCATTTATTAATTTATTACAATTTAATAGACTATTTTATACCAATTTATGGGTCTTACCTTGTCTGTTAAAACTTTTTATACTTTTTATTCATTTTGAAAAACCACAGACATGTAATATTGGCATAATTACTGTAATTTATATCATCTACTTTGTTTATCTTTATTAGACAACACCCTAATATGGGTTTATTACTATATCAGCATTTATTTAACTTTTTATCGAGACCTGAAGATGCTTTGCATATTGTAGAAAGCGAAACCGGTCGTCTGGATAGTTAAATTAAATTGATTGTGAGTAAGTTTTATTTATTATTTCTTTACCAATTTTAAATTTATATTTAAATATTGTCTGAATAAGATATATATATATGTTTTTTTTATGATAATTGTAATAAAGATAATTTTAAAAGAGCATACAAACTAATTCTTTGGGAACTGCGACAAAAACCCTATATATGATATTTAAAAATACTCATTGCTCATAATACAATACAAACAATATATCATAGCAATATATATATATATATATATATATATATATATATATATATATATATATATATATATATATATATATATATATATATATGTGTCGATATTTTGCGAGTGAGTGTTTAGGACTTAACTAACTTATAGATCCCGTCGATTTTCGAAAAAAATTACTTTTATAATTTGAACTTGTTTATTGTATATTTGAAAATTTTAATTTATGCTTTTATTTTATTGTAGGTTTATTAAAGAGAGGCATACTTGGAACGAGTGCAATGGTAAAATCAATATTAAAAGAAAACCATCCAGAATTATACGAAAAGTTTGCACCCTTTGCTGATAATGCTCTAGAAAAGTTCTTGAATTGTTTAGATTATAGAAGCCCATATTCCGTAATAACTCATGGCGACTGTTGGAGTAACAATATAATGTTTAAAATAAATGTGAGTATACTATTTTGTAGAATGACGATAATATACGAAATAGATCGGACACTTTACTTAAGTTTATGTTTGTGTTTGTGTTGAAGTTTGGGCATTTATCTCTTTGGTACAAAAGTTCTGAAATTAATTTGTGATAGTGAATAACGTACTTGTAATGTACTCATTCATTTATTTATTTAGCGAATGTCAATATCACAGTTAAGTTTTTGTATAAGCAAAGAGGACAATACATTACAAGTAGTTAATAAGAATTATTAATTTTTAAAAATAAACATTTACTTAACAAATATAATCAATAAACTTTTTGGTCGCAATTAAAAAATCGAACGGATTACCATTGTAGGATTCGGTCGGATATTTGTCTTGCAGCACCGCCGTTGCACTTTGAATAGGGTATTTTTTCCACCTAAAAAGAGGGATGAAGCAACTACCATAGTTTGTTCTTATTCTATTCAGTTTGCAAACCAAACTATATTTATAGCTGGATATTGGTGATCTGCTTAAAGAATCACACTTCTGCAATCTATCCACTTTAATCTGAATCGGTATTCTGAATCTCCTCGATTCATTTGTTTGTGAGTTTTCAACTCTAATAAATCCTTTTTTTTGTGAACGGTTCCACTTACGTAAATTCCGTCCAAAAATAAAGATCTCTGAAGATCGATAGAGTTGAAATAGTTATCAAAGGATACTCGGTGGTGTTTAATTACTAATACCTTTCTTAGATCCTCTACAACTCGTTGTCCTAGTTTTTCTTCTGTTGGATTTTCCACTTTACCAGTATATATCTGAAACTCGCACATGAATTCGCTTGAATCTGCTCTGACCTATACTTTGTAGCCACGTTTTATAGGTTTATTGGGCATGAACTGTCGGATACGTATCATCGTATCATAGACTCATCAATCGCTTGAAACTCATCTGGAGTCAATGCTGCATGAAACGTTTCCGTGAGTTTGACCAGTAGAGATCGCACTTTGTAAAGTTTCTCAAATTCGGGATCAGTTTTTTTGGCTGCACCATATTATCAACCAGGTGTAAACTGCCTAGTAACCAAGAGAATCTGCTATGTGACATAGCCGACCTGATGAAAGGGTCTCGTAATTCTGTTGCCGTTTCGCAAGTACGACTACACATTTGTAATGTATTAACAGACTTTTTGATAGTTTCGATTCTCCCCGTATATTTAAACCGAGATTTACGGTGTGAGTGACACAGCGATTTTAAGGGCTAAAGATTGCAAGTCGGGCCATCTGCGAGATAACAAGGGAAGATTCCATATGCCATATGGGAGGGATGTATTTTTTTAAGTTAAAATCAGAGTCGAGTTTTATCTCTCCAACCACAGAGATGTGTATGCGTTTTGGGTTAAGAGTACCTTCGTATCGGTCTGGCGACCAAGAGAGACGTTAAATTTGTGGTTCCTGCGTACGTCGCTGAAGACGTTTGCGATAGCGGGGGTGCTATATTTTCATTGGTTAAAGAACAATATACGATATATCTATGTTGCTCCATATATCAAGTACGTGCACTTGGTATATTTATTTGATATTTGTTTGGAACTTTATCACATTTGTCCGCTTCCACCGAATGTCCGCTTCAAATGTGTGCTGGGCCAATTCTGTTATCCAGTCAATGTGATTCAATTAAATCGACTCTTAACTGATTAGAAGTTGAAAATATAATATGGGCAACCAATTTTACATACTGGTATGACTGTAAAAACGCTGGAAAGTTTAAAACAAAGGTTTGTAAAGGTGGTCATCTCAACATAGTGACAGTCGTCAAATGGTTAAATAAATGCAAATGTAAATAAATTTAATTTTCGCCAAAAACTGTATATTTTGATCGTATCTATAAAAAATGGAGTAAATATTTACATAATTAAACCTGACGCAATATATAAACAAAAATTACTGACAAAAAAGTATGAATATTTAAATTAAGACAAATGAAGTATGTAAGGTTAAAATATTTAAATACGTATTAAGTCTGAATATGGAAGTGATACTTTGATATATAATTTGATACGATCATTACACATTTTTTATTTCAATATATTACTATTGTGCAAAAATATACTCAAAGTTATTATTGACAGAATTATGTAAAATTATTAGTCATAGTCCATAGTTCTGCAATTTTTTTCCCTAACATCTTTTTATTTTAATTGCTTTTAATAATAAAAAAAAACTAATATTTTATAATTTAAAAAACCGTCTAGTATGTTTATAATATTCTAAACGCAAAATTTCTTAAGCTAATATAATATAATACAAAAAGAAAAACATACTCTGTTAACTATTCTGTGGAAATAGCATATCGCGCCTCTTTTTCTTTGTTGTCGTTTCTGTATTCACAATGTAGTCACCATAATTGCTTCCTGCTTTATTATTTCCCCATTAATTTCGATTTTACATTGTAGTTGGTATTAAGATGTTGTCATACATTTGATTTTTTCTAATGATTGTATTGTATTTATTGGCTGTTGTATTTAAGATGTTTGTTAATATTTGAAGCTCATCTTCTTTCTCGGCAAGTTATGCAGCGTCCTCTGTATAACATAGTATTTAAATTTGTTTGTTTCCCATTCTGTAGTCATGACTTTGACCTACTGATTGTATTGTTTTGTCCATTATTATATTAAAGTGAAGTGGGCTTAACGAGTAACCCTGTCTGGCTCCGCTTTGTACCGGCAGACACTGTGATAGTTTTTCATTTATCTTTGCCTGTATTCGATAACTAAAGAAAATGTTTTCGATGGTTCTTATAATATTAATGGTATGTTTCTTTTATACAGTAGGTATACGATGTTTTCGACTTGGAAATCGAAAGCCTTTGTCAGCCGTTTGAATCCTTATTGTTCATCTGATAAAGTTGTTAGTTTGTTAATTTTGTTGGTTAGGACTTTTGTGGCAAGCTTAAGTGCGGTGTTCAGTAGATTTATACCTCTATAATTGTTGGGGTCTTCTTTATCTCCTTTCTTGAAGATTGGTATTATTTTGTTGTTTCTCCATGCATCTGTCATCTTGTCGTGCAGGTATAAAATTAAATAACTTTATTGTTTTATTTGTCTGTTCGTTTTCTTCGTTCTACCTGTCAGATTATTTACTTTTCCTTGAGTTCTAAATTTTCTTTCCTTAAATTACGGATTTCTTTTTAATAATCCCTTTGTCGTTTTTGAATTTCTTTAGTTTTAAGTTTTACTATATTTCCTTTTAATTTTCAATTATTACAATTTTTCTGAATTGGGGACCTAAATACTGGTTTACCTTTCTAGATGAAAGTGGATGATTGTTTACTTGCAATTTCGGTTAGGTTTACCAGACTTATTTAGTAGATATAATAAATAAATTTCCCAACTTTGTTCAATTACTATACCAATTACCCCCCAAAATTCTTAATTTATAATACTGCCTTTTCACCCATACGCGTTTTGTTTTGATAAATTATCACTAATTGTTCCTTTGACGAATGTTCTCCGCACTCATCGCTTCAAACGTCCGAAGCTCGCAGCACTAATTATTATTTGTATAGGTTAACCTTGTTTTTCAAATCCTGTTAAAATTGTTAAACAGTACAAACAAATATATATCGATGATCTTGACCACGAGGTCGAAATACGTGCTCGTATAGAATATGCTAGGTCCGCATTTCAACGAATGAAAAAATTCCTAAAAAACTCTACGTTATCGTTGGACATCCGATACCAATTTGTCTTCTTCTTCTCCTTCTACTTTTTGTAGATCTTTCGATCTGTTTAATTTTGAAGCTGCCTCTGGTTAATTTCTTGGGAGGTAGATTGCCAACTATCCCTCCATCTTTTAGGTGGTCTTCCGGGGGGACTTGAACCGGGCGGATTGTTTTCTAGGGCAATTTTTGGGAGTCTATTCTCATCCATTCGTCTTACATGGTTGTACCACATCCTCTTTCGCTGCCTTCCCCATCTTACAATATCTTGAATTTTGCACTGCTCTCTAATGTTTGTATTTCTCACTCTGTCTCTTTTTGTTTTCCCCATTATTGTTCTTAGGGTTTTCATTTCGGCAACCCTTAGCATCTGTTTCGTTTTGTTGGTATCTTCGCACACTTCTATACCATATGTCATGATCGGTCGTATGCAAGTATTATGGATTCTAATTTTACTATCTGTGCGCATATACGGATTTGACCAGACTATCTCCCGCAGACATCCTGATAGTGCAGATGCTTTGTTGATCTGACTCCTCAGGTCCTTTACTGGGTCGTGGGTGCTTGATATATATATGCCCAGATATCTGAATTGCATCACCTGTTCTATGGGGTTGTCCTCAACCACTAACTTAAATCTGAGCGGATCTTTTGCTATTGTCATACATTTAGTTTTATTGGTAGAGATGTTCATATTTAGTAGTCGGCTTGTTTGAAAGAACTGAAAGAGCTGCCTTTGGAGATCATCTTCTGATTCGGCAATAATTGCTGCATCGTCTGCGTAACACACCATACCAATTCTTTTGTTGCCCATTCTATATCCGAGATTAAGAGATGTTACTTTGTTGATAATTTTGCCCATGAGAAGATTAAACAAGAAGGGGCTTACACTGTCACCTTGTCTAATTCCTCCCGGTGTTGGAATATTTTTAGTGAATTCGTGTCCTGCTCTAACTTTGGTTATGTTGTTGTTATTTAGGTTATGGAGTATCTTTGTTATACTGGTCGGTGTTTCATTTTCTATTAATATATTTAGAATGTCTCCCAGGCGAACTCTGTCAAATGCCTTCGTCAAATCAATGAAGCAAATATACGCTGGCATGCCGAACTCTATAGCTTTTTCTTTTATTTGTTTTATTATAAATACTGCGTCTGTTATAGACCGCCCTTTTGCAAAACCTTGTTGTTCTTCAGCATTAGTGATTTGCTTTTCCAATTTGTCCTTGAAAATACCCGTGAAAAGTTTCATTGTTGTATTTAAGAGGGTTATTCCTCTATAGTTTTGTGGGCAGGTTTTTGTCCTTTTTTAAATATGGGGATTGTGATACTATTATGCCATTCCTCTGGTGTTTCTGGTTTGTTTAATATTTTGTTAAATAGTTGTGCCAGTTTACTTGCAAGTTCCGGGCCTCCATATTTTAAAAGTTCATTGGGTATACCATCCGTTCCCGGTGATTTTCTGTTTTTTAGCTTTTTGATCTTTGCTTCTACTTCTTCGTCATTGATTGTAGCACTCACATCTGTTTCGCCTTCGTTTATATTCAGCGTTTCTTCAGCATCATATAGCTCTTTAAAATGCTGTTACCATGCCTCTATAGGTACTTCTTTGGTCTGCACGAACTCGTTAACTGTTTTTTTCCTGTTGCGGAGCATTTTCCATACTTTCTTTTATAGGTCGTAGTCCATGTCGCAAGTGAATTTGGCCCAATGTTCTCTTTTGATTGATTTTATTTTGGCGTTTACTTCGCTTCTTATTTGGACATATTCTGCATGAGCTTCTATTGATTGCGTGCTTTTATATCTCAGGTAGCATTTGCGTTTTAATTCAGAGAGTTCTTTTACATCTTGGCAAAACCACGGTTTGGTGTGGTTTGTCGCTCTCGTGTTAATTTTCCGCTTTCCAATCACTTCTTCTGCTGCTTCGTTGATGCATTTCTTAATTTTTTGCCAATTATCTTCTACTCCCCATTCGGGTTTTAAGTCGATCTCTTTTAGTTTGCTGGTAATCCTGTTCTCATAAAGTAGTTTTGTACTCTCTGTTGCTAGCGACTCTATATTATGTTTTTCGATGAACACTGGGGGCTTTCTGTTTCGTTGCGGACGTTCT
Organism: Diabrotica balteata; assembly: GCA_918026665.1. Lineage (NCBI taxonomy): Eukaryota > Metazoa > Arthropoda > Insecta > Coleoptera > Chrysomelidae > Diabrotica > Diabrotica balteata. The sequence continues at coordinate 28,594,747 of OU898281.1, read as the reverse complement.
AGTAGCATTTTGCATAAAACAAGGTTATGATCAGTCCCCAGGTTAGCAGATGTTAGTGCTCTGACATCAAGTACTTGTGACGGAGTTATCGCTCGATTTGTGATTATAAAAGCTATCATTGATCGCTGGCCTCGATTATTGTTAAAAGTGTATTTATGTTTGTCTTTATGAGGAGTATTGTTGATTCTCATTTCATTTTTAGCGCAAAAGTCTATTAGTGCTTCGCCGTTTTCATTAATTATTTCTTCGTTGTACTTTCGTTTTATGCTGGTATGACAACGTTTCCGATCCGTGCATTAAGATCCCCGAAAACGATAATTTTGTGTTTCGTATTTTTGTTATCTACGACGTTTTGTAGTTGCTGATAGAAATTTTCAGTTTCTGCTGTAGGCTTAGATATGTCTGGGGCATACGTGCTTATCAGGTGTGTTGTGATGTTACGCATTTTTATAGAGATTTTTAATAATCTATCGTTGATGTTTTCGATATCTTCGATGTTTTGCGTGTATTTATCGTGCAGCAAAATTCCAACTCCTGAATGCGCTCTTTCTTGTTTAGCTTTCCCGCTGTATATGAGTATAAATTCTCCGTATTTTGATGTTCCTTGGCCTTTTTTCTTTGTTTCGGAGGTTCCGCAGATGTCAATATTGTGTTTCTTTATTTCTATTATGATCTCCTGGTCTCTTCTGTTCCACGATGTAATGTTCCAGCACGCGATTCGTGTGATGGGGTCTTTAGGTTTTTGTTTACCAATTCGTTTTTCCATTGTCATAGCGTGTCTCGTCATCTACACGAATTTGTAAAAACGTTTATTTATTCCATATTGTTATACGGAGTGGAAACATGGACTCTCGGAATTAGAAGTATGAGACGTATAGAAGCTTTTGAGATGTGGGATTTTCGAAGGATGCTGAAGATCTCTTGGACATAGTACGTGACCAACAACGAGGTGCTAAGAAGAATGTGTACTGAGAGATAACTCCTAAATATTGTAAAAAACAGAAAAACGAGTTATCTAGGACATATTTACAGAGAAGAAAAATACAACTTCCTATGACTTATAATGGAAGGTAAAGTGGAAGGAAAAAGAGGTCCAGAAAAAACAAAATGCTCCTGGTTGAAGAATGTAAGAGACTTGAGAGGTATGGACACACATTCGATACTAAGAATAGCTCAAGATAGCAATTTGCTGTAGTTCTAGCCAACCTTCAGTAATAGAGAAGAACCTTCAGTAACCTTAAGAAGAAGAAGTTAAAATTGTTAATTACTTTTATTATACGTTAATCCTGCACATCGAGTAAGCTAATCGAAAGTTCGAGTTAAATATCAGGGTCATTTAACACATATTTATTTCGTTGTTATCGTAGGAGTGAGAGCATAACAAAATACTACTAATGTCGTTGTAACTAAAAGTTTTAACTTATGTTTTAGGAATCAGGTGCCATAGAAGATGTTCAACTAATTGATTTCCAGATGACGTGGTTAGGTACCCCAGTTATGGATCTAGCGTACAGTTTCTATTCAGGCACTGGAAAGGAAAACTTGGACAAACTAGATGATCTCCTAAAAGTATATCACGACAGTCTAAGCGAAACGTTGAAAAGTTTAGACTGTGACGTTGAAAAAGTCTTTCCATTTGATGCACTCAAGAAGGAGTGGAAGGAGTACAATGCGTTTGGTTTTATAATGGGCTTACTCTTGTGGGTAAACAAAACTGCGGAACCTAGAGAGGTATGATTTAAATTTAATAAAATTACAAACTAACACAAGTTTATTAATTTTAAATTTATCATTATTTATTGTTTTGATTTGATTTAAGTTAATTTATTGACAATTAATGACGTTATAACTGTAACTACTAGTTTCAACTATAAGAGTTGAAACCAAATCTTGAATAATATTTTCAGCGACTCTACATTCATCTATCATCAGTGCTTCACTTTTTTTCTTATAAATAAATTTGAGTATTATACAGAACTGAATTGCTATTTGGTCTCATGGAGTTTTTCCATAAGTTGCATTGGAACTAATGACATTACAAACATATACTCTTCTACACTGCACTTTATTATAATTTTTTTACCAAACTTGCTAGGTACGATTATTTTTACCGAACTTCTTTTAAAATCTGGAAAATTCAAGATATTTGCATGGTGCTATACTTTTTCTTGACCCTGTATATTTATCGTTCGTGCTGCTATATAAAGTTTTACTGGTATATTTTCAATTCCTAAAAAACCTTGGGGTATACATGGTAAGAAATTGTTTTTGGTCATATTGAGTATCTGATATTTTTTTTAATTTATGAGCCGTATAAAGTTTTTCTATTTCTTAGAGGTTATTCGGTTAATATGGAACACCCATTCGTATCACAACAGAATTACGTTATAAAGAAAAATGTATTTAATAAATAATAATATGTAGTCAAAACAACAAAAATATATTTAATGTCTTGTCATTTTTTGGCGACAAGAAAACTGGCAAGTAATATTGAATAGTGTTATGTGGTAATATGAGATATTAATAGTGTTATGTGGTAATAATAGTAACCTACGCTGCCCCTGTGTGGTGTAGTGTACTAAACACTGCGAAATACGCTAAGCTGATGGAGACTTCGCAAAGTCGAATGCTCCTTAGGGTGTCTAGTGCATATAGGACAGTCTCTAATGAGGCTCTATATGTCATTGGAGCGGTGATACCGATCGTTTTGTTGTGTAAAGACATCAAGCAAAAAGGCAAAAGAGGGAATCTAATCCTTAAGAAAAGGAGACCAAAAAAGTGGCCTCTGATGGCGGACATATCCGGAAATGCGAATGCGCCAAATTTTAATTTTCCGACACTTATTAACATAGCTATATAATATTTTTCAGAATATGTCTTAGACGAGAAAGTTTTAATTAATTATTAACGATAATATTCTAAAATGCGACAAAATTGTTAAAAAACTTCAATAATAATAAGAGTTCATGTGACATTTGGGACAAACAATAACATAACCCAACTAAATTTGATGTCAAACAAGGAGAGAGACTCTCTTTCCTTGTTTAATGTGGCCTCTAAAGATCCCACTTTCTCTCTAACAATATTTTTCCCCCACTACCTTTACATTCCCTCTTTTGTCTTTTTGCTCGATGTGTAAAGAGCGAGCAACGATGTTTCCGAGGAGGATAGATGTAAATATACATGAGAATGAAAGAAAAACAACGATAGTAGAGTGGCAGATAGAATGGGCGAATGATAGCGGAAAGGCGAGATGGACCAAGGAGCTTATTCCCGATCTGAGACCGTGGTGGGAATGTAAGTTGACTTGACTACTTCCTGACGCAGTTTCTGACCGGACATGGTAGGTTTGGTACCTTCACAAATAGAATAGGCAAATCTGCCTCGGCAGACTGTACTGTTTGTGCAGTACCGGATGCTCCCGCCCACATTTTTAACTGCCAGAGATGGGCAAATGAGATGGGAGATTTCGAGAGGTGAATGGGTTTTAGGCTGGATAAAAGAAACACTGTAAACATAATGTTGAGAGGAGAGAAAGAATGGAGAGAAGTACACTGTCTGATTTCTGGAGCGATGAAGAAAAATGAACAGGAGGACAGAAGATGAAATTAAGCTAGGGATCTAAAAATCTATAGTTAATATTGTTTATTAATTGATGGTCTAACGTCTAAACATTTTCTTATTTACGGTAATAGGTATGGTTATATATAAATTTTTAGTTGTTTATTGAGTGGCAAGACCACCTCTCTGGAACGGTGGTTAAGGTTTAAGCCGGAACATGGTTAATTCGGCACTACCCTGGTGTCTTCTGGCTTAGTATCTCACTCGGCCGAAAGATACCAGGGTGTCTTGTTCCGTGACGTAGAGGTGCAAAAAAGATTTCCCCCACCGTTGCCTGTCAGAATCCAATGGATACCTTCTTAGGCTCTTACTAGAATCTGGCAATATGGAAATTAAAAAAAAATATGAGATATGACAATAAAAAACAAAAATGATAAAGTTTATTGTTTATTTCACAACTTTATTGACTACTATGTATAATAGTCTCAAATGTACATTTCGTTCTAGTTCACTGTACATGCTTCATGTGCCCAGCATTCGCACATGACACATTGAATCCATATTTCTCGGCCTTTACTTTTTAAAACTAATTCGTCACAGATCCCTCATATCACATCTAAGTTAAAGTCTTTAGAAGTCAAATAGGCTACGGGAATATCGTCGTCTAGAGAATCTGGATCGTTTATTTTGGATTTTTTAAAACTAACACGGCCAGTTAGAAATTGTCGTCGGATGAATTTGACCACTAGGTTCTGGTACGTCATCATAAATTCTTTCTACAACAATTTATTTTTGCTCTAAAGCTACTGAAATACTTTGCTTTAACTTTATCTTATTTATCGTAGCTATGGGTATCACTTACCCTCGTTTTTTGCCTCCTTTTTTTTAATACGGTAATGAGATAACAGCTGAGGGAAATGCAGTAATATTTAGCTGACTTTCTGCTTAAAAGTCTTCTCTTTTATATAGAGCCTTATTTGAAACTGTCCTATATGCGCTAGATATGCTGAGGAACATTTGCTTCTGCGAAGTTTCTATCAGCTTAGCGTTTTCTCAGTGTTTAGTACGCTACACCACACGGGTGCAGCGTAGGTTACCACTAACTGGAAAACTCCATTTAGCACCTTTCTTTTTGTGCTACCTGGGTCTCCAATTAATTACTAATAAACTGGGAATAAGCCACAATTAAAGATAAAAATACGTTTATTGACTTTTCAATTTCCACTTCGGAAATCGTTCTCAAAATACAAACAGTAGATTAAACAAATTTTGTTTTTTGTTACATAGTGAAAAATTCTTCTGATCATTTAATTTTATCTGACTCATTTATATTGACAATTCAGACATATATTATGCATTTTAAAGAAGACGACTTTAAAACGATATTGCCAATATTGTTGAGTTGCGCTCCTGGGACGACTTTACTTAAGAGATAGTTCATTCGATTACATGAAATCAACTTTAACTTGAGAATATCCGTCAGAAAAAAAAACATAGCATGTAATTCGTCTTTAAAAAGACAATGACATGACAATGACATAACATGATGACAGTAAAATTCTCGTGTTAGTGATTCCATAGTAAATTATAAGGGAAAAACCAGGAAAAAAAAACCTCATAATACTATCCCGACATTGTAAGTATTTGTTCGTGAATTTAGTTTAACTTCAACAAACATCAAAATTCTGATTTTATATGTTACGTTATTTAAAAAACATAAATGATGTATCCTCTATATTTTACTGACTTACTAATACTGGTATTTTCTTATTAATAACTTCCTCTTTTAATATTGGTAACCAGATCCTACTACATTCTGCCGAGAAATTTGCGACACAATTGGCCTCATTTAGCATAATTAGAGCCGCTTCTTTGATTTTTCTTTTTTTACCATCCGTTTCTTTTAGGACTACATTTGAATTATTTTATTGAACCCTATGTTAATTATCCCATGCGTGTTTACATATTTGAGATCTATCAACTTCTCTATTTTTAATATAAGATTGATGTTCACTTATTCTAACATTTAATGGCCTTGATGAATCACCTAAATAAAACTGATCACATTCACAAGGTATTTTTTAAATGCAATTCTTTGTCCTTTCTTGTTCATTGTTAGGTTTGGTTTTGGATAAATTAGATCTCAACGTGTTTGTTGTTTTGAATGTTGTTGAAATGTTGAATTTGTTTCCTATCCTTTTAAGTTTTTCTGATAGTCCTTTTATGTACGGTATTGTTATTTTCCTCATATTATTCCTTGTGCATGCTGTAGGATCTCGTTCTACGATCCTACAGCAGTTGTAGGTTGTTCTGTTCTATTCGATCGATTGCTGAAAATTCCTTATTTATAAACGGTAAAGGATAATCATTTTTTAATAAAACATATGTTAACAAATGTTTCTCCTCCAAGAACGAATTTTCGTTAGAACAAGTAATTTTGACTCTATCGTATAAGGATTTAATTTATATTAAGGATCTAAGTCGTTACTACCAACAGTCATTTTTAAATACAATGATCAATCTCTTAACAAAACAATTTTTATAATACATAATAAAAACACGAGAAAACCTTGAAATTGTGATATCTGTCTGATAACCACCTGTCTGTCTTTCTGCCTCTATGTGCGATAAATCTTGAAATAAAAGTTCTAATATCTTTAAACGTAATACACCTATTTCTCTTTTTCTTTTTTTTATAGACATGATTTTGTTTTCCAATGTGCTTTCAGTAAGTTGTAATTCAAACGTTTTCGTAGCCTTCGTAAGGCATGCGAAACATAAATATACCGGTTTTTTGTATTCTAATGATTTCTCTTATCTTGCACTTGCCATTATAAATATAGCTTTGATGTATGATCTCGATATCGACCTAAAACCTTGATGTTCTTATGCTAATGCTTTGGCTGTTGGTTTTGGTTGTTAACATTAATGCCTCTGTAATTCTACGGATTCCATTTGTCTCGTTTTTTAAAAAGAATTATTGGGGTGCTCCATTTTTGTGATATTTTGTTTTGTTGTACTATTTGTTTGATTAGTTTTAATAGTTGTTTGGTCAGATCAGGTCCTTTGTACTTTAGGAGCTTATTCGATATTATTTCCCATCTTGATAGCAAAATAAAACATATTGTTAAATTTTTGATAAATAGACCAGAGATAACCAAGGTACAAGTCGATGTAAATTATTGAAACTTGATAGAAATACTATACAAATTCTATACAAATACTATAAATACTTAAATGCTAAGTTTATTGGTTAATTGCCTTTAACTTATAATATTTTTAGATACCTAATATTAGCGAGATAATGGATCAACCTAAAGATGATAAACAAGAAGACAAGGAACATTTGGGACTTCAAATGGACCATGCCTTCTTTTGTAAATCGACTATTCCCATAATAAAACATATGTGTGATAATAATTTTTTGTAACTTCATTAACTTATTAATTTTAAGTATTTTATAACTATATAATAAATTAGAAACTTAATTTAATTGTTTTAATTATATTTATACTTAAATTGAATTAGAAACATGGACAAAGCAGAACGCAGTTTCCATATCACAATTTGCGATATGGAAGGTACCGTTTTTTTACGTACTAAAACCAAAAGTATTTTCTAAATAATCATCGAAATGGCTTATAAATGGCCCGAGTACAGGCACTCCTTAAATAAAGCAGGGGCGCTAAGAATCTCCCGAATAGCTTGAAGCATGAATACATTTTCTAATTAAAGAAAAATAGATACATGGAATGTAAGGAACATGTGCCAACTAGGAAATGGTTAAAACACCATAAAAGAAAGAAGACTCTAAATATAAATATGCTTGGAATAAGTGAAATGGAAAGAACAGGGTATAACAAAGTAAATATTGACGATCTCATAATATACCATTCAGGAGAAGATAGTATAAAATACAAAAATATTGTAACATTAATTGTAACGAAGGAAACAGATTAAGCTGTAAAAAACATTATAATATTCTCAGAGAGCATACTTATGATAGAAATACAAACAAAAACAATAAATGTAAATATATTACAAGCTTATTTCCCAGAAAAATTTAAAAATTCTATCATGATTAAAAACAATTTATGTATATTTATATTCTTTATGGATAAAAAGGATTCAAGGATGAAAAAGCTTGAGAAGAAAGAAGAAATCTTGACTGAGAAATATTCAGAGATTCAACTAACCTTAGTTTTGAACTGATATTTCACAATGTAAAATATATAGAATCGTTTAAAGAAGTGATAGCCAACCTTCGTTAGGAAGATTGAAAAAAAGAAAGTAGTGAACAAGCTATGCAGCTAAAACCAATGACCTCATGAATTGATCTGCAAATAGGATCATGAAATTGAAGGGGGCTGAAACAAAATATCAATACTCTCAAAACATAAAACTTAATATCTAGGCTAAATGTGCTTTCAATAGAAATAATCATATGGCATTATCAGAAGATACAGGCATTCTCGTGAAAAAGGGAATAGAACATCAAGCAATTGCTACAGCGGATGATTTGTAGGAAAAGTAATTTTAGCATATGTCAGACAGCATGATCCAATCTATATAAGGACCTGAAAAATTATTTTGAACACAGAGGAGAACACCATCATCATCAGAGATCGAAACGCGAGATCGTCCAACTTGTTCGACAGAACTACAAATCGTAATGGAAGACTGGTGTGTGACTATCTCGAAGACAGATACAACACAACCGTGATAGGGCTATGGAATCTAGGTTGTGCACGTGTATATTTGTATATCTTCTTCTTTCAGTGCCCTGTCCGATTATCGAACGTTGGCGATCATATAGGCAATAATAACCTTATTCACGGTGGCTCTAAATAAATTAAAGGTGGTTTCTTGATACCATTCTCGAAAATTTCGTAGCCAGGATGTTCTTCGTCGGCCTGGGCCTCTCCTTCCGTCGATCTTACCCTGTATTATTAGGTGTAGAAGGTTATACCTCTCTGGATGTCTTATTACATGACCGAAATATTGTAACTTCCGAATTTTTATCGTTTTTGTTATTTCTGTGCTCTTTTTCATTCGATGTAAAACTATTTCATTACTCATTTGATCAACCCAACTTATCCGCAATACTCGTCGATAAATCCACATCTCAAAGGCCTCTAATCTTTTCATTAATGTCTCTGTAAGGGTCCAGCTCTCCATATCATACAGCAATGTGGAGAATATGTAGCAGCGTATTAATCTGATTTTAAGATTTAACGTAACATCTCTATTAATTAGAATTTTCTTTAATTTATAGAAGGCGGCTCTGGCTTTTTCAATGCGTATTCTTGTATTATTATTTCTTTATTTATATCCCAGTTATCGTTAACGTTTGCACCCAAGTAGGTAATATTGTGGACTCTTTCTAACTCTATGCCATAATTTCCGAAGTGGAAATTGAAAGGTCAATAAACGTATTTTTATCTATTCCATACGCTCTGATGTTCGTTGGTTGTAACTCCGTTTTGCTGACAACCATAAATTTTGTCTTTAGACAAAATTTATGGTACAGTCTGTCCCAAACCCTTTTTTCAGTGCTTCACTAATTTTGACGTCATATAGGATTTAAAGAATGTCGAGAGTTATTGCATGACATTTTAGTTAAATCTGACAGTTGCAGGATCGTAATCGACTAAATGTGAAAAGGTTATTTTTTTTTAATGCAATAGCAGTTTGTCATAATTCTGTTCTATTCTGTTCTATTTTATACATTCCAAGGAAAGTGCTTAATTAGCTAAGATTTGTTTATAGATTTATTATTATTTATTACAAACACACAGGCATATTGCAATGACAATTGCAATTGCAAGGCATCAAAGTAAACATTCCTGTGATAAAATAACATCGATTTAAATCAGTCATATTTGGATAAGTAATTTTCTGATAAGTTTCTGTGGCAGCCAATAGTTTAGTTTTGTGAAGATTTGTCATTAAATAGTGGAAATAGTTTAAATAGTGAAGCAGTTGATTTTTGAGTTATTCTACCAGATTTGGTGTGCAAATGAAAGAAGATTATAAAGTTTAGTTAAAAAAACAATATAAATAGTTTAAATAGTGAAGCAGTTGATTTTTGAGTTAATCTACCAGTTCCGGTATCCAGATGAAATCGTGTTAATGGAGTTTAGTTAAAAAACAAGATACCGAATGTAAGTTTACCTTCTTTTTTATGAATAACAAAAATGAATATTATATTTCAAACAATCCATAATCCCATTCAGAATCTGATTCTTTAAAGTCAATGATTACACTAGATATGTGACTATACATATAAATATCCATAACGGTATTAGTTTAAGATATTTTCTCAATATCATTCCGGAATTCACAATCTGATTCGCGAACGACAGAAACTGATAATAAAAATAACTCAGCCTCTTTTCTAATTGAAACTAATTTAATAATTTTAATATTAGTCTTGTTCATTCTCGGTATATCTCGGAATATTTAAAATATTTTTATGACAATAAATACAAAATTTAATTTTCACTGTAGGTAAAATGTCTGAAAATACTAACCTGGAACGGAATATAATCATTTTATCAGTTGACAATGTGAAAGTACTGTCACTGTCATCATCAAGATCATCTGTGTCAAATTATATTTATATGCATAATTGATTGGATATCTATTTAGCGTATTCTAAACTCCAACCAATTATACGTTCGTAAGTAGAATTCGCTTTAATATGCGAATACCCGTGACCGATACCTAATTTTCTAAGTTCTATGTATAATAATCAGAGACTCACGTTTTTTCTGTCACTTCTAGCGTTAGAGAGAATTCGAACAACTATGACGGACTGAAAGAAGGGTTTGGGACGAACTGTATGTGTATATGCCTGTGTAAATTATAGAGATTTCATTCCAATAAATACATCACATAAATTATATCCTATACATGAAATTATAAACAAGAGGCTAACAACAACTGTTAGGTGCTACTATTAGAAAAAGAGAATTGCTTTTGTAAAGAAAAAACCTGCAATAATAAGTAAAAATGACGTAACTCAAAATTATTTAAAGTAAGTTAAAATTAGTTAATATTGGTTAATGTTAGTTAAAATTAGGTAAAATTAGCTAAAATCAGTTAAAATTAGTTAAAATTAGGTAAAATTAGGTAAAATTAGTTAAAATTAGTTAAAATTACTTAAAATTAGTTAAAATTAGTTAAAATTACTTAAAATTAGTTAAAATCAGTTAAAATTAGTTAAAATCATTTAAAATTATTTAAAATTACTTAAAATTAGGTAAGATTAGTTAAAATTAAATTAAATTATTTAAATTTAGTTAAAATTAGTTAGAATTAGATAAAATTAGTTAAAATTAAATAAAATTTGTTAACATTAGTTAACATTAGTTAAAATTAGTTAAAATTAGTTAAAATTAGTTAAAATTAGTTAAAATTAGTTAAAATTAGTTAAAATTAGTTAAAATTAGTTAAAATTAGTTAAAACTAGTTAAAATTAGTTAAAATTAGTTAAAATTAGTTAAAATTAGTTAAAAATTAGTTGGAATTAGTTTAAATTAGTTTAAATTAGTTTAAATTAGTTTAAATTAGTTTAAATTAGTTTATTTTAGTTTAAATTAGTTTAAATTAGTTTAAATTAGTTTAAATTAGTTTAAATTAGTTTAAATTAGTTTAAATTAGTTTAAATTAGTTTAAATTAGTTTAAATTAGTTTAAATTAGTTTAAATTAGTTTAAATTAGTTTAAATTAGTTTAAATTAGTTTAAATTAGTTTAAATTAGTTTAAATTAGTTTAAATTAGTTTAAATTAGTTTAAATTAGTTAAAATTAGTTAAGATCAGTTAAAATTAGTTAACATTAGTTGAAATTACTTAAAATTAGTTAAAATCAGTTAAAATTAGTTAAAATTAAAAAATGAGGTAAATTAATCTTACAATGATGGAGAGAGGAACAAAAGTGATTAAATAAATATAAAATCTCACTAAACGATATTTTAAAAACGGCTTACAATTAAGGCTGTTTTAGCAGTTCAAGCACACTGCGACTTGAAATGGGCGTATCAGTTACTTTTCTACACTGCTTACGCGAGACTGTCTTTACTCAGTGGCGCAGTCGACGGCTAGTTTAATGATAACAAATGCATTACTCTCCATTCAAATTAGGTTTAACATGAACTAACTGACCGTACGTTCATCAGATTTGACGTCACGAAGACGATAACGGTGAAAATAAACGACAATGATGAGTACCACGTTTCACTATTAGATTTTAGTATTTTTTAGCAATTTTCTTCAAAGTTGGAACACGCTCTTCTGGATTATTACTGGACACGGAAAGGTGAAAAAAGAAAAATCAACGATTACAGAAAAAAAACTCTTTCAAGTGATAGGCGTAAAAAGTTTGGTTATACTGGAACGTTAAACAGTATAATCCAATTTTTCAACAGAAGTTAAAAAAAAAATAAAAAAAGTAAAACCATCATTTTAAAAGCAACATAATTTCGAATATTGTGTCCAAATTTCGAGACATTTTGTCGGTAAATAACAGTCCCTAGGTTTTGGTGCACCAATAAAACAGCCTTAAGTAAAAACTTGTAATGGTATAAAATTTTAGATTAGAAAACTATTCAAAATGAAATTATAAATTTTCAGAATTTTTTCGATCATATTAGATCATCAATAGTGAAAAACCTACAAATAAGTATATCTATTTAAAAATGAAGCTAGCCACATAATGAGGACAGATGACCCTTAAATGTTTGGGTAAAAAACAAAAGTAGTGACCTTTATATGAATATTGTGAGAGTGTAATTACCGTTTAAATTATCATCCTGAAGTGATAGTAATAGAAACAGTGGCAATATTTAGCGCACCTACCTAAAATCATTCTTGTATATTCAATTGGGTGGACTGTGTTCATTTCTTTGTATTTAATTTGTTCCAAATATGTAATATGTTTGTTGATGATTTTACTTAATTCTTCTTGGTCTTATTTTACCTGCAGTTATGTACTGAATGACCAGAAAAATAGTTGATTTTTCACTTGCATATTATTTGTTTACCTCGAGCCAAAGGCCCTCTGGCTGCATTATGTTACTCTCAGGGCGTAACCTAACTATTATGTTAATTCATAACGCACATGTTTTCTTTATAGCTACGTTCAGTTTGTTCTAGTTCTGTGTTAAATAATTTTATCTTATATATTGTGTTGTATAATATTTTTTCGTAATCTTGTTAAAGATAAAAATAATGCTAATTACATTAAAACATCAGTAGTTTTACCTAGAGAATTCATTGGTTTTACAGTTTTAGATTAACAGAGATAACTTATCATATACAAAGATAAGTACCTCTCACAGTTTGATATAAAACAGACAGAAAGTCAAAAATAGCGAAAAGTAAATTGTAAAACAAGTTTTCAACTACCAGAAAAATGACACAAGTCTTATCAAAAAACCTTAGTGATTTATTAGAATGTGCTTTAAATGAAAAAATTGAAACTTTTGACATACAGATAGAAGGCAATGCTACAGGTGAGGGTTATTTAGGAGAAGTGGTTTTTATAACATTAACTAACAAAAGCACCAACAAAATTGACAATGTAGTTGTTAAACAGGTACTTGAAAGCTCTACGGAGAATACTATGAACTTCATGTCATCAACTTACATGAATGAAATTCACTTCTACAAAAAGTTTCTCCCAGGTATACAAGACTTTCAGAGAACATATCCACGGGCCGAAATTTTTAACCATGCTCCCAAATGTCTGGCTACATGTCGAGAAAGAGGAAAAGAAAAGTTAATGTTGGAAAACCTTAAGTTTAGAAATTTTACTTTGCATCCTAAAAAAGAATTCGTAGGGTATAAAATGTTCGAAACTATATTTAACACATACGGAAAGTACCATGGAGCTTGTTTAGCCTTTAAACATAGCCAACCAGAAAAGTTTCTGGAATTGGCAAATGGTTTTCAGAACAACTTTAAAAATTTTATTAAGGCTGGTATGTATTTTTACTTTTTTATTTTATACTACATATATTTTATTTAATTATCATTTTCTAAAAAAAAACATTTCTTGTTTTATATCTTCCTACCTGTGATTTCGTCTACCTTTTTGTGAACGTTTTTTCCCGATTCTGGCCTTACCCATTCTTAATTTCTTTACTTGCCATTTTGTGAATGCTGTAACGGGAGTTAATTAAGCATCCAGAAGTCAGATCTAAGCATGGACGTATAAATAAAGATGGACTAGGCATGCCCTAGATGGGAAATGAAGGATAGGAAATGAGGCGGAAATAATATTAACTATTAAAAGACGAAAACTTGAGTACTTGGGACATGTGATGAGAGGGCAAAAATATGCATTATTACAATTTATTATGCAGGGCAAAATCCGAGGAAAGCGAAATGTGGGAAGACGAAGAATATCCTGGCTTAAGAACTTAAGGGAATGGTTTGAATGCAGTAGTGCAGAAATTTTTAGAGCGGCAGTCAACAGAGTCCGCATAGCCATGATGATTTCCAACCTTCGATAGAAGATGGAACTTAAAGAAGAAGAAGGCATGCCCTGCACTCTGTTCACCTAAATTTGAAGTCGAAAAGTTTATAGGCGCGGGGAAAGAGACGAGGTGATAGACTGTGATATTTCCTTTTAAGCCAGCGGCGTACCTTCCAATATTTGAAAGTTATTTAAAACAGTTTTTTCACTTGAATAAATAATGACTATTGGTTTGACTTTTGCTTTTGCTTGCTTTTATTTTTAGTATCGTAAACATATGAAATATTTCGAATAAGTGAGAAACAACAAACGGTGAATAATTTTAATTTTCAGTTTATAGAAATATATTTATAAAAATTAATTTACATAAAAGAATAAAGATGGAGTAAATAAAATCGTAAAGTACTTTATATAATATTTTATTTAAACTAAAATATCACACAAGCAATAAAAAGTTTAAAAAATTCTTCCCCAAACATTAACCTGTTCAGGGTATTGAGTATGTTCTGCTCTTATCCAGTGAGTGATAAGTTGAAAAAATATAGTGAATTATGGTATGGTGTATAACTCCAGCTTAATTGTTAGTTGGCAACATTAGTATGTCACGTTAGATATAGCAGTAGAAGAAGAAAGATAAAAATTCAGGAATATGTATTTAAGAAAATATTAATAAACGTAATAAAACCATAAACCATTGTTTAACAAAACATAAACAACAAACCACATATACAACAATATATAAAACACATTAAACCTTATGGAACGGGTAGGGTTCTAAAATAGAAATATGCTTTATTGTCACTGAAAATTATACAATGCTTACAAAAAGTAAAAAAAAAACAACAATAACAATTAAAATTTACTAAAATTACAAAAATCGTCAATATCACAAAATAAAAGATAGTAAAATATACAATTCATTGTAAAATCTAATTGTTGCATAATAAAACCTTACGAAATAGTTTACGAATAAGTTTTAGTTGCTGCACGTGATACACAAATATATATATATATATATATATATATATATATATATATATATATATATATATGATTTCAGATGTTTTCCGGGTTTGACTCCGCGTTAAATAGTTTTGGTTTTTACAAAAACCATTGTTTTGACGACGTTTCGGCAAGGTCACACTTGCCACTGTCAAGTCAGATTAGTTCTGCTTCGTTCAGTTCTCCTGAAACATCAAGACAAAGCAGAACTAATTTGACTTGACAATGGCAAGTGTAACCTTGCCGAAACGTCGTCAAAACAATGGTTTTTCTAAAAACCAAAACTATTTAACGCGGAGTCAAACCTGTAAACATCTGAAATCAGCTGCCGCGGAAATTTCAAACCCAATATATATATATATATATATATATATATATATATATTCGGATACATTTCTGCGGTCAGATGAATAACTCATCCTTAGTTACCAATCTTCCAGAATACTCTTCCACTGAATAATATGGTCTTTGAGATAGATAGATTTTTGTCATTTTACGGAACTTAAGGATAGAATTTGTAAGTTGCAGAGGGGGATAATTGTATAATTTTTTTGCAGAATATAATATAGATTTCTTTACTAAATCAGTGAACGAGATCGATAATTACACATCAAAGGTTGAATTTCTGGTGGAGTAGTCATGATTGAGTCTTGTTAGAAAAACATGTAGGTATTTACCAATTAAGAAAATAGTTTCTAGAATATACGAAGAGGGAAGAGTAAAAATCCCGTGATATGTGAAGTAGCTTCTACAATGTGTTATTCTTCTGAGTCCAAGAAGATACCGTATTGCTCTTTTTTGTAATTTAAAAATAACATTATATTGGGCAGCTGTACTAGAACGGCAAAAAGGAAGGCCATATCGAAGATGAGACTCGAACAAAGAAAAATATGTTATTGGAAGATGCTAACTTGATTTCCTCTAAAACTGCATAGCAGGCTGAAACTAGTTTATTACTTAACTAATTGATATAAAGGAACCATTTAAGGTTGTTGTCTGTAAAAAATACCATGAAATTTTACAGAATCAACGATACTGATCCGGCTATTATTAAGAAGCAAGGGTTGAAGAGCTCGTTTATAGGATAATGCTACTGTCTTATTCACGTTAAAAGATAGTAAATCAGAGTCGGACCAGGTATTTATTTTAAGTTGATCAGAAGTTATAATTGCATAAAGAGTTGCAATATTAGAGTTCCTCTAGTTAATACTGGTATCATCAGCAGAAAGAAAAATTCATCGCTGCTAGACATGTCTTCAACGGTTTTATTTCTAAAACATACTCTTAATTAGATAATCACAATCCTTGTTTTTATAAATTAAACTAAAAACTCACTTTTTATAAATATTACGTGGAACATATGAAAAAGTATTATCACCAAGTAACAACTCTACAGTTTCAGTTTCTGATGCTGTAATCGTGCTCGAAGATGCGTTTTCTGTATCTATATTTTCCTTGTTGTCTTCATTGTCATTTAAACATCTAGAATATTCAATTTATGTACATTAAAGAAGAGTATTAAAATTGGTTTAAGATTGAAATATTCTCATACAAAATATAGCCAAAACTCACCGCCTTTATAATAGTTTAGGTGAATTAGATTTTACATTAAAGCCCAAGTTTGTCTCCATATTACATTCTTCAGTATCAATAAAACTTCTAAAATATTTTAATATTAAAATGAAATAAGTAATCAAAATCCACATTTAGATTTTATTTGTAAATTTAATAATCAAATTCGATACAAACCCATCCTTTTGAAGGTCCATAAAAATCATCCTTGTCAATACTACTGGAAGCTGTTGCTTTAGTTTCCATATCGCTTGTAGAACTACAACATTGAATTATTAAAAAAAAAAAAGACATGCTATCAATATTATGGAATATGCTACGAGTATGCATTATATTTGGATAAATTTAATTTTCTTACAATGATTATAACCTATAGATATGTATATATTTCATTGAAATTAATATATTTATAGCAATTATAGTGTAGATTAGAAAAAATAAATAAATGAATTTATAATACTACAAAATTCATGTCAAGCATTAAGTATTATTACGTCCCTGTACTACGCCTCTGGACATAATTACAATGCTTTTAATACTTACGAATGAAATGACAGTTCTGGATGTAAATATAAAGTTTTCCTGCATACAACACAGTTACGCACCATTATTACACTATCAACTATTCTTCACTTCTAATTTAAAATATATTAACAAATTCAGTAAAATGTCACAAACAAGGAAATTATCAACTCAAAGATAAAATATACAACGCCATATTCCTTTGCGTCAAATCGCTAGGATTGGTTGATATTACCAATGATGCCAAGTTTTACAAAAGTTAAGATTATCAGAATATATTTTCTTTTAATAAATTAAAAAAATAATTTTTTTCTTTTAATTCCTTGGTTGCGAAATGAGTATATCTAAAAATAGTTTATACTAACTAGATAATACATTTTTACTTATAGATTAAAAATAAATTACACTAAAAATCGAAAATTATTTCGAAGATTGACTCGGAAAAAAAAATAATATGACAACGTCAAATTAGGGATTTGTGTCTATGACTGTGAATATCTCATGACTTCAAGTATAGATGTAAACAGACCGGTCCATCTTTATTTATACGTCCATGGATCTAAGTAACTCAATTCAGTTTAAAAATTTATCATTATTTTGACAATAATAATTATTGCTTATTGCTCAATGCGATTGTTTGTTTATGACATTGACAATCTTAGTGTAACTAGAACACGCTTACCGAGACGCTGGCCTAGTTAAATTTGCAATGTAATATTGTGAACAAATTATATTAGTAAAACAGGAATGCATAAACAAATGCACCTGCGTTAAATACCTGGAAAATAGCAGGAGTTGATCATTAAAAATTAAGAATTAACAGTCGAAGCTAGTGTTGTCATCCGTCAATTGGCTACTCTCTCTACTATTGTACTTAATCAATAAAGTAATTATTAGTATCCAGTGAGTTCGAGTTAATCAACCCCATGCTAAGCTACTAACTAACCCTACAGTTCCACTATAATATGGAACTCCTGATGAAATCAATTCAATAAACATGATATGATTATCCAACATTATTATATTGTCACGACTTTTTCTCGGATCATAATTAAATTTTGTTTATAAAATACTCTTTCTTTAATATTTTGATTTTGAATTGGTTGGCGCGAACATTTCTGACGGCGAGATTTTGATTCGTGGTGAAGTAGACGATAGTTTCTTTATAAGCGGTCTTCATGTTGTTTCAAGTTTCCACAACCATTTCACGACCACGCTGGAACTTTAACAAAGGTAACTGGCCTGTCTTTACCAATGAACTCGATAAAATCTCACGATGGATTCCCCCACATACAAAAATTATGAAAGGTTTAGAGGGGCAATAATTGCTACAGCAAAGAAACACATTCCCAGGGGCCATCGTAAGCAATACATACCAGGATGGAGTGAGGAAATCCAAAACCTCTACGAAGAATATCTTGAAACCGGTGAAAGTGACATTGCGGACGAACTTCTCCTGAGCCTTGATGTAGCAAGAAGGAAGAAATGGACAAATGAAGTCGAATCGTTAGATTTCAAAAAGTCTAGCTGTAAAGCGTGGTCGCTCCTAAGAAAACTCGGAAGTGACAAACTGGCAACACGAAAAATCCACGACTTCAACCCTAATAAAATTGCATCACATATAGTTGCCACCTCCAGAGGAGCATGTGATAAAAAGTTTACCACTACTATAAAAAGGGAGCTTAAACATCTAAAAGCTGCCTGTCCATCAGATACAGAGTACTCCGCAGCGTTCACTCCAGAAGTATCAAATGCCATCAAAGACATTAAACCTAACAAAGCTCCTGGTACAGACGGTATACCTCCCGAATTCCTGATTCATTGTGGGAAATCTGCAAAACCTGGTTGTCTAAATTCTATACAGATATACTCAAAACAGGTAACCTACCAAACCTCTTTAAACAAACAAAAATCATAGCCATCCTGAAACCTGGAAAACCAACAGACAACCTAGCGAGTTACCACCCCATCGCTTTACTCAGTGCAGCTTACAAGCTCCTCGAAAGACTGGTCCTGAACAGAATCGGGCCAAAGCTACTCCAAAAAATACCAATTGAACAAGCAGGATTCAGGCCTCAACGAAGCACCACTGACCAAGTGCTCTCTATAACTATCTAGAGGCAGGTTACCAAAGAAAACTGAAGACATCTGTGGCATTCATCGATTTATCGGCTGCCTATGACACGATTTGGAAAGATGGCCTCATCTATAAGCTCCTTAAAATAATCCCCTGCAAAGCAGCCGCCCGACTCATAAATACTATGCTGAGCAGTAGAAACATCCATGTAACCATGGGAACTACAGTGAGCAAACAAAGAACGCTTAATAATGACCTCCTCCAGGGCTCCGTACTTGCACCGCTGCTATTTAATATGTATATAGCTGATATGCCCCCTACCAGATCTAAAAAATTTGGATATGTAGACGACTGGGCACTTACAACTCAAAGCTCCTTAATACAAAACTCCGAGGCAATCCTAACGGAAGATCCGGAACGCCTGGTTAAGTACTTTAAACAATGGAGACTTAAGCCTAACCCCAAAAAAACCGAGGTTAGCTGTTTTCACCTGAACAACAAAATGGCCCACACAAAACTTAAAGTATACATTGATAACCAACTGCTCACGCACAACTATAATCCCAAGTACCTCGGCGTCACCCTGGACAGAACACTCTCCTTTAAGAAAGATCTTGAGAACACCGCAGCAAAGCTGAAAACCCGTAACAACATCATACAGAAACTTTGCGGGACTACATGGGGCTTATCAGCAGGTACACTTCGGTGTTCAGCCCTTGGACTCGTATACTCCGCAGCTGAATACTGCTCTCCTGTTTGGCTGAATAGCGTTCACACAAAAATTGTAGATACCCAGCTCAATGTCGCCATGCGTCTCATATCTGGAACGATCAAGTCTACACCTGTGGAGTGGCTTCCACTACTGAGCCATATACCTCCACCTAATCTTTGTCGTCAGCATGCTCTGCTTAGAGAATTCCAAAAGCTGCTTAACAACCCGCAATTACCTATACACACATATGTCGCCGACGCTAATTCACATCGATTGCGCTCCAGAAAACCTCCGACTAGAGATGCAATAAACTTGAGTTCCAACAATTTCCAAATGAACTCCCAGTGGAAGAACATGCAGAGCGACAGACCGAACCTAATAATGAGAAACACACCATGCATCACAGAAACTCCACCAGGTTTTGACCTGCCCCGAAAATTATGGTCAACTCTTAACAGGATAAGAACGGGTCATGGAGTCTGCGCAGATTCCCTTTATAAATGGAGGATGTGAACCTCTGCTGAGTGCGACTGCGGCGCCGAGAAACAGACCATCCAGCATATGATGGTCGAATGCCCTCGGAGGAAGTATTATGGAGATCCTCTAGACTTCGCCTCTGCAACACCAGCGTCGATTGAATATATTAATACATTAGAAGTTAGATTGTAACATATATGTGATAATGTTGTGTATCAAATTGCCATACGCTAAATAAAAAAAATAAAATTTTAAAGTAACCAGATGCCGACATCTCTATTATTGGAACAATTTAGTTTTTTTTATTTCTCTGGCTTTATAAAAAATTATTGATTTATAAAAGAGAGTTGAGGCTAAGGTTCTGGAGTAATTTAAATTTTCTGATCTATATGGAGATGTGTTGACCTAGAGCTGAAATTGAATCAGAATTTCGAACAAAAGTATATTGTTCATAAATACTATTTTGTAATATATTAATTGTTTGGTCTATATAAGACAGAAAGCAACCTGCACAAAGAATTTTTCATAAATTCCGTTATGTTTATTTGGAATGTTGTCTCTGATCGGACAAGAGATACACGTTTTTATTAGAAGGTAAATATGCATTGTCTTTATTACTCTTGATTTAATAATTTTGCCGATTTTCTCAGTGACACCTTTAATGTAAAAATGAAAAGCTTTCTTAATACTGTGTTTGAGATAAGTTTTCTTGTTGGATACTGTATTTAGTTTTCAAAATATTTAGAGATTTGTCTATAGGAATGTTTGCAAAGAGTAAAATTATATTATTACAATATCTGACTGTAAGATAGGGTATTTTGATAAACCGAAATGCAGATATCGAGCACTGTATTTATTAATTAAATCTTGCCCAAGTACTTTCGCTTCCTAGAGCATCTTCAGAGGCATTTCGTCAAATTTTGGGCTATCCAACAATCGCAGAATGTCATAGACTTAATATTAAACATACAATTAAACATAACACTACACTAAACAAGAACAAACTGTTTAAAATTATTTAAAAAATAGTGGAAGCTACATTCCGGTCGGCAACAGGAGAAAGAATGTCTCCCGGTATTAATGGAAATGTAAAGGTGACTAGTAAGACTGTAAGACCTTTGTTCTTACAGTTTGTCTCAAAGTTGTATTTTGACATCGAAATTTCTGTTAATCCACGTAACTATGATAGCCTGCCAGTTTATGTTGTGTGGGATGGGATGATGAATTGTGTACATTCGTGTCAGTATGTGTAGGTTTATAAAATATGGAGAAGACATGTCTGTTTTTAATTCTGATAATTTTTAAATCTTTAAAATTTATACATTGATTTTGTTTTGTTTCTATTGTTAATTCAATATGTTCATGAACTGAATTAATCTACGTTAAATATTGGTCAAGTTTTCTATCATAGACAAACAGTTCTTCCTCCTCCTATTTCATTAAAGACTATAAGGTGTAAACGCATGCCAATAATAGATCACTGGGGAAATGCAATCAACCGAAACAGCTGTAAATATCAGATTTTATAATAAATTTTGTGTGTCTTTAAAACAAAGTTTTTAGTGCTTTAAGCCGGATTTATAAACGGACATAAACATAATTTTAGTCTTTAACCATAATCTTATTATATAAGCATAATGTTAAAAGTTAATAAATAAATGTACCCATTTAAAAGCATCCATAATACATAAGACATAAATTTAGTCCTTAAAACGTGACCTTGAAAGTTGGTAACTTTCAACATTTATGAATTAAGTATTAAACATTATGGAATTGTTGGAATATGCGCATGCGTTGGTAGAATCATCTGCAGTTTTCTCCTATACATAACCCTACTATTTTAATTTAATGTTTTTGGAGCGAATTCAACCACATATTTATTTATTTCACTTTTCTATGAATCTAAAGACCAGAAAAAAATTCTTCATGCTCTATAAAAATTTGGTTAGGTTTGTATTTTCTGAAGTAGTTCTTAAATATTATGGTTATGTATTATGTCTAGTTATAAACCAATCTTAAATCTTATGAATTATGATTGTGGTTGAAGTTATGTTTATGACTTATGATTATGTACTATGTCCGTTTATAAACCTGCCTTTATTGTTACGTAAAATAAAATTCCAATAAGTAACGGTCGAATGCATTAATTATCCTTATAACTTAACTTATTTAATTTTTGTTTAATAATTTTAATTCCTTTCCTTATTTTATTGTAGGTGTATTGAAGGGAGCTATACTTAAAATGTGTTCAATGGTAAAATCCATATTGAAGGAGAAACAACCAGAATTATATGAAAAGTTTATACCATTTGCTGATAATGCTGTAGAAAAGTTCTTGAATTGTTTAGATTATAGAAGCCCATATTCTGTAATTACTCATGGTGATTGTTGGAGTAACAATATGATGTTTAAAATAAACGTGAGTATAGTACATAATATATCGTACTAATAGTACAATAGTGTCGTAACTCAAAAAAAAGATTTTTCAGAATCAACGAAAAACTTATTAATCATTTCCTGTTGTAGGTAAACAAAAAATTAATTCATAATATGTTTCTAATTAATATTAAAGGAAGGTTCTTTGTACCATTATTTAAATAAAAATACTAACAGTAAACGTATTTAAAAATTTTGCGTTAACACTATATTGCTCTAAGCAAAATGTTCGAAATGAAATATTAGTTTTAGTTATGACATTATTTATGAAATTTTTGGTGTTACTACAATTTGATATAGTATTTTTGTCTGCAGTTTACGTTAGTTTTTGGACTTACAACAATTTTAGGAACTGATTCTTGGTATTTGTTAACATTGAATATAAAGATACTGTATTACACGTTAACAATTATTACCGAGAATTTTTGTTTTGGTATTAATAAATAAATCAAGACTGTTTTAATTTTGTTTATATCATAATCAAACAAATACAGATACAGATAACGAAATCCAGTATTCTTAAGCATTTTGTACTTAATCAATATATTTACGTTGTTTGCCATGTTTTCCGCGTAATTCATCTTGTATTAAGCCACACTCTGTTTTTTGTATAGGGCTGTAGCAATGGGTCGATCGTTTATAGCAAGAGTATTTTTAAAAAATGTTTGCTAACTTTAATGTGACCATTGGTACTGTAAAATTAAAGCCAGTGTTTATTTTGCGAAAATTTTGTAGTAAAGTATATCTGTATTTGGTTTAATTTCTATAGTATGTCTAATAATGAATTATCTTTGTTTTTGCAAATCTCCCAAAACTCCAATACTATATAAAAATACTAATAATACCAAAATAAAATAATATACCAAATAAAAATATCTTATCTTGATGTACCGTTCATTCGTAAACGACAGTTTAACCTGCATTTTTCGCCACAAATCGGGTCCAATGTCCTTACAGGTACTTGTTTTTTGTTTACAGATTCATACGATTTTCATTCATACGATTCATTACGCAGGTTGTAATATTACGTATCCTCTTTTTGCCCTTAGTAATATTGTTTTGCTCATCCGAAGAAACATTTAATTTATTAGTTAATCCACCAGTTTCATCAAAAGGACTTAAATTATCCACAACTCCGTCATCCGAGCTACTTGATGAAGAGTTACTCGTAGAAGACATACTCGATGAAAAGTTTCTTGAAAAAGAGCTACTTGATGGTTTTAATGTTAGACCTCGAAGCAAACTATAGGTTTTACTTTGCACACCAGGAATGAAATGCGAATCTCTATCGGAATCATAGGAATCAGAGTCGCCCTGATCTGAGTGCATCGGTGAAATGTAATATTGCCTTTGATTGGATTCTGTAATAGGTTTAACATTAATAATCTTACTAAAGAAACCGTTTGCGTCAATTTCCTAAAGGACTTGATGTCTCGTAAATGTTGAAGGTATAGGTGGTGGTTGTACTTTCGCAACGTCACTGTTTTCTATTTGTGCACCGGGTTTATTACTTGTACTCTCCAGTGACAATAACGACGGTGAAGAGATTTCCTGCTCGCAATTCTCAGCATTTGAGTCCAAACCAACAAGTAATCGTTCAGGACTCCTAAGTCCTAAACCTAAAAATGAATCAAGTAATATTATTAGATTAAGTATACAAGTACTTGACGCAAGAATGTCACAAAGAGTGTAGTAACTCTAAATTGATAAAATAAAATAGTTAATAAGTTTTCCCAATATCACTGCTACACATTTATCATCAGTTATTACTATCCAGCTATCAACAAATAGATCGTGATTAATAACTGTTTTACAAACAACAACAAAAATGATTTAAAGTTGTAATTCAACAATAATGTAACATGTCAAAAATAATGAACTCAACCAATAATAGTGTCGTTAGTAAAAATATTAATTTAAAAAGTGCTGGTGTAAATTAGCAATAGTGCAATAACTAGAAAAACAACAATGTTATAGTTAGATTTAAATCAACAAGAATGTAATAGCTCGAAATATATCTTTAAAAAATACATACCTGATTCAGCAATAACGTGAAAACTCAAAATGATGTGCAAAGCAATACGTGCGTTCCCGATCACTGTTGGTCGCAATTAAAGAAGACGCGATATTGTGAGGTGGGTGACGACAGTCGATCAGTCATGAACAACCTCTTATGCCGTCATCTCTTATTCATTTCTTGCACTATTAAAGCAACAGTTTTATTGACTTGCAGAAAATTGCAGAAAATTGAATTTTACGGGGATTATGGATATAGTATTATATAAATTTCGAAATATTGTGAGTTGCGACACTATTGTATTATTAGTACGATATGTTTTATACCATTTTCTAGGAATATGATCAGACAACTCACTGTAATATTTAGGTTCGCTATAAGTATGGACATTTTCCCATACTCCAGCAAATAAAAGCTGGAATAAGTCATACGCGTGATCACTAAGTTTATCGTGTCGTTTATAAATTGCTATGAGTTCTACCAGGAAGCGTTTCAGTAGCGGTAGTAGAAATTATCTTAAATTTAGCGTATGGCATAAAATAAGAACACAGAAGTAAAAGCAATGTTTTTTTTATAGAAAACGTCAAATTCCATCTTTTAAGATTTTCTTGCTGTTCTGTTAATATAGGTAAATACACCAGTTGTTGACCATGAGTGAATTATTGATATGTTTTGAGTAACATTAGGAAAATGTTGGTACCTATTTTGTTAAATCTGACTACTTTTTTTTAAATTTGGCATTATGTCTGCTAGAGTATGACACATCTAGTTTCTAGGTAATCACCATGTTTTAGTCAGTATTCGTCGTTAATTAAGACACTATTCAAATATTCAAAAAATTCAAATTCAAAACAAAGCAAATGTTTGTTAATTATCTCAAAAAACTTGTATTAGCCAGTAAGTACTATATATTGATTTGTTTTACTGTATGTTTTATATTATTGTGAGAATATAGTGTGTGTCCTGTTTGAAATTGCATAACGAATCTTCTCCTTCTTCTTCTTCTTCTTCGCCTTTTCCCATTATGAGTTCGCCGTTTTCTTCCTCCACAGCACTCTATTCTCCCAGTCACCTTCTCTAAGGTCTCTATCTACCATAGCATTTCCGACGTATGTTTTCCATCTTGTAGCAGGTCCCCCTCTCCGTGTTTTGATCTCTAAAGTCGTTCCACAATTCATCAAGTGTCTGTCTTTTAATGTTTAAGTATTCTCTCGTTCGTTTTTCTTTTCGTAGTTTTCGTAAATTATTTAAAAGCTTTGTAATTTCTTGACCTAGCTTTTCTTGATCTGAATTTATAATCGTTCCCTTTCAAACGTATATAAGTTTAACCTAAATTAAACTTTTAAAGTCTCAGCAAGATTACCTTAGACAATAACGAATGAACTTGTTTAACCTTGCTGACACGGCTTATTATATATTTGGAATGAATGAACTTTGAATGTGTATAAAAATAACGATTTGTCAAGATATTTCCCTATATTATGAAAATCAAATGTTTTAAGAAATTTAAATTAAAAGAATCAAAATTATCGAATATAAGTAAAATTAAAATAATTAAGCTATTAGATTTGAATTGATTTGATTTAAGTAAAGTATGCAGAATAAAAATATTTCAATTAAGTATTATTAAATTTAAAGCTTAAGTTTCTTTAATAATAATAAATATTCAAAAACTTATAGTTTTATCCCGACGGTCACTTGTATGTTCCTGCTTCCTTCTTAGAACTGCAACCGGAACTGATAAGCTGAATCTCTGGATGCTACTAGATTTTTCTGCTGGAAAGTGGGTCTCCAAACTGCTAGAACAGTAGACTTAAGGACTGCTATTCAGGTTCTCTTTTAATCAAAGGCTCTCGTAAGGCTCCTACCCGTAATTTCGGTGCTTTCTGGTCTTTTTTATTTCTTTTTTCTTATCTTCACACTTCGAATTCGATTGTCGATCTTATACGGAACTGGGAAACAGCTATTTAGGTCGGTAAGGGTCGTCTCCTTCGAAGCTCCAAATCAATTAACGTTCTTTTGATGATGTTTTGACGAAGGACCAATGGAAAGATTCGAAAGTAGTTTTGAGATTCGAATCGGTTTGTAAATGCCCCTTTGTTCACTTCTTGTCAATCGACAATAATAGGTATAATAAAAGGTTGAAGTTGTGGAGTAAAAGTGTTGATTTATTGACAGATACTGGTAACTACACAATATGATGTTCTTTAGGTAACTAATTATGATTGACTGTATTTAAATGAGCTCAAATCCCCAATTTACAATCTCACAAATAGCTCATACCTTAGCACAGAGGTTATTGCTTTCTATCATACCATACCAAGAAACTTTGCTTACAATACTATTTAATCTACGCCTTAATTGCGACACTTAGGAAGTTCAATTTGAAAATATATTATTCGGCAATTTATTTAGTTGTAGGTAAATGAACTAATTATTAAACTATTATACGATATGGTTTTTCGATGTCACGTATACACGGTGAAACTATAAAAGATTAAGAAGTTAAGAATAATGTGAGATTACAAATTAAGGACTTAATTTGTGATTCAACATTGACACTAACAGAAAGTCACTGACAAAACAGTTACGATAATAGAAGATCATATTAAAAGTTTTTCTTCGTATGTAAGCCATTATTCAAGATACCATTCTGAAAAAAAAAATGTTTTAAGATATAAATATTTCGAAAATGTATCTACCGGTTTTACAAAGATTATTGTAGTTCCCACAATGTAACACCTGAACTAGAATCATTTTATAGAAAAATATTTGCCGCAAAATTTAACCAGTCATTTCACCCTCCTTTTACCGATACTTGTGCAAAGTGAGATAGGTATAATTCATTAATTAATACAACTTCTGATTTGTACGAACAAGCAGTTCATAAAGAGAATTAAAGGCAGCATCTTGCCATGTTAGATCGAGTCTACAAGGAAAAAAAAAACTGATAAATTCTGAAGCTGTAATTCTGAGAGAGTTGCATTTTTGTCGTTTGATTTAGAAAAATGTTTAGCTACACCCATTCTTTAAAACAATATTTTATTTTATAAAATATCATTATGGACTTTAAACCTCACTATCTACAGTTGTATAAACAAAAATAAACATGCCGTTTGTTACGTTTGTGACGAATCTAGGCGCTAGAGAAGGAAAAGAAATATAAAAAATATAGCATCCTATTTGAGGTACTATATTCTTTCCTTACCGGTAAAAATTAATAAAATTAACATTTACAGTGACTGCTGTTCAGAATAAACAAGAAATATTTATCTTGCTGTTAAGTTTTCTCTTTTGATCTCTCTCTCTCTCTTCAATCCTGACCCCTCAGGGGGAGTGTAGTGGTCGACGTGATGTCGTTTATTGTCCGTCTCCAGAGATCTCTGTCTCTGGTCACTTCTTTTAATTCATGCATAGGTCTTTGGCATATTCCTGTAATTTGATCTATCCATCTTGTTGGGGATCTTCCTCGTGATCTTCGGCCTTCTACCTTTCCTTGTATTAAGAGTCTTTCCATGTTTTCTGTGTTTGGCTCTCATAACATGCCCAAAATATTTTAATTAATGGAGATGGACTTTACTAGAGAGTCGTTGGCTAACTTTTAGCTTTCTTAAAATTGAATTATGTGTTCTACGGTCGGTCCAAGGAATTCGTAACATTCGTCTCCAACAGAACATTTCAGTGGCGTCTATCTTTCTTCTCTCCGATTGTCTCAGAGTCCAAGATTCACATCCGAAGGTCAGTATTAGGAATATTAAGCAGTTGATCAACCTCATCTTTATCGCTCTTGAAATTTGACAGTCCTTCCATATTTTGGTGATTTTTGCTGTGGCAACTTTTGCTAGATTACTTCTACGTTTAATCTCTTCTTGTAATGACCCTGTGTTTGTGATTAATGATCCTAGATATAAGTATGAGCTCACAACCTCGAACCGGTCAATTGTGGTTATGTGTGGATGATTGTTGTGTAGTCTATCCACTATCATGATCTTTGTCTTTGATATGTTTAATTGCAGACCAAATATTTGACTTTCGTTTTCGATCAGTCGTATAAGTTTCATCAGCTCTGCTTGACTATTTGCAAGAAGGGCTGTGACATCTGCGAAACGTAGGTTGTTTAGTTTATGGCCATTTATTGAGATGCCCTTTTCCCATCCTTCAAGTGCTCTTCGCATAATATACTCCCCATACATGTTGAATATTTGTGGAGATAGTATACATCTTTGTCTGACACTCCATTCTGGATGAAACTCGTTCGAAAGTGTGTCAAGTACTTTAACTGATCCAGTAGTGTGTTCATACAGTTCAGTTATAAGCGTAATTAGATGTTGTGGTACGCCTACTTCTTTTAGTATTCGCCATAAGTGTCTCCACTTGACCCTGTCGAACGCCTTACGGTAATCTATAAAACAGATGTATAGTGGGATGTTGAATTCCCTATATTTCTCGATTATCTGTCTTATATTCAGCAGGTGTTCTCGAGTGCCTTTACCTTTGGTAAATCCAGTTTGCTCTTGTGAAATTTCTCTTTGAAGGAATGTTTTCAGTCTCTCATTGATTATAAGTAGCAATATCTTGATGACATGGGATATAAGAGAGATAGTTCTATAATTGTCGCATTTATGGAAGCTGCCTTTTTTATGTATGGTCGTTATTGTAGATTTTGTCCAGTCTTCAGGCCATTGTTTGGAATGCCATATTTGGTTACAGAGTAGATGAAGTAACTTTACGCCGGTTACTTCTATGGCTTTAAGCATTTCTGCTGTTATCATATCTGGACCTGGTGCTTTGTTATATTTGAGCTTGTTGATAGCCTGTCTTACTTCATTTTCGAGTATATCAGGTTATTCTTCCACCTCGTCAGAGATTTGGCTAACAAGCTCTTGGCGTTGATCATCTTTATATAGGTCCGTGCAATACGATGTCCATATCTCCGCTATGTCTGCTCTGTTTGTTCTGAGGGTTCCAGTGTTATCTTCAATGGCCCAAGTTCTGGCTCTGAAGTCTCTTGTCAGGTAGCGTATTTTTCTAAATAGATCTTTCGGCTGATTATTCTGACCATGTCTCTCAATTTCTTTGCATATACTTTGATAGTACTGTTTTTTGTCGGCCTTACATCTTCGTTTTATTTCTTTATTGAGGATTCTTAAACTAGCTTTTTCCCTTTCACTATATACACCACTTTTACAAAAATTTCTTCTATTTTCAATTATTTTAAGAGTTTTATCTGCTATCCAGTGTTTCCGTTTCACCGGATTATTTTTCTTTGAGTGATCCACTGGTGTTGTTACGCAATGTTTAACAGTCTCCCATATTTCTTGTGATGTTCCTTTACGAATAGAGGGCATACTTTTCTGTACTTCCTGTAGAAGGTCGTCTTGCTTTCTTAGTTCTATCCTCTTTATCTCTCTTTGATTGTTGGGTGCTTTGGGTTTAAGCATTATTTTAGCTACGAGGAGAGTATGATCGAATCCGCATATTGCCCCTAGATATGATCTGACTGTTTGATTGGACAATCTCTAGCGAATATTGGTAAGGACGTAATCTATTTGATTTCTAAATCTATCTCCAGGACTTTTCCAAGTATAAAGTCAACGTATATGGTGTTTAAATCGAATATTCATGATAGAGTAGTTATTTGTGATGCAGTCCGTGTGGGATGCGGGCCACTAAAAAGAATACACCCACAGTATCTCCTACTGGTCGTAAGAGGCGACTGCAGGAGCAGCTGACCGCTGTCCTTACCCAACAGTCGGTGTCGTCCCATACCAATTTATTTACCAAGAACCTATCTCAGCCACACCCCCAGTGTCGGATAAGTCCTCTTGACCGTGCTTGAGTGGAAGACGTCCACTTTTCGCGGAAGGTGTGTGGCATATACATGTCGTGCCCCCTACACACAAACTGCGTAACTTGCGGCTCTCCCCATTCACACACTTCTAAATTCCTCAATCTTTGACCGGAAGGTCGATAAACATTTCTGACGAAGGGCAGCAGCGACCGCCAGTACCAAGTTAAGGCGTATAGGAAATTATCCTGAACCGGCTTATCATTGAAATTTCACAAGCTGAGCTGTAACAGCAGAAAGGTTGTGATACTGCGATGCAATAGGGCAGGGTAAACCATTGCATAATAATTCCTGAGAAAGTTATGCGTGATTTCATCGAATGGAATGCCTCCGATGTTGTCACGCAGCCCGGTTGACGACCGGCGCTACCTTGAGTCCGGGTCAAGTAGTGTAAAATTGGCCATTGGCCACACAAATGCTAGTGACCAGGCATCGTGTGGAAATTCAGCTACTGATCTACAAAAAGATAAAAGATAAAGTCTCTTTTGATAGAAGATTTTAAAAGAAATGGAAGAGATCTTGTAATAAATCATAAATTTCTGGAACCGCGCCACACTTATCAAGAAGCGGATACGATCCATGCAGCTATTGAAAAAGTCAAGAAATATACAACTGTCAAAATAGAAGTACCCGTAGACTGGGCGAACTTAATTAGAATGGTTCCGAGAAATCCTTCTATAGAAGTTATAGAAATGGAACAAAAAGATTTCTTGAATTTCTCACAAATTCAAAAAACGTGCATCGCAAACTAAACACTGACACTGAAAATATTTCCTGGTTTCACATAAGATGGTTACAGTGTCGCACAGATGCACTTTCAAAAGATTCGTATAACACTTCTTTTGGTTCGGATTATTTTAAGATAATGAATTTATCAAGAAAGAAAACAACGTGTGCTACACATTCACCTTAACTGTCTGGGCTTGCATCAAGCAGTAGTCCATGAGAAGTTACAATAACCCCACTAACCAATCAGAGAATTCCACTATCAGATAAAAAAATTTATAAAATCTACAAGGAAAACAATTCCTGTAGCTGGCTGTATACCACGTATCACAAAAAAAGAGGTCAATCTTTGTAAGTGGGTATATTTATTTAAAAACCCTTAAAAGGGCTACATAAAAAAACAAACGTTTTCGGACTAAACAGTCCATCATCAGGTTTAAAATCTGCCTAAAATAAGTACAAACCATTTAGTTAAAACAAACGTGATTATGAAATTTTGACTATGGTTAAAAAAGCAAAATGGCTATACTTACTAGGTTAAAATGCCTGAGCCACCAAAATACATGGGTAAAAACCCTTTAAATTACTTATAGTTATCAAAGATTATACATCGCGTTGTTAAAAAACTGTAATGTTCATTATTAAATTAGATATGACTTCAGGTAACATACATTGTAAAAAGTTTTGAGTTCCAGAGCCGGGGAGAAACCTCAACGCACGGAGAACAGCTGGAAACTGATTTACAATATACCTATGAAAGGTGACATAAACAAAAATGTCAATGTAACATAGAACTATATTAGTTATACCTAGTATTACCACAGCCAAGAGATTCAAAAATTATTTTGATGATTTTAAAATAATAACAGCAATATTGGTGTTGGGATTTAAAATTTGGGTTATAATCGATGTGAAATCATCAATGGTGTTAAAGTCATGTTTGAGAGGATGACCTGTGTATTAGGCAACCTATGTTGCTTTTTGTCGTATGGAGTATGGTCTAAAAGTGTATTTTGTGTTAGATTAGCTTATATATATAAAAATTATCCTTTTATGTTTATCACATCTAGGATAGGTAAAAATTTTAAATAGTAAACATTTAAAGCTAATATAAGACCTTGTATTTAAATGACTATTTAAGACTGTTAACTGTTTTAAACAGTTAAAAGGACTTAATGCCTTACATTTCTGTATCCAGCAGGTACTCTTATGAATGTATTTTTGCTAGACGAGCACCAGCCCAAGCTGTAGATGATGAATATTTACCTGACGAGCCCATATATGAAGATGATATGTAAACACCAGGAATTTCCTTGCGCATCTTTATTATGTAGAATTATTATATCACAGATAATTTGTTTTAAATTACCTACGTCAATACACAATTAATAATTTACCTAAAATTTTTGTCACTCAAAAATACAAAAAAAGAAAAAGTTTTGTTAAATTTGTAACTACAACTTATAAAATAATTTATTATCCCAATAAAATCATATGATCGGTGTCAAAAATATATTAAATAAACTAGTTGTACAACAACACAATTTTAAGGGAGACAAATTAGGCCTTATGGAAAATCATCAAATTTTGACTTAGGTACTTCTTGTACCAAGACACACAAATTATCACTGAATGATTTCTTATTCAAAGCTTATCATCAACATTTTCTATAGTTTTCCTGATATTTATATACGGTAAACCACCACACTCAGTAATCATATCGAAATTTTTACTTAAATATCTAAGTTTTAGAGATATTTCTCACGATAGCGTACCAGTAATAACATCATAAAATACAACTTATGACGTAATAACTAAAAGTTTTAACCAATGTTTTAGGAATTAGGTGCCATAGAAGATATTCAACTAATTGATTTCCAGATGTCGTGGCTAGGCACCCCAGTTATGGATCTAACGTACAGTTTCTATTCAGGCACTGAAAAGGAGAACTTGGACAAACTAGATGACCTCCTAAAAGTATATCACGATAGTCTAAGCGAAACGTTGAAAAGTTATGATTGTGATGTTGAAAAAGTCTTTCCATTTGATGCACTTAAGAACGAGTGGAAGCAGTACAATGCGTTTGGTTTTATAATGGGCTTGCTCTTGTGGTTAAACAAAAGTATGGAACAGAGAGAGGTATGATTTAAATCTAGGAAAATTACTTAAATAAGTTCAATAATCTTACATGTATCATTTTGTTTGATTTTGTGATTCTTTTGGCCGATACTTTAATAGATTTTAAATGCTGTGTTTTGTTCAAAACTTATTCTTTATGTTATTATCGATTTAAATCACTCTTTCAGATATAAAGGATACATAGATTTTTTTTATTTACAAAAAACCCTCTTCAATTGCACGCGAATTTAATATTAATTATATTTATTGGAATTCTTTTCTTTAGAGTTATGTTAGATGTAATTAACGGTTAATATTTGTCTACTGCTAAGATCTGCCTACGAAGCTCTAGAGTGGGTTCACCTATTTCAGCTTGTATGCTATTTATCCAAAGGATTATGTATGTTATGGGTTAAATAACGTTTGCAAAGGTTATAGCGTTGTGCGGGCAGATACATATGCAACATATCCGTAATCAATTTTGTATCGAATGAAGGATCTGTGTAACATGATTAGTGTTTTATCATCGGCATCCCAAGTTTTGTGAGCTAGGTACTTTAACAAGTTGAGGCCATTTCGACATAAAAGAATATAAACATAACTGCTGAATATGACTTTTTCAATTTAAGTATTAATCAAATATCACTCTTAGAAATTTTATTTCGTTTGTATAGAAAATTCGATTTTCAAGCATTAGGTTCGGTTTATCCTCGATATGTCTTTTTAAAAATAACATACATTTTGTTTTATTAGAGAAAAACGTGAAACAGGTACTTAGGGACCAATTTACTAGTTTATTTAAGTGCTCTTGTAATATTGACGCCTTACGATTAACGTGTAGACTTCAAAGAGGCAAACGACTACCTCAAAAGGAACAAACTCTACAATATGCTTGACTTCTGACTGGAGTTTTTCTTCTGGGGACATTGACCGTAATGTTAGTGATTTTCTAAATACACTTGTATCTATTTTTAATAAAGCATTTCCTCTATTAAAAATCAGGCCAAAACATTACAAACCTTGGATTACCAAAGGCATTCGCATATCTGCGAAGAATATGCGTTCTCTGTTGTATATTAAAAAAATTAATGACAGTATTTCCATCTCTGATTATATCAATAAGTACAACAAATGCTTTCTGAAACTACTCAAAGTAGCCAAAAAATCCTACTTTCATAATCGCCTAACAAGCTCCAAAAATATTTCAAAAAAAACTTGGTCAATAATAAACGATTTTCGAAATAAAACCAGTTCAGTGAATCAAACCTTTTGCTTTGGGGTTTTCCTAACCCAAAAAATCTAAATGATTACTTTGTTAATGTGAGTAAAAGTATAACCTCAACTATTTCGCCACAACAAGATCCAGTTTCCTATCTCTCTAATTCAAAACACATTGCTGATACCTTCTTTTTAAGACCAGTAAAAAGCAAATCTTCCTATAGTTCAAATGGATTATCTATTAAAATTTTCTCAAATCTTTCGCATAATGTTTTGGAGGTCATGGTCTCGCTAGTAAATGATTCCCTTGAAAAAGGTACATTCCCTGACTTCCTAAAGACTGCCATCGGTATTCCTCTTCAGAAAGGTGGAGAAAAATCTGATGCCTGCAACTATAGACCTATTGCCTTGTTACCAGCACTATAAAAAATTATTGACAGGGTTTCTAAAAGTTCGACTTGAACATAATATTTTATCGCAAAAAAAAGTTCGGCTTTTTGTCTAATAAATGTACTAGTGATGCCATGTTTTCTGTGTTATATGAGGTATATCTATCACTAAATAGTAACTTCTCCTCCGCCACCGTTTGACCTTTGACTGCGTAAATCACGACATTCTATTAAAAAAATAACGTTCTATGGAATTCGGGGTGTGTCTTTAAATTGGTTTAAAACTTACTTGGTAGGTAGCAAACAATTGCTTAGAATAAAAGACACCGACTCCAGTTGTAAAGATATTGAGTGTGGAGTACCGCAAGGTTCAGTATTAGGTCACATTCATTTTTTACTTTTCATTAGTGACATCACTTACTTGAAAATTAATAGAAAAATTTTTCTATTTGCTGATGATACTGATGATGAAGGCTTGGCTAGACTCCAATTTACTTAGCTTTAACGTGGATAACACAGTAGTATTCTTATCGACAGTGATCTTAAATGGTCCTTGCATACTGACTCCCTAAGGAAGAAACTAGCCTCAGCTTGCTTTGCAATAAGATCTGTTTCGAAGGAACTAAACTTTCTTTTGTCAAAATGGCATATTTCTCATTGTTTAAGTCCCATCTTCGATATGGGCTTCCATTTTGGGGTTCTAGTACAGCGGCCCAATTTGATACTATTTTAAGTTATCTACTTGGTCTCAAACAAACAACTCATTGTAAGACCTACTTCAAAAATCACGGAATTTTGACGCATCCCTCTTTATTTATTTTGGAAACGGTTTAATTGATTCGCAAGCATCTAAACATTTTTCCCGATAGACCTGATCATGGCTACTCCATGGATTGTAACGTTTATTTACCGATCCCGTCCATTCATATAATAAATAATTATATTCTATATAGTGCAAAAAACTAACATCTTCCAAGATAAATTAAATCCGCAACATCTTTCATTAAAAAAATTATTAAAAATCCTTTGTAAAAGGTATATATTTAGACTAAGTTAAAAAGACAAAACGTTTTCGGAATCCCATACAGTCTTCGTAGACACACTGTCTCAAGACTAGCAACTTCAACGTTGAGTCATATGTCGCCATGTTACCTAATCCAACGGTAACTTTAACATCCTAAACCATTATAAGAAAATTTGTAAACTAAATGTAATTAATTATTTGTTAACGGGTTTTTACCCATGTATTTAGTGGCTACATTCACGTACTCTTAGACACTGATGATGGAGTATGGATTCCGAAGACGTGTTGTCTTTTTAACTTAGCCCGTTTGGGTCTAAATATATACCTTTTACAAAGGATTTTTAATAAATTTTTTAATATATGGTATACAGCCAACTACAGGAACGTAGATTCCTTGTGGATCTTTCATTAAGTTTCGTAAGATGACAAAAATCTATCTGTCTGAAAGACCATATTATTCAGTTGATGAGTTTCTTAATGTATAACAAAGAAACAAAATTAGTATTGATTATAATTACATTTGGGTGTCTCAAGCAGTGGTTACAATTTGTTTCATTTGTTGTTGTCTGCACAAATTATGTAATTTTACTAATTTAAAATTGTACTGTTCTATTTTTTATTATATTTGTTTTTGTTTTATACTTTTTGTACTATTTAATTGATTTCTTTGAGCTTTGTCCATAAAATTGTTAGTGACAATAAAGCACATTTCTATTCTATTCAATTCTAATATATTAGCTAAATTTTCAATACCACACAAGCTAGTTAAACTCATCCATAATGGAACCTCTTCTTCTTCTTGATGTGCCTATCCGTTAAGCATATTGACGATCATCATGGCAATCTTTATCTTATCTGCAGCAGCGCGGAAAAGCTGCACAGATGTTGTATTGAACCAGATTCTGAGGTTCTTCAACCAAGATGTTCTTGTCTTCCTGAATCTTGCTTTCCAAATATTTTGCCTTGCAGGATGGCTTAAAAGAGAGCATATCTGGATTTATTTCGCATAATATGTCCGAAGAATTGTAACTTTCGAGATTTAATGGTAGTCAGTACCTCTCGGTTCGTATTCATTCTTCTAAGAACCTCCTCATTTGTGACTCGGTCAGTCCACGGAACCTTAAGGATTCTCCGATATAGCCACATCTCAAATGCTTCCAGTTCTCCACAATAACTAAAAGGCAAATCGAAGTTTAATTTGTACCTATTCTTTTTAAAGAAACTTCTTTACAACTTAGAAAAACTAAGCAAGAAAGTTTCCTGTAATTTTTCTTAATTGTGATGTTTCGGAACTTTCTGTATTTGGCTGTATCAAGGCTTGTTTTTAATGATTACGTCATTATTGGTTTTATGCTGGTCTTTTAGATTCTTGATTACATCTCATACTTAATGTATCAGTTACGCTATATAGTGCTGGGTATCCTGCTAATATCTTTGATCTTTGTACTTGATATTTTACTTAATTTTAAACGTCTCCATAGCTGCGTCGTGTAATCCCTTAGTACTTATTTCTCATTACTTGTCCAATGCTAACTCCATCGACATTAAGTTTAAATCATCATTACTGTTCACTATCTTCTAGTTTTCGAGTTTAATCATGTTAAATTCTTTTACTCGTGTATTAAACCTGTAAACTAGTCTTTGAAGGCTATCTTAATTTATGGCTATTAAAAATCCAATCATCTGCGTAACAAATATAAATTACAGGGCGTAGTAAATCCCCTTGTCTTATTCCATTACCTGTATCTACAGGTTTCGTAAGTTGTTCATCTATTCCGATTCCAGCTTATTGTTTTGATGGACATTTTCAATTCAATTTTGACCAAGTCTTTATAATATTAAGCAGGGTATCTTTATTATACAAGAAAATAGTATAACACTTTTATTACTTTTAGTATAATCTTAGCGAGATGATGGATAGCTCTCAAAACGGTGAACCAGAAGAAAATAAAAATGTGGATATTATAATGGATCATACCTTCTTTTTTAAAGCGACTCTACCCATAATAAAACATATGTGTGATAATGGATTTTTGTAACTGAATAAAATAGAAACACAATCTAATTGTTTTATTTATAATTATACTTTAATTGAATTAAAAGAACATAAACAAGATAGAAGTCAGTTTTTGGTTACAGCTGGTGGTATGGATGGTAAATACCGTTTAGTCTTTAGATTAAGAAACCGTTATCTTTAATATCCCAAAGAAAATACTGTTTAAGTTCAAAGAGTTTTCTGATTTTTTCTCTTAAATGTAAATAACTGTGCAAAAATTTTAATCAAAAACAAATTTTTAGAGGTTAATAATGTAAATATTAGTCAATTGATTAGCGAGATTTCAAAGTTACGATTCTGAAATCTTTAGTGACTAATATCTTCTTTGTTGTATATTTTAACATTTTTTGTTATCCTCCCTAAAGAAATAATCATGGAAAAACTAAAAAAGACGGCATCGTGATGACTGAATGGGTTCCAGGTGGTCAAGCTGCAAACGAAACTTACTATTTGAAAGTTTTCGCAACGATTCGAGAGCGAGTTTATAACAAACGGCCGGAGTTGTGAAAAAACGTTGAAGTTGTGATTGACATTCGAAGTTTACGTGGTAGTCTTATAATATAAAACCGTTCTCTCATATATGGTTTAATCAACTGTTTAGCAACAATCTTCATGAATTCTATCCTAGTAAGAATATCTCTATCACGGTGTGATTGAAAAAGATTGCCATTGTCCAACGACGGGTTTGGCGACGAAGAATAAACACTATAGAACATCCCAGAGGTAATTTTCAGTGCGTCACAGTTTTTCGATTTCTTTCTAATGCATTAATTTGGATGTGACGGAAAAAGTAGTAGTTCGATAATTAAACAGAACTATAGTGCAGTGTTAGAATAAGCTTACATCCATAAGAGGTTCTTTACAAACCTACGTTTGATTCGTTGATATTTAGATGCGCCCTTTCTCTAGCCAATCAATTACGCCTATTACTGACAGTTGACGTAAAATTTCGTCCATGCTGGCCATTCTTTCGAAGTGTTCCAACAGCAAGTGACGGCTGTCGTTCAGGTCAGTATTTGCAAAGAATATAGACGCTATATAATATATTTATATTTTTTGGTATTTGTTTTATATAATTTTATTTTGTATTTTGTTTTACTTAGTACTGTGATTGTGGTTTTATTTGTATTTGTACAAGATGACAAGATATACGGAAAAAGAACAAGTTCTAATATTAAAATTGCTTAAATATTTTCAATTGGAAAAGAAAGCTGGATAAACATTATTAAAAATTTCTGCTGTTCGTGAAGTAAGTTGAAAATTACCCTGAAAATAAAATTGTTTTATTTACTATTTATTTCAGCGTAACGGGGACATTAGGTATTTGTATAGTATTTTTCAAAACATCATTCAATACACATAGTTTCTCACCATATTGCGACCTTTGTATTTACTTGACCTAGTGGTTCAATGGTATCATAATTGGATAACATAAAACACTATTTTCATACCATTTCACACACAAAATTTCATTAGTTTTGTGAAGTCTATAATCATATGCATTTTTCTTCATTGGCTTACTCTTCATTAGATTTCTTCATTACTGGACATTTTACAGTTCCTGTTGCCTTTACATTTTTTATAGTTTTAGATATATCATTAGTTGATATGTCATGAAATGTTTATCGAAAAAATTTCATTTGTTGATGGTTCAGGCAACTGTTTCAAAATATCAATTACTATTTTAGCTTCAAGTGGTCTATTTTAATAGTACCATTTATTTTGTTTTCGGCAACAAACGTGAAAACCATAATCATATCCAGTGGAACTAGTTATCATCCAATTTTTATATTCACATCTGACTGGCTTCTCTCTAGTTAACTGTTTAGCTAAGCTTTGACCAAAATATTTGACCATGGAGTTGTCCTAAGGAAATATCTTTATGGAAACATCCCCACTGGCAGTATTTTTCTATAATTTTATCTGCTAAAAGTCTAATTTTGTACATACAAACGTACAAAATAGAATTTTATTTTATTTATGTAATTAGTTTATGAGTTACCTAATAAATTTTTGAAAACAGTCTTTTTTGTGTTACTTATACTATAGCCAAAAAGCAGTAGTGAGAATAGAAGATATAGCATCAGAAGAAATAGAAGTACAAAGAGTTGTTCGACAAGGATGTATACATAAACCAGTATTATTTAATATGTATACTCGGAAGATATATTAAGTAAGGCAATGTATTAACAAAACGTAGACATTCGAATTAATGACATGATCATAAATAACCAGAGATACGCTGTTGATACAATTCTTTTAGCCGAATCACATGAAGACCTACAGATACTTCATAATTAGGTGACCACAGTAAGCAAAGAAAAATATGGACCATCACTCAACAGAGCAAGAAATATATGATAATAACAAAGACAACTCAGGACATTCGTGAGATATATGTACAGAATCAGCCTATTGAAATAGTAAGAGAATTCAAATTCCTAGATACAACTATTAATGAAAACAATGACAGCTCTCAAGAAATACGAATCAGAATCAAACAGGCCAGAAGCGCATTTACAAGAATACAAAGGCTTCTCTGGTGTAAAAACTTAAATCTTAAGTTAAAAATACGACTGCTGCGGTGCTACGTGCTATCCGTATTATAATACGGAATGGAAGCGTGGACACCGAAGGAAAATTCACGTGAGGAGACTGAAGGCATTCGAGATGTGCATATACCGAAGAGTACTAGAGATCTCGTGGGTAGATGGAATAACCAATGTTGAGGTAATGTGACGTATGCATACGGAAAGAGAAGTACTAACAATTAAGAGGAGAAAAGTGGGATATATGGGTCATGTGATGAGAGGAGATAAATATCTAACACTCTAGGTCATTAAGCAAGGAAAAATTAGGAGAAAAAAGATCTATTGAAAGGAGAAGTAACTCATGTAATAACGACTTATTTAGAGCTGCTGTCTCAAAATTAAAAATTACTGTGATGATTGCCAACTTTCGACGCGCAGACAGCCCTTGAGAAGAAGATACAAAAATTCAATAAATGAATCATTTTGCCGTAAATTTCAAATTTTTTCATATATATATATATATATATATATATATATATAATATATATACCATTTCCGATTTCCGATACTTGTAACCTTACTTTCATTCAAAAGCACATTGTTTTTTCTTATATATATGCATTAGGACTCTTTAACAGAATTTAACTAACAATCATAGTAACAATCCTATTTCATTGTATCCTTGCCATACGCTATTTGTTTAATTGTAACTTTGTAAAATGGCAAAGAAGTTAAACCTTTCTTGTTGATGTGAAGTTTTATTGGGAATATTCAAAGTTTTATTGGGAATATACCATTTTATTATTGGATTTATTGGCATATTGGATTTATTGGCATATTGACAAAGTTGTTGGCTTTATTGGACTACTGCTGGACAATTTAATCAGAACATAGGACCACATGTAACTGTAGCTCTCCAGAACTACATTCCATTTTAGGACCTAGCAGCTAGTACACACAAGTAGCCCATCAAACAAAGCAATTAGTATTTCATCAATTGTTAACCTTTGGCAGAGTTAATTATTGTGGTTTTTTATTTTTTTAAATAAATATGTTTGGTTAAAATTTGTCTTATTTCCTATCAACTGAGAACTCAGGTTCAATACCTAA
Source organism: Diabrotica balteata (assembly GCA_918026665.1). Lineage (NCBI taxonomy): Eukaryota > Metazoa > Arthropoda > Insecta > Coleoptera > Chrysomelidae > Diabrotica > Diabrotica balteata. Next base: position 28,552,870 of record OU898281.1, on the reverse strand, counting down.
TTTAAGACAAGACGAACTCACCCTTGAGATACTGAGATAGGCAATGTATAAACGATAAGTTCCCATGGTTGATTGAGTTATTATTTTTACAATAGTACTTTAATTCTCTTTGGTAGTCTTATCGTTACACATCTTTCTCAGTAAACGAATCTGTTTCTATCGCATGCTTAGCGAAAGAAAGAAATAGAACTGCCTTGTTTTTCTTTGACACGTGTAAAAGAATTTTATTTTTCTTAAGATGCCTTCTCCATTACTGAAGGTTGGCTATAACTACAGCAAATTGCTCTTTATCTTGAACTGTTCTTAGTATCGAATGTGTGTCCCTACCTGTCCAGTCTCTTAAATTTTTCAACCAGGCTACAACGTCGGCTACAGATACAACTTAGATTCAATCAAGGCTACATAAACACTTTTTGCAATCTTAAAATCCAAGTGTTGTGCAACTGATTTAACAGCAAAGCAACCCAATGATATCTTTTTGTTTAAATATACAGTGTGTTGCTCAAATTTAACTTTATAACTAATATAGAGACTTAAAATTTTGTTTACGATGTCAGAACAAATTCCTTTATTGCCCAAAGTGATGTTATTTAGATCATTCTTAAAAGAAATTAATTTTTTTTGAGAAATTAAGTGTTAAATCATTACATTTGCACCACTTTTAGATTTTTAGTAGATTAATACTAATAATCTTATTCAGTACCTCGTCCTGGTTTTGCCATACCAATTTAAAACATTTATTTTTTGTAATACTTATTGTTAAAATATCGAGTTAAGAAAAAAAATCAATATAAGCTAATGTGAAATAACCCCAATTTTATTAATTGTATTTTTGTTTATCAATTTACAATATTTTCTGCAAAAACAAATTCATTCATAACAATATTTTTAGACACCAAACGTCGCTGAACTAATGGACTGTCGCTTGTTTATCAATAATAAGACATTTATACAAAAATAACTTTTTATAACAAGTAGCTTAGTATTTTTATTGCTTTGTAATATTTGCTGTTTTCAGGAAATTGTATATCCTAGTTTAATAAATCAATTGTTAATTTTATGTTATTATAATAAACAATGAAAAAGTGGCAGGATATTTATATTAACCTATTCTGCCGTCCTAATATGAAAGGTCCTACCTGCAATATTTGGTAAAATGACTTTATTGGTTCACGGCATGCGTAAATATTATTATCTCCTCCTCCTCAGTCTTAATCCCTTTTGGGATGTGGTGACACCATCAGGCCTTTACAGTTTTTTCACGATTTCCCTCCTTCTCTGTCTTCAGGACACCTTCTCTGTCCTGTGCTAGTTGTTCGGCTTTATGTAACCCTTGGTTAATCAATATTTTTGTTCGATCTACCCAACGGCTTGGAGATCTTCACCTAGGTCTCTTTCCTTCAACCCTACCCTCGACTATCAGTTTTTCCATTGTAAGAGTTCTTCTAGCATTGTGTCCAAAATACCGCAAATATCTCTGTTGTATCTGTTTAAGCAATCTATCCTTTACTTTAAGTTGTTCTAATATCGATACGTTAGTAGGATGATGAATCCAGGATATTCTCAACATGCGGTGGTATACCCACATCTCAAAAGCGTCCAGTTTATTTTTATCCGCTTTCTTTAAGTTTCATCATAGCTGTTCTAGCAATAGTAAACCTTCTACGTAGTTCTTTGTCACACCCTCCGTCATTTGTTATTAGGGACCCCAGGTATATGTAAGTAGTTACTACTTCAAAGCCCCCAATTTCTTTAATGTGTTGAAGATTATTCCGAGCTCTGTCTACTGTCATGATCTTTGTCTTACTATTATTTAGCTTTAGTCCATATGTTTTGCTCTTTTCCTCCAAACATCTTATCTTGTCTTCCATTTCTTCTTGATTTGCCGCAATTATTAAAGTATCATCAGCATATCTCAAGTTATTGATTTTTTGACCTTCTACTGATATTCCGCCCTTTCATCCGTCTAGTACCTTTCGCATAATGTGTTCGCTGTAGATATTAAACAGAGCTGGCGAGATTATGCATCCCTGCCTGATACCTGCTCCTGTTCTGAAATGATCGGAATGGGTGTTGTTTATTTTTAATACCCCACCACTTAATTCAACTAATTAGAACTCGAATATGAAAATAATAAGTGCACAGTTATTATTTTGATATTCGAGTTCTAATTAGGTAAATTAAGAGGTGGGTTGTTCCCATTTCTGCTAGTATGAACCATAGTTGCTGCCATTTGACTGTATTGAAGGCCTTTGTGTAATCCACAAAGTACATAAGCATAGGAGTATTGAATTCACCAGTTTTTTCGATTAGCTGTCTGACGATTTTATTTTTGCTTACCACGTTTCTTAGAGTGATCTTGTAGTTTCGATAAGCATTAATTTATTTTTAATTTTTCGGAAAATTCTAGATATTCCATATTATGACAGTTTTCTTCAGAATTCTTTGTCTGGGCATGGATTTGCTTGAAATTTTGAAAGTGGTAGAAAATAGCTCAAAGATTAAAAACTACGTGGTTTTCGTCTAGGGGTGGTTATTGCACTAATTCGAGGGTGAAAAAAATCTATCAAAAAAATCACGCTAGTCGCTAGAGTAGTGAATTTTAAGAGAAAAACGTTCTTTAAAGTTTTTCGAAAAGTCAATATTTTTGAAGCTTGTCGTGACTGAAAGTTTACAAATTACATGTCAAAAAATTTGTGTATACAGGGTGTTTGAAAAAGGTATGTCATAAATTAAATCACGCATTCCGGGGACAAAAATAAATTGATTGAATCCAACTTACCTTAGTACAAAAGTGTACACAAAAAATGTTACAGCCCTTTGAAGTTACTATAATAATTTTATTAGTCCTAATTTATTGTCTTTATTCTAATTTATTGTCTTTATTCTAATTTATTAAAACTCACGATAATTTATCAAAAGTCTTTATTTTATACTAATTTATTTTACACTTAATAATTACAAATAATTTATTTGCGTTCGTTACAATTTAACGCGAGATCGCGATCTTCTTTTTGACTAACTGCTTAATGAAAATCTTCCGTTATTTATATGAAATCATGTGTTAAAATGGAACATCGCCGAAGGTTCGATGGAATTCTCGACTAGACTGAGCAGCGACTGGTCTCAAAACTGGTATGTTTTTCATCGGCTCGTCCCCAGAAAGTTCGATTGTTGTTTTCTTTAGCGAAGGGAACCCAAAGGGTGTCAGGTAGATTTTTGACATAGAAATTACGAGAATCAATAAAAAAGAATTATTCATAAAATATTTACAGTTCTATACGCCATAACATTTAAAATCGTAACATTCCATAAAAAAATTGTTTTTCTGCATTATCTCCTAAACTACTTGACATTTTGTAATAAAAATGAACACGTTACTTCCTTGTTCTGAAAGCATTTTTCATAAAAAAAAACAACAAAATCTAAGAGCACAGAAACATTTTAAGGGGGGTGTGCAGTCCTAAATCCCCCCAAACTTTTGAGTACGTTCAAAACAAATGAATTTAATTTTGTGGCATCATTAGTTTAACACATTATTTAAAAAAATTGTTGCCTCCTATTGTCTTTCGTAGCACAAATCCCGCTTGTTATTTTGATATCTGAGGCAATTGAAAAGCTTTTAATCTTTCATGTATTACATGAAGTGGAACTTTGCTTGCATGGGATATTAGTGGTACCATTCTGTAGTTGCTGCAACTACAGCATTATTATCTATGTATGTATAAAATGAAATTGTCCTATAAGCATCTTAAGTGCCTTATAATATAACTAAACGGTTTGTCCTAACTGACTAAAAATCCATGTTCACTAACATAAATTGTCCCATCTCACATATACTAAGAAAAATTGTCCGTTTTACCTTTAAAAATACAGTTAGGACTATTTAAGCTAACATTTTATACTGAGTGGCATCAATTAGGACAAAACGTTTGCGTAGTATAATAAAAGCATGTTTGTAACATAACTTCCAATAAATAATTCTTATTTGTCTTCTTCTTCAGCCTTCATTTATAGGCCTTCAGCCTGGGCATAGACCTCCTTCAATTGCTTCCACGCTTTCCTATCTTCTGTAATTCACATCCATTGCTTTCCAGCTACAGCTGTTATATCGTCTATCCATTTCTTTTTTGGTCTTCCCACGCTTCTTTTGTTTCTCGAGGTCTCCAGAATGTCACTTTATGAGACTTATAAGACCATCTGTTGGCGTCTTGTCTTGCTACATGTGCTACCAATTGTCATCTAATGTCGCTATTTTTTTCATAATGTCGGTTACTTTGTCTATTAAAACTCAGATTTAGTTTATAAACATGTTAAGGTTCTAAATTTATAAGAAAAAACAAAAAAAAACAAAACAAAAACAAAAAATCTCTATGATAATTGAAGTTTTTATTAGGCTATCTGAGGAGACAAAAACTACCTTGTCGACCTTGTCTCTCAAGCCACGAACCGTTACTGGTGTATGCATATATTATATTTAAAATCAGATACTTTTTATAAATAAATATTGACACATTATCATTTATTGTTTCATTTCAGTCTGAAAATATATTTTGCCTTCTCGTTTATACACAAGTATATTTTAGATCGATTTTTACTACTACTACAACAATTTTGACGTAAAATGTCATTTACCATTGATGGTAGGAGTTAATACGGGGTCACCATCCATTATATAGATAACGAATGGAAATATGGATCTGTAGTCCTTGATTTTAAACCATCACGCGGCTAATGTGTGACTGCGAGACTTACAAGACTCTTGCTGAAAGACCAAGACCAAGACCTGGAGCGCAGTACCAAGACCAAGATCAAGACCAGGTGTATTGGTTTAAGACCAAGACCAAGACTGTCTAAGTCTCGTCTTGTTCTTGCATTTGGGTAACACTATTTTAAGGTGGGTTTCTTCATGTGGATCTACGACTTTGCTATCCATTATTCGAACAGTTCCGCTATTTAGATCTTCTAATTGCCATATTTTACGTATGTTGCCGACTTCTTTGAGTACATAATTTAACTTGGTTAAAGAATAGGCTATTGCATTAATCGGTTGATCGTCTAATGTGTCATAGGCAGCTTCTTCTGCATCCAATCCATATATGTTTTTAAGTTTTTACTTGTCTAGTAATAAAATTCCTACTTACTCTTTCTTCTTTTCGTACCCCGCTATGTACATCAATGTAATCATTTACCGTTTTAAACTCAATACCTTTCTGTATTGTTTTTGTGAGAACTAATATATCTAATTTGAGATGTTCTATATCTTTTATAGTATTTATATTTATTACTGATTGCCTGTATATTCCATATTCCTAAATTCACTATCCGTATTCGTTGCCGATTTTGTTAATGGTTTATACGCGTATCTACTTTGTTTTAAAATTTGTTTTCAGCTTATTAGTAGTAATAGGTTTTATAAGGACTAGATTACTGGTTGATCGCCTTAACTGGATGGCCTGGATGGCTAGATGATTTTTTCGGGGTTTTCTTTTCCTAGACTAAGTGTCATCCAGACAATAAATAGAGATCAGTCGACCCTTACAGTTTTTAATATGTTTTTCAGCTCCTCCAAACATTGCGAAATAATTGTCCTCGTCTGCTTTTCGGGCTATTGGCATATTCTTTCTCTGCATCCTTAAACAGATGCCCTTACACGGATGCCCTATCAGCTACGCCTTGGTTGTTTACGAAGTTGTGAATACTTTCCTGCTTCTTTATCTGGACTTGGAATCGGAAAAATTATAGCAAAACAACTTATCTAACAGCCCTACACGCACAGTACTAACTAATTTAAGGCTTATCCTCGAAAATCCTAACGGTAAATTTCAGTTTGCTATCTCTATTTAAAAAATTTCTTTCTTTACGAAAACAAAATCTGTTCATGAAGTAATAATCTAAACTTCGTTCAGATATCTCTCTCAAGCCCAGGTCAAAAATGTGTTAATCTTTTACTCGAGCCAATTATACAACGGGACAACCCCTGCAGTGACAGGTTTTGGCCTAAAATAAAACCATAAATCTCTTTAGTGGTGTTTTGAGTAAATATAATAACAGATCAAAGTAATATAATCTATTTACAAATTTACAATGTAACAAATGTACATACATAATTTATTTGTTATTTTTTTTTACGGAAAAATTGGTTGTCTGAATTTTAACGTAGATTAAAGTTTACAGAAAATAAAAATTATAAAAAAAGATTATTATTATATATCATAAAAATTTGATTAGTATCACGATCATTAAAATTGATAAAATGAAACGATATAAATATAGAATTATATCTAATGTTTCTTCAGAAGGTGTTTCAAATAAAAATTATAATAAAAATCTTATCTAATTAGTATCACGATCATTAAAATTGATAAAATGAAACGATATAAATATATAATTATGTCTAATTTTTCTTCAGAAGGTGTTTCAAATAAAAATTATAATAAAAATCTTATCTAATTAGTATTACGATCATTAAAATTGATAAAATGAAACGATATAAATATATAATTATGTCTAATTTTTCTTCAGAAGGTGTTTCAAATAAAAATTATAATAAAAATCTTATCTAATTAGTATCACGATCATTAAAGTTGATAAAATGAAACGATATAAATATATAATTATGTCTAATTTTTCTTCAGAAGGTGTTTCAAATAAAAATTATAATAAAAATCTTGAAATTTTTGTAGCATATTTTCCCACAGTTCCATATATTTATCAATCTTTTCGAATAAAATATTTTTTGGGGTCCATACCGCAAACTAACAGTATTCTTTATTCGATATAAATAACAAAATAACTGTCCTTGCACTGGATAGTAATAGGAATCAGTTCTTTTTAAAATTTCTTGAAGGAAGGAATAATAGTTGAAGGAATAATAATTGAATTTGATAGGTTGTGGTTTATTACACCAAAATCTAATGAAATATAACATGACACAATAAATAGTTTCAGAATAAGTTTGATGTGTTGTTTATTATCATTCAGTAAGAGACTAATTTACTTCTTACAATGCTAATCTAACAGACAATTATTATTGTCAAATGAAAGAAATAAGATAATTTACTTCTGTGCTTGTGGTTAGTAAACGTCGGCCCTATGCAACTAATTGTCAACAAAGAACTGATTACAAAAGTTTAGATTTATGAGATTTATGAGGAGCATTTATGAAACAGATGTATACTGAGTACTTATTTCAAAAATTTACAACTAAGGATTTAATTTGTTATATGTAAATATACTCCTGGATCTCGAGAAAATGGGAGTGTGACAATGTTTAGATATTTTTTGCTTGTCCTTATTTCTTGCCGTAGTCGTCTTCATAGTATCAATCCGGTTCCGAGACTGTACATTGTTTCTTTGAGCAGTATTTGATTTTACGATTGGTAGGTTGCTAACCAATAAATATAAATAATTAAATTTCATATTCAAATACTGCAAAATATTTAGTTATTACTCTGCGCTCATGTAAAGAAGAAAATAAAATAATAATTCTAATTGAAATACAAAAAAAATGTACTGGATAATTGACCAAAACTCTACGCTGTTTCTATAGAATAAATTATTATTATATAAGCAAATACTGAAATAATAGAATTATTATAAAAACAGTATAAATATTTAGAAGGAAAATGTCACTAATCAACAGAAAATATTTTTACTCATATAAAAATTTAATAAAATTTTAGGTACTTACTGCTTATTTATATAAAATTTCCTATTTTAAATACAATAAACACACTGGTTTGTCAAAAGTCGGAATAAGCTCCAATAATGTTATTCAACTTTATTTATCCTCCTCCGAGGGTTTTACCTACCTGGCGAGAATCCAGAAGCCACCGACAAGGACAGCCTGTGCTGACGGAGAGAAAATTGCATTTAGCAGAAATTTGAAATTTTTTAAAAGTTCATATCAAATAGCTGCTTTGTGTTACACTTTATGTTAAAAATAAAAACAGATTCGGAAAGTGGGTCAAATTCTGTAGTGCCATATTTTAAAAAAAAATTACGTTTATTTTAACCAAAAACATTTGAAAAAAAAAAATATTGTTTAAACAATTTTTTAATTTACAACCAAATAGTGCACTAGAACTTTTTAGACCTTCCATATAAAAAAAGAATCATCTCAATATCATCTCATTACCTATGCCCAGAATCGCGAGGAAGAAGGTTTTATATATAAACTAGTATTTCAAAGAAAACTTAAGATAAGAAGAAGCCGGGCTGATAACGAGCCGGTTGGACAAATACAGATGAAAATTTATTAAACACAAAGTCATCAATGTCGGTATTACTTAATGTTATTACTTAAAAGACAACCGTTTTGAGGATATTTAAATTAAACCGGTCTTAGCATCCATCTTCAAAAAGCTCTAGTTTCCTTAGGAAACATGTTTTAATAAGTTGATGTACATAAAATCAATATAAAATGAGCTCAGTTTTTTTCTTTTTGGTTTTATTTGGTAATACTTATTGACCTTAACACTACTTACGTCGTACTAATAATTTGTCTGACGATGTAATATAAATGTAGCAGTTCAAGGTCATATACATTGTGCAATTTGAGAACTCAATCATCATCGAAACTCATAGTCCAGTCGTTACCGACTAAAATCTCGCTGATCTAAAAATTATACAACCAAGCTGAATTTTGCTGAGAATATTAATTTTGAGACCACAAGAAATATGCAAAAAAGTTTACCATCCCCGGGCTTCCTCCTAAAACCCCGCTCGTATGGTAAAAACAGGAAATATCGATTTACCAAGAATCTTGACACTGTAGACAAAATGTTTTATACTAGCACTTTTTCTCATTTTTTAAACGTCAAAAATTTTTACAAAACCTTAAAATACACCCATGGGTGTAGTTGGCAATAAACGTGTTAAAAATTCGAAAAATTACTGGGTGCTATTTTTTATCAGAAATATCAGGAAAAGATAATAAAAATGCCGTGTTATCTAGTATATATCGAAACTTTTACCGCTTCATAACATTTTAGCATAAAAAAGGGTCTTTTTGGATTTATTTCAATATTGTGAAAAAACTACGCATTCTAGATAGAAAGGTTTAACAAACGACTTTCTGGATAATATGCTTTCTTTAACCTTTAACTACGGGCGCCCCTCCAGTAGTCTTAACTACGTGCGCGGTGTATTCTGTACACCACCGACTAAAAACGCAAATAAAAGCCACAACTAGGTATTTTTAGTACGTATATTGTATATAATAAATGTAGGCATTTAAGAGAATGTCCTAATAAAAAATAATACATAACGAAAATATAAAGATTAGCAACAAATATAAGAACAAAAACTCAACCACTTCTTTTTCTCTAAAAATAACCTTCTTGAGATTCTTGTATATTAGCTTAACATTAAAAATATTATAAAACTAGTATATAAACCTAAAAACTAGGAGTAAATATTCATTCACAAATGAACATATTTGAGAATATGTGTGGTATTCACTTTCGTTTTCTTCCTCGTTTGCGTCTACTAAATTACAATTTGCACAAATTGTAACAGAGTGCTCTTTACAAACCATTCTATTACATTTGTTGCAAGATATTGTTGTAACTCTATTTTTGCTCCTTTCACAACAATGGCACCTCCCCCGTTTTTTTTTTGCTGGTGGTTCTTCATCGTGGTCGCTTGTACGTTTTGTATTTCTTCAAGAATATTTTTAAATCCAGAGGTAAACTCTGTATTTCCGCCCTTTCAGAAAGATGAGGTCTTATCAATGCCAATGATAATTCTTTAAGAAAAACTCTTCTATATTTTTGAGGATTGTCGATGTTGGCAGCATTGTACAGGATATGGCTGTTAATTCCGACAATATTTAGGAGTTGAAAAAACAATGCCATTGGCCATCTTCGTGTTTTTCGGGATACCGAATAGTTATCCTGCGCGTCACATAACACAAACACTTTTAAGCCATACTTTGCAGGTTTACTTGGAATGTATTGCACAAAGTTGCATCTACCTCTAAAAGGTATCCACATTTCATCGATAGTCATTTCTTCTCCCAAGGAATAGTTGCTGCTACAGTTTTTCATAAACGTATCAAGAGTAAAGCGAATGGCAGCAAGTTTGTCAATTGATTTTCGGTCGTTTCGAGTATCTTTGTTGTCAAACCTAAGAGCAGCAAGCAAAAATAAAAATCGATCTGCGCTCATATAGGCTCGAAAGATTTCTGAGCCGGTACCATCTTTTGTTCACAATTCGAGGAAGTGTGTATGATTTTGTTTTTTAGTCCCTGCAAGAAATAATAATCGTAATAATGCCATGATTTCCTGTTTAGTCGTATCTTTAGCCCGTCTTGGCCGTTCATAATTTAATCGCATTTTTGCAATCTGCAAATTTGTACATTCAACTATATTTTCTATGATTTTATTTGTAAAGAGTTTTTCAAAAGCACTTAGTTCCATAGTAACATCTCTGGCACAAACTGTTGGCCCAGGAAATATCTTGACAATATTTTTTGAAGGAGTTTTAGTAAATTTGCTAAAAAGAGATTTCTTATACCATTTAGTTTTTCTTTCTTTTGCTATAAAATAATCATTGTCTTCATCAAGATCTGAAATGTTTTCAATGTTACTGTTTGTGTCCGAGTCAATCGTATATTGATTTTCGTCATTCAGATTAACTTCTGATTCAGTGTCGTGCTCCGTTTTTTCTATTAGCTCGTCGTCTGAAGTATCTGGGTTTCCACCAACATCTTCATCAGATTCTTCCTCAAATATAGCTTAAGCCATAGCTCTAAGTTCATCTTCTGAGAGTTTTTGGGGATTTCTTACTGGTACACGATCCCTGCAAAGTAAATATTTTGTAGTACCTCTCGATTTATAAACGTTACGAGAAATATATAGATGCAACGTTTGTAATTTTTATTATTTATTTCTAATTAATATTTCAAAGAGACATGACCGTATTGCTATGGAAGAAAGAACATGAAAAAACAAGACCACAAAAACAACTAGAAAGTCGTTAAATAGTCCAATAATAGGTACTCACAAATATCCAAATAGATAACGGTATATTAAGTTATGAGAAAAAGCTAAAATAAAATATTTGATCAAATGTATTATCATAAAATTAGTTTTATTATAATAAAATGAAAGTTTTATTAAAATTTTAATAACAAATTACAAATTTTTTGATTCAGAAACGTTGCAAAATGTCTAGTTTTTGTTACATATAAGTCGCTATACATTAATGATGCTATTTTTTAGTAGATAAAACGTAATATAAATCTCACAAAATTTACTTACATAACTAGGTGCTTGGTGTACTACATACACCACTGGTAAACTTCTCCTGAATTTTTCCAACCGTCAGTCTATCTCTGCATCAATCAATTTTACAACTGTTGAGGTTTATCGCTGACACATCAGAGATAGGTTAGGTAGAGGGACACGTGCGCAACCAGTGCTTATAGAGTTGCCAGATTGGGGTATTTACCCCCATTTTTGGGGTAATTTCAAAGCGTCTGGGGGAATTGTTATGAGCTAAAACGGATGGGGGATTTTTTGGGGGAAAAATTGTGGACGATTTTAGGTGGTCAGTGGTCATTGTTAATGAAATTTGCGAATGTACATAGAACTGGAAGAAAAGGCTATTCTATTCATATCTGTTTTTTTCGGTAGATACCTGTAAGGCACCCAAAAAATGTACTTATCTAATTATTTTATCGTGTGGTCATGTATGTAAGTTTTAGAAATATGTACTTTCATATATCGGCTGTGGATTAAAGTAACGTTAAATACAGAATATAACTAAAACGGAAGGCCAAGAAAATTGGAAATTAATGAGAAGGTAATACAGATGGGATTCACAGCCTCGTCGTTCCAATTCTACTCATAATCAATGACGTCCGATTTTCTAATCATGTTTTTTAAATTTAATTTAAATTTTTAAGTATAAGCACAGCCATCTAACGTAACTTTAGGTGGCTGTGATATAAAGTGACACCACTGGTGACATCAGTTTTTATAAATCGTGAAGTAACATTGTTGTCATTGTTTTAGTATGAAAAATTATTCTAATCCATCGTTTTAGCATAAATAGTATAAAAATTACCAGTCTACAGTCTTTTTAAATTTATAAAAATTGTAATTATGCGACAATATTTTAAGTTTGGGGGATTTGAGCTTAAATTTGGGGAATTTCAGTTTCCAAGTGGGGGATTTAAAAAATCGCATCTGGCAACATCCGGTGTACTGAGTACACCGTAGCCCGTAGTTAAAGATTAAAATGAGATTTCCTAAACTAATAAATGTTTATAAAAAAGTTATTGCAAATTAAACCTGAAAGTAAGCATTTTCAATTGTTTTCATAATGTAAGATTTTATGTAGTTACTATATTTGTGAACGATGGACACAATCGGTCAAGTAGTTTTTTTAACAATTATATTTGTTTATCCCAATGTCCTTTTTTTTGTCTTATTCTCTTTATATGGTTTCAAATTTCAGGATTTTTAAAAACCATAATATTTTGAATTGATGTAGAATGAAGTACCGTTACCAGTATATTTGTAATATCCCTAACTTATGCCGCGCAGTATATTTTAAATACATATTAATTTGCAACGAGTTTAAACTGGTATTGAAAGTTTAAAAACAAAAAATACCTGTACTAATGTACGGTAAAAAATGTGGTGTCCTTGAATAATCAGATATAATAATTTATCATGTGTTATTATGATTTAATCACACTACTATAAGTATAATTATATAAGAGTGGATACTTTGAGCTTGTTAGTAATATTTTTATACCGGTAAAGATGATACCAAAAGATATATGTGATCTCTTAGAAAATGCTCTAGAAGACAAGATAGAAAATTTTGAAATTCAGGAACATGAAGGCAACGAAAAAGGTCAGGGACATTTAGGTGAAATGGTATTCTTATCCTTGAAAAACAAAAATACCGGCGAAGATCATCATTTAGTGGTTAAACAATGTCTCGTAGGTTCTGAAGAAACTAGCAAATTTATGTCAATATGTTTTATGAACGAAGTGCATTTTTTATACAAAAGTAATTACAGCTCTACAAGAGTTCCAAAAGTCTTATCCTAAAGTTGAAATTTTTAACAATATACCAAAATGTTTTGCAACGAGCTCAAAAAAAGGAAAAGAAAAACTTGTAATGGAAAATTTAAAGCTAAAAGACTACAAAATTCATCCTAAGAAAATACCCCTAAACAGTAAAATGTATGAAACTATTTTTAAAACGTATGGAAAGTTTCATGGAATCTCCTATGCTTTTAAACATTACCATCCTCAAAAGTTTAACGAATTAGGCGCAGGATATCATAAGAGTGTGCAGATGTTATTTGATCAAGGTATGTAATTTTTTTATTTTCTAATTTGTCATCGATCACTTATCAAACGATTTATTAAATCGCTCAGCACTAAATGTCTTACTGCACTCGCAGTTTTATTTATGGTAGTTTAGGCATGCCTTATTTTAACTGAGTCAGAGCTTTATGTTTGTTTATAGAGAGTTCATAATTTAAAGTTTGGAGTTTGTTTATATCTACTTTACAATTATTGTTTGTAGTCAGTCAAAAATATATAGTGTATAAAAAAGAAATATAAAACGTAACTTCAACATAACACAAAAAACAACACACTAAACAGAAAATGATTTATGACAAAATCAGAGTAAGCAGTTTAGTGGATGTTCTGCAATACGTTATGTATTATTCTAAGCAGTAAAAACAATGTTTTAGAAGATATTTTTTTATAACTTTATCGGAACTATTACAGCTTAGCTTTTTATTACTTTTTGGTAAACTATTGTAATTGTTATAATTCGGGCTATGGGAGCAAGAGTGGGCTAACCCCAAATATTGAATAATGGATTTACATGAACCAACAATATATACGTTTTTTTGAAATTTTGAAGATAAAATTTTGAAAATAAAAGTTTGAAATTTTTTGAAAAAACTCGAAGATCTTGCAGTAAATTTAACAATAGTATAAAAAATAAGTTTTTTTTTATGCATTAGACCGCTTTTGCAACAGTGTGCCTTTAAAATTTTTTATAGGAATGTGGATTAGACCTTGAGTACAATACAATTAAACAATATCATTGTTGAAATTATGCTTTATTAAAAAAAAGTAACAAAAATACTTATTCTTCATCCATGTGTAAAATCCATGATGTATTGGAGGTATAAATGAAAGTATTTAAAATATTTTTTAATAGTACTTTACTATTATACTACTATTACTAGTACTATACTTTTAATAGTATAAAATTTTTTGCTTTAGCTAAAGTATTTCCTTGGACCCTCTAGTGAGTAAAAAACAACATCTGCATCATTGCTGTATTTGTAGTAAATTGTAAATGGATTTGTTTTCTTGTATTGCAACCACTGAAACTGCAACCATTGGACTTTTGATTTTTGTATATCGAGTTTGCGATTTGTTATATTTCTTTCTAACTTCCTAGAAGAATAAAAATCGTTTTCTATCATCTTTATTACCGTAAAATATGCTTTCTTTCGTGCATGTGCTATTACCTTTATCCAGTCGTCAGGTACGTAGATATCTTTAAAAAATTTTTTGCTTACTTATTACTCCGAAATCTTGGTCACAGGCAAGGTAAGAATGTCCGCTGACTAAAAACTAATGATCAATTTTTTTCCACAACAATATCAGGATATATATATATATATTAATATATATATATATATATATATATATATATATATATATATATATATATATATAGTAGTTTTGAGTTTCTTGAACCGTATTATATTTAATATAAAATTAATGTTTATTGGGTTTACGTTCAATAAAGATATGTTACATGTGGAACTAGATTTTATTTTCCATTGCAATCAATCAACGTTTCGGCAGGAAACCCTTGCCTTTGTCAAGATTCAAAACGTAAAACGTGACACAGACATTAACGAACTCATGTTCGTTGCTTGTTGCTTCTGCATATATATATATATATATATATATATAATATATATATATATATATATATATATATATATATATATAATATATATATATATATATATGTATATATATATAACGAGTTTATTACAGCTGCCGCCGTTTTTCGCAACCTAGCTTCCAACGCTTGCGATCGTTCCAGTCGTCTACTTGTAGACCCCTATCTTCCATTGCACCTTTTACTTCTTGTCTCCACGATCTTGGTCTTCCCTTTTTCCTGCGGTTGGTGGGGATCCACTGTAACATTCTCTTTGGCCATCGTTGATCATTCATCCTTTCTACATGGCCATACCATTTCAGCCTTTTGCATTCTATAGTTTCCAGGATGTCAATGTCTATGCCCATACGCTCTCTGATTTCAGTATTCCTTACTCTATCTCTTCTAGTGAGTTGGCAACATCTTTTCCAATAATTAATTTCCATTGCTGTTATATTGGATGCGTCATTTTTATTTATTACCCAAAGCTCTGAACCATATGTAGCAATGATTTCTATGATACTTTTGCATATCCTAATTTTTGTGTTTCGGGTGATGTGGTTATTTCAAAGTATACTATTCAGTTGACTTATTACTGAATTTTCTTGACCAATTCTAGTAGGTATTTCTTTTGTATTTCAACCATTGGTTGTAATGTTTACACCGAGATATTTATAGCTATCAGTATTTTGAATTTGTTTGCTTCCTAGTTCTAAGTGCTTTCCTTTACCTCCCACTACTACGTAGTCTGTTTTTGATGGATTAATTGATAAGCCCCACTTAGTATATATTCTTCATCTATATTTCGTAACATGTAGTTGATATCATCTTCATCTTCTGCAAGTATTACTTGGTCATCAGCAAAATGCAAGCTGTACAGTATATGGTCTCCAATTTTAACACCCATAGGTTCATATTTTCTTTTCCAAATATCCAAAACACCCTCCAAATAAATCTTAAAGAGTGGAGGTGCAATGCAGCAGCCTTGGCGAAGTCCTTTGGTCACTTTTATCTTTTTTGTCACTTTTTGTTTTCCATATCAGGATGTGACACAATAAAATATCAAAGGACAGCCATTTTAATGTTATGGTTCTGCCCTCCGCATTGATTGGAATATAGTATTACATTTTTTGTTGTATCAACATTTTAAAAAAAATACAGTAAACAGGATCCTATTTCTTGAGGTCCTCGTGATGTTTGTGTCTCGTTTCAAACATACATATGAGCATTATTAGTAGCCAAATTAAGGACTCCTAAGTCGTAAGTCCACAACTTGCGTTATAGTAAAAAATTCCAGTACTGATAACTGGTGTGAGCAACGTCATCAAGTCAACTGCAATCACTGTAATTTCTGCACGATTTTGTTTTGCATACGGCATCTAGCATGGTCTGCTTTTCGTTGGTGAACTTCTAGTGTTACTTCAAATTCACGTTTTTCTGCTTGGACTGTTAAGAAGTTTATTTTATTGTTATACAAAACACATTTTTTGCACGAAGAAGTAGGTAGGTACCGTGTACCATAGCGCATCTCCAAGCACAAAGGAGGATACACAGTTAAAACCGGTCTATTCTACAAAGAGGATGGTTAGCCCACCCTTGCATTTTACGTATTTATGTATTGAACAATTTTGGTCTATTCCGCAACTCCGTGGGTAAGCCCATTTGTGTTTTCAATTTTTTGTTATTTTCTATAATGCAAAATCGCCTTACTGGAGCGATTTATGTTATAATATACGGAAATGTTGGTTAGACCGGTTTTGCTTTAAAGTTTTAGGTCGTTCGAAGTGATTACAATCTATAACTCAATTATCAACAAAATGTTGTTTAGCCCACTCTTGCTGTCATAGCCTCAATTAAGGTAATTTTTATCTGAAAGACGTAATCTACAGCGATTCGTTCGTAAGTATTGACAGTTTCGCGTACTGTATACGTAAACATCAGACTGCTTTATTAAATGGGCTTGATTTCTGTAAATTTGACTTAGAAGTGAAAATATTAACAAAAGAGAGAGCATAATTTTAAATTTGATAAAGGAAGGTCGACAGTGTTCTAGATAACTAACTCATGCTAAAATGTTGATTCTTTCACTTTTGCATTCTTTTGCATTCCAAAAATTTGAACTGCACTTGTTGAACTGCCCCATATGATTAATCCCATAGTTTAGGTGAGAGTAGAGTAAAGAAAAATATGTAATTTTATTCAAATCATGAATGTTTGCTTGTGTGAGTCCATTTCAAATAGGTAAAGAAATAATAAATAAGACTTACAATCAATTTAATTTAACTATCAGACGACCGGTTTCGCTTTCTACAATATGCAAAGCATCCTCAGGTCTCGATACAAAGTTAAACGAATGATGCCGGTACTCTATTAATAGATGGATGGTAGTAATTTTTATTGTTTTAAAGTTAACAACTCTTGCTAGTTAGCGAATAACAAATAATGAACTTAGCTTTTTA
The DNA here is from genome assembly GCA_918026665.1 of Diabrotica balteata. NCBI lineage: Eukaryota > Metazoa > Arthropoda > Insecta > Coleoptera > Chrysomelidae > Diabrotica > Diabrotica balteata. The sequence continues at coordinate 28,535,462 of OU898281.1, read as the reverse complement.
TTTAGTTGTAAGATATGAGCCAACCGGTTCAGTCGATTATGTATGGTTATTCCCAATAGATTAACAGTCTCTTTGTTATCTGGATCAATATGTAATTACTTAAAGCTATAACACAATTTTGCGTTTTTTCATAATTAAGTGTCAGTTTGTTTGCAGCAAACTGTATGCTTAATTAGTAGATACTTCCTTATAAGACATTTTTAAATCATCATTATCTTTTCCTGATATAAAGTATGTCCTATGATCTGCAAATTGTATAAATTTGTACGGAAATATAAATTTAAGCAAAAAGTTGACATAAGTAATAAAAAAAAGGAACCTTAAACCAAATCTTGTCGGACTCCATGTTTTACGGATTTCCTATCGGAAAGATGGCTTTTAGACACTACCGCCTGGTGTCTGCCATATAAGTAAGAAGTTAAAAGCTTAAGAGGAATACCTCTTATTCCATCTTCTTCTTCTTCTTTGGGTGCCGTCTTCTTAGCAAAGGTTGGCAAATGACCTCTGCAAAGTCTTCCTTATTTGGGCTTTGCTTATAAAACTTTGAAAGTCTAATCCTGTCCAATCTTTGATGTTGCGCAGCCAGGCCATTTATCGTCTACCCGGGCCGCGCCTGCCTTCTATTTTCCCTTCTATAATAAGCTAAAGGAAGTTATACCTGTCGTGTCTAAATATGTGTCCAAGATAAGACGTTTTACGCTTCTTGACAATTTCTGTGAGTTCACGTTCTCTATTCATACGTCTTAAAACTTCTTCATTTCTAGCGGTCGGTTCATGGAATTTTCAGCATACGTCGAAATCCCCACATCTCAAAGCTCTCTAAACGTCGTAACGAGCTGACTGTTAACGTCCACACTTCCACGCCGTGTAATAGTACACTATATACATAACACTTTACATGCGGTATCGTAGGGACAAATCAAGATTACAGATAGTGAGTAACTGTCGTATTTTTAAGAAGGTGTTTCTTGCCTGTTCTATTCTACATTTAACCTTTTGTTCTTGGTATAAGTTTTCATGTATCCAACAGCCTAAATACTTAAACTTTTTCACTTGTTCAACTAGATTGTTGTTGACTAGTATGTTTATAACTGGTGTGTGTGTTTTTTTTTAATTATCATTGTTTTTTTTTTTTGCATTCACCTTAAGGCCGTATAGTTCTCCTTCTCTCAATTTATGGTTAACAGAATTTGTAGTTCTTCTTCACAGCCAGTAATTGGTACTGTATCATCGGCATACCTGATATTGTTCACGATTTTTCCATAGACTTTTATTCCTTTTAGTGCTTCATCTAGAGCATGTGCTCTAGAAGATGTCCTCTGAGTACAGCAATAATAATGGTGATAGTATACAACCTTGTCTAACTCCTCTTTGGATGTTTATGGTTTCAGTATCACCCATTTCAGTTGTGACAGAAGCGTTTTGGTTTCAGTAGAGTTCACGTATTGTATTAATGTCGTTTGGATCCAGGTTCTTTTTTGCAAGCATATTATTAGCTGATCGTGTTTAACTTTGTCCAAAGTCTTTTCATAATCTATAAAGCACAAGTAGATATCTTTTTGTTGATCCCTGCACGAGAACAATGAAACTGAACAAAGCTTCTCGAGTTCCCATACCATTTCGAAAGCCAAATTATTCCGGACCCATATTTTCTTCGCATTTTTTGTAAATTCTGTTATGGATAATTTTTAAAAATAGCTTCAGAATATGCGGCATGAGACTTATTAATCGAAAGTCATTACATTTTTTGCGTAGTTTGGTTTAGGTACTTCGGCCTGCGATTCTAAAAATAGAACTCTAAAAGCACGGTATCATTTATCATTACCTATTTAAATTGAAATTTAATCCAAAGACATAAATAAGAACAAAAATTATTTAAATTTTAACGAATTTCGTTTGGCTTATCGCACTACTCAAACAAAATGAGCTGATGACTAAATTTTTACTTATGTAGCTAATTAACTTATATAGGAACATTTACTATTAATAGAGGTAATGGTTAATAGACAGACGGATAATCGAGGTTCCACTGTATAATAAGTTTGTCTGCTTTGATAGGTAAGAACATTATGACATTTCCAAAATTCACCAAAAACAAAGTCAAAATCACCCTTACCCGATCTGTATACACTTAAAATACTGGTTTTTATTGAAAGTACATATATTGCACAAAACTCTGAACTTTGCTCTATACTATATTCATTTAGATTAAGAGAAGAATACATAAGATTTTCTTTTACATAAATTGCAAATCTCTCTCGTTTTCTTTTTACCCTACAAAAGAAATTAGTTAATGAAAAACCGGAGATGTTAACTAATTTCAAATTTTCTTTACTTTGCCAGTGATCGAAAAAACATATGACGTCATAGAAATTTTAATTAGTTATACTATTTAGAATTCGTCTATTTTGATAAAAAATTGTAGAAGTTTCTTTCTTCGTCTTCACTATGTGCTGAAAATTTCTTTTAAAGTTAAATCTCCTGCAGCTTCTTTTAGCCAAGTATTAGGAATGTATAGTTCGTCGATTTTATCAAAAGAGAGAGATACCTTATAAGTATGCAGAGTATTTGTCAGTTCTATGCCATTTCACGCAGTTAAAAGCAATATCGGGTACCGTCTTAACCAAGAATTTTAGAAGATCATCGGCTTTTATATCAACAACTATGAATGCTAGACACATGTACATGACTTTGTCTAGGAATTGTGTTTACAGTATACGATTCGTTGATTCAAATAATGGGTTAGTATTTTTTTTTTTTTTTTTCGATTGGGTATTCCAAAATTGGGTGTCCTGTTTTTAGATTGGAATGAGTTTTTATTATTATTAACACTTTTTCCAATTGATTTTTGCCGTAAATTAAAAAACGTGAAAATTTTAGTTCATATAAAAAGGAATTATATTACAAAATTTTAATATATTATGTCAAGTAGTTGTTGCCAATTTTTCACGTACATACGTATATGTGCGACAGAAACGCACCATATGTGTTCAGGGTGGCTTAAAAGTCCAGTGACGCGCATAATTAACAATTATCAAACAACAGTCTAAATTGAAACAGGCCCCTTAGATTAACGAAACCGTTTCGTTAATCTAAGACAGGCCCTGATTACTCTTCTAAATCAAAAACTGAATGTTTAAAATTGAATTTAGTCAACATCAAAAATATTAATTTGGGCGTATGAGTTTTCAACTCTCGAAAATGCTTATTTTCGTATTTTTCACGTTTTAAATCGCTTGTAACACGAAACAGACAATTTGGGAGGAAAATAATACATGCCTTTTTTGTTTAAAATGGTCCAAAAATAAAAAAATGTTTTGGGGCCAAAAAAGGTGTTTTTTGGAATTTGTTTAACAAAACTATTTAAAAAACTTTTTCCCGAAAATTTCGCCCGGTACTCTTTTGATTTGTGCATTTTTAAATAGGAATCCGGAATGAAACCGAATGAAGAACATTATTTTTATGCGAGCGGCGATCCTAATATATTATATTTTTGTTAATAAGACTATTTATGTCACTAAAGAATATTTACGTATAAAATTGTTTATCCTGAATTAAAGAATAAAAAGTCTGAATAATAAAGCAAAAAATAAAAATCACCTCAAATAAAAAGTTTTTTTATAACAATTATTACAATTTATATTTCTAACATTGATAAAGTATAATCTGGTGTAAAATTATGCATATTTATTTAATTTAAATGAATGAGTGGATCTTGAATGAATGTGACTACGCAGTCTTTTATTTGTTTATATTTCAAACGTTATAGTCCAAGCCAAAGGGATCAAAATAAATGATATTGTTCTAAAGCTATTTTCTTGGCATTTGAAATTAATTACTATATAAATGGAAATAAGCCACAATTAAAGGTTAAAGTACGTTTATTGACGTTTCAATTTCCACTTCGGAAATCGTTCTCAAAATACAAACACTAGTAAATTGATGTTTGTATTTTGAGAACGATTTCCGAAGTGGAAATTGAAACGTCCATAAACGTACTTTAACCTTTAATTGTGGCTTATTACCATTTAAATAGTAATTAAAATAAATAATTTTGAGCATTATTTAGTAAATTTTTGTAACTAGCACAGCGTTATAAAAGGCATTACCTAGAGTAAACTCCAAGTACGTGCAACTCCAAACTGTTGGCTATAATTCTTTTATGGTACTTTTAAGATGCAAAAACAGCGTTTTTCATTACTTTTGGGTCTATTTTTATTTTATCAAATTAACATTTTAGGGTAAAATAAAACCTATATTATGAAACATAGAACACATATACACAAAAAAAGGTTAAATTTGAGCTACGCTACATGAAATTTGACCCAATGGTTAATGAAAATTACCGCTGAAAGGACCAAAAATGGAAGTTTAGCTACTTAACAGTAGGAGTAGCACACATATCGGCTGACTCTAGTTACTCTAACTTGACGTCGATACCTCAGTCCCTAAAAGAAAAAAAGTGTGTGTTTCATCCAGAGAGCCATCAACCTGAGTTGGTGACTGTCTGATCGAAAAGATGTGAGTGATGGGCCACTCAGCCGGCGGTTTGGCAAAATAAATTTTTTTCTCCTCGCCGGCTGAGTGGGTTCCGACCACCCAGCCCATTCAGAGTTCGGGAATAGATCTTTACTTGATCGATCTGCTTAAAGGGCCTAGTCCGCTATTGCGGTTATTATAAAATACCTGATGGGCCTTATATAAATGTTTATTTTATTAATATGTTGCCTCACATAATTTCAGCAATTCCGCGATGAATTAGACAGTAGGCATTTTTTTGTTTTTTGTTTTTGTTTTTTTTTTCGAAGATTAACTAAAACTATCCTAACTTAAAAGTGTGCGTGACTTGAAGTGTGCATTCCCAGGTCATCGGTCATTCCCCAGGTATACGGTCATCACACACCATGCAAGGGCAACTTTTGCGTTATAAATTAATTATGCTACAGCGTTGCCTAAACAATACACATATCTTTAGCTTATTGGAAAATACCGATAGGAGTGGAGTTAGCTTAATTTTTTCAAACGCTGCTTTTTTATGTATTTTTATGCTACTTAAAAGTAAAATGTTATTGCTGTCATGAGAATCGTAATTAATGGTAAAAATCGCTAAACGTTTATTTATTTAAAACCTTTAAAGAAACTGACTTCATTTGCGGCAGCACACAAAAACTTTGTGTACATAAGAAATCTACACTTTTCACCTTTAAAACGCATGTTGATTTTTATCGATACGACAATCTTAACCAAAGATATCGAATCCATACCATCAAGTAGATACAAACTTTATTTAAAACTATCTGTACCCTGCGTCACCAACTAAAATAAATTTGAAAGAGAGGCATAATACCTAAATATTTAAATTTATTTTGAGTCATTTTATTAATTTTGTTTATATCGAAAAAATTGTGACATTTTACCGTTTTTTTTTTCAACTAGATATTTAATAAAGTGCTGTAAGATACACAATATTTGTTGTTTTTCCTTCTGGTGTGTAAATAAATAAATCAGAAGGTTTTCTTACGCGTGAGCAGATCACATAGAGCTGCTCATGTGAAAAGCATGGATTCTTTAAATGCAATCCAAAAACTTGCATTAATTTTCCTTCTGCTGTTGATAGTCATCACGAAAGAGAGTCACACCAAGAACTGTAAACTTTTGAATTTAAATAGCATATTTGTCAGGATCATTGAGATACGTGGCCAGTACGTCACCTTTGAATTTTCTAGTTAAAACTGTTGTCTTGATAACACTGTTTATCATTTTACTTGACTGAGAGTCTAGATCCATTGCAAAGTCGTGGTAGATTTGTGTTTTTAAGAATAATGATCGGTACGCCAATTTTAATGTAAGAACGTGCAGTGGCATGTCTGGTCAACGAAGTAAATTCAAGAATTCAGTCGGAAAGTTGACAACATCGTCTTGAATCTCCACAGTATATATGGACTTATAGTTTTGTCGGATATTCTATTGTGAATGGTTAATTTGATGGTACTGACATGGATGTTTTAGCCGCTAATACAGCAAGCGTATTAAGCCACTTATAAATTTTTGTAGTTCTTTGTAATGTTTGGGACAACTTTTTGCACCAATTCGTCTATGTTTGAATAAATTTTCACTCGCTCATTTCTAATATCTATTGTTTTGAAATTTTTTAGCAGATGCATCTCGTTGTAGTAGTACACACATGTCGATTTTTAAAGTCAATTTCTGTAAATGGCACTATACAACTGATGATTTAAGACATGCATTAAGTTCATTATCGGGTGTTAAAAGCTTTAAAACCCTTTCAATGCTTTTTTGTGAGCTCTCAAATCTCACAGTTTAAGATCAAGCCCTTTCAATGCTTTTTTGTGAGATATTGTAGGTTGCAAAACACTTGGTATTTGCAAATTAAACGACAGTTTTATTGCTGAGTGCGCTATTCGGCCACCATCCAAAAGAGTTGCCGCAATTCCAGATATTACAATGGGCAGTGAAATATTGATTTGTGATTGTATGGTTTCGAAAGTGAACGAAAGAAGAAAAATTCCGTCTGTAGCATATGCATGAAATTCTGGCATTTTAACTTTTTTACTTCCTTGCATCCCGTTTTTAAATTTGATGGCGTCACAATACATGCAAATTTTATCCATTTCACAATGACTTGGATGAAGAATGTAATCATTATTACTGTCATAATGGAATACACCAAGATTTAAATCAGCGTACAGTGTCCCTCTTCATTCAGCGGCAAATGTTCAATTATCTCATACTAACGAGACTGAGCAATACTTACTCGGTCAGTTTCTAATCTCGTTGTTCATATTATTTAGACAAACGGGTGTCAGCGGCATATACTAGAAGATTTTTCCTCCTTAATTCTTGTTCATCTGATTCTGAGGCTCATAATTCTGAGGCTTATTCTGAGGCTCTAAGGCCGTTTCTTGCAATATCTTTTTCATCCTTGTCTTCTTTGGGATATCCTTGGCACCTTTAATACGGTGTTTTCCCATTGCCTTCCGTATTCTTATGCCGTTGACATCCTTTGTTTATCCGCCTTTTAGAGGCACGTTCCTATCCCAAGCACAAAATAGTGCCCTGTCTCATGTATGTTTATCCGCCCTCTATCCAGAGAGCATCGGTGAGTGGAATCGCTTATACCGGCGATCGTTCGGTCAAAATTGACTTTATACTAGCACTAAAATCTGGGGTCGCCACTTCCGCCATTCTCGTCGTACCGAAGGTATTCTTCTCTGCCGAGATTGCCGTTGTGGTTTCCATCCGTAACCCTGAACAAGGGGCCCTAAACAGGTACTGGTTCCCCGGTTCAGGGACCACCTGGAATCTGTGAAAAGCAGGGACTGATTAATTTTCCCTGTTAAGACTGTCCAAGGAAATCCAAGGAGTTCATATCCACTACACATATATTGTTGCCTTTTTAAAATAAATTAAGTAGGCAATAATAGGAATTTAAATTTAGTAGCCGGTCTAGAAGTTTATTAACAGTTCATATTGTGTAAATTTGCCAATGAGTTTCTTGCCGTTAACGCTGACTTCATTTTAGCCATTTTGTCATAATCTTGTCATTATAATTCTTTTTTGGCAATCCGGCTATTAAAATTGCCCAGTACTATTTTCTTTCGTTTATTTTCAATTTCGTCAATCACTGATCTCACTTCGCTAAAAACTTCTTTTTTGGTTTTGACTGGTTGGTAACCTCTGGGTGTCCATATGTTTGTAAATGCATGTCTTCTTCCAGTAATGTTTATGAGACTTTTCAATATTTGCTCATTTTTTATATTAACGTTCGTAATGATTCTTAGAATTAACCAATCTTTAGCCTTGTAATATAAAAGACAAAATTCTTAAGTATAGAAATCCAATGGCAATGTAAAGCAGACTAGAAAGTTGTAGAAACAATATAAAACTAAATGACTGTAGACCATTAAATGTTTCATTACAGGATATAAAAGGGTAAAAAACTAATAGTTTTAAAAATAGCAGTATTCATATTTTTTTACATCTACTTTAACAAAAAATAATTTACTTTTTATTTCACTTGTTATGTGATTCTTTTGTAGGTCTCATGCAAAGAGGACTTAGCAGTTGTTGTAACAGGACAAAAGAATTTTTAGAAGAAGAAGATGAAATAAAAAATTCTCGATAGCTTCAAAAAATTTTCTGATAACGGTTCTCAAATGTTCCTCAGTGCACTTGAATACAAAAGTCCGTATTCAGTTTTTATCCACGGTGACTGTTGGAGTAATAATATGATGTTCAAATATAATGTAAGTAAATTTGTAAATACGGTATTGTAAAAAGAACTAAGACTGTCTAATATCTAGATTTTTCAGTAAATGTCATCATTCTCTAAGTTGTATAATATGTATCAGAAGTACTTACTCAATATCATTATTTCTTACCTACACCGGTGAAATACAACAACACTGCTGTTAATGGAATGAAACTTAAGCTACAAAGATAAAGAAAACCAAAAAGACAACTACATAAACGAATTTCTGCAGAAAGTAAAGAAGATCTGGGAAGCTAATCAAAAGAGAACTCAGAAAAGTAAAAGTAGAAACACACAAGCTGAGAGACACACGAAAAAATAACAAAAATAAACAGGGCATTCTAAAAGAAATTAGAAATGTAATAATAAAACACTGAAAACTTTGTTTTCAAACTTTCACAAGGAGTGGATATAGAGCCGCCGACGAGTTAACATCGTGAGCGTTTCAGCATCGAATATATCGTTTAAAAACTGGTGTAGTGTGCCTGATGTGGTTTTTGTACGATAAGAACAATTAATACCTTTTTAATAAAAAGTGATTTGAAACATTATTGTATAAAAATAGTTATTACAAATAATTTGCCGGCCCTATAGGCCAGGCATTGAGAATTAAATTGTTTAGTTAATACCAACAATTGACGTGTAGCTTATGTGTACATGAGTAGCACAGGAAATAACATCAAACCAACTGTTCCTTCCACAACAATGTCTCAACAAGATTCATCAATCCGCAACAAACAAGATACATCAAACAACAACACTTCTACAATGTCGTATGTAACAGCAGCAAAAACAACACCGAAACCAACCTACCCAAAGAAAGAACAAGCAATCATACTCCATGCCGAAGACAGCCTCAAATTATTTGATTATGTAAAAGCAATTGGTGATATTATCGAACCCAGGAACATCTGTTTCGCCTCCAGAATCTCCAACAACAGGGTCTGTATATATTTAACAAATAAAAACATAGTAGATGAACTTGTAAAATCTCATCCTACCATACAAATCGGCTCCCTAACTTTAAACATACGTAAACTCGTTTCTCCTACAAAGAGAATCTTAATATCCAATGTCTCACCGTGTATCCCACATGAAATTATCGAAACCGCTGTTAAAAGCCTAGGTCTAAAATTGCTTCCCCAGTATCATTTCTTAAAGCAGGTATTCCGGGGGATGAATTCTCACATATCCTTAGCTTTAGAAGACAAGTTTATGTATTTCCGCCCTCCGAAACCTTTGAGCTCCAAACCTCCCTTGTGCTCTCTTTCGAAGATAATGAAAACCGCATCTTCCTTTCTACTGACAAAATGGAATGTTTCGTTTGTAAAAGATCAGGGCATGTCGCTTCAAATTGCACAAATCCGCCAGAAAGTACCTCTTCTGACCTCTCATCTCCTTTAAGAGCCGAATCCACGTCTACTGAAAAAAGCCCAGAAACCAACACTGTACCTTTTACACCAACAGAGACATCTCCTCCAGTCAATAATATACCACCTACGTCGTCAAATAACAACTCCTCATTAGAACAACCAAGTCAACATATTACAGATACACAAACACACTATAAACGCACACACTCAGAACTTTCATCTCCTAGTGACAGAATTAGCATAACTGAAGAATCCACTCATAGTGAACAAACTAATATTTATGCCGGGTTTTCCAAACCACAAAGCAAGAAAAAACTTAAACGGTCAAATTGTGACTCAACCCTATCCGAAATAGCAAAAACAATTATACGCGAACTTTATAAAGAAACCCCACAAATATTCATAATCCCAGCAGATAACATAATTTCTCTTCTTGAAAATTGTCACGGTAGTAGCGATCCATACACAGAAGCATTAAAATTTACATCGGACATCAAATCACTTACTTGTACGTTATACCAAATCTATCCCAACCTTAATGAAAAATCAACCAAAAATAGGCTAACTCGTCTTATAAAAAAATTTAAGGACAAAACCGAACTCTTAATGGGTGATTCTACAAAATTACCCAATCTTGACTTCTCACATGAAACAACTGACGATGAGTACATCTCTGATACATCTCAAAACTCACAGACATCTCAAAAATCCTCTCATTAACAAATTCATAATTATCCAATGGAACTGCGATGGATTCTATCCTCGCCTGGCACGCATACAACAACTTATTTCCGAAACCAATCCTGACTTTATTTGTTTACAAGAAACAAACTTTACAGAAACGCACAACCCTCATCTAAAAAACTTTATTGGTTATCACCATATCAGAACTAACACACCGACGCGCTAGCGGAGGAACAACAATTTTCGCATCAACTGAAATTTTTCACCGTAAACTTCACCTAAACACTGCATTAGAAGCTGTTGCTATAACAGCATGGTGTCCAGAACAAATCACAATATGTAGCTTATATATTCCTCCTAATTATACATTGACAAGCACTGAATTAGAAAACCTAATATCTCAAATTTCTGGCCCATTTATTATGGTTGGAGATTTTAATGCACACAACACTATGTGGGGATCCAAAAATACATATGGTAGAGGTAAAATAATCGAAAATGTCATTAACAATACTGATATTAACTTATTAAACACAGGAAATAGTACATACTTTCATGTTCAGTCAGGAAGCTTCTCATCAATAGACTTAAGCTTATGTGATCCCAAAATACACCCGTTACTAACCTGGCATACTCTAGATAGCTTATTTGATAGCAATCATTTTCCCATTATTATTACTAACAATGCAGTCAAATCGGAATATACAAAAACGAGATGGAAAATCTCAAATGCTAATTGGGAACTCTTCAAACTAACTGTAAAAGAACGCACAGATGTACTCAAATATCAAAATAACATAGACGAAGACATAAAACAACTAAACCATTGCATAGTTTCATCCGCAGAGGAGTGTATCGGCAAATACAAAATTAACCCAAAACAAAAACACGTTCCCTGGTGGAATGACTCATGCAAAACAGCAATACAAGAAAGCAAAAGAGCTTTAAACAGATTCCGAAAATCTCGCACTCTAGCTGACTTAATAGATTTCAAAAGGCTCAGAGCAAAAACAAAACGAATAATAAAAAACAGTAAACAAAATTCTTGGAATCATTTTACCAGCTCTATTACCAAAGATACCCCACCGACTCAAGTATGGTCAAAAATAAAGAGAATGAAAGGACATTACACATCATACAAAATTCCAGCTCTCACCATTCAGGACAAAATAATTACAGATGACCAACAAATCAGTGATATGCTTTCCCAACATTTTCTTAATAAATCAAATAATTCTACTAATCCACATAACGAAATTGATGCTACTCAAAAAACGTACAATACTAATCATCCCATTAATATACCTTTCAGTTTCCAAGAACTAAATGATGCCCTTTTTTCAACAAAAAGCTCAGTTGCAGGTCCTGACGATATTCCCTCTATCTTTTTAAAAAATCTTCACCAAAATACATACGAGAAAATACTCCAACTGTTCAACAAAATTTGGTCTTCTCAAAAATTCCCGTCACTATGGAAACAATCCCTAGTCATTCCTATCAAAAAAGACGATCAATCCCTAGACACGCTGAACTCATACATGCCAATCTCTCTCACCTGTACATTATGTAAACTTTTGGAAAAAATGGTTAATAAAAGATTACTTTGGTACCTCGAACAAAATAAAATCCTCGACCAATTTCAATCAGGCTTCAGACCAAATCGATGCACCTTGGACAATCTTGTACTTCTGCAATCAACAATTGCGACTGCGCTATCTAACAAAAATGAAGTCATTGCAATTTCCCTTGACATCGAAAGCGCTTTTGACTCTATACCGATTTCTGTGATACTAAACAAACTAAGCCAGAACAAGCTATCCGGTAATATATATTCGTTTATAAAAAATTTTCTCACAGACCGATCCTTTAAAGTAATTACTAATGGCAAAACTTCCTCCCAGCACACAACCACAAACGGTGTCCCACAAGGGTGTGTTCTAAGCAGCACACTATTTCTCCTTAGTATTAACGATTTTAGCTCATTTATAAACGACCCTGTGCAATACGGAATATATGCCGACGACATAGTATTATTTTGTCATGGAAAGGTCACTTCCAGCACAAATGCTTTACTACAAAATACGCTAAGTAAAATAAACAACTGGGCCAGTCAATCCGGCCTAAACTTTTCCTCATCTAAATCCAAAGTTATTCATTTTACTAGAAGACAAAACACGCAATCTCCAACCATTACTCTGAATGGAAATTTTCTCCAAGTAGTAGACCAAATAAAGTTTCTCGGCATTATTTTCGATAAAAACTTTCCTGGAGACCACACATTCGAGAACTTAAGGGTAGCTGCCTACAAAGAATGAATCTCCTTAAATCACTAGCCCATTATAGTTGGGGAGCCGATGAGGAAACACTACTAAAAATATATCGAGCTCTTATTCGCTCCAAACTTGACTATGGTAGTGTTCTCTACATGTCATCAAGTAAATCACTACTACGTTCACTTAATGTCGTCCACAATACTTCCCTTCGACTTTGTTTAGGAGCATTCCGATCCAGTCCGGTGGAAAGTATTCATGTAGAATGTTTCGAACCTTCGCTTCATCTAAGACGACAACAACTTCTACTGCTCTATTTCGCTAGAGTTTCAGCAAATCTCACAAATCCCACAAGAAACCTCATCTGTAATAGACAATTACCAGCTACTAATAATCCTAGAATGGTACCGTCCACTATACAGATGCTACTTCCTTATTCAGATATCAATCTGTTGTCGACCAGCCCTTTCACGGTCCCTCAAACCCCTCCATGGATATGTAAACTTCCAAATTTTAATATCGAATTATCCAAATATAATAAGAATGAAATATCACCTTCCATTATCAAACAAAGATTCTATGAAATAATACATCAATGCAACTTCGATAAGATCCTTTACTCAGACGCATCTAAGACTGAAGAAGGTGTTGGTTGTGCTGTTACAACGACTACAACCACCGTCAGCTTGTTTCGACTCTCCAGCAATTGCAGTATTTATACTGCTGAACTATATGGAATACTACAGGCGGTGAAATCTCCACTCAATGATGTAAAAACTGTAGCAATCTGTACAGACTCTCTTTCCTCCATGCAGTCCATAAGAAACGTACATTCTATCCACCCAATAGTTCAAGAAATCCAGAGCATATGTAATCGTCTTCAAACTAATGGAGTAGCAGTAACGATATTGTGGGTCCCATCACACGTTGGTATTCCAGGTAACGAAAAAGCCGATCAAGCAGCAAAACAAGCATGTTCTCTTAACGTTACAACAGATATTCAAACATCATTAGATCTAAAAAGAACAATCAAACATAAAATAATGGACCTTTGGAATGATCAATGGAAAAAAAGCAATACCAAGTTAAGCGTTCTACAACCAAACATTTTCTACCACAAGCTCTCACCAATGAAAAGAAAGGACAAATCAATCATTCGAAGATTGAGAATAGGACACACACGCCTTACACATGGACACCTAATGAATTCCAGTAATCCGATTTTGTGCCAGTATTGCAACACCACGACTTCCGTAGCACATGTACTTCTTGACTGTCAACACTACCTAGCGGCCAGAAGAAAATTTAATCTTGGTAACAACCTAAAAGACATTCTTACTTCAAACGACAGTAACTACGAAAATATATTAAACTTTTTAAAAAACACAAAGTTATACAATTTAATTTAAAACAAAATGTATTAAAAAAGTGTATTGTAACTAATTTGTACTGCATGTAAAATATTAACCATGTAAATATAAATGTAAATTGTACCTGTGTCAATGACCATTAGCTGTCGAGACACATATGTTCGAAATAAAAAAAAAAAAAAAAAAAAAAAAAAAAAAAAAAAAAAAAAAAAACTTTCACAAAATTTATTTTAACTATTATCACTACAGCGGTTTCGGCTGATTGCCTTTCTCAAGTGATCTATTTTTGGCTTGGGTTTACAAATTTATAGTCTCTAATGAAATAGGTTGAGGAGGGGAGAACTGTTTGTCTCAAGTTGGTCATTCAGAATTATATCTGTGTTTTTTAATTTGTTGACTTCCATAGATTCTAACAAAGATAGCTTAAGGCCTTTATTTTGAATGTGAAAAATTTTAAATTTGTCATTAAAAGAATGATTATGATCTAGAAGGTGAAGTGCGTATGTCGAATCTGTTTTTCTATTATTGAAAGCCCTTTTATGTTTTGCTATTCGTTTATTAAAGTTTCTACCAGTTTGACCGATGTAAGTTTTTGGGCAGTCGCCACATTGAAGTTTGTACACACCATTACTTAAGTGTTTTTTATTTTGGCTCTTGTTATTTTTAATATATTTGCCTAGATTGTTATTTGTTTGGAAAGCTGATGTTATTCCTTTCTTTTTATGTGTTTGGCTATTTTTGCTGTTATTTTGCCTGTATATGTAATCGAGCAGAAGGTACTGGGTTTTTTCTCTGGTGGTGGAAATACTAATTTTAGGGCTTTCTTGTGTAGTTTTTAATGTAACGTTTTATTAATTGTTTGTTCGTTTTATCCGTTGTTTACTGCTATTTGCTTAATTATATTTAATTCTGTCTCAAAGTTGTACTTTGACATCGTAATTTCTATTAATCTATGTAACATACTATGATAAGCTGCCAGTTTATGTTGTGTTGGATGAGATGATGAATTGTGTATAGTCGTGTCAGTATGTGTAGGTTTGTGAAATATGGAGAAGTCATGTTTGTTTTTAAGTCTGATAATCTTTATATCTAAAAAATTTATGGATTGATTTTGTTCTGTTTCTATTGTAAATTCAATATGACTATGTAGTGACACAATAACCAGACTACACGAGATACTATGCCGGTGTTAAGCACTCCCCGGGGAAAAATCGACTGCCCATTACTGATCGCGTACTGGACGCTGTCGCATCCCACCCGATGCCGGCAATACTGCCTGAGCGGGCAGTCACGGTGCGCCGCTATTACTGACTGCCTCGTACCCGACGCTACCGCGTCGAGAGTACCCGGAGCAGGCAATTGATGCCTTGACGGCTCTCGCCGTATCACTACTCTGACTCGCTATTACCGACTACTTGGCCTCGTTAGTTTGGTTTTTATCAACTGGTGTCCTCATTGACCGGTTGTAGTCCAAGGTTGCGTTTTCGCTGAATTGTAGTCTTAGGCGTTATTACTCGTATTTGGGTCACGAGTGTTGTTATTTTTTTTTACAACAATAGTTTCTGTTTGACGTGCTTTTTCTACGTTTAAACAATTATCAAACAATGCAATAACTAGGTCAATTTCTTTGTGTGATTTAAAATGCAAACTTTACTGTAATAATTATCCCTTATTTGATTTGGAATATATAATAATTATCTCGAATAATTATTATCTTTTCTATGCTACTTAGCCCTTTATTCCAACTCCCCACTCACTTGCTACGCTTACATTACAGAATAGCGGACTATGAAAAAGAGTACGGTCTAACAATAAAAGTCAAGAAAACTAAATTTATGAGAATATCAAAAACTCAAAGAAATAACGAGAAATAACGTTGATCCAACTGATTATGCAGGGAAAGATCCAAGGAAAGAGAAGCATAAAGGGGCGTAGAATGTCATGGCTGCGCAACCTGAGAGAGTGGTACGGATGTAGATCAAATGAACTTTTCACATCAGCCTTCTCGAAAATCTGAATAGCTATGATGATTGCCGACCAGAGATGCATCAACATAAATTAAGACATTACTCATGTTTAGTAGACTTTGAAAGGGCATTTGTTATGATTCAACATATACAACTTGTAGATATACTGATAGTCGTGTTATGAAAATTATATCTAATCTATATTGTTATCAAACTAACAAGATAGGAGTTGACAACCAGAATACCTCAGGTATCAAACTACAGAAAGGTAGAGGTAGGATATATTTATCCATGGGAAAATTTCGAATAACTTACGTTTTGCAGGTGATACAGTTATAAATATCGGCTGAACATAAATTTGAAGAAAAGTTATTGCATGATCATGACTAAATCAGCAGATGATTTAGTCCAATTGATTATTGAAGATACTGCAAAGAATGTGGATATCTACAAATACTTGGAAATATGGATAATAAAATTCTACGAATATCATTGATTCATAGTGTGTTAAACTGGAAAGTAACTATTATAGAAGGATAGAAAATAAAGCGGCAATAATATTAACTATTAAAGGACGAAAACTTGAGAACTTGCACTTATTGTAATATATATAAATGATGCATTAGAAACAAAGCCGCTTATACTCTGAAAATTTTGATTTAGATCATTATATGTTTTATAAGAATATTGATTGTTATTACTCCGTATCTTCTGGGATATATCTACGACATGGCCTTTGTCAATCTCCGATTTTGACAACTTTAGCTTGTTTATTTTATATTTAATATGTGATACATTACATAGCAAATGTATGAATTGCTAAGCTTACATATTAATTAACATTTAATTAAAGTAATATAATGTATGATTTATTTTCTTAGAAGTCGGGTGATATAGAAGATATTAAATTGTTCGACTTTCAAATGGCTGCGGTAGGTTCACCTATTTTGGATCTGACATACAGTTTCTACTCAGGAGCTGACGAAGAAACCTTATCTAACTTGGATCATTTCCTTGACATCTATTATGAAAGTCTTAGTGAGACCCTCAAGGAGTATGGATGTAGTGCAGAAAAAATTTTGCCATTTAGTGAATTAAAAAGAGAATGGAAAGAACACAACGCATTTGGTGTTTTAATGGGGTTAATGATATGGAGTAATAAAAATTTGGATCCAAATGACGTAAGTTGTTTTTTCAGTTTATTTCCATTACTATGGGTATTAGATGCTTTTTAAATTGGTTATACTTTGTATAATAAACAAAAGAATTAAGTGTTCAAATGCAGCATAAAAAAATAATTTAAAGGTGATAAATTCCGTATCTATAAATTAGTACATGAAAAACAGAAAAGAGATTGTTTTAAAAATACGATGTAAAGATATAAATAAAATAAAGTCTACAAAGATTTAATGCCAGAAGTAAATGACAGATATAATAAGCTAAATCAAACGTAAATAAATATACCTAGAAACAAGTTTATAAGACCTCTGAAAGCTTTAACCAAGTATATTATATTCAGTAAACTCAGTCAATCCAACTAACTAGTAAATTTATTAATTATTCAGGTCGTACGTTATCTGATGAACTATTATCATCGACTGGTAGTTGAAATTTATAGAGTATACAACCAAGCACACAGATTCGTAGCTAATATTAATTGTAACTTCAAAGTATAAAATTATTCTAATCGCTACTTGGAAAGAAGACCGTCACATCTCAAAAAAAGTGAGAAACAAACTACGTTACTCAACAGTTTTTAAATTATAGTGTATATTTTTTATATGATTACGTCAAAAAGTTATGACGTAATTATGCTATTATGCATATTATGGCCGTTAGATGGTAGAATTGTCATTATTAATAAGGTAAACAAAAAAATAGTTTGCATTTTGCAATACTGTCATATTTTAAGATATGCCGTTCTTTTTAAAAAACAGAACAACATAATACAATACGTTCTATAAAGAATAATGCAATATATTGAGTTGTGTCAATTTTGTAAAGAAGTTAACGTTATATTTAAAATGGGTTGTAGTATTCTTTTGAGCGGTGTGAGTAATGTTTTAAAAAATTATTAACTTTTATTTGTATTGTTTATTATATAACTTTTTTAGTTTTTACACTCTAGTGTTTTTGTTCTTTTTTTATTTAAAAAATATACATTTGTAGACAATACGTAAAACAATGTCTAAAACCGAAGTAAATTATTTCCAAACACCGAACACAATTAAAAAAAAAAAACTTCACAACTTAAAAATTTTATAGACTAAAATATGACTAAAATCGTATAGAATTTAGAGGCTAGTACATGCAGTCAAAATATTAGCCTGTTCGCAGATATGTTTAAAACGTAAAGCTTTAACTGTCACACTGTCACATTTTGACATCTGACGGACTTTCAAAAAAGCGATATGTAGTTTTTTAAAGATAGTCGAGCCAGGATATGTCGACAAAGTAAACCATAATGGACAACTTTCATAGGCGCTTATTTTTTTGCTTGGTGCACTGTACCTTGTATCAATTATCATATATGATAATTGATAAGCCACAAACCACAAACTTTGGGCTTAATTTTTTATTGAACAAAATCTGAAAAAAATAAAAAATATTTACTTTTTGCACCCGTATTTTTTGGCCCATAATTCGAGAGATATTGCTTCTACAAAACTTCATAAAATAATAAATACAATACAATCGTTTGGTTTTGGGAATCTACATAATAGCCAAGTAGCTATAAATTAAACAATTAATATTTATTGTTTAACAAATAGCAATAACTGGGAAAAAAAAATGCAAAAAATAGAGATTTTTCTGTAAAATTTTTTCACCTCTTAAACAACTTACAGCCCTCATATTTTGTCTGAAATAACTAAATAATTCAATTAAAACGTATGATAAATTTTGTTAAAATCGATTCAATAGTTTTTGCATAATAATTTTGCAATCCAAGGTGCGCAAAATGTACTAAATTATACTGGGATCAAAATAAG
Organism: Diabrotica balteata; assembly: GCA_918026665.1. NCBI lineage: Eukaryota > Metazoa > Arthropoda > Insecta > Coleoptera > Chrysomelidae > Diabrotica > Diabrotica balteata. The sequence goes on along the minus strand of OU898281.1, from coordinate 28,516,536 downwards.
CAATTTAAATATTCGATTTTTTTTACATATTAAAAAGCTCTTGATTTCAACCGCACTTATAATAATAGCAATCGGTTTACTAAGCAAACTTGTAAAATGAGTTAATAAATATAAAACTGTTAAAATAAATGAATTTTAATGGGTAAATTACTTAAAAAATTATATCAATTGTAATTTAAAGAATGAATCTTCTTTCGTCTTACCGAAAAACAAAAACTGATATTCAAAATTTTTTTATTAAAGGATTAATACCAGCAATTTATACTAAATTCAATATTAATTGTATTTTGTATTAAAAAAGTTGTTACGTTATAAAAAACAATTTTATTTTTAAATTTGATTTTGCTGCAACGAAATATTTCGCCTACCACACAGGGTATTGCTATGGGGGTTGAAACCTTGGGACAATATTTTGGGACATAGCACAGCCACCTTTACTTCCAAGCCATGAAGTAAAAAAGGCAACACCGCATTCTATGACGTCGGTAGTCCGATAATCAGCTGTAAGGTCTACCAGAATATTAAACTAATTTGAATTTTAGGAAACTGATAATTACAGAAATATTTTTAGGGAAATTAAATTAATAAACCCTTATATATACCTAGTAAATATATATATAAAGTTTTATTATTATTTAGGTTATATTATCAATAAAATAATCACTAGAGTAAAATTTATTGCACTTAAAATACAGTGTCAAACAGTTAATCTTACAATCAAATGCAGTCAAGAATCACTAGAAATTTTAAATATTTTAAGTACTTAAGCATATAAATAACACAAAACATTAACAGGACATTTAAAAAGATTATTAAAAATACAAAAGATAAGTAATAAAATTTGCGATAAGTAAAAACTTAGTGTAACTATTATGATTAAAAAATTCATCCTAAGAAATCAGACACAATATAAATATGGTTCTAAATTAATCTAATTGAAAATTAAATATTTTACTATTTACTTATAACTTTTGTTGAATTTTTATACTTAGATATACAAAAGCAGCAATTTTAAATATTAATAGGTTTGTTGTCATATAGACCAAGTTAAAAGAGGTATACATGAAAAATCTGTTGAATGTAACATACCATTTATAACTTGTATATCGATTTAAAATAGCCTATATTCTCAAAAGATTTTTGAATGTAATACTCAAATTTGTTATCACTTATCTAAAAAGCAAATCTAATCGAGTAAGTAAGTTCTCTAATTGTGACCATCTTGTTAATTTACTATATTGTAAAATCCTTTCAAATCATTACCACTTAATCTATTCTTACCTACATTGACGATTACAGGATTACACTAAAATTACTGCTAACTATTACACTACATATTACACAAATATTATCACACTTGTGTCGCAACTGATTAATGTTTAATACATAGAAATATACACAATCACTTGTAATTTTACTTGTCCAGTTTTTCAATGGGATATTATTGTCTAAGTCTAATTGACATAATTATGTTATCTCTTGTTCCCTCTTCTTATGCACAAAGTTTCTTCTGTCTTCGGGATTCCTTCTTTCTTTAGTACGATGAATAGTTACATATGATGATTGATGGTACTTCAGGAAATATATTAGGAACTGCATTGCCTTTTAATTTGGGAAATATTAACTTTTCAATGTGTACATTTCCATCTTTATCTTCTCATTGTTCAAACCGCTGAATACCATCTTCATGAAAAAGTTTGGCACATACTATGGAAGATTTGGTAATTGTACAGCCTTCTCTATGAATAGAGATTGGTTTTGCAACCAGGTATACAACAATGCCAGAGCATCTATAACAAAAAACGAAAGTATTATTATTGTTGTTTTTAGTCTACATATTTTGTAACAAGAAGCAAAAGTATTATTATTTTCAGTTTGTTTTGTAGGTTATATTTATACTTGCCTGTCGTTAAGAATCTTCTAGAAGTTCTAAATTTAATGAAATTTCACTTATATTAATATTTTCTAATTGATTTAAACACAATTTACAAATAAAACATTCGAATAAAGTTAAAAAACAATAAATTCAACAAACTTTACAAGCCTTCCTATATGAAATGTTAAACCAAAACAAACCACAGTCGGACTACCACGCGTTGTTGCCAAATTTCTACTTCATGGCTTGGAAGTAAAGGTGGCTGTGGACATAGGGTAAGCAAAACAAGTCGAAACTTATGCCAACGGCATTAGGGGTTTATTTGGGTAGCTGGGGTCGTGGATAAGTTGAATGGCAAGGAGGTTGGATTGGGGCAACTACAAAAAATGAAACAAAGGGGTACCTACTTATATATTTCTCTTGAAAGAAACAAAACAAAACATAAGAAAGACCTCTAGCAGTTTAAAAAGGACGCCGCTTCGCGGTGCCAAATTATAACGATTATAGCAACTAGTTGTAACTATTGAAATAATTATTACAAATGAAAAATATACCTTTTCAAATGAAACTCAAAAAGAGAGTTAGTAAAGAAAAACTAACATTAACATTTATTGTTCTCTTACAACAAACAGTTACAAAAATACTTACGATATAAATAGGTACAAGAATTTAAACCAAAATAATAAAAAACAAAAACACAAAACTATGCAAAAATTGTTACTGGGCTACTGGTTACTGGCTATAAACTGTGGCAGAAATAAATCATGAAAATTAAAGAATTCTTTTAAATAAGACTATTCATAAAGGTTGACCTTTTTCTAAAAACGAAACAAACTAATGTCACAAAAATAATAAAGATAGCTGGCATATGTCAACATAAAATCTTACAACTGAACAAATAATGACAGCTAAGACCACGCCCCAAAATTTACAATAATATTTATCAAAATTTTAAATTGTTATGAAAGCAATTATTATTTTAATGTTTATTTTTCCTTGAAAAGTTTAAAACAAAATGGTTACATGAGTTCCACTAAACTACTTTAAATTTTCTGTAATTGGATTTCACCTAAATTTCTGGGGGTAGAACTGGGCTTCACTGAAATTTCTGGGGGTAGAAACTGGACTTAAACTCTCTGCGTAACGAACACACGAACAAATTCATCTCCAAACTGCCAAAAAGTGTGGAATGACAACCAGGGAGATACAAAACGAGGATGGAAACGAAGATTTTTCCAAACCTCAATTAAACTGCAACTACACATTGAACTGCTATTATTCACTACATATTTTCCATGAAAAGGGACGAACAACGAGGAACATTTCAAATTTGACGTAAAATTTGGATCCACACTGAAGCCAACTGCCCCTGACAGCGATCTCAGTAGAAAATCTGTAATTCTTAAAAATCATTTGCTTCCCAACTTAATATAAACAAGACATATAACCGGAATAACCTAAACGAGGATGGAAACAAAGATTCTTCCAAACCTCAAGTAAACTGCAACTACACATTGAACTGCTATTATTCACTACATATTTTCCATGAAAAGGGACGAACAACGAGGAACATTTCAAATTTGACGTAAAATTTGGATCCACACTGAAGCCAACTGCCCCTGACAGCGATCTCAGTAGAAAATCTGTAATTCTTAAAAATAATTTGCTTCCCAACCTAATATAAACAAGACATATAACCGGAATATTTATTTGAAACGCAGAATATTCTAAAACTGACTTTCCGTTAAGAAAATGCCGAGAAAATATGTATCTGTGAAATGTAAACAAACTTTTAAAACGTTTTTATATCAACGTGGTGACACAAAAGGTATCGAAATATATTTTGGGTATTTTTAAACTGTACAAATAGGACATGAAATACACTAAAAATAGTCTTAGATGTTTTAAATATATACGAGGGGATTATAATATATATCAAGGAATTTAAAAATGCTACATTGCAGACTACTTTTTTCTTCGATTAAGTTATAAAAGATTATCTTCTACCTGAATACGTTTACGTCCTACCTTCTATCGTGTCTTAATAAGGGAGAGCGCCCACCAAACTGGCATGGCAAGTAGCAAGTAGCAAGTAGCACGCGTCTAGCAAGTTACTTAAAATGTAACCAATGAAAACGAATGATTCAGCGCACACCAAAATGACAGTGACGTCATGCATTCTAATCATTCGTTTGCATTGGTTACATTTGAAGTAACATGCTGGACGCGTGCTACTTGCTACTTGTCACTTGCCACGTCACTTTGGTGGGCGCTCTTACTTAGATTAATGGTAATAAAAAATACTTAATAATTATAAAATACAATATACTTTATACTCTAAGCCTATAATTTTTATTGTTATAAAACAAAAACTGTCTTCGATATATCGATATTATTTATTGTTAAAATCATCAGTATCATCATCATCATGATCAAACTGTATACGTTCACTACTGTATATATGTCTCCCTGAGCTCTTAAAATGTTAAAGTATCGATTTAAAAATGTAAAGATTAAGCTAATGGGAAATAACGCTAATTTTGTTAATTGCAATTTTGTATATTTTTTTACAATAATCATCATCTTAAATCATGAATGTGTTGCTTGTGTGAGTCCATTTTAAATAGGTAAAAAAATAATAAATAAGACTTACTCACAATCAATGTAATTTAACTATCTGACGACAGGTTTCGCTTTCTACAATATGCAAAGCATCCTCAGGTCTCGATACAAAGTTAAACAAATGCTGAAATAATAAAAACCCATATTAGGGTGTTGTCCAATAACGATAAACAAAGTAGGTATTGTAAATTACAATAATTATGCCAATATTACATGTCTGTGGTTTTATTTAAATGAGTAAGTTGAATAAAAGGTATAAAAATTTTAAAAATTTAAACAGACAAGGTAAGGTCCACAAATTGTTATAAAATAGTCTCTTCGATTGTAATAAATTAACAAATGAGCAAATAAATAAATAAAATAAACATTACTTACATGCCGGTACTCTATTAATTGATGGATGGTAGAACATGGTTTAAACTACTATATATTGTTGAACGGAGAACTCAATTCTATTATTGCAGTTGTTTGACAGTAAACGGGAAGTTCTTGAGGAGATAGATTTGATATAATGAAGAAGAGATATGTGTGTGATTGTTTGTTAAATGAAAGTAATGTAATATATAATTGTGTTATTAAAAGCTATTTATACTTATTCGAGAGATATATTTTTGAAATAGGAGTTATTTATTGAGTAATTGTTTTAAGAAGGTGACAGTTTTATGACAATGAATATGTTTAAATGTAAAATTGTGTGGGTGTGCAATTATTTTCCAACCTGTAGTTATCAAATTACTTTAATAAAGTTCTATTGGCAATTAGTAAATTATTGGAAAGTCAAGTGAATAAAATATATTAAAATACAAACAATTAAGAACAATTCAAACACACTAAAACAGAAAACACTTAGAAGGGACGAAACAAACATTGTATTTAAAAAGGGGGAAGCGCTTAAATGCACTACATCGTAGTCTTGGGCACAATGAGTTTTTTATGTTTTATCTATTAGATTTTAGTGGTAAATTTGACAGATGTAGGTTAGCATGTGACAGTTCTTCTTCTGTTTCTCAATACTGTAAGTTAAGTTATCTAGTTTTATGAAATATGCTGTTATTAATGAATGTCTATAAATTGTTTCAATTTAGATATCAAAAGTAAATTGATGTGTTTAATATTGGCATACTTTAACAATCTTTAATTAATCAAATTTAATGTAACAATATGGATAATTGAAATACATCCAACGATATAACTAACTCAGTCTAATGTCCAAATTACTGAACAAACTAAAGTAATTATTTGGCAACTGAACATGTACATTTTATAATCAAATGTATAATAAGTTTACAAAGTTTTTTATTTTTATTTGAAATTGTTGTATGTGTGAGTTATCTGTCAGGGTATTTTTTAATTATTTGAGATATTTATTTCAAATTCTGATATATTATTATCTAATATACTAATATGTAACCAAAGTAAGAAATGGATAATTATTGATGGTAATTAATTTATGGGTTCAAGAAATTGACTGAATTATAAAGCCTTCAATAATTACTTGGTAGTTCTAATATCTGACAGTTGGAACCGGTAATTGTTATACGAACAGGTAGAATGATTATCTATTTAAACCGGTATAAGGTAAATTTATTCTTATTTCAATTTTCGGTGTCATATGAACAGATATTCCTCACACCTACATGGACAATGGTGAGTTTGCACAATTGTTTTAAGTAACACTTTAAAAATTTTTCAAATTAATAGCTGTTTGTGAAAATTAATATTTCTATTTGAAATGTAAATTTGTGTATAATTGTAATTAGTAAAAATGTATTCAATTAATACAGCCAGTCTGAACGATTAACGTGTTATTTTTGATGATACTCAAAACATGTGTTGAGTTTGAAATCAAATATTTTGTAAGATGAGTATATTTCGGAACCAGATGGAATGTAATAATAATTGTGGGTTAAATAAGTTGAGGTACCATACCAGTTCAATACTGATATTTAATGTAGTTTTAGGAAAAATTGTTTCTGGTAGTATGTTAAAAAAGAAATCCTGTGAACAAAGAATTAGATCCATGGGGGCCCGATTTTAATTTTGAAGTATTAAAATCGAGCCCCATGGATCTAGTTCTTTGTTCACAGAATTTCTTTTTTAACATACTACCAGAAACAATTTTTCCTAAAACTACATTAAATATCAGTATTGAACTGGTATGGTACCTCAATTAATTAAAGATTGTTAAAGAATGCCAATATTAAACACATCAATTTACTTTTGATATCTAAATTGAAACAATTTATAGACATTCATTAATAACAGCATATTTCATTAAACTAGATGACTTAACTTACAGTATTGAGAAACAGAAGAAGAACTGTCACATGCTAACCTACATCTGTCAAATTTACCACTAAAATCTAATAGATAAAACATAAAAAAACTCATTGTGCCCAAGACTACGATGTAGTGCATTAAAGCCCTTCCCCCTTTTTTAAATTCAATGTTTGTTTCGTCCCTTCTAAGTGTTTTCTGTTTCAGTGTGTTTGAATTGTCCTTAATTGTTTGTATTTTAATATATTTTATTCACTTGACTTTCCAATAATTTACTAATTGCCAATAGAACTTTATCAAAGTAATTTGATAACTACAGGTTGGAAAATAATTGCACACCAACACAATTTTACATCTAAACATATTCATTGTCATAAAACTCTCACCTTCTTAAAACAATTACTCAATAAATAACACATATTTCAAAAATATATCTCTCGAATAAGTATAAATAGCTTTAATAACACAATGATATATTACATTACTTTCATTTAACAAACAATCACATACATATTTCTTTTTCATTGGATCAAATCTATCTCCTCAAGAACTTTCCGTTTACTGTCAAACAACTGCAATAATAGAATTGAGTTCTCCATTCAACAATATATAGTAGTTTCAACCATGTTCTACCATCCATCAATTAATAGAGTACCGGCATGTAAGTAATGTTTATTTTATTTATTTATTTGCTCATTTGTTAATTTATTACAATCGAAGAGACTATTTTATAACAATTTGTGGGCCTTACCTTGTCTGTTTAAACTTTTAAAATTTTTATACCTTTTATTCAACTTACTAATTTAAATAAAACCACAGACATGTAATATTGGCATAATTATTGTAATTTACATCTACTTTGTTTATCGTTATTGGCCAATCCCTAATATGGGTTCTTATTATTTCAGCATTTGTTTAACGTTGTATCGAGACCTGAGGATGCTTTGCATATTGTAGAAAGCGAAACCAGTTGTCAGATAGTTAAATTAAATTGATTGTGAGTAAGTCTTACTTATTATTTCTTTACCTATTTTAATCATCATCTTCTTTTTCTTTTTATAAACCTGCGTGGGTCCTAGCCTCCTTAAGAATTTCTCCCCAGTCCTCCTCACTAGTCATCGCCTTTCTCCGGCAATCACGTATTCCCATATTTTTATATTAGTTTCCGTTAAAAAAATTCTGAAATATAATTAATTATGAAAATATTTTTAGACACCAAACATCGCTGATCTATTGGACGCAGATTCCGCAAGCGAAGATATTAGTCACTTTGTACAAAAGACGGATTCTACAGGTTTTAAAAGAGCTAGTTTATCAGTCATGAGACATTTGTATAAAAATAACTTTTTATAACTAATACTTTCGTACTTTTAATGCTTTGTAATATTTAGTATTTTAAGGAAATTTTTTATTCTAGTTTATTACAATAATTGTTAACTTTATGTTGTTAAAATAAACAGTAAGAAACTGTCGGGAACATTTATATTAATATAGAGTTCTTATTTAAAAATAGTTATATTTTTCATGAAAGCATGTCAATTTTCGTACTACAGAAAGAGACCACATGTATCTTTATAATAAAAAAATCATTTTTCTTCAGTTTTGAAGTATTTTCGTGTACACAAACAGAATTATTGCGTAATCGCTAGTCGTAAACGTAAAGTAAATAATAATCTGACTTCCATTGTTGAGGTGGGAGAATTAGTATCTAGCCTACACAGTCCTTTTCGTCCAAATGCTATTTAGATATAATAAAAATTAAAACGTTTATTGTCTTAATAATATAAATTTCACACTTAGGATATGTCAAACTTAAAACATTTTAGCCTTTTTTCTTAATGCACCATCCACTGACTGAACCGTTTGCTCTTCGGATCATGAATCTACTGTCTTAGACTCTTTGGCATATTTTACTGTAAGTACTTGTTTTTAACATTGTACCTACTTTCCTGATTGGTTGTCTTCAGCAACCACCCAGCTAGATCCTGATCAGATCGTCTATCAGTCGGTGTTTTGAGCTGTACATCATCTGTATCCGATTCCTGACAAAGATGTTCCTGGTCTTTACGATTCTTCTTGTGGCTTGTTGAAGTACATCTTGTCCTATTCTCAACTGCTTCCGTAGTGGTGTATACTGGAGCCTTTCTCTGATGGTTGTATTTGTTCTTCTGTCTTCCCATGTTGATACATCGATGATCCTGTAGCATGTTCTTCTCTCTGTTCTCTGTTCATCTCTGTTCTTTCTAGTTTCTTTCAGTTGGTTCAGTTTTTTCAGGAATTGTTAATCTTTTTGCAATGTAAGTTTCAAAAGTATAGAACAAAAATTTTTGAGCTGTATTAACTTTAGGACGGATTTTGGTAGCAAATAAAAAACGCATCCGTATGGAATTAAATTACATAAGTTATGTACAGTGGATAAATACTAACAACATAATCATTTATTTAAACTAGACTGGGAAATCTACTGACCAACCGAACGGTTCAACTGGCCGCTCATGCCGATTATGTTAATATTATGAGTAGAACGTCAACAGGAGCACAGGAAACATACGCATAGTTAAAAATGCAAACAAAATTGCTAGGTCTGGAAATTACAAAGAAAAAAATAATGATACAGACAGAAATAAATATAGTCCAAAAAAAAAACATTATATATAAAGATGGCATTGAAACGGTTGGAAAGTTTACATACCTGAGACTAGAAATATATACCGACGGATGAGAAAAAGAAGAAATAATTATTTTGTCCTCCTTCATATATTTCGGTCTAAAAATGTCCACCGAAATACAAAGATGAGAATCTATAAAACCTTAATTCCACCAATAGCACGCTATGGCAGTGAAGCATGAGTCTTGAAAGAAACATCCAAAAGCAAAGTCGATACATTAGAAAGGAAAGTACTGAGGAGAATACTAGAACCTGTGAGCGAAAATGGAATTTTCAGAAGTCGATACAACAAAGGGCTTTATCAATTTTATAAGGAAGCACCACTGTTACAATTGGGAAGTGGAAGAAGAATGGGAGAGGATAGGCTACCAAAAAAAGCACTTAATGCTAAAATTCAGGGAAAGAGACTAGTTGAAAAGCCAAGAAAGCACTGGAAAGACACACTAAACAGTGACGCGCAAGCCCTTTTAGGAGCCCGTATAGGATGGAGGCAAAAAATAAAGGAGGCCAATGCTCAATCTTGCTGTAGTGCCGTAAAAGAAAAAGAACAAGAATCATTTGTTGTGGTAAAAATACGACTACTAAAGCAAATACTTTTCAGGAAGTAAGCAGAGTATATGATCTTCTTAATCCTTAAACGGACAAAGAAACAAATAGAAATCTAGAAATAAATTACAACGCATATATCTTATACATTTATTTAAAAATCAAAAGACTGATATGTTTTTTGTACACACTTATGACAAGTCAAAAGAAAAGGCAAAAAAGTATTTTTGAAGTGTGTATATTTTTAATAATTCCTAGCTAAGCGCTTTCGGCTTTATAAAGCCATCATCGGAGCTATGGTCAATTTATAAATACCACTACAATGGAGAGATTTCATTTCCTTATATCTTGAAATATTGATTTTTTATTTAATTACTTTTTTACTTTACTAGTTGTTAAAATTCTTAAAAAAAACATATAAAAAACCGACACTGGACTTCACAGACACATTAAAAAATTGAAAAATTTTTTGTCATGGTACGGATGTAAGAACCCGACCATTGTTTGCTGTGAGGAGGTAGACAGAATAGGCTAGGTAGACTATTATCTACCTATCTATCTCTAGCTTCTCTGCCACACGAAGAAATTCATCTCCATACTGTAAGAGATGGTCTGAAACTGCTTCTTAGGACAACAATTTGAGGTTGAAATCCTGCTAATGGACGTGAAACCTAGGACTCGGCTTTCCAAAACAAACTGGAACAATGTGGGTATTTTTTGTATGTTGTAGTTGTTGTAGGTGACACATATCTCTCAGATACTTAAAAGCATAGAAACCGTGATTACTCTTTTAAAACTGACACATTACTATGAGTATAAATCACCTTTTTTTAACAAATTAGCCGGTCTTTTCCGATTAAATTAAACAAGTCTTAATTAGTTCCGATTAAATTAAAAACGAGAAAAGATTAAAAATTTGACGTAAAATTTTGACTAACGCCGAAGAAACTACCCCTCACAACGGCCTATACTCTTCTCTTCTTCTTATTCTTTCTGTCTATCATTTTTTGTAATATACAGGGTATAGTTATAAAGTCGAAGCAATTCATGTATCTCTGGAAAGATTATAACGTAAAGAATACAATGGCAAAAATCAAACATGGCGACCGGTCGAAGAAGCATTAATTAGGTTTATAGAACGACATGTGAGGTATCACAAGAAATAGAAAGAATACGGTGCGAAACGTCTAGTTACAGAGGAAATTTTCAGATTACATTATTGTTTACAGAATAAATAAGAAACAAAAAAAAAAATAGTAATTAAATTCTATTTTTATTATTGTCAAATTCAAAATGTTTATTCATCATCATTGTCTTCACCATTACATCATATTATCTTCGTTGCTATTAATCTGATTACTACATATAACACGTTAAATAAAAGGGGAGGGAAAAGCATAACGATTTGTAAAAATTATTAGACTTAAAAACAAAGATAAGTTCACCATATTTCATAAACCTACCCATACTAACACGACTATACACAATCCCATCATTCCATCCTATACAACATAAACTGGCAGCTTATCATAGGATGTAGAAAATTTAATGTTGAAATACAACTTTAAGACAAAATTAAATATCGTTAAGCAAATAACAGAAAATAATGGGTACAACGAACAAACAAATAATAAAATTTTAAATAAAAAACTACACAAAGAAGCCTTGAAATTAGTTTTTCCATCACCAGAGAAAAACTCAGTAACTTCTGCTTGATTACATATGCAGGCAAAATATCAACAAAAACAGTCGAAATAAAAAGGACTTACACAGTGGTAAATACAAACTTAAATGTGGCGACTGTCCAAAACCTATATTGTTCAACTGGTAAAACTTTTACCAAACGTATAGCAGAATATAAAAGAGCTTTTAATAATAGAAAAACAGATTCTTATAATCATTCTTTTAATGACGAATTTCAAATTCTTTACATCCAAAATAAAGGCCTTAAGCTATCTTTATTAAAATCTATGGAAATTATCAAATAAAAAACAGAGGCATAATTCTGAATGACCAACTTGAGACAAACAGTCAACACTCAATCTATTTCGTTAAATAATTGATATGAGGTTGAATGCTCGAATAAATGAACTTTGAAAATTAAGGCAATTATATCGAGCACAAGTTTAATTAAATCTTGCCAAAGTACTTTCGCTTAATATAGCATCTTCAGGGACATTTCGTCAAATATGGGCTATCCAGCAAGCGTAGAATATAATAAACATGAATGTTAACATACAATTGTACAAACACTACACTAAAACAGGGACAAATAGTTTAAAATAAGTTAAAATATTTCTACGCTCTAAAATATAGAGAGCGTAGAGATACCTCCAAATTATAAATTCGTTTCTCTCGATGTGGTATCTTTATACACCAATATTTCAATAGCTTCAGCGAAAGACATTATTAAAAAAAAGTGAAATAAAATCAAAGCGTTTACAGACATCCCTCTAAAAGAATTTCTGCTAGCAGTCGAAACAACATTAAAGTCAACCTATTTCCAATATAAAAACAAAATCTTCCAACAAACAGATGGATGCGCAATGGGTGCTGGCATATCCAGTGCCATCGCTTAATTAGTTTTAGAGCATCTAGAGGAAATTGGTTTAAATAAAATAGATTTTAATATACCTTTTTTCTATCGCTATATAGATGACTGCTTGAGTGCAGCACCAGAGAATAAAATCGATATTTTACTAAATGAATTCAATAACTTTCACCAAAAACTAAAATTCACATTAGAAATTAAGAAAAATTATCAAATTAATTTTCTGGACCTGACCTTACATAGAGAAAACAGCACTATAACTACTTCATGGTACACCAAAAAAACCTGGTCGTCGAGATATCTGAATTTCAACTCTCATCATCCCGTCTCAAAATAAATCAGAAATTATCGGACTCGCCGATAGAGCTATTAGATTAACCGATTCTATCAATAGACCTCAGGCCATTAAAAAAGCAAAATCAGGACTAACACTTAATTTATACCCACACCACCTTATCGACAACACTTTCAAATCGCGAATGCATAAATTTTACAATAACAATAATAACAATGAAACCAACACGGTAAAGAAAAACTATATGTCTCTCACCTATATAAAAGGATTATCAGAACAAATTGCAAATCTTCTGTTGCTCATAAAGGGCACGATCTTTTGAAAAGGAATTTTACAAGATTAAAAACAAAAACCCCTCTATTAAAAAGATCGCATGTTGTATATGAAATTCCCTGCTCAAATTGTGATAAAGTTTATATTGGACAAACCAGTCAGCTACTTAACTCAAGAATACCTCCCACAAATATAACAAAAAAAAAACTCAACCGCCCTCTTCTCTTCTCAAGAAGGGAGAGCTTCTAGAGTCTACACAAATAAAAAAAAATAATAAGGCAATAAATGATAAAAAGATGTCAAAAATTTGAATAAAATGTATTTTAACTTAATTTAAAAACACATAAAAAGACAATCTCAGAACGCCTATGATGTCAAAATAACTGATTGTTTAAACGATAAACTAACATCAATTAGATTAGATTAACAACAACACATTAGATTTAAAGTACATTTTACATGTAGTGACTTAGTGGGTATGTCCTGTTTTTAATATTATTTTAATTGTGACGTCTACTTGTTAGTACCGAATTTTTACATGCTTGGTAAGTCAAAAGTTTAACTTTTAAACCGTATTATGTCTGTCATAAAATGTTTTTTTAGTCAATATTATTTCTTGAAAAAGGCATGGATTTCCTGCCGAAACGTCAAAAAAAATATATATAAAAATGTCTTAGTATCAAAGTAATTTTTTTATGAACCTAAGCCCAAGAAAATCCCCTAATATATATATATATATATATATATATATATATATATATATATATATATATATATATATATATCATGTAAAAAGACTTTTATTTGGTAATAATTTTCTTCTAACTATTACGTCCCTCGTAGTAAAAATTTATCTAACGATGTATTCTATAGCAGTTCAAGGTAAGCTGCATTGTTCAATTTGAAAATTTAATCATCAACAAAAGTTATATTTAATAAAATAATATTATTTACATGCACGATCATATAACATACTATTAGATAGATTACTACTGTTTAAACATTAAAAACAAAAATACCTGTACTGATATAACGTAAAAAAATGTGATGGCCTTTGATCGTTAGATATAATTATCATTTATGTAATCATCATCTATGTATCTTATTGTGTTATTTAATCACACTACTATGTATGAATATATAAAAGCGGAAACTTAGAGTTTGATAAGAACTGAGTTTGATGAGACTGAGACTTCTAAGAAGAGTTTGATTTGAAACATTTTTATACCAGTAAAAGATGATACCAAAAGATATATGTGATCTATTAGAAGAGTCTTTAGATGAAAAGATAGAAAATTTTGAAATCCAGGAACATGAAGTCAACGAAAAAGGTCAGGGACATTTAGGTGAAATGGTATTTTTGTCCATGAAAAACAAAAATACCGGCGCAGATCATCATTTAGTGGTCAAACAATGTCTCGTAGGTTCTGAAGAAACTAACAAATTTATGTCGATGTGTTTTAACAACGAAGTGCATTTTTATACCAAAGTAATTCCAGCTTTACAAGCATTCCAAAAGTCTTATCCTAAAGTTGAAATCTTTAACAATATACCAAAATGTTTTGCAACGAGCTCAAAAAAAGGAAAAGAAAAATTTGTAATGGAAAATTTAAAGGCAAACGACTACAAAATCCACCCTAAGAAAATACCCCTAAATACTAAAATGTACGAAACTATTTTTAAAACGTATGGAAAGTTTCATGGAATTTCCTATGCCTTTAAACATTACCACCCTGAACAGTTTAGTGAATTAGGCGCAGGATATCATAAGAATATGAAAACGTTTTTTAATCAAGGTATGTGTTTTTTTTTATTTTCGGCTGTGTCATCGTTCACTTATCAAAAGAATATTAAATCACGCAGCACTAAATGTCTTCATTAAATCCTGGTTAATCTACTTCTGCTGATTGAACTATGCTTTATTTTAACTGAGATTGGAACTTTGTGTTGGTTCATAGAGTAATCAGTTGGGTTTAAAGGCTTAAACATTGTCAAAAATAAATCCTCCACCACTTGCATTTTGTCGGTTTATGTATCGTGTAGCATTAACAGTCATTTTATGCCCATCGCTGGATAGATAATTTCCATCGTTTTCTTTTCTTATCAGTCAGCTTTCAGTCTCTGATTTCCATCTCTCTGACATCCCCCATCACTAAATCTCTTCATTTTTCTTAGTCTTCGTCCCATTTTTTTTGGCCTCTATTACTCTCCAACCAATATTCTTCACTTTTCTATTACCTTTGATTTCTTCTAGATGGCCAAGCCATTATAGTTTGTTTTTTCATTACTTTTGTTATTGTAGGGTTAGCATACAATTGGTACACTTCTGCATTAATTCTGCGAATTATCTTTCTTTCGTATGCTTCCAATTTGTTCTGTATGGTTTTGTTTATAGTCCATATCTCGGCAGCGTACAGCATTGTAAGCCTAATTGAAGGAATTGTAGCAGCTAGGGTATAAGTAGATCCAAGTTAGTTTTAAACAAATAGCTTCCAAAGTAATTTGCATTTTTAAAATTCTGCAAAACCCGTTGGTTTAATAAAGAAAGTTTAATAATTCTATATCGAAAATATGTTTTCGTATATATATATATATATATATATATATATATATATATATATATATATATATATATATATATATATATATATATATATATTTATTTATTCATGCCTCATCCTCATAGGGTCATTGGCGTTGTACAATTTATAGTTTTACAATTTATTTAAGTATAATTTTTTATACATTCATTAAAACTTTTAATTCATTAAATAATACAGAACATCACTTTCATTTAACAAACAATCACGTTACACCCTTTTTTCTAATTCGTTGGATAAAATCTATCTCATTAAGAAACTTTCCCGTTAATTGTCAAACAGTTACAATAGTTAAAACTGAAGATCCCCATCATCAGCAATTACAGGATAGTTTAAACTATGTTCTCCCAACCATTAATAAATCGTGTACCGGCGTGTAAGTAATGTTTTGTTTATTTACTAATTTACTACAATTTAATAGACTATTTTATACCAATTTGTGGGTCTTACTTTGTCAGCTTAAACAGTTTATTCATATTAAAAAAAAACACAGACATGTAATATTTACAAAATACTGTAATTTATAATATTTTATCTTTATGTGTATCTTTATAAGACGGCACCCTAATATGGGTTTTTATTATTTCATCATTTAATTAACTTTGTATCGACAGACCTGAAGATGCTTTGCAAATTGTAGTTAGCGAAACCGGTCGTCTAGGTAGTTAAATTAAACTGATTGTGAGTAAGTCTTATTTATTTCTTTTTTACCTGTTTCTAGAATTATTTACAATATTCTGCAGGCTGTCGAACTTTGAGCAGGTGTGGGGCTTGTGAAATCGCAAATTAAATTGACTTTTAAAAATATTACGATAGTTACTCATTTTAACAACTGGCGTATTATTTTCGTTACAATATTGTTTATATAATAAATACCTCTTTGTAACGTTAAGATCTGATGAAAAATATCGTGTGTTTAAGCTATATTTACGGGAGTAGTGGTTTTTCTATCTCGGGAACATATTTATATGCCGAATTACAGTCTGTTGATTATTTTTGTCAATTTTGTTTGTAGCATTTTCAATTTCATTGATTCTTTTGAGTATATTGAAACCTCCTCGTATAAAAAAATATATTAAAAACTCCTAATATATTTTTAAAAAATGAAACGAAGAATTTTTCCGTGTTGTTAGTTACTATCTTTCAAAGTACCCAAAAGTGTTTCGTCGCCGAGTAATAAAACCATTTGTGAGTTGTTTATTTTACTTCCGCAATCTCTTTTCATGTTAATGCGTCGCAAAAGGATATGTACGTCGTTTCGTGGTGTCTTGTTATGTCAGCGTTTGTATGTATGCGTTCAATTTTAATAGAATGTCTTCACTCTCGTTGGAACCGCGAGCAAAGGCGGTTCAGCGTTATGTCCAAATTCATGTCGAGTTTGTAAAATTTTCTGTTTTTTCGTTGATTGTGGTGGAAATGGGTAGCAGTAGTGATGTATTTTGTCCAGTATGAAGTGACCAGCATTAATTTGCCGGGTATAGTGAAGTTTTCGCTCGATATTTCGAGATTTTTTAAAAGTCTGGTTCCTGTTGGAGGGTTCATGTTTTTTTTGAGAGTTCCCGTTTTCCCTGGTGTGTTCCGGCCCCCAATGGATGTCCTGTTCCTGTTTCGGCTCCAAATGGATGTGTTTGCTGCTGATCTCCGAATGGATGCTACAGAGATATAACAAGTTCTTTTTGTGAAGTGAAAATATGTAAATCAAGGTAACTGTTTTTTTTGTTCAAATTTTAAGCTAAAGACAGACAATTTTTTTATGAAATAATAATTGCTTTCGTTACATTTAAAATTGTAAATTTTTGGTTTTGAGTTAAGCTGTCAATTTATGTGTTTAGTTTTTTTTAAAATTTAATGTTAATTTATGACAGCTCGTTTTTTATTATGTTTTTGGTTATTAGTTTGTTTTATTTTTAAACAAGGTTAACCTCCATATAAATTTGTAGTTTTATGTAGTATCTCCAACTCCTGGAGTTTGTAAGCGGATGACACGTAAGTTTTGTATTTTGTATTTCTCCATTTTGTAACTGTTTGTGGTGACACATAAATAAATGTTAAATTTTGTTGTCTTAACATTTTATTTATTTTTTTGAGCTAATCCTTATTTGATTTTTTTTGAAAAAGATATGTTTTTGTTGTTGTATAATTATTTCCTAGTTACAACTAGTGGTTGTAATAGGCATGATTAGGCACCTCAAGTGGCGGCCTATATTAAATTCCTTGAGGTGTTTCTTGTTTATTTTTATTGTGTTTGTTCCAAGAGATTAATGACCCCTTTATTTCATTTTCCTGTAGTTGCCCCATTCTAACCCCTTTATCTTTTACTTATCCACGACCCCAGCTCTCCTACGAAACCCTGAGTGCCGTTCGCATAAGTAACGATTATTTTGCTTGCCTTATCTCCACCCCTTAATTTCTTCCCCCAATTTTCTACCCCCTTGTATTAATGCCCCCTGTGGTAGGCAAAATATTATCGTTACATGTTAACAATTTCTTTTTCCCCTTTTATCAGGCTCTGTTATACCAAATCTATCAGATTTTTTTATATAATGTAGTAAACCGTCTATTACTAATATTAAACGTTTGGAGGAAGAATGCTTTACATACCCGCTTATTTATTAGCATGATTTTTGTAGGAAAATTTCGATGTGTTGTAGATCCTTGATTCCTCCTAGTAAATATCCATTTTTATGCAAGACGATAAATATGCGGTTTGTAAGTCGTAACTAAGAAGCTTATAAAATTTATCAAATAGAGCTTGTCTGTCTACCTCAGAAATAGTTTCGTGACATTTAAATCTGCATCCATAATCAAAAGGTCTTAATAATTGCCGACTCTGATGGATGACGTTCTTGTGTCCTACATACTGCTTGCCTTCGTTTCTTAGATTCTTTTTTCATTTCTTTTCCAGGCGTTGATATTCCTTTTTCGTTTTTTTGTTTTACTTGTCATGACACGGTAGATTTACTAGCACTGCTTAACTCTGACTGTACAGATTCTCCTAAGGAATGTAGTACGTTATCGTCGTCTAATCAAAACTCTTCCTCTTCTTCCATTTTATAAGGATCTTATTCGGATCCATAGGTCCATAAGACCCTAGTGATATCCTTACTGTAATAAATAACGTATAAGAGTCATATTTCATCTTTTATTACTATTTTATTGTTATTACATTTACTTGAACTCACCGACTTGTGATATTTCCACCAGAATCATACACAAGTCACTTATACCATACGTATTTGTGTCCTCGTATACGAAAACGTAAAGAACTGCATACCTGAAGAATAGAGACATACGGGTAGACACCCGTACTACCTCCCGATCCAACTCCCAGGATAGTAGGAAGCCCTCAGAGCCATTCCAGCCCTATCGAAGTCTCTCGGCAACACTATGGTGTCATGTAGATATAAGACACAAATCTTCTTAAAGGGATACATGGATAAAAAATATGTGTCATAAAAAAGTCATTTTTAACGTTTATTTTCAGTAAAAATATTTTACATATTGTGTTTTATCTTTGTAGGTCTAATGCAACAAGCAATCGCCAGTTTGTGTAACACGATAAAAGAATTTTTAGAAGAGGAAGAAGAAATAAAAATAATCGATAGTTTTAAAAAATATTGTGATAACGGTTCTCAAATGTTTCTTGATGCACTTGAATACAAAAGTCCATATTCAGTTTTTATTCACGGTGACTGTTGGAGTAATAATATGATGTTCAAATACAACGTAAGTAAATTAATAAATATGATACTGTGAAAGACGGAAGGCTGTCTCATATAGAAATTTTCGACACATTTTAATACACAAGTACTCGTACA
Source organism: Diabrotica balteata (assembly GCA_918026665.1). Taxonomy (NCBI): domain Eukaryota; kingdom Metazoa; phylum Arthropoda; class Insecta; order Coleoptera; family Chrysomelidae; genus Diabrotica; species Diabrotica balteata. Next base: position 28,497,010 of record OU898281.1, on the reverse strand, counting down.
AAATATTGTAATTTTTTGTCAAATGAAATAATAATGCATTTCATATTATACTTTTTTTTTCATTTATACGTTTTTTTTTACAAATTTGGCAAATATGTTTTAGAATATACCAATAAAAAATGTTTTTAACGGCAAAAATCGTTTGAATTAAAATTTTCTAGATATTGTTGGAATATCTCAACAATATTGAAGTTATCATCCTATTAGTATTCACTGCTTTCCCTCGCCCAACCGTTTCCATCTCTCTGTTGTCCCATTCTCCATCGTTTAGTCCTCTCTTACTCATATCGTCGTCTACGTTCCTCCTCCAGGATATTCAGGGTTGTCCTCTTTTCCTCCTTCCTATGGGGCTCCAATCGCTTAATCTCTTTATCCATCTGAGGTCGCTAGTTCTTCTTACATGTTCATACCACTTTAGTCTTTGTTGTTATATATATATATATATATATATATATATACATATATATATATATATATATATACATATATATATATATATATATATATATATATATATATATATATATATATATATATATGTATATATATATAGATATATATATATATATATATATATATATATATATATATATATATAATATTTCTGTTTCTATTGATGTTCTTTGCTTTATTTCGTCATTACTTCTCCTATACATTCTTGTTACTCTACAGCATCTTCGCAGGCATTATATCTCAGTTGCTGCTAGCTTACTGCTGTTTTTCTTGTTTATAATCCAATTTTCAGCCCCATATATCATAATACTTCGCACTAATGTTTTATAAATCTGTGTTTCATATTTAGGAAACTATCCCATCATACTCAGTTAAGTTGCCGGATTGCTGTTCTTCTTTGTCCTAATCTTTACTTAACTTTTTCTTTTTTTGTTGCTTTTTTCGTGATTATAAACCCCACGTGTTTAAATTTATTCTTTCCGTTAATTGTTACGTTGTCGTCAATCTGTAGATCTTCTATGTCTTCTTTACTTATAGATAGGTACTCTGTTTTTGCGAGGTTAATATCTTGGCCAGCCTTGATATATTCTTCTTGTAGTTTCTTCATCATGTAACTGATGTCTTCTTGGTCTTATGCAATCACTTCTTGATTGTCTGCAAAGCTTAAGATATATAGGTTTTTGTTTCGTACCGGTACTCCTATGCCCTCGCATTTTATTTTCCATGTATTCAAGGCTTTATCTAAGTATATTTTGAACAGGGGTCAATCCTGCAGGAGCTCTTTTGTTGTGGTGAAGTCTCCTATGATTCTTGTTCCCATTTTAAGGGACACTTTATTTTCTTTATCTTTATAAAGAGCTTTTGTAGCTTTTATGAATTCCCTCTTCCCTTTTTAATTTGTACATTGTCTCCCATAGTTATGACCTTGGTACAGAGTCATATGCATTTCTCAGGTCCACAAATGCCAAATGTATATATCTATTGTTTGCTTTTTTTCTTTCCCAACAGTTGTTCCAGTGTATATAAGTGGTCAATGCATGATCTTCCTGCCATGAAGCCTGCCTGATCCTCCTCGATTTTGCCTTTTATCGCGTTTTTTTTTCTGTCTTTTTCCTTAAATATAGATGTCGTATAATTATGCCTCAGTAAATTTCTTTGGGAGCTCCATTTATGGCTTTTTGAAATATCCATTTTATTATTCGGGGCAATTTTTTGAGCCGTACTGTATAAGCTTAGGTGAGATGCCTCCAGATCCCAGTGCTTTCTCATTTTTGATTGCTTTTGTTCTTATTTGGTTCTCATTTCCCTCTCTGTTATTTTTATTTCTTGTTGTGGGATCTGCTTCTTCTTTGTCTGTGTTTTTTTCAATTAATTGTGGTCTTTGTTCTGTAAATATTTTCTTGTAATACTCGTTTCATTCTTTGTGCTAGTGTGTATATTTCCCAATTAAATTTTTTTCTTTTGAGTTTTGTTTCAGTCCTCTAAGTAATTTTCATGACTCCGATGTTCTTGTACCTCCTATGTATATATATTTTTTTCACTTCTCTATCTTTTTCCCTATATTCTTTATAAACTTTATCGTTGTTTGAAGTCAGCAAGTTTCTGTATAGTTGATTTTTTTCTTTAATTATCTTTTTTGTTGGTTTTTTCTCTCCAAGGGCCTCGAATGCTGCTTGTTGTATACTCGCTTTTATATGGTCGTGTATTTCTATAATGTTGCCGTATCTGAATTCTATTTATTTTTGATCTAGACTAATTCTTGATTCTAGATTAATTCTTGTTTGTGTAGTTCTCTTATTGATTTTTACAGTAGTTCTATATTGTATTGTTTTTTTTCTTTTAGTGTTCAACGGTTCGTCTGTAGAGGAGGTCTTGTTTCTAGGTTATGTTTCTAATTAATCATTATTTTTTTTGTCAGTAGTTTATGGTCAGTTTCACATTCTGCTCCTCTTTTGAATCTTACATCTTTAATCTTTGTTTTGTTATCTTGTTTGACTAGTAAATAGTCTATTATCGATTTGAGCTTTCATGTTTCTTGCTTTCATTTACATTTATGAATATTTTTATGTCTGAAGAATCATTTGATGATTTTTAGTTTGTTTAGTTCGCATAATTCAATCAGGCGTTATTCATTATGGTTTTGTTCATTCTCTCCAAAAGTGTTTATTATTATTGGAATTGTGACAATTCCAGGCAATTTAAATTTTAACTACTTTGTCCTCCAATTCAGGACAAAAGAAGTCAAGTGTATGTAGCTTACAGATACGGACTTTCAGTGAAGAAACCCAAAGTTTCCCCAGAGAAGAACTACTTATCGGGGGACAGCCGTTTCTTCAGCACTAAGAAATTATCAATCAATTGCTAAAGAGCTTAGAAACCCTCTTTAATATCTCAGAAAGATGGTTAAGGAAGAACTTTTTGGGGAACATCATGTAACCAGATTACATTTTGGTAGGGAGCATCACGATTGATATGCAGACGACTGGAGAAATGTGATGTTTGTCAATGATTTCATATTCTGTCCACGTTCCACGGATGGTCACGGAAGAGTCTGGAAATGAGATGGTAAACGATATGATGAATGAACTTTTAATCCTAGATTAAGTTTTCAAGGAGGTTCAGTTGTGGTGTGGGCTGTTATATTTTCGGAGGCATGTACTGTACATAATTGTACGTTGTCAAATTCTCTTTTTATTAATATAAACAAAAAAAAACGAAATTTCATTAACTTATCCAATTTTATTTATTTTAACTACTTAGAAGGATACGACACTTTAAATAACACCAACAATCCCTTGATTTTATAATCACAGTTAGGTGTAGAACACTTTTCTTTTTAAATAATTTTAAACTGTTTGTCCTTGTTTAGTGTAGTGTTATGTTCAATTGTATCTTTAATTCTAAGTTTACGGCATTCTGCAATTGTTGGATAGCCCAAAATTTGACGAAATGCTTCTGAAGATGCTCTAGGAAGCGAAAGTACTTGGGCAAGATTTAATTAGTAAAACAGTTCTCGATATCTGCCTTTCATTTTATCAAAGTTCATTTATTCGAGCATTCAACGTTATATCAATTTTTATTTAGATCAGTATATATTTTATCAAACTGCTTAATGTTTTTTAGACACAATTACATTGTTATCATCTGAAAACAAACTAATATAGATTTATTTTCTTAGAACTCAGGAGATATAGAAGATATTAAATTGTTCGACTTCCAAATGGCTGGGGTAGGTTCACCCATTTTGGATCTGACATACAGTTTCTACTCAGGAGCTGATGAAGAAAGCATATCTAATTTGGATCACTTCCTTGAAATCTATTACAAAAGCCTTAGTGAGACATTAAAGGATTATGGATGTAGTGCAGAGAAAGTTCTACCATTTACAGAATTAAAAAGAGAATGGAAAGAACATAACGCATTTGGTGTTATATTGGGGTTACTGATATGGAATAATAAAAATTTGGACCCAAGTGAAGTAAGTTTTGTTTAGATATTTATACATTCACTTTTGATGTTATGTACTTCTTAAATAGACTGTACTTTATATTATAATAAACAAGAACATTTTATATATTCAAACGTGATGCAAAAAAATAATTTATACTTGAAAAATGTCGTATCTATAAAATTGAAACAAGGGAAATAAAAATTAGATAATTTAGATATACGAAATAAAGCAAAATAAAATATAATCTCCAGGTATTTAATAATAAGGACCAAATACAGTGAGAGGATAAAATCTTACTCCACAGTAATCAGTATATCCACAGTACACAATACACAATACAGTAATCCACTTCGGTAACATATTTTTCTCGTTTTGTTAAGAACATGTAGGAATGTGATCATTTTTTTTATTGTTACTCATATCAGTCTATATTGAAGATCTTCTCTTTTATCTGCAGGGGAAATTTTATTGCGACCAGTTGCTTGGACATTCCATTTCCAATGTCTGTTAGCACAGGCACTCTGGAAGGCTTTTTCTGTGTATTTTCTGATATTTAGTATCTGTTTTGACTTTTGGCATTGTGTTTAATCTAAAAAACAGCGGAATATTGACGTCCCCCTCAAATGTTTAGTGATTAATAATGAAAAATTCAAATACTGATTCCGATAACTATATCTTACCAGTAGATCCAGAGTTTCAGTTATTGACATCAGTGCCAAAAATAAACGCAGAATTTCAGCTACGTAGTATTTTTAAATGAGACATTACTTAATACTGCACTTTTAATGGACTGTCCCTACTTCTTCTTGTACTACCTATCCGTTTCGAATGTTGGCAACCATCATGGCAATCTGTATTTTGCACACTGCTGCTCTGAAAAGATTTGTGGTTGTTGTGTTGAACCACATACATAGATTTTTAGATCACGAAATCCTTTTCCTTCCTGGTCCTTGTATTCACGATTTCCGAGGTCCTGGTCCTCATGATTTGACCAAGGTATTCGATTTTGGCTACTTGTTTTGTATTCTTATTAAAACATCCTGATGACTAACGTACTTGCTATAGGATATCTTTAGGATTCAAAGATAAAGCCAGTGTCAGAGGAGTGTGTAGAAATTATTATATTATTGATTTAAAATAATTGAAGACCTTAGAACAACAACGGTACATGCCACAAATTAAGTTTTTGTTGAAAATCAACTATAAAGGTTTTAATCAAATTAAATACCACTTGAAAACTGTTTATCTACTATCCTTGAAACGCTAGGTAATTGTTAAAAAAGTCGTTTTTTGTAGAAAAAAACAATAAAAATTCGAGAAAAAATGTGGCTTACACCATTATTACAAAAAAAAAATTATTAATATAACGAGTTGTGAAATAGGTATCTTATCACAATATTAGAATAATTAATATTTAAATGGAAATAAGCCACTATTAAAGGTTAAAGTACGTTTATTGACGTTTCAATTTCCACTTCGGAAATCGTTCTCAAAATCCAAATATACAAAATAAAATCTTGATATTTTGTGGACGATTTCCGAAGTGGAAATTGAAACGTCAATAAACGTATTTTAACCTTTAATAGTGACTTATTGCCCATTTAAATAGTAATTACTTTAAAACGCCATAAGAAAATAGCTTCAGAACAACAGTATTAGAAGTTATATACAGTACTAAACATGAAAAACACAAAACATAAATTGCAATTCTATACCTAGAATTGTTTTAAAAATCACTTTAATTTTCATCCTTCAGATCGCTAAAGTCATGCAAATGTTCTATCTCATTATCTATATTATCATTATCAGTTTCCATATTTTTAACAACACCAATCTCTCTGTAGTAATTCTGGTAAATAGGTGGTATATAGTGAAGAAGCATCGAAATATTAGATATTTTTTTGGATTTACTTACATTCAGGTTTACTGCAGTTCTAAAACATCTACAAATATTGACAGATTTAAATAATCCGTTTCAAAGATTTTTTATAAAACATAACATTTGGAGTCTCATAAGTAAATTTAAATGTGCAGATTTTATTGAAATTAAGCTTTTCTTTATTTCTTGTTTGCGATTTTTTGGTAATATTTTGGATCTGTAAATCCTTAAAAGACAAAACTATCTTGTTGCTGTAGAGCAATGACATTTAAATGATTTTTCCTTTTTAATTTAACTTATTTAAATAACTGTGTTTGTGTTTTTCAATAATTGCGAAGTCACGATCAGAAGGCAGATGCGTGTGTCCCACTACTAGAAATCTATGTTCTATTATATCAAAGACACTTTCTTTAACTAGTTGTTACCACAGACATACAATGGTCCAATTTTTGTTTTGTCCAGCGCAATTATCGCTATATACAACAAACTTCCTATGTTCAGTAGGATTTTCTTTAAAATGCTTATATAATATACCAGCAATCTCGTCACTTCCACGTTTTGCTAAGTGTTCGGGCCACATATACATATATCCCATACCTTTAACGCAGTTATGTATTCCTAAGTTATAGGTTCAGATTTTTTGTAAAAAAAGCAGGGCCATGTATCAATGAAGGTACAGGTAGAGGTTGCTGTAAATTAAAACTGATGATAGGGGTGTCTTTTGTTTTCTTAGCATTTTCTACTTCATCTTTCAGGCTTTTTTGCAAAGCTTCGGCACTTCGATTGTGTAGCTCAAGTTGAGTCTTTAACCTGACTGCTGATGCTTCGGTACTGCCAACATTTCTAATTTAAATATTTAGAGAGTCATATGTTTTGCCGGTGTCCGTTTTGGGTAATTTAAATCAAATGTTTTCAAACATTTCTGTAGTAGCTTTCTTTTACTTCTTACCACATTATTTCTACTTACACACTATCCCAGGTAATAATGGTGATAAAGAGCAGAAATCGATAAATCATGATCTATGTACACTTTGTTTAGATTTTCTTGCCTACTATAATGACTAGTGTATTTTGAGATGGACTTAATATGCGTTTTTTTTGCGATCGCAGTCATTAATTGTATTTGCCCTGTTCTGGTGTTTGCCACGTTTATCTGCTTCTGGATTACTAACACCTTTCTTCATTTGTTCGCATAAAAGTTAAATTATTTAATTTGATTTTGCAATCTATGAACTGCAAGAAAACTTATTTGCGTGTTTTTACATCTATACTCTTGAACTTTACAAAGTATTGTGTTAAAACATTGTTGTTGTATTAAAAAAAGATAAATATTTTGTTTGTCATAGTCACCCAAGTTCTAAAACGCATTAAAAATCTGTGCGTCATTTCTTTGCAAAGTATCTCGACATTGCTTGCTACACTTAGCTACACTTACATGAAGGTCCGATTTTACTAACAGGTTTTATCTTTGCTGTTTACTTACATAGCTATGGTCCAAATTTCGTTTGGTGTTTCTTTTATGTCTAGTCTGTCTCTCTAGATTTGCCTGGCGCCATCTTGAAGAAAGGGCTTTCTCCGGCGTGAAAAGAGAACCTCGTTTGTCAAGCAAATCGTTTTTTGTTTCGGTAGCAGCAGAAAATTCATTTGCCTGCAAAACAAAAATAGTGTTATAATCCTATGGTATTTTAGCATTAAGAAATGATCAAATTGTTTATTGCAAATGGAAAAAGTAAATTTAAGCCACAATAATTTTATTTAAGGATTGGACAAGCCACAAATTTTAATTACTCACCTGTGGTTCACTACCTGAAGAGAATTCACTATCACTATTACTTTCAATATAGTCTTTGTATTTAACACTATGATCAGAATCAAAATACAAATCAGAATCACTTTCAGAATCTTCAGAATAAAACGAATTTTGTGTAGCTGTTCGACTACTTAAAGCGGCCATTATAAAAATATGGTGGCTAGTACCGTTGTTGCACTTAAAATAGTTGATTTCAGTATAAAAGTAACAAGGATATTTACAACTCGTGGAGTCGTATATGAAGAAAAAGCTGTAGTTTTTATTTTGTAGGTAGATAGAAACCTAACCATTTGAAGAATTGATATAACTCATTATTAGTAAGATTGTGGCTTGTACCGTTGTTTCTTTAAGGTCTTCAATTATTATACTTAAACCCAATCTCAAACGTGTTAGGTACGGTACTAATATGCAAAGACTTAACCCCAGGGCGGGCCGGTACCAATTTATTATCTGTATAATGTAGTTCCAAATTTAAAAATATGTATGTTTTTTTCGTTATATTTATGAAATATACTTTCCACTTTAAATTATTAACTTAACTGTTATTTATAACAAAAAACCATTTTGGCATATTGTAATATGTTATCAATATTATTTTTAAAATATCAACTTAAGACGACAACAACTTCTACTGCTCTATTTCGCTAGAGTTTCAGCAAATTGCACAAATCCCACAAGAGACCTCATCTGTAATAGACAATTACCAGTTACTAATAATTCTAGAATGTTAATGCTAATGTTAATTCCTTATTTAAATATCAATCTGTTGTCGACCAGCCCTTTCACGGGCCCTTAAATTTTTCCTTGAATATATAAACTTCCAAATTTCAATACCAAACTATCCAAATATAATAAGAATGAAATATCACCTTCCATTATCAAAGCAAGATTCTATGAAATACTACATCAACTTCGATAAGATCCTTTACTCAGATGCATCTAAGACTGAAGAAGGTGTTTGCTGTGCTGTTACAACGACTACAACCACCGTCAACTTGTTTTGACTCTCCAGCAATTGCAGTACTGCTGAACTATATGGAATACTACAAGCGGTGAAAACTCCACTTAACGATGATAAAACTATAGCAATCTGTACAGACTTTCTGTTCTCCATGCAGTTTATAAGAAACATTATAAGATACATTTTATCCATCCAATAATTCAAGAAATCCAGAGTATATGTAATCGTCTTCAAACTAATGGAATTATGGTAACAATATTGTGAGTCCCATCACACGTTTAGTATTCTAGGTAACGAAAAAGCCGATCAAGCAGCAAAACAAGAATGTTCTCTTCACGTAACAACAGACATTCAAACATTATCAGATCTAATAAAAAGACTTTTGGAATGATATTTGGAAAAGAAGCAATACTAAGTTAGGCGTTCTACATCCAAACATTCTTTAAATTCCAGTAATCAGATTTTGTCCCAGTACTGTAATAGCACGACTTCAGTAACACATCATACTTCTTGACTGTCAATACTACCTAGCGACCAGAAGAAAATACAATCTTGATAACATTTAAAAGACATACTTATCTCAAACAGCCGCAACTATGAAAATGTATTAATCTTTTAAAAAAACACAAACACAAAAGTTATAATATAATTTATAAAACAAAATGTATTATAAAAATGTATTGTAACCAATTTGTACCCATGTAAACATGAATCTAAATTGTACCTGTGTCAATGACCATTAGCTGTCGTGACACATATTTCGAAAATATATATATATATAATATATACTATATATATATATATATATAATAATATATATATAATAAATAATATATATATATATATATATAGTATATATATATATATATTATAATATATATATATTAATATATATATATATAATTGTGATATTTAAAATCTTGGTGCGCCAAGCAATTAATTAGCTAATTAATTAATTAATTAAAATTATTTAAATGATATGATTATGACTCTATCACACTTTTTAATTCTCTTATCTCAGGGTTAAATTCTTGCTTCAATATTTATGCTTCGCATGTGAAAGGTAAGGTCCAAAGAATACCGAACTAATAAAAAACACATATAATATAACACTATATATTGAACTAAAAATAATGAAATAAAATTAACACTCAAACGTTTTCAAATAACAAATGATATAATGATTCATAAATGATTCTCAAAATTTTCTTCTACGTACGTGAACCTTCAAAATTAATGGTACAAACAATATTAGTTGAAATCTCAAAATCCCAAATATTATTCTAAATCTCCTAATCAAAATATTTATATCCTTTCTAAATTAAGTGTAAAAATTGTGTTATCAATAAAAGAAAAACTGCAGAAAACAAAACTATCTCTCTCTGATGATGAGTGGTCCAAATCCTTGTTCCTTGTGGACTATATTATCTACTCTCAGCCGCTCCCTAGGTAATCAGCAATCTAACAACAAATTATTGCAAGTTTATCGTCCTTAATGATCTCCTGCAAATGCACGAATCGTTTAAATTATGTTAGCTTCTTCTTCTCTCAATAAACTGAATCTCTCGTTGTCCTGAGTGAAAAATGACTCTTGGAATATCTTTTCTTTACGATAAACTGAATCTCTCGTTGGCCTGAACAGTGACTCTTGGAATATAAGTAGAAAATATAACTTACAATCTTTTACTGGATCAGCTTCTGTCAGATACACTAACTACACGAAAACTCACAAACTTTCACTGCTACTGCTTCCTACCTCTGGGAAACTACCCGAGAAACAACGGCCGTTCGCCTTTTACCCTTGGAAACCAACTCACTTTTTTTTCTGTTTCAAAAACTAACTAAAGTCTCATTCTCAAACCAATCATCCCACCTTTTTCAATTTCATCCAATCAAGACGCGTCATCCATCTCCCATTTCTTCATTTCGATAACACACAAATTTTTACCTACAATTATAAAATTTCCTAAAACTTATTTACAAATAATATTTTTCTACAATTCTTAAAAACTAACAAAAACCTATCTTTCTAAAATATATTCTATTGTCCTAATCACTGCACTAATGTATTTGGAAAACCCGGTTTAATTGTCTTAAGTTCGCTCACGTCACACAAATATATTTTAACAAAGAAAATAATTTATGCATAGCTTACGTATATATAATATAGATAATATATATTATATTATATATATATATATATATATATATATATATATATATATATATATGCAGGTTTATTATGGTGTGTATATGTACAAGTAAGTCTTTATTTCATTTTTGATGTATTGTCAGTAAATAACAATAAATGTTGCTTAGTTTATCTATATCAGACTTTTTATTTATACAAGACGTATTGGGTTTTATGAAACACATTTCCAAGAAAACACGTTTAGAATGGTTTTTTCCCTTGCCAAAATAAACGCGTCTCCTTGGAAATGTGTTTCATAAAATCCGATACGTCTTGTGTAAATAAAAAGTCTGATATAGATAAACTGAGCAACATTTATTGTTATTTACTGACAAATCATCAAAGATGAAATAAAGAGTTACTTGTACATATACACACCATAATACACCTGCATGCAAAACATATTGCATGCAGGTGTACCATCAAGACAGTTTTTATATGTGTGTTACTAATGTTGAGTGTCATAGCTTAATATAAATAATCTCAACGACTAGTAAGTTGCACTGACATGTTGTGATATATTGTAAATATTTACACGTTCTTTTAATTACAGTGTCTTGAAAAAGGAATTAAACAATTCCGAAAGCTAGACCAAAAGTCAAAAGAGTGTTTCTGTAACATCCCGGCCAAACTTCTGAATTTAGCCCTAATAAACTTTGTTGTTTTGTATATATATATTATATATATATATATATATATATATATATATATATATATAATATATATATAATATATATATATATATATATAATTTTATTCGTTGTAATTTTGTATATTTCTTTATGATATTTTTGTATATTTTTAATTGTTTAAAAATTAATTTTATCATGAGAATATTTTTAGACTCCAAATGTCGCTCAACTAATGGACGCAGAATCCCAAGGAGAAAATTTCAGCCAAATAATGCAGAAGGCCGATTCTACAGGTTTTAAGAAAGCTAGCTTAGCAGTAATGAGACATTTGTACAAAAATAACTTCTTGTAATTATTATTTTGAAATATTTGATATCTTCGGGAAATTCTTTATTTAAGTTTAATAAATTAATAATTGTTAATTTAATGTTGTTCTAATAAACAGTAAAACAAGTGACACGAATATTTATATGAACCTATTAGGCCACATACACAATACACAATACATTTGCTGTATTTATTGACTATAAAAAGGTCTTTGATCGAGTACAGCATCACAAATTAATTACAATATTAAAAGATAAAGGAGTTGATAGTCAAAACATACGATTCATAGAAAAGTTATACTGGAGTCAAACAGCGACAGCTTGCATAAACGGAAAATCAACAGAAATATGTAAAATACAAAGAGGTGTCAGACAGGGTAGTATACTATGCCCACTGTTATTTAATTTCTATTCAGATAGAATCTTTAAAGAAGCGCTGCATAATTTGGAATGGGGCGTGAAAGTTAATGGAATTCTGATAAATACAATCAGATATGCAGACGATACAGTTGTTTTAAGTGATGACATAAATGGATTACAATGCTTTTTAAATGCCATTAATATAGTGGGAAGAGAGTTTGGCCTAAACATAAACTGTTTAAAAACAAAACACATAGTGTTTAGCCCTTTAGCATATCAAGATGCACGATTATATTTGATGGTCATATAATTCAAAGAGTGTCCAGTTTAAATATCTTGGTTGCCATATTACTGAACAACTAGATCCAGATCAAGAGATAAAATGTAGAATCGAGATAGCCCGCACGACATTTTTAAAAATGAGGTCATCCTTCTGTAGTGATAACTTGAAACTTCAACTTCGAAAGCGTATGGTTAAATGCTACATTTGGTCAGTCCTCTTATACGGTGTCGAAGCATGGACATTAAAAATATCCACCAATAATCGTCTGGAGGCCTTTGAAATGTGGCTGCACAGACGTATACTAAAAATTCCATGGACGGCTATGCTGACAAATGTGGCAGTCCTTGAGAGAGCAAATGCTGCTCGCGAGCTGCTTGATAACATCAAATGTAGAAAGATGGCCTATTTTGCACACGTAGTAAGGGGAGACCGATATAATATTCTTCAACTTATTATGATGGGTAAAATCGAAGGACGCAGAGGAATTGGTAGAAAGCAGGCCTCTTGGTTAAAGAATATCAGAGAGTGGACAGGAATAACGAAAGCTGAGCAACTCTTTAGAATATCTTGAGACAGACAGTTTCGCTATGTTAATCGCCAACGTCAAGGGGACTTGATAGGGGACGTTAAGAAGAAGATTAGGCCACAGGGCCTAAATAATAAATGAAAAAATAGCCAGGGCTAAATGGGCTTGGATCGGACATGTTACCAGATTAACGGATGGCAGATGGACCAAAAAGATTCTGGAATGGCGACCAAGGCAAGATGCATATCGAAGCAGAGGACGACCACCGACTAGATGGACGGATGATATCAAGCGCATGACCACAAACTGGATCCAAGAAGCTCAAGATTTAGCTTAGGTGTAAAATTTTACGGAAGGCCTACGTTCAGCAGTGGACAAACATAGGCTAATTGATGATGATGATGATGATTAGGCCACAGTGCTCGTATTTCAAGATAGTTTCATAGGGATGTACTTAGACCAGGACATGACTATTTATGTTTATGACGAAGGAAATACTTTTCTTTAGTTTCAAATAGTTTGGTTTAATGCATGCACGTGCAGTAATTCCGGCTTGATCAGGCATTCATGTCCGTAAATTACAGCGCACATCCATCCTTGGAGAGGGAGGATTAGTCCCTAAATAAGCTAAATCCTTTTATTTCCAATACTCACCAGACACCACCATCCCAACACATACTGTTTTACCGTAAGAGGACTATTATCTTAACACTCTATTGCATAAAGGACCCAAATGGGAACTCAAAATATAAAATTTTCATGAATATTTGCTATAGACAATTTTAACGGCGTACAGATCTTATTCCCTCTTGGGAACATTCGTTCTTAGATGTGTATTGTGCGTTGCTGATATACCCATCGGTTAATTGAATAAATAAAATTTTGTTTGAAGTGACATTGGAGTAGGTTGTTCATGTAGCACGTGTATTTTGTTTCGAATATTAGCCAAAAATAAAAAAAGTTTGAGAAATAAAAATTTATGTATACATTTATAAGTGCTATAAGGATCTACTGATATATTGGAATAATAAATGTACTTTGTTGTTATTAGTTTTCGACGCAAATTGTTACTGTTTCCGTACAGGAACATTGTGCGATAACAGTAAATTTTAACACTGAAAAAAGAGGATTCCATTCCATCGTAGAATCCATTTTAGACCCAGTACCGTAAAAATGAAAAGTTCCTCTGTGTTAACAAACAACATGTCAAAATGCCTAAGCCAAATCCTGAAAATAAATAAAGATGGTTGCTGACGATGTTGCTTTTTCTAGCGAAAAAACATTAAGATTTAAAAGCTAAGCGAGTGCTCACTGCAGAAGGTGAGTACTATCAAAGAGAATCACTCGAAGGGTGATTCTGACGTAGGTCCATCGAGATGGCTGCTGTCCCACTACCTAGCAGAAAACTATCGTATCGTGCTTTAAAAGCTAAGCAAGTTCTCAATCCAGAAGGCGAGTAGATCAAAGAGAATCACTCGAGGGGTGATTCTGACGTAGGTCCGTCGAGATGGCTGCTGGCCCACTGCCTAGCGGGAAACCACCTTATCGTGCTTTAAAAGCTATGCAAGTTCTCACTGCAGAAGGTAAGTAGATCAAAGAGAATCACTCGAAGGATGATTCTGACGTAGGTCTGTCGAGATGGCTGCTGGCCCATTGTCTCGAGGAGAACCATCGAGCATTAAAAACTAAGCGTTACTCTTGTAGAGTTTTTAATCTAAATAAAACGAAGAAGTACCGTAAGTAACGATACGTAGTAAAAACTCTTTGAGAGGTGTAAAAAGTCAGATCTCCAGTGAACCCCTTTTTATAGTTCCAAAATTCCTAATTTACTTTAATTTGTCGATACGTTTGCTTTATATCGCAAATAAAACAACAAACAAACTATCAAAAATTAAGTAAAGAACGAGATGCCCTTTTAGGATCCGTATCATAAGTGTCGATCAACAACACACCTTGAACGTCATATAAATTGTCGTCAAAGCTATTACGAATTTTTAATAAAAGAAGCGAAATAAAAATTTGTTTTTTGAAAACTGTGCGAGAGTTATAAGAAATAGTCGATTTAAAATCGGATTCAGGAACCGGCATCATATGTTGAAACGTAACAAAATCTTCCATGAATGCAAGATATGTCTCTTTGAAATTCGGGAGTTTCTTGAAACGATTTTTTAGCATACAAAACGAAGATAAGCATAAGAATAACGAATAAGTAGCGAATATAAACAAGCGAAAAAAAAATAAATAAAGAAGATTGGGTTGTAAAAAACGGTGGAGTTCCAGAAAATCGGCTTGTTAACTTTCAGAAAATCAACAACGTAGAAATATCCTTCACGAGCTTGGTCATGTTGGGACAAAACTAACAGGTGCCTACTGTTTTCTACTTCCCAAAACCTTTGTAGAGAAGATATATGTTTGTACACATAGAAGTAACGAAAGATGTAAATAACATATAGAATGATTCGTAGAGACTCGTCCTTATAGAATATAATTGAAAATGATTTCTAACGCCACAGTATGATTTGGTTCGCCAAGAATTCTGACCAGAATTTACAAAACGAAGAACCAATTCAACCCTATAAGTATGTCTATAAGATCTGATTACAAAAATGCGTGATTTGATAGATCACTGAAATAAAATTGGCTGTGGAGCCTGTATCTTGCAGGATACGAATTATAAGAAAGATGCGAAAACATATTTGATCTGTATCAAGTATGTGGAAAGAAATAGACGAGGATTTTAAATGTGGTTGTGTAACAAAATAGAAATGTTGGTTGAAGAAATGGTTGTCTAAAGGAACAAGAGAAATTTGACGGTTGGTTAACAAATGAAGCAAAACGCGAGGTTGTGATTCGCAAACCGTGTTCGTTCTTCCGAATGAGGTGGAAATCAGGCTGCGTACACAAGAATTATGGGGTTAAACAACCAGAAAAGTTCTTGAATCTATTTTAGTCCCAAAAAATACGAACATTTATATGAATGGTGAAAACCAGAACACAAAACACGAAATAGACGAGGATATTAAATGTCCACAAGGAATCTACGTTCCTGTAGTTGGCTGTATACCATGTATTAAAAATTTAATTAAAAATCCTTTGTAATAGGTATATTTTAGGCCCAAACGGGCTAAGTTAAAAAGACAAAACGTTTTCGGAAACCATGTTCCATCATCAGTGTCTAGGAGTACATGAATGTAGCCACCAAGATTAAATATGTGGGTAAAAACCCGATTACATAAATTATGTTTAATTACATTTAGTTTTAAAATAATGTTGTAATGATTTAGGATTATAGAGTTACCGATGGATTAGGTAACATGGGGACATATGACTCCACGTTGAAGTTGCTAGTCCTGAGACGGTATGTCTTCGAGGACTGTATGAGTGCAACATGAGTTGCATCGATATACATATCAACATTTGACATACTATACTTGTAAGTGAACATCAATCTTATATTAAAAATAAAGAATTTGATAGATCTCAAATCTGTAAACACGCATGGGATAATGAACATAGGGTTCAATGGAGTAATTCAAATGTAGTCCTAAAAGAAACGGATGGTAAAAAAAGAAAAATCAAAGAAGCGGCTCTAATTATGCTAAATGAGGCCAATTGTGTCGCAAATTCCTCGGCAGAATGTAGTAGGATCTGGTTACCAATATTGAAAGATGAAGTTATTAATAAGAAAATACCAGTATTAGTAAGTCAGTAACATATAGAGGATACATCATTTATGTTTTTTAAATAACGTAACATATAAAATCAGAATTTTGATGTTTGTTGAAGGTAAACTAAATTCACGAACAAATACTTACAATGTCGGGATAGTATTATGAGGTTTTTTTCCTGGTTTTCCCTCATAATTTACTATGGAATCACTAACAGGAGAATTTTACTGTCATCGTGTCATGTGTTTGTCTTTTTAAAGACGAATTACTTGCTATGATTTTTTCTGACGGATATTCTCAAGTTAAAGTTGATTTCATGTAATCGAATGAACTATCTTATAAGTAAAGTCGTCCCAGGAGCGCAACTCAACAATATTGGCAATATCATTTTAAAGTCGTCTACTTTAAAATGCATAATGTATGTCTGAATTGTCAATATAAATGAGTCAGATAAAATTAAATTATTAGAAGAATTTTTCACTACGTAACAAAAACAAAATTTGTTTAATTTACTGTTTTTATTTTGAGAACGATTTCCTAAGTGGAAATTGAAACGTCAATAAACGTATTTTTATCTTTAATTGTGGCTTATTCCCAGTTTAATAGTAATGAATTTACAATGCCACAAGAAAATAGCTTCAGAACAATATGGGAGAATTTTAACGTACTAACTTTTGGTAACCTGTGTCTCGAAAAAAAATACTACACCTGACTTCTTAGGCGAGATGTCAAGCTATCAAAATACTTTTTGCAATAAGACATATTTACTTTAAGGGCATTAACACATTGTTCAAAAGTTTTTTTCTCAACATAGAAACAGAAGTCATCAGCATATTGTAAAATGTTACACTGCATTTCCATAGTATGTAAGTTTAATGAATACAAGTTAAATAATAAGGGTCTAAGAACTGAGCCCTGAGGTAACCCTTTGGTAACTGTCCTTGGACCAATCAGTGAATTATTTAAACGAATATGAACTTGTCTATTTGTAAATAGATTGACTAGGGTATAAGCACATTTACTAGGCACTCCTAATTTAACAAGTTGATCAAGCAGAAGATCAAGAATAACGTTATCATATGCACCAGAAATGTCCACAAATAAAGCAGCTGTGTATTGGTTTTTCGAATAAGTTAACTGGATATCGGTTGCTAAATGTGAAATGCAATCCATCGTTCCTTTCCCTCTACGAAACCCAAGCTAACCGTCTGGGTAAAGGTTATTACTTTCCATCCACCATTCTAGTCGACTTTTCATGATTCGTTCAAATGTTTTCAACATACATGACATAAGAGGTATGGGTCTTAATACATTGGGATCATTAGCTTTTGCGATAGGTATTACAAGACACTGCTTTAAAGAATCGCAGTTATCACCTTTAATTAGAATATTGTTAAAAACATCACGGAGAAATTGAAGTGCTATTGTAGGCAAGTAGTATATCATAAGATAATTAATACCATCAATCCCAGGGGAGGATCTCTTAGAAAACTTGATATTAGCAGTTAGTTCGTTGATACTAATAGGAGATGACAAAAAATGTGATTTAAATGTATCTTCAGTGGGATATATTGGAGAGGGAACATAGCAAGGAGCTATTTTATGGTAGTTCCTAAGGTTTTATTATGGAATTTGCTATATAGTGAAATTTTGCAATGGATTGTATATTTTATTATGTTTTATTCTAGAAAATTGACGATTTATGTAAATTTAGTAAATCTTAATTGATATTGTTATTTTTACTTTTTTTAACTTTTATAATATTTGTCCATAAAATTGTACAATTTTCAGTGACAATAAAGCATATTTCTATTCTATTCTATGTTAGGCACCATCTTTAACACATTTTCTGCCGACTAGGTCTATGTGACTGGAAAAAAACTTGCTCTGCACGCCAGCGAGGTCAATTGATCGAGAATTTTAATGTAATTGTGGTGCCGGCTCGATCACTATGGCGTGAACGAGAAGTATTACAAAATCTTCTACGGCACGCAGCGTCTTAAAAAACACTAGTTCCCTTAGGAAACATGCTTCAATAGGATGCTTTACATCAAATCTATATAAAATGACTTTTAATTGATAATAATGTTCTTCTAAATAATAGTTTTCTCGTATTAAAAATTTATCTAACGATGCATTATGTAGCTCTGTAAGGTCATATACATTGTATTTGACAACCTAATCATGAACGCAAGTCATATTTAATAAAATAATATTATTTACATGTATTCACGTAGCATACTATTGTAACTAGATTTTAATGCAGAAGGATTACTACTATTTAAACTTGTAACTATAAACTTAACACAAAAAATACCTGATATACTGTAAAAAAATGTAGTGGCATTTGATTGTTAGATGTAATTATCATCTATGTAATCATCATCTATATATCTTATTGTATTCTTTAATCACACTACTATGAGTATATAAGAGCGAAAACTTATGAGTTTGATAGTAAGCTTTTTATACCGGTGAAAGATGATACCAAAAGATATATGTGATCTATTAGAAGAGTCTTTAGATGGAAAGATAGAAAATTTTGTAATCCAGGAACATGAAGGCAACGAAAAAGGTCAGGGATATTTAGGTGAAATGGTGTTCTTCTCATTAAAAAACAAAAATATCGGCGAAGATCATCATTTAGTGGTTAAACAATGTCTCGGAGGTTCTGAAGAAACTAGCAAATTAATGTCGATGTTTTTTAGTAATGAAGTGCATTTTTATACCAAAGTGATTCCAGCTATACAATCATTCCAAAAGTCTTATCCTAAGGTTGAAATTTTTAACAATATACCAAAATGTTTTGCAACGAGCTCAAGAAAAGGAAAAGAAAAACTTGTCATGGAAAATTTAAACCAAAAAGACTACAAAATGCACCCTAAGAAAATACCACTAAATAGTAAAATGTACGAAGTTATTTTTAAAATGTATGGAAAGTTTCATGGAATTTCCTACGCTTTTAAGCATTACCATCCTGAAGAGTTTAGCGAATTAGGCGCAGGATATCATAAGAATATGACAAGGTTTTTTAGTCGAGGTATGTAATGTTTAATTTTTGGTTTTGTCATTGTTCACTTATTGTTCTGAAGCTATTTTCTTGTGGCATTTTAACTTAATTACTATTTAACTGGGAATAAGCCACAATTAAAGATAAAAATACGTTTATTGACGTTTCAATTTCCACTTCGGAAATCGTTCTCAAAATAATTTAGGTATTTCGAGAACTATTTCCGAAGTGAAAACTGAAACGTCAATAAACGTATTTTTATCTTTTAAATAGTAATTTATCGTTTACTTATTAAAATATTACTACATTCAGTACTAAAGGTCTTACTTCACTTCCGGTTAATCTACTTCTACAGATTAGGCATGTCTTTTTGTAACTAAGATCATAGCTTCATGTTTGTTCATAAAAAAATCGGTTAGGCTTAAAGGTTGAAACATTAACAGGCCTTTTAGGTCCATTGCTCGTTTTCTTTTCTTAACTGTCAGCGTCCAATCTCTGATTCCCATCTCTCTGACATCCTCAATCACTACATATCTTCATTTTTTTCGTGGTCTTCGTCTCTTTTTTAGCTCTTAAGCACTCCTAACCAATATTCTTTACTTTTCTATTACCTTGCCATCTTTCTAGATGTACAAGTCATTCTAGTCTACATTTTTTCACTACTTTTTTTATTGTAAGGTTAGTATACCATTGGTACACTTCTACATTTTTTCCATTAAACATTTTGCAAAGTATCTTTTTTTCCCATGCTTCCAATCTGTTATGTATGGTTTTGTTTATGGTCCGTGTCTCGGCAGCTTATATCATTGTGGGTCTAATTATGGTTTTGTATACTTTTATTTTTGTATTACGAGATATCTTTGGCCTTAATTATTCTGTTCATGGTGCCATCATATATGTTTCTCTTGATCAGTCTCAGGTTGATTTAGGGTAAACCACCCAGTTATTGGCACTTGGAAAATAGTTGTTTAAACAATAGATTTGCTAATATAGGTAACATCACAGGGGATATTTTATTTTTTTTTTATAATTTACAATTATTACTGAACACAAATTAAATATCATTTCATTATAAATATTGACGAAAATAATACAGAAAAGGTTGTTTTAGACGTTATACACATTTCCTAATTATTGGCATTTATATTATAGTTATTGGCATGTAGTAATTGGCAGTGTACTCAATCATTGGCAACCAGTAATTGGCATAATTTTATATCAAAATATTGATTCGACATTGAAAACAAAACTAAAATATAAGTACTTACGTACAAACAAATTATTATTTATGTATTTATATAGTTTTTAAAAAGTTTTACAAACAAAATATTCTTTGTATAAATCATATTTTTCAAGACTTTCCTTGTAAAATGTTCTGGAACACTTCTGTTAACTCAAAACTTAATCTGGGAAAAATTTTCAGTACATGTAAAGCATTCATAAAAATATTATTTTTAGGTAGTGAGCAGAGTTTTGGAACTTCTGAATCAAATCCTAATACTGACAGATTTCTAACGTGCTTTCGGAATTGACCTATTTCCACATTTTTTTATGGAGCTGTCATCTTCTTTATTTAAAAGCTTGTTTACTTTTAAGTCCTCTAAAATACTAGGTTTCTGCTAAAATAAAGATGTTACTTTGAGTATATTAATATTATTATTTCGTTTAACACTTTTTTTATCAAGGAATTTTCTTCACTTTTCAGAAATCGTTTTGTTTTATTTTTAACTTTGTTCGCTCCATTTCATTTTTTCGCGTTCCTTTTCCTCTATCTATCTATCTAATCAGCCCTAAACGCCCAGTCTTAGGCATAGGCCTCCCTATTAATTTCCATTGGTCTCTATTGTGGGCCATCTGCATCCAGTCCTTTCCTGCCGTTCTCTTAAGGTCGTCAGTCCATCTCATCTGTGGTCTTCCTCCTTTTCTTTTCTTTTCCCATGGTCTCCAGTGTTGAATTCGCTTATTCCATCTTTCATCTTTTTGCCAGAGAGTGTGACCGGCGAAGTTCCATTTAAGTCTTGATACATCGTTCACCTTTGTTTTTTCTCTGATCCATGAGTTTCTTTTCCTGTCTTTAAAACCGATACCCAGCATCTGTCTTTTCATTGCTCTTTGTGTTTTGGATATCCTGTCGATGTTCTCCTTTGTGAAAGTCCATGTTTGTGAGCCATATGTGATAACTGATAAAATGCACTGGTTGAATACTTGCGCCCTTTTTATTTTTTAGAATATATGATAGTTTACCAAATGAGGCCCATGCTAGTCTAGTTCTTCTTTTTATTTCTTCTGTTTGATTGTCCCTGTTCAGCTTTATTATCTGTTTTGGGTATATGTATTCTGCCACCTGATCTAATTTATTCTGTTCGACTACTATTTCTAATTGATCTTCTTGGTTTGTCATAGTCTTGGTTTTACTATAGTTCATCTCTAGACCTACCTCTGTCGCTTTTCTATCTAGTTCCTCAACCATCTTCTGTAACTCTTTCTTCTTATCTGTTATCAGGACTATATCGTCTGCATATCTCAAGTGGTTCAAGAACTCTCCATTTATTCTTATTCCGTATGTATCCCATTCTAATTTTTTAAATATGTCTTCCATAGCCTTATTGAACAACTTTGGTGATAATGTGTCTCCCTGCCTGATTCCCATTTCGATTTTTATTGGATCTGTAGCGTGTTCGTTCGTCAATTTTATTGTGGTACTCGCATTTTTGTATATGTTTGTTATTAGGTCCGTGTACCTGTAATCAATTCTGCCGTTCTGTAGTGAGTTTTTGATGGCCCAATGTTCTATGCTGTCAAACGACTTTCGGAAGTCTATGAATGACATGTATAATGGGATTTGATACTCGTTCGACTTTTCAATCAGTATTTTTACTGTTAACAGATGGTCGCTAGCATTAAAACCCTTTCTGAATCCCGCTTGTTCTCTTGCTTGGTATTCGTCAAGCTTAGTTGTTAGTCTAATCCTCTAGCCTTTTTCTCTACTTCTCTTTTATAAACTAAAGTCTTCTTCTTCTTCTTCTTCTTCAGCCTGTGTTCGACCACTGCTGGACATAGGCCTCTTCCATTTGCTTCCATCGATTTCTACTTTTGGCAATTCTCATCCACTGCTTGCCCGCGACTTGTTTGATATCATCTGTCCACCTCTTCTGCGGTCTGCCTGCTCCTCGCCTGTTCTCTCTTGGTCTCCAGTTTGTTAATCTTTGTGTCCATTTTTCGGGATTATCTCGGACAACGTGTCCGACCCATTGCCACTTGAGCCTTGCAATACGTTCTGAGACATCAGTAATTTTTGTTCTTTCACGAATGACGTTATTTCGAATCCTGTCTCTCAAACTAATCCCTAGCATGGCCCTCTCCATTGCTCTTTGGGTTGTACTGAGCTGCTCTAAGGTTTTCTTTGTGAAGGCCATGGTCTCCAGTCCATATGTAGTTACAGGCAAGATACATTTGTCATAAACTCTACGTTTTAGACACATTGGTATATCTTTATTCTTTAAAATAAAGCTTAATTTGCCGAAAGCTCCCCAAGACAGTTGTATGCGTCTTTTTATTTCGGCTATTTGATTTTCTTTGCCGATTTTAATGGTATGTCCAAGATATATATAAAGCGGTCTACATTTTCAAGACTGACGTTGTCAGATTACAAGATAAACAAGATTAGTTTGTAAATTACTCATTATTTTTGTTTTCTGAAGGTTCATTTTGAGACCTATTTTATTTGACTGCTGGTTTAATTCCTTCAATATTTGCTCCAGTTCCTTGATATCTGTACTAAATAATACTATGTCATTCGCAAACCTCAAATGACTCAAACGTACACCATCAATGTTTAGACCTTTTTCCTCCCAGCCAAGCTGTTTGAATACATTTTCCAATGCTAAGGTAAAAAGCTTTGGTGAAATAGTATCACCTTGTCTAATACCTTTATCAAGGCGCATTTTCTCATTTTTTCAAAAAAAAAAATAAAAAAAATAAACTGAAGTAGAAATTACAAAACTAGATCTTTGGGTATTACGCACTCCCTTACGTCTGGGAGTTTTGATCCAAGGCAAACAATCTTTCATGTTGCTGCTCTTATTTACCTATGGAGTTTTGACTAGTGGAGGGAGCTGAATTAAAAGTTGAAATGGCAGCGGATAGTGTGATTTTTTCTTAAGAATTTTCTAAGAAAGTGCTAAAATTTAATGCTAATTTAAGTATTTGGATGTTAAATGTTAAATAGATTAAGTAGTACCCTAAAAATTTTGATAGTAATGTTAGAGTTTCCATTCTTTTTAGCTTCTTTTAAGAGCTGTAAAGCCTCTTCATCGCATGTTATGGTAGCATTTATCTACGGTATATTTTTTACCTAGTCATTTGCTGTAGTCAGCACTACCCGCGTTCCAAGGACAGAGGCCACTTAAGATAGCTGATGGTTTAAGAGTATCTACCGCTTCGTTTAAAATTGGAGCAAAGTTACTATTACATAGTCGGCGGGATGAAGAATTCTAGTGATATTTGGATATAATGCCACTAAGATTATTTCGAGTTCTGTACATAGTTGACTTATATTCTTGTATATTATTAAACCATTTTCTGACACGTTTTCACTGGCATTGTTTACAGCTTCAGGAATTCAATTAATTAAATTAGGTTGTCTTCTTAAAATCAATTGATATCAAGGATCTTTAGGAAGATTGATGGATTTGATCGGGGTTCTGATCCAAAAATGGCTTAACAAAAGCTTGGATATCCTCTTTTTATTTCGGAAGCTCTTTTCTGTGACAATTTATTACCAATTTTTCTAATACAGCTTCTTTTAACACTAGAAAGTCGAAGGGGTCAATTTGGCTCCTGTTGCGTTTTGAAGTTATTGTAGTTCTTTTATTTGACACAATAATAATTTCATATTTTATGACTTTTAATATTTTGATACAAAGTCTTATTTAACGCAAAAAAATATTGTTTACTAAATTTATTAAATGGATTTTCTAACAAACCTACCATAGAAGTCTGAAGGGGCCAAACTGGCCCTGTATTATCGTTTTCTTAGAAATTTGACGATTTCTTTTAATTTTCTGTCGGATAGATAGATAAAATTATGTTTATGTACGTTTATTCCTAGAAGGTATTTTGTTACATACTGTTTGTTCCTTGAAAGTATTTTGTTTATTGAACGGTTTATTAGGTTCTGCTGACTCTCGGTTCTAGAATATTGAAACATTCGTTCAATTGTGAAAATTCAAGACGACTGTAAAGATGTCTCGTCGTGAACTATCAGAGCTTGAGCTTCTTGAAGAAATACGAAAAATACATGAAGATGTTTCTGGAGGTAAATGTTTCTGGAGGTGAATCTGAATTTGCAGATAATAATGAGTCAGACGATGAACAATACGTACCACCACAAAATAATGATTCAAGTGACTCTGATGCTTCAGAGCAGTTAGAAAGTTTTATTGTACAAGACTCACCAATTTAGGTAAACACTGCTTCTACAACTCAACTGCACGAGTCAGCTAAGTTTATCGTGAATTCAAGTACATCTAAGCCAAGTCACAAGAGAAAAAGAGGTCAACAAGGAAAAACTATTTCAATCGGAGACACCGAACAATCGAAAGACGGAACAATGTGAAAAGTTATTGATTCTGGATCAGTACCTGGTAAGATTATGATTTTTAGTATCTTCATATTCATTGAATGTTTGCTCATTACAGGACGCCTCGCTCAGCACAACATATATCGAGAGGAATCGGGTCCTACGTCGTATGCAAAAAGGAACGTGAGGAACAATTGTGTGGTAAGTGCTTGGCATCTAATAATCAACGATAGCATGTTACGTCATATAAAAGAATGTACTATTGCAGAAGCACATCGATGTTTGAAAAATGACACATGGACTATAACTTTGGAAGAACTGGAGGCTGCCCTTGCTATTATGTACGCAAGAGGAGTCTACGGCGCCAAAAATTTCCCAACCAACAGCTTGTGGTCAATAGTATGGGGTCCTCAGTTTTTTAGGCAAACTATGCCACGAGACAGATTCAAGTATATTATAAAATATCTCAGATTTGACATAAAGCAAACGAGATCTGAACGATTGAAAACCGACAAATTTGCTCTAGCCTCTGCGGTTTGGAATGGATTTATAGAAAATAGTGGTGCATGTTACAAACCGGGAATAAACCTTACTGTGGACGAACAACTACTGCCTTCTAAAGCCAGGTGCCCGTTCACACAGTACATATCAAATAAGCCGGATAAGTTTGGCATAAAATTTTGGCTTTTGACATGCGTGGAATCAAAATATATTGTAAATGGTTATCCTTATACTGGCACTGTGTTGGTGAACATGTTGTTTTGCGGTTAATGGAAAATCAACTGGGATAGGGCAAAAATGTTACGACAGATAACTACTTTACATCGTTAAAATTGGCCAAGGCATTGCAAAAAAAATGAACAAGTATTGTGGGTACTTTGAATCGCAACAGAAAGGAAGTTCCTCTAAGCGTAAAGAGTAAAAATGGAGAATTATATGTTACCCATATATTCCAGAGCGACGAAAAGATAATACTTACTGCATACCAAGGAAAGAGTCACAAAAATGTGCTTTTGTTGAGCTCATTACATCAATCAGTGGATGTTGCTGTCGATAAAAAAAACTTCCTTAAACAGTAATTTTTTATCTATCTATCTATACAGCCCTTAAAATCCATCCTTGGATATAGGCCTCCTCCTCCTTCTTCCATGCCTCTCTATCTTGGGCAATTTGCATCCATTTTGACCCGGCGTGTTTCTTCAGGTCATCTGACCATCGCATTTGTGGCCTTCCCCTTTTACGTTTGTGATTCCATGGTCTCCAATGTATAATTGTTTTAGTCCATCTTTCATCTTTCTGCCTTAGGGTGTGTCCGGCGAACTTCCATTTAAGCTTTGCTACTTGGGTTGAGACATCTTTCACTTTTGTTTTATTACGGATCCATTCGTTTCTTTTTTTGTCTGATAGTTTAATGTTCAGCATTTGTCTTTCCATGGATCTTTCTGTCTTTGCTATTTTATCCATATTTTCCTTTGTAAACGTCCATGTCTGAGAGCCATATGTGAGGACAGGGAGTATACATTGATTGAAGACTCTCGTTTTTAAGTATTGGGGGTATTTTGAATTCTTTAGAATATAAGACAGTTTTCCGAATGATGCCCAGGCCAATCTTATTCTTCTCTTTATTTCTTCGGTCTGATTTTCTTTATTTAATTTAGTGATTTGGCCTAGATATATATACTCTTTTACTTGTTCTATTTTTGTTTGTGCCACTGTAATCATAAGTTCTTCTGGTTGATTAGTCATGGTTTTTGTTTTACTATAATTCATCTTGAGTCCAATTTTTGTCGATTCTCTATCTAGTTCTTCCATCATTCTTTTCTTCCATCAAATAACAGAAATAATAATTTTTTATAATAAAACAAAATAAGGGGTTGATGTAGTGGACCAAATAGCGCGTCTTTATACTACAAAAGTTGCTTCAAGACGATGGCCAATGCACGTGTTTTATAACATTCTTTACTTAGGAGCAATAAATGCATGGATTATTTATAAAGAAGTTACTGGACGTAAAATTTACTGGACAATTTACCAACCACCAGCACTGTTACTAGACAAAAAAGAAAAAATGTCAATTAAAAATGTTTTGTAAAGGAAATCATACTTCCAATGAGTGCCACGGCTGTAACAAGGCAATGTGTGGCAAATGCCAAAAACTGCAAACTGTATGGTGTTCCAAATGTTTAAAATGAAACTAAAAAATTAAATCAAATTCTATCGTCAAGAGTTTATATAATTTCTTAAAACTGTTTATTTTTATTTTTTGTTTATTTCCAAATAAATAGTTAATTCTAAACTTGGTTTTAATTGATTTAGGAACTTGGGGCCAAAATGATCTCTTCGGGCTTTCTAGGTAGGTATGCTAAGCCCGACTTTCTAGTGTTAAAATACTTAAATATGTATTTGGACCATGTGCTACTTCTTAAAAATTTTCATCTTAGTCTAAATTGCAGGGTAGCTCTGGGTATCCCATATTTAACTGCTGCCGTCGCCTTTGGCATGGCATTATTTATTTGCCGTAAAGCTTCTTGAAGAATTTTTTTTATTATATTTGTTTGTATAATTGCTTTTCTTTTGTACTGTAGCCATTTTTTTCTTCCTGAAATTAAAGGTGCTAATCACTAAATGTAAATAAATACCTCGGCTACCTAATTATTGGCAGCACTACCAACTAGCATTTGCTATAATATGACATTCAATTGTTGGCATTAACAAAAATAATTATGCTTATGTAGGAAATAAGCATAAAAAGAAGAAATCGGTACAATGTAATCTAGAGATTAACCTTATATATCATTCTAGTTATCACAGCCAATATTACAAATATAAACTTATATCTAATACCGATTGTTACCTCGGGGTAAATAATAAGGGTCTAACTACCTTCGGATACCTCCGGGTGCTCTGTAGAGGGATTCGAAAACAGCGTCGATAGCTTCTCTACTTAAGTCCATTTTCAGGGTGTGGACTCGAAAATGTTCTCTTCTTCGGTGACTTGCCTTGATAAAGGCAAGTTATTTCTTACATAATAAAGAATTGTCGAAATGAAACACCAAGTTGCAGTAGAATAATAATAAAAGCCGCAGAGTTTGGAAAAGTAGAAACTGGAAGCAGAGCCCCGAGAGCACTAAGCTCTCGGAGAGCCCGTGAGGGACTGACCTGGTTGACCTCATCAATCAATGTCCATTATTTTTAGGATAGGTAATGGAACTTTCTTACGATAGGGAATAATGTATGTTCTACTTGTCTAGGGTCGGTTGACCCTCTTCAGGCGTGAGTTTGGATGTCGTTGCTAGCGTGTACAAAGGCAAACACCCAAAATCCACGGCGTAAAGTTCTTCTCAGTCTGCTTCTTGATGTTTTGCACCATGTTTTTAATGTCTTGTGTGTTTTTAGAACTAGATACGACAAGGCCGGGTCTCTAGTGACCATTGGTCCTGTGCAGTCCAGTTAGCCCGTCCTCGAAACCAGTGTATTGCACTGAAATTTCGTGGACGGGTGTGCTCGTGAGTGGAGGCGCCTCGGCTTTCGAGAGTCGGCTTGTCGCATTTCGTTCTGTGTGAATGTGTGTGAATTCCAACAGTGACGGACGCTACCATTTCAGTGTTACAGACTCCTCGAATCACTTAGATTCTCCCCGGCTGACCACATACTCAGTGTAAAGTAACAGAGGCTGCGGGCGGTCGGGGGTCCCGGTGATGAGGGTGCATCGGTAGCATGAAAGAGGACCCCTTTCACTGTTGGAGTGTGTGAGTGTGTGTTGTGTGAATGTGTGAGTGTGTGAATGTGTGTAAGCTGCCTCGGCAATAGCTAAAACCGTGTTCTCTAGTGTCCATTGTTCCTGTAGCCGTTTATGCGTTCGCAAACAATGCAAAACTAGTGTATTGAACTAAAATTCAGCGGAGTTTGCTCCCGCTAACGGCTAGTCCTCGTTGGAGTTCGATAGACGGTTTCAGGGATTGCCGATTCAGGTGACAAAATAGTTGCAGCTATTTTCTCAGGGACGGACAGGTATCATTAAGTAGCTAGATTGGGAAACCGCAAAAAACCAATCTCCTCCTGTCCGGGGTAGGGAATAGGATGTGTAATGTGTGGTAGTTTTAGGTACGTTGATAGGCAAGTGGAGTGGCATCAAGGTTATTGTAGTTTCAGCCGGAAGATCATTGATGCATGTTTGCATTAAGATAGAGGGTGGATCGGGGTGTTTGTTTTTAGGGATCCGGGATACTACATGACCTCTGAAAGAGCAGGTTGATGGTTCTGAGGGTAAAGATCCTGTTAAGAGTTTTTATTCTCTCAAAAATAGGGGTGGTGTTTGCCAATCGATGGATTTCGCGTGAGGGGAAGTGCTACGACTTTCAGCACGTTCTACGAAGAATCCTCCGCTCCACAGAGATCAACTTTTTCCTCTGGCGTTTATTGAGAAGGCAGTATAAGTGCGCCTTATACTCTATAACGGGTCGAATGAAGGTTTTATAAGTATGTTTGAGAGTTTCGTTGTTTACTTTGCCAAACGTCGCTGATAGTGGAACTAGGAGACGGGCTCTGTTTCTGGCCCTATCTAAAGTTGACTTTAGATCAGCTTCCCAATTAAGCGTCTTAGTGAATAAAACGCCCAAGTAGGAGGCTGTAGGGCCAGTTACGAGCCTTTCTCCCATCAGATATAGCGGTGTTACACGATAGTCTGTGTTTTCGCTGCGTTTAACGTAACTCTCCACTTATTGCACCATTCTTCGATAACGTTTAGTAGAGTTTGTGCTCTTCTAAAGGTAGCCAGAGCAAGGTACTCCCTGTTGTAAGGAGGGCAGTGTCCTCCGCGTAGAGGAACAGATGGGTGTGTGGAGTATTTGAAGTGGGTAGAGAGCTGTTGTGTGTGATGTTCAACAGAGGTGCAAGTACTGATCCTTGTGGAACTCCCACTCGAGGAGTGAAAGGGGTCGATAACTGATCGCTAATTCTCACTCTTACCGTTCTATTAGTAAGATAAGTGTGTATGATTTTGATAAATTGAAGAGGGAGCCTGATGTTCATAAGTCTCCGAACAAGTCCGTCATGTCAGACTTGATCGAAGGCCTTTTGTACATCCAGAAGAGTGGCGATGGCGATGCTGTTGCTATTTATGGATTGAGTACCTTTTGAAGTAAAGTCTATTAAGACCTAAGTAATACCTAAGTAACTAAGTACATATATTCATCCAAGTTATCACAACTGATCCATCCTCTACTTCTAATTTAAGGAAGCCCTGGTGTTTTTTCCTTTTTGCGTAAGATTTTATTTACGTATCCAGGTTTTTGATATCCTGCTTTATGTATAATTGATTTTGAAAAAATTGTAATAACAATATGTAATAAAAATAATGTGCAAAAGATTGGGGGCTGTCAATAATAGAAAAACAGATTTTACATACGCACTTCACCTTCTAGATCACAATCATTCTTTTAACGACGAATTTAAAATTCTTCACATTCAAAATAAAGGCCTTAAGCTATCCTTGTTAGAATCTATGGAAATCAACAAATTAAAAAACACAAATATAATTCTGAATGACCAACTTAAAACAAACTGTTCTCCCCTCCTTAAGTTATTTCATTAGGGACTATAAAGTGTAAACGCATGCCAAAAATAGATCACTTGAGAAAGGCAGTCAGCCGAAACAGCTGTAGTGATAAGAGTTAAAATAAATTTTTGTGGAAGTTTCAAAACAAAGTTTTCAGTGTTTTATTGTTACATAAAATGAATTTCCATCAACTAACGGTCGAATCCATCAATTATATTATTTAACTTAGAAATTTAATGTTCTGATAAGATTAAAAGAGCTGTTTTAATTCAAAACATATTTTTTAAACGTAATAATGAAATATGTAAGTTATATTATCTAGATATATTAAATAAAAGTAAATTATTAACGAAAATAATAGTCTTACCGTTTTATAACAAAAATGAAGTGAAGAATAATCTTTTTATTACCCTCATTGTCTAGAATATTCATTCTGATAAACAATAGCTCATAATTTTCTATTTGTTAAGGAAGGCGCCTCTTGACAAACAGGCAACTTATAAGAGAAATAGTCTTGATAGGGTGACCTGTTAATACCTAGGACCTTAGAGAAGCTATTAACTAAGTCAAGATTGACTTCTGAAGTGAATATCAGACTACATTTATTTGAAAAGGCATGAGAATTTGAATATATTTTATAGAGTTGGAAACCGTGAATGTTCAGAAGCAAGTGTAGTTGAGAACAAGTAAACAGCGGAATAGGGCACGGTACATTAACGTTTACCATATAGAAGGCGGCAATATAGACTGAGACTCTAGTAACAAAATATTGTTGGGCACTGCAGGGGCTTTTATTAGTTGGCCCTCTACGAATGGTAAGGCCATGGTAACAAAAGAAAAGGCAGGTTTGACTGAATCTAATGAATTAGATTGTAGGGTGGTATGAGTTAGAATAGATTGTCTTGGGAGAACTTTGATGGGTGTGCATCATGGGTGTGCATTTTATACCTACTGATAGGTGTCAGTTTTTGTTCCACGACAGGTATTCCTGTTACCCTCTGAGTATCTGCGCTACGGATACCCAGAAACCATCCCCCATTCGCAATGGGCCGCGCCTGATAGAAGAACTGATAAAAACTCCCACAGGGGTTATTATTATTATCCAGATTTAGCCATACGGCTCACACTCCCTCTAAGGAGAAAATTCACTCATCCTAGATACCTACGGTATCAAAAGGATTGAGTTCTGGTGGGACTCTTTTCGTGTTATCGAGCCCTAGGTGACTTGGTATGTTGGAGTATCTCCCAGAAATTTTCGTACACATCTGGACGTCGCGAGGAGTACAGCTTTCTGCATGGCCTTATAAAGATGTTCATTTAGACCCAGCTGTTTTATGTTTGCTAGGAGGTTTTTGGGAATAACACCAGTAGAAGATAGAACAATAGGTACTGACTGGGTACTTTCCATTCTCCATTGTCTCTTGATTTGTATTTCCAGATCTCTATACTTGGCGATCTTTTCGTTGTATTTAACACGCAAATTGTTAGTGTTATGTATCGCCACATCAATAAGTATTGTTTGCCTGTTAATTTTATTCACTAGTATGAGATCCGGTCCATTATGTGCCACTGGTTGGTTTGTGAGCACAGTGCGGTCCCAGTATAGCTTGTAGTTGTCGTTTTCAAGGAAGATGGTCGGTTTGGAGAAGTCCCAGTTTGTCAGCTAGTTCTTGTTGGATAATCTTTCCTACTGAGTCATGGCGTTCTTTATAATCGGTACCGACAAATGCCTGGCAGCCACCCATAAGATGTTGGATGGTTTCTTGGGCTTAGCATCCATATCGGCATTTGTCATTTTGGACTTGAGGATATTTAACAATATATTTTAGGTAATTTTTAGTTGGAATTACCTGATCCTGAATGGCAAGTAGGAAACCCTCAGTTTCAGGAAACATCTTTCTTGATGTCAATTAATAATTCGACGATGTATTGTCGACATATTCTTGGCTGATCTCATTGAGATGTCGCCCATGTAGAGGTTTACTCATCCAGGTGCGGATTTTTTATTGCTTAGTCAGATTGTTTATGCGCATCTCTTGTTCCCTCAGTTTAAGCGGCGTTGTGTCATCTACTGCGCAAATTGCTCGATGTAAAGTAGATGTCTCAGCCTGTACCTGAAAATAAGTTCTTAAATTAGCAATTTGTTTATCTAATTGCTCACCTATATCCATAAGTCCCCTACCTCCTTGATACCGTGGCAATGTTGTTCTCTCTACTGCACTGCGTGGATGATGTTTTTGCGCCTTTGTGAGAAGTGTTCTTACTTTCCGCTGAAGACCCTCTATATCCATTTTTGACCACTTTATAATACCGAATGAGTAGCTCAGCACGGAACAGGCGTACGTATTTAATGCCTTAAACAAATTTTTACTATTAAGATATGACCGATTTAGTTGTCTGACTCTTCGCACGAACTCCGAAGTTAGTTCAGTTTTCATCTGTTTGTGGTTAATTTTCCGCGCCTGTTTTACTCAGAGATATTTGTAAATATCATTTTCACCCATTGTCTCGATGTTTTGGCCATCTTCCATATCGAAACCTCCGGGCTGAACCTTTCCTCTGACTATATTTAGTATACGGCACTTATCTAGTCCAAAATGCATACTGATATCATTATTTGCGAAAGTTTCTACAGTTTTTAGCATCTGATCTAGGTGGTTTAGAGTGGAAGCCATTAAATTCAAATCATCCATATACAACAGATGATTAAGCTTCGCCACAACAGTGTTGTTATTTTTGATGCTAAATCCTGAGTCAGTGGAGTTCAGCAGCTGAGATAATTATTATTATGATTATTATTATTATTATTATAAATTCAACGATATACATATATTTTACAGTTTTATTTTTATTTAAATATTAACATATTTTAACAATTAAAATAATACAAAAAATTAAATATAACGTTAATATCTACGTCATTTTTGAAAACTGTAACCTTTGCACAGTTGCCTTTCATTTGATGAATCGTAGAAAATCTAAAAAACATCAGATTTTCAATAATTTTTTTTATTTGCTTTTCATCCTATTTTAATACTAATTATCCTATTCCCAACGAATACAAATCCAAAGACATAAAAATTTTAATTTTTTTACAAAAAATGTATATAAGTACAACTACACTGGTTTCGTTTATAATACTATGTGAATATGATGGGTTTAAAAATCGAAAGTAACAAATTATAAATACTTAAAATTAATTTCCATTTAATAACATTTTAAATTACGGCCAAACTATCAGTCCTAGTTATAGGACATCCATATAATATTCGAAAGAGAAAATTTTTTTAAATTTTATAACTCTTTAATATACAGGGTGTTCCATTTAAAATAAGCCTTATATGACACATTGAATAATCCAATAATGAAACTACAAATTTTGAACACCCTGTAAATAAATGTTATATAATTCATCATGAAATACATTCAACCATTATCCAGCTATTTAGATGTATAAGTAATTTTATTAGAAATTCCTAAATAAATTAAGAATGAGTCCTCGTTTAAAGTTCTACATTTTAAGAAAATTCGACATAACTCAGAAGATTCTGTACATAGGTATAGAGAATTTTGATGAAACTATACCGTATTTTTTGCAGACAATTAGAAAATCCAATAAAATGCAGGGTGTTCGATAAGAAAAAATATAACTTTGAAACGACGTGCTTTATTGTGACACCCTGTATAATTTAGAATAATTTTAAAATATAGCCTTTATCGACCTACATACTATACATTTAAAATTATTTCAAAATCTTTTACAGTTTCGCTGTAATCTTTCGTCCCGTTAGTGGTGACTCACCCTGTGTCTGCTCTTCATTGTACATATTGTGTTTTATCTTTATAGGTCTCATGCAACAAGGAATTCGCAATTGCTGTAACTGGATAAAAGAATTTTTAGAAGAGGAAGAAGACATAAAAATTCTCGATAGTTTTAAAAAATATTGTGATGAAGGTCCCCAAATGTTGCTTGATGCAGTTGAATACAAAAGTCCATATTCAATTTTTATCCACGGTGATTGCTGGAGTAATAATATGATGTTCAAATACAACGTAAGTTAACTAATAGATATGGTACTGTGAAAGACGGAAGGCTGTTTCATATTGAAATTTTTGCTGAATGTCATCATTCTCTAGACACATTCTCATACAAGAGAAGTGTAATTTGTTGTCATAATACGGCCGTTCTAACATGAAAGGTCCTATCTGTAAAATTTAGGTTTTGAGAAAATCTAGTTTGTGTTTATTTTAATTGAATAACGCTTGGTAATTTAAGAAAGTTTTTATAAGTTATTATATATATATTATGTCGGAGAATAGAATTTAATTGCTAGTTGTTGTAAAAACAACATTTTATATTAATTTTAGTGTAATTTTTAGTTCTCACAAATATTAGTTTGGATTTTATGCTACAGACTGTACTTTTTGCCTGCAAAATATTTGTGCCATAAATAGCTTATAAGGGTTGTTTGAGTGGTAAAACCGACGCCGCCTTGTCGGCACTTTTAGGTAAAGATTCAATCCAAAATCTCTCGCAGATGTGACTAGAGTCTCAAACTGCTCAGTATCAGCCGGTAACTTGCGACTAATCTCTCTCTTCGCCGCAAAAATGCAGTGAAACGTGTATTTGTTTTTGTCGATAGTTTCGCGCACCCGTAAAACGCCGATATAATAATGGACAATGTTTTAAAGCGAACTCTTTCGTTAGTATTAGTGCTTGTGTAAATATTTTCTTGTTATTAAATGTGTAGATTCAATTAATTACGCTTATTTCTTCTCTAAGTACAACCCCTGTTAAACCAAACACATAAAGAACCAGCACCGTGAAGTCTACTTGTATATATCGAATGAAACACTCTTGTACAGTCCATGGTCCTAAAATATTTGGTACTGTACACGCACGGGGAAAGGAATTTAATAAGTTTTCCCCACAACAATTGGTGGAAATCAGAGAAAACTCCATCACTAGTCATAATTTTGTTTTATTCTTTACAAATTAGTCGATTTTTGATTATATTGTCACTTAGGATAATTTAGCTTAGCGTATATGAAGCACGTTTTTTTTTGTATTAATAATAATAATAATAAAGTTTATTTATAACAAAAGAATGTGTTGCAGTATAAATTTACATATTTTATACAATAAATAAACCCAGCTACTCACAGAAGTTGTGTGTCACATGGACTACAACTTGTACGTGAGGGTTGAATTTTTTTTTCAATATTTTCGCACAAATTACAATTATAATTTTTTTTAAAGTAGTAACATACAAACTTGGCAAAATTACAATTAGGAAAACATAAAATTTAACTATATAACATTTATTTGAAATTGAAGCTCATTAATAGCTGTTCATTAATTCATGCAATTTATATCTATTACCATGGATCAATGAGAAATCAAGGCAGATACGAGCTACTCCAATGCATTTTGCAGGGTAAAATTGAAGGAAAAAGAGCCCCAGGACGAAGAAGAATATCCTGGCTTGCTAACCTGAGACCGTGGTATAGAAAGACCTCAACACAGCTATTTCGTATAGCAACCAACAAAATCATCATAGCCAGAATGATCGCCAACGTTCGGAACGGACAGGCACCCTAAGAAGAAGAAGACCATGGATCCATTGTTTTAATTTTTTTTACATATTTTATAGTTGTGTATTATTCTGATGGTAGATGGTAAGCAATTAAATATTTTGGGCCCAAAAAATCAATGCAACGTTGGCCAATGGTTTTTTCCTTTTTTTGGTACTAATATCGTTAAATTTCTATTTCTAGTTTGATAGGTATGGTGGGTAAAATTCAGAAATGATTTCTCATTGTGTAAATATAATAATGATTTGTAGGAGAACAACTGGTTTAAATCCATGAAATGACTGTTAGTGAATAATTGGTCTACTGAAGATCTTAAACCTCTTCTATATATTATTCTAATTATTCAATTTTGTATAACGTTTAGATTTTTAAGGTGAGCATTGTAGGCTCAACCCCATGCAATAATCCCATAGGTTAATTGTGATTGTACCAGAAAATAGTATAAAATCTTCAAGTGGTAAACTTCTAAGAAGTCGCGAAGATATTTGAATTTTGGGAGTAAACCTCTTATTTTTTGGACTACATATTTATATGATGATCCCATTTTAGCTGTCTGTCTATTACAATATCAAGGTACTTAATCTTTTCTGCTTCTGGAATTGTTGTATCGTTGTCAATTTGAAGTTGGTTGAAGTTTGGTGACCCAGTGGTGTATGACGAAAATATCAAGTATTTAGTTTTTTCAATATTTATTGTTAACTGGTTATGTTGAAACCATTTTTTTATTTTTACAAAGTCCATTTCGACATTTTCCTTTAACTTTTTCCAATTATTATTGCTATAAAAAATGGCTGCATCGTCAGCGAAACTTATGATCTGACCTGAAGTCTGTAATGTAAGTAATGTGTTTATATAAATAGTAAATAACAGCGACCCCTACACCGTTCCTTGTGGGACTCCGTAAGTCACAGTTCTGGTCATGCTGATTTTACCACCTACAGTTACCTTTTGCTGTCTGTCACTTAAGTAGCTCTCTAACAATTTGAAGGCCACACCTCTTATGCCGTAATTTTTTAGTTTATGTAACAGTATTTTGTGATTTACAGTATCAAATGCTTTAGAGAGATCTACAAATATACATAAGGAAGCTTTTTTATTATCTAAAAAATTATAAATATTTTTTACCAATTTACGAATTGCATCTTCTATAGACCTTCCCTCTCTAAAGCCTTATTGACTTTCAGATAATATATTATGTTTCTTTAAAAAATTATTTATACGAGACTTTATAATTTTTCGATTACTTTACTGAGATTCGAAGTCAAGCTTATTGCTCTATAGTTCCAAGTTCACTACGATCTCCACCTTTAAAAAGCGGTTTAATGATACCTGTTTTTATTACATTGGGAAATATACATAATCTGAAACGGTTATTGATTATATAAGTCAATGGTTTAACAATTTGTTCTGCAACTTCTTTTAACAATTCTGATCT